>JAMPIT010000059.1:2160000-2760000 GCA_026261815.1 Monarcha castaneiventris obscurior
TCTGCCAGTTCAGCAGCAATCTCTTGCCTGATTGAGACACAGGCATTAACTTTGATCACATGGGCAGAAATTATCTTCAAGCAGGAAATAAATTAGAAGATTAGTAAAAGTCTTACCACCTTCAAGCAGCTTCAGCTGACATTAAATTCTGATAAGGTTTAAATTCTGATTAAAATGGTGACATTATAAATCAGTATGTTCCTATGTTAACTGCTTATGAATTTCAAGTCTAATCCAGTCTTCAGTTTCAGCAGGATAAAAACTACAACAATTAATTCGTGAATTTTCAGCTTGATGCTAAGGGAAATTGTCTCACCTTCTTCATCAGATAAATTTTTCATGAATGCACATATCACTTTTCAATGAAATGATACCGTGTGAAGGGTTAAACACATCCTTTTTCACATGTAAGTGGTATCCGGCTGAGATCTACAGACAGATTATTTAACAAGTAATGCAAGAAGGAGTATCTCAGCATTTCAGCAGACTGAAAAAAAGGAAATGAAACCAGAAAGGCTGACACATATGTAAAGAGGTTGTCTAGACCCTTGTGGTTTTGTTGAGTTTCAGGAAGCTGACAGCAGTTGATCCTCAGATGTGCTGCTTTTTGTTGATCACTTGCAGGCCGCCTAGAAGCTGCATGCTTGCAAATGCCTCATCATAGGTCATCCATAGTCCTGGACCACCTTTCCCAGGCAGCCTGCTTGTCTTCTCTTTTTGCAGTAGCTGGTATTACTTTGTGAGGCCTGGTGAGTCAGTCACACTTGTATAAAGAAGGGACTGTTCTGTTTCAACTATTAGCCCCATGAATCCACAAACCCAGGCGGGCAAGAGGCAAGTAGAAGCCTGTCACTCTGAATTCTTAGGCTGATCCACAGACATTTCCTCGTGGAGCCTGATTAAAAATAATTAGAAAAACAAAGGGAAAAAAAAAGAAAAAAAAAGGAAAAGGAGATGCACAAAGCATACATCTCTAACTTCCTTTTCTTTTCTTGGCTGATGCATTTAATTTTTCTTCAATACATGGTGAGTCAGTTTTGAATTGCACACCCTACAAGGGGCTGGGAATTCAGACTTCTTTTTGGATAGGTGGTTTTTCCCAAACCAGAGCTGACTGTTATATGCAGTCCTTAGCTTCTGAGATCACTCAGTAGAGCAAGCAGAGAGGACATTCTGTGCAGTCTTTACAGGCAATCATGGACTGATTTTTAATGTAGGTATAAAGCTATGTCTCTTATTCTAAATAATCAAGTATAGAACAACAAAATGGGCCATAATCACATTTTCTTTTTTGTTCAGGGACCAATAGGACCTGCTGGACCCAAAGGAGAACTTGGTTTCCCAGGACGCCCAGTATGTATAATGCTCTCAAGTGGGATAAAGACAGAAAAGCTTGCTTCTGACACATACTAAATTATTTTTACTTGTTTCAGGGTCGTCCAGGACTAAATGGACTGAGAGGTGTGAAAGGTGATCGAGGTGAAGCATTTAATGTAAGTTATTTTGTATTTCAGTTAGTTGAAAAAAACCCATAAAAATCTGTAGTCTGATTTATATTGATTCCTTCCAAATTATGATGGGACTAAAAACCTGAAATTATATAGAAGTAATTGTGCTTCTGCTACTTTTCCTATCTAGCAGCAGTCATTGAAAGGCCAACTTCAGGGTCCGTCTGAGCAGTTCTTGAAGATACACATAGTTGTGTCAGCTCCCAGCTGTAACAGTTATGTGTGTCATTCACTGCTACCATAGCAGCTTCAAACAAGGTTTTTTATTCCAGTTCTTTTATATATATCGAGGACTTCCTTATCCAGACCACCAGTGTGACCTCTTATGTTGTGAACATACTCCCACAGGCTCTGAGCTTTCTAGCCCAAGTACAAACAGCACTCGAGCATATCGCAAGGAAGTGGTATCTACTTTACTAACAAGGAGATACTCACTAATACCTGCTACCTGCTACAGTTGCCCTGTACATGTATCCAGAATAATGACCTCTGCATAGATGATCACATATCCATGCTCACCTACAACCTGTGATTGTGAAATGACAAGTGATGAACCAAGCTCCTGTTGCTGCAAGTCTGTTTTCATGAAAAGATTTCAGACAAGTTTTCTCATGACAAACATTGAGCCTAGATCACAGAACAAATAACACTGCTGAGCATAAACAATAAGCTTCACAATAGTAGAGTAATTTGTGTGGTTGTTCTGACGTCATGGGCCATTCTGTGCTAGAAAATTGGTACCCATGCCACAGCAGCAGCTAACGCTATTTCATCTGCATCAGAGATAATGCTGAAAAAAAATACAAGGGTATATTACTGTGTTAGCATAAAGTCAGTATCACTGTATTTCAGTAGGGCACTTTTTGTAAATGGATTCTGTTGTAGGAAGCCTCTGGTTCTACTTTCTTCAAAAGGAAAAAATATGGCACACAAACTGCAAGGCACAAGTGTCTTGTCTATCTAGACAATAAATATAAGTGAGATGGTACTGCGTTATTTGAGTAGCAGGGAGACAGAGCGTCTTCACGGAACTGGTAAGTATTTAAGTATCTCTGCAGAAAAAAAGAGCAGGTACTGAATATGGCTTGCACCTCTAGGAGAAGGTATAAATAGAAATACAGTTACTGGAAAGTGAAAACATATAAATGAGACAAATTCTAATTGGAAGGAAATGACAGAAAAGATGACTACCCACTGACAGAACATATTAAAGTAGATTTTCCTTTCCTGCATATCTCCAAACAATATTAAAGTTCATTTTCTACCCTAACCACACAAAGCTATTGTAGCAGGTATCACTAGATGAAGTACATCAGGCTGACAGGTTAGAGCAAACAAGCAAACAAAAGAGGCTACATGTTCTAGTAGTCCTTCCTGGAGTGCTCAGGGAAGAGAAAATCTAATGGATCTCTAATTATTGATGAGATGACAAATGTCACCTCACAGAAAGTTGCATTGATGTGGACTGAAAGGTGAACATGGTCTTGTGCCAAGTTTTCAAATTACACAGTAAAGAGCTGACATATATTTTTTGTAAAAGTCAGTCATGCCTCCAGTCTAGCAGGGTTCCTTGGGGTTGCTAATTAGCATGTACATATCTGACTGGCACTTGAAAATTTATGAATTTTAGCAGTCTTGAGAGTTCTAGATCAGTATAGAATACCTAATTTTCCTTGGATGAGAGATCCACTGTCTTTAATTTAGTTTCAATTTGCAGTGCTTTGAGGGTTCCAGTTTGGGGCTGGGGTTTATTTTTTGTTTAATATCTTCCTTCTTTCACTCTCTCTTACCAGGGCCTTCCTGGCTTGCCTGGGCCCCCAGGGCCCCCTGGATCTCCAGGACGTATACTTTATATCAAAGGAGTAAGTACCGCTGGGGATCAGTGACTGGTTTGTAGCAGAAATGTGCTGCTCCAGAAACAGTTTGCAAAGGGAAACATCAAAATTTGTTTCAGTCAACACAGTTCACAGTGGGTGACCTTGCTTGTGTGCAGAGAAAAAAGATCTCTTAACCAAAGCCACTGTCATGGAAGAGTTTTGCCCCCATAGTCCCACGGAGAGGGATGTGATGACAGACCTGGCAGCAAGCTGGGCTCTGTGCTAGGGAGGTGCTGCTTTTGTTTCCAGGCTTAGCCCCATCATGACTGTTAGATCTATATGGTGCTTACCTGCTGTATCATACCTATGGTCATTAAAGTAATTTCCCTCCTGTTTTCAATAGACAGTTTTCCCAGTCCCTCCCAGGCCTCATTGCAAAATGCCAGTAAGTCACACACAGAGAATCTGCTCTTAGGATGCATGGCCGTGACAGAACATAACCAAAGCAGCTGTACACCTAAACACAGTAACTTTGCAGCTTTACTCCCCCTGCCTTCTGCTTTGCACCAGGGATGTGTTTTACTTGTTCTTCAAGATAACAGATTTTCAAGTGTTTAGCCATATATGAAAACTTAGCCATGTATAAAATATATAACGGAACTAGAAACACTAGACTCTTTTGCTTAAAGCACTTTGATTACTTATTCTTTCTAATACTTTTAATGCCTTTCAAAGCTTGTGTTTCCATAGTTTAGGAGTTGCTTGGGGAGCTGAATGTGTATGCATACAGGTACCCGTATTTTTTAGATGTATGTATGAATACAGTCCCCATGTTGTTATGTCTTTAGCTGTTATTAATTTCCCTGTCCAAAATAAGATTTGTTATGTATTTCGTTGTGGCATGAAAGATGCATCAGAAAAGAAAGATCATGTTCTTTATTTGACCCTCAAATGCAGTCTGTTCACATAGAATGGCAGCAGGTGAAGATCTGCCCCTCCTTTTCAAAGAGTATGACAAAGCCTGCATTACCTTCAAAGGACCTGCAGTTTCACACATAGTATGAAGACAAAGGAGATAGGTTTCATATTTTCAGAACACCCTAGTGCAATTTTTGTTTAATGAATTACAGAAATTGCATCCTAGAATGAATGGTGAACATAATTCAGTCCTGGAAATATTTTCCCTGGGGCAATATCCTACTGTTAAGCTGTGGTGTATTTACTCGGAAAGGATTCTGTCTTTGGGAGCCACAGTCCACCTCTGAATAGTGTAGTGTTCAGGATGGTGGTTCTACTTTTCTGTTAAACAGTATAGCTGCAAATAATACTGTACTGCCTTCTTCAGTTTGCATTCCAGTTCTTTTTCACTTTTTTTAGAGAAAGAGTTCTTGACTTCCTCTATGCTAGATGTATTGATAGTCTCCCTAATACTACTGCTGAAGAAAGTTGTATCCCAGCTTGTGATCTTTTTGTGAATTAATGATAAATAGTCTTTACTCTATGGTAATTTGCCATTTCTACAGTTCAGCCTCCGCGTATCATTTTTTTACCTCTTTAAATTTCTACCTTGAATCTTTTACTCCCATTGCGTAACACTGTTGTACATTGATCACATATGTCCATAATCATGTATGTATTTGTCAGCCTCACCTCTGAAACCTGACTGGACGAGGCCCTGAACAACCTGATGTAGCTGATCCTCCTTCAGGCTAGACAATCTCCAGAGATGCCTTCCAGCCTCAACTCTCCTCTGATTCTCTGTGGAAGGATTCAAACAAAACAAGCCTATTTTCACTGAATTTCAGATAATAATAGCCACTTTTCAGGAAGGTTACAATCAGTGAAAAATAGCACTAACTTTTATGTGTACAAGCAATAGAAACATGTACTTATAAACATCTCTTCATGCACCGGAGTGTGATAGATAGATTTGTCCTACATTTGTGAATAATCTCCTAAACGTATCTGAGTCTGTAGATAAGAAGTCTGCTGTTCATGCCTACATAAATGAATGTCAGTAAAGAACTGCTGGCTGAACTCCACCAGTCTTCCTCATGGGAACTGAACTTCTGAAGTTAATACAGCTATCCATGTGAGTAAGACTTGATTAGCCAGATGCAGCAACTTCCATTTTTTCATACACCTGCTTAGTTTCCTATAAATAGTACTAGCAGGTACCAAGGTTTCCAAGCACTGTGCCATGTATTAGTTCCTGCATTGCCCCTGTTTTGAAGACAGCACTGTTACAGGTGTCAGAAGAGAACATGCTAGAATGACTTCTGCCTCCCCATTGTGGTCTCAATGCATCTGGAGCACAGGTTAACATCAGACTTAGCATAGCCCTGGTCTGATGAAAAAAATTACAAGCTGTTATCTCACAGTCAAAAATCAAATCCTGCTTCCAAACACGATGTTATAAATTCAGAATTGTTCTTGGAGAATGAGTTTTCTGATGCTTCACGGGCACAACTGAGAGTAGGATTTGCTGATGCCTCCAAAATGCATGATGTTACCCTTTTGCTGAAAGCATGTTGCATGTTAAAGAGAGCACAATCCTCATAAAAACTTGATCAGCTAATACTCAGACACTGTCAAACTGGAGATAATCCCAGAGTGTTGTTATAATATTTACTAGCATGCAAATTTGCCAGACTTTTCAGTCACACCAAGTACTGCATTTCCATTTCTTAATATGAATGGATAATTTTTAATGGATTTCTTTGTCTGCAGGTGAACACTCCTTATCCTGGAAATCAAGAAGTTCTTAATGACCACGGTGGGTAATTCTTTTCATGTACCTTGGTTTAAATAAGTTCTTTTTGTTTGGTTGGGTTTTTCATACTTAAGAGCTTTTTGCTTTTTCTTGGCTATTGTATAACTGGGGGAAGGGAAAGGAAGGGAAGGGAGGGGAGGGGAGGGGAGGGAAGGGAAGGGAAGGGAAGGGAAGGGAAGGGAAGGGAAGGGAAGGGAAGGGAAGGGAAGGGAAGGGAAGGGAAGGGAAGGGAAGGGAAGGGAAGGGAAGGGAAGGGAAGGGAAGGGAAGGGAAGGGAAGGGAAGGGAAGGTAAGGGAAGGGAAGGGAAGGGAAGGGAAGGGAAGGGAAGGGAAGGGAAGGGAAGGGAAGGGAAGGGAAGGGAAGGGAAGGGAAGGGAAGGGAAGGGAAGTCTGGAGGTAGTAGTAGATGTGGTATGCAACACTCAGTCATAACTCAAGAACTGTTTCTGCACCTGTTCCGGTGAAATTCACAAATGGAAAAAAAACCACCAGGTCTGTTCAGAGGGCCTTACGCTGGGTGGTTAGGGAAAGGGGAGTAAAAGATTGACTTGTGAGAGAGAGATTGTCTCACACACGTTGGGGTTGATAAGAGAGGACAGGTGGGCAGCAGATCATGAGTGAGACCGGCACAGAGTGACAGGAGTCATGTGCCCCACATATATGGAAAAGTCTGCTCCCACTTTCAGTGGTTTGGTTGTCACTGGTACAGTCTCTGCTGTTTTCAAGTCCTCATGAATTTGTGATGCTTTTATGGCAGGTGCTAAAGCAAACAGAGATTCCTGGGGACTGCAGAGTTCAGTACACTTAAAAGGAGAAAAGGGAGACAGAGGTGCTCCAGGACCACCAGGTATACTAAATCTAATTTGTCACTGACAGCCTGTGGAGGAATATATGTTTAACTTCAAAAGCAATTCAGCAAGATACTTGGATATTTATCTCTGCAGCCTTACCTGCCTAAAGATTTATGCCTGTGTTCTTTGATGAACTGACACACAGAACAACAAAGTGCAGAATGTTATCCAAAATGTCTTCTGAAAAGACAGGCTGCACGTTTGTGAGCATTAGGAATGTGTTCAGTACAAGAATAGATATTGAAATGTAAGTGGCTGATCAGAGACTTTGTGACCTTTTAGAAGGACATCATGAGCACTTCCTGAGATATCATATTGTTGTCAATCTTTCTGAGCCAATTGGGCGAAAATGCAGCGCTTTGCATATCAGGGTAACACACCTGTACATTCTGAGTTCCAGGCAGTCAGTTATTGGTGCAGTCCCACTTCTAACAGGAGGTGGAAATAGATTATTTCCATTTCAACCAATTTTTTAATATTTTCGGGTTTATTGGTGAATAAACTCTTCAAAAAGAGTTACAGAATCAAGCATCTGTTTGAAAATACTGTAATTACAAACTCTTCATTTTCTGTACATTTTTTGAAATCTCATATACTGAGATAAGGCTTTGATCGGTGCCAGAAATAATTTGAAATAGAAAATGCAGTATATTGAATTAATGTTGCTATAACATATTTACAATAATTTTCCTTTAATGCATTGATAATAACTATATTATCCCCATATAATAACTATATTAACTCCTCACTATATATATATATATATATAAAATATATATATATATATATTATATATATATTTCTGTCTTTGTTCCCAAGACATAGTTCTGTTGACTGAAGATGATATCTTGGTTATTTTGAAGACAATATCTGTTTGTCATAATAAAATCAATTTTCCTGTCTTGTCCTCATTAGTTTTTATTCTGACACAATTCCTTAAAATAATCCGTTAGCCATTTCCAGTCATCAATAAACTTGTCAAAAGAAGAAGCAAGAAACATTCCAAAACGGAAGCTAAGAAAATTTTCTCTTCTGTGCTGGCTTATCCACCACAAACCTGTCTGTTCCTTTTTGGGTTCTGTATTGAATGTAAATTAGTACCTTAGAAGTATTTTCTTGCCTATATCAGTTGATTTCAGGTACTTCATAAGGAGATTATGAGAGGATTGTGCTTATGATTTTGCTGTAAAACTGCAGCTAGTAAAGGATGGCAAAAATAACTCAAGAATTCTGGTTAAACTGAAAACTCAATTCACTTTTCTACTAAAATAACAGAGATTCATTCGTTTGCCAAGCAAATCCAATAGATTGACTGGCTCCAGCATTTTGTGAAGTCAAAGCATGTAAACTAAGACCAATTCTGTTGCTGCTCTAAAAAAATCCTGTTTGGTTTTTGCTTAATGATGTAGCTGCTAAAATATTCTTTCATACAAAGCAGTTCTCTAGTTCTCACATGTGTCCACATAACCACTGACGGGGAAAATTTACGAGCCAGTAGTTGCATAATTGAAGTACAGGAATTTTTAAAAAACCTTTTCTGAGGGGCAGGTGGCTGAAACTCTTTCCACTACATCTGTTGAGTTCCAGCAATCAGAAAAGCTTTCTGAGCCATGGTATTTGTCCATTCAGTGGATTTATTTTTGTTTCTCACAAAACATCACCTCTCTAACCTTGTAAGTGGATCTATTAATTGATAACATGCAAAAATATGAAGCCAACACAAAAAGTGTGAGAGCAAACTCAACAGACCTGGGCTTCATGTACCTCATTCAGACCTAGACTACTTGCAGGTCATCCTAGTAAGGCCTCAGATAGTGCTCAGTGTAGAGATTAATACCAAGCAACATCTGAGAAGGACACCTGACATTCCATTCCACCTGTCCATTCCTTTCCCCTCACAAGGATCAAGCAGATGACTGCTGCAAGCTGTAATTGGTAGGGCTGGAATAAAATCCAAATATGTGCCATAATGAGAATACATTTCTGTCCCACAGTGTCTGCTTGATTTAATTTTGTCTGAGGTGGTACACTGGGAAATGAGCCCTATGGCTCGCAGAGGGTTGGGCCCAAAGATCTCAAAAATTAATCAAAATACATTTGAAGGAAATGTATTGTACTGTCATGGGAAGCTGAAAACCAGGGGTTTTTTCTAAATGTATACCAAGCAGATAATATTGAAGGCTTTTTTGAACCTTTTGGGCTGGCTTGACGACTTTGGCTGACCAGCCTTGGCAGACAATGCAGGTGGTGTAACAATTGAATCTGATGTTGGTTTTCACTGCAGAAAAATGTCAAGGAAGAGTTATTATATAATTGGCAGCAGAACAGCAACACTGTCTTTTTCTCTTGTCAACTCTGGCACTGTCTTTGCAGGAAAGATCACACATCTACTGATGGATCACCCCACTACCAGCAAAACATACTAAAAGCTTCTCTTTTACCGTGGCTTCTATCAAAGGGGTTAACTTGGATGTTTCTCTTTCACTCCTCTTCCCAGCTGCTATGTTTTCAGAAAACTGGGAATTTTTCGTATTTGAGCCTTCTTTGCTTCTAATTTTTCTGAAATCCCAATTGGATTCAGAAGTTATTAACATGGAGGAGTGACAGACAAGATAGGGCACAGACAAGATAGGCTGTGTAAGTCTTGCTTTGTTAGGAAACCAAACTAAAAATATCTGTTTGATCTAAAGGTTAATGCCATTATTGTAAATAGTTTTCCTTTAAACTCCTAAACCAGTAATACCCTAAGCAGTGCTTTTAAAAGGAAAATTACAGATAATTATTGTGCTTTACTGTATTTTCTTCATTTTTCAGGTCCACCTCTGCCTCCATCATATTTCAGCCACTTTATTAGTAGCATAAAGGTAATTATATCCCATTTGTGTTTGAGTTCTGTTAAGCTTTTTTCAAAGTGTACTTTGCTATAAATTAGGCACAAACCTATGCAACATGGAGAAATACACAAATATAAGAGCATCAGCAATTACAATTTACATTAATTTCTTAAACTACAGCTGAATAGGCAAGTTTTTTACAAGTGTAGAGATAGCAGTTGTCAGAGGTCTATGAAGATTACTTTTGAAAGAAACTTTATTACTGAGGCTTTTTACCTTCCCAGTGGTATTAAAGTGAGTCATAATTCACTGTTACCTAACATATCTGCCTTAAATGAATGCTTTTGTTTCCATACCAGCTCAGGTAAAAGACATCCATTACCTAAAGGGCTTCTAGAACACTGGGTGAGGGGAAAGGGGGGTGAAAATCACTTCCATGTCATGTTTTTTATCTTGTAAGCAAACTGAATGAAATTAAATTATGGAAACTACTTTTCCTGGAAGCTCTTACAACAAAGTATACCCATACCTTGATTTGATCTCTCTGTTCCATTATTCTCTTGACTGCTTCAAGTGACAAAAAAAATAATAATCTAATATTATTTATATGTTTTTAAGTGAATATGACTCTTTATCAGTAGAAAAACTGAAAAAAATTTGAATCAAGTTATCATTTAATGATACTACCAAAAGTGTTGTGCTGATAGTCTCTTGGAAGGACTCTTAGAGCTGCCTGGTTTTAGGATTTTGTTTCTGCTTGGCTGAGTACACCGAAGTTATTCCTATGGCATAGTGTCCCGTGTATGTAGCAAAGCTGATATGGTTTCTTTGACCTTATAGTGTAATATCTGTATCTTTACAGATTTAACTGCCAAGAATTCATTTTTCATCTAATCCTTCAACTCCCCAAAATGGCCTGGCATAAAGAAACCTTTTGAGTCGTGTTTTCTGGGAATCTGAAAGACTAAAAGTTAGAGGAGGAGCGATAAATAACCATCTCCTCTGGCTGTCTGTAGATATCTGCCATTCTTGCTCTGCCCTTTGCCTCTTCTATCCACAGGTTTATTTCTCAGAAACATGAAAGAAGTTTATGAGGAAAAAAAAATGAAGGGGGGAAAAAAGCAGACAAACAGAAAAAAATAATGTGAGGAGGAATGTATAAATGCTGTGGCTCATCTTGCACAGAGAGAGAATAATGTAGTACATAAATGTTTCTTCTTACCTATTGCTCTGTTTCCCAAACTAAATGATAATCAGTGATGCAGAACAGAAGAAATGCAGTTTAAAGTGTCTGCAATTCTGTGTGGTGTCTCTTCTGTTATCCTGGTACGCGCACCCACCCTGCTCTGTTCACTTTGTCACATACTTTCAAATAGCTGTCCATTCGATGTCAATCTTGCTTTGCTTTTTCCTTGGTGATGGAGGAAAGCACAAAGCCAGGCTTTTATGCTCCCTTCAACTCTCTCTTCACCTCCAGCTACAGCACTGAACAAGGTTTTGCTGAGCAGAATAGCAGGAAACAGCAACAGAGGCATTTTCTCTGCCTCCACCTAACTGTACCTCCCCTAGCCCTTGCCCTGAGAGAGCCTTGCAGCCTCAACAGAGAAAGCATTCCTTTTTCATCTCATATCACACAAGAAGAAAGTGGTGTTACAACACTGCAAAAATGGGTTTTCTTTATCAAACTCAGAGATTTCATGTAAATTTAAAAGTTCAGTGCGTTGTGTTCTCATTTCACTTCAGCCTAACATTTTAAAATACATTTTCTTCAAAGGGTGAAAAAGGAGACAATGGAGTCACTGGTGTAAAAGGAGAAAAAGGAGAACCAAATGGAGGGTTTTTTCTAACAGGACCTCCTGGACCACCTGGAAGACCGGGATTAATTGTGAGTCATGCAAGTTCTAGAATGGGAATATTTGTCACTACCCATTTAGAATTAATTTAGAAGACACTAAAAAGAGACAAACATCAGGATTGCTAGGAACTATATAAAAACTTACATGCTAAGCATTAGGTGAATAGGAGAAAACTGCATTAAGTGTAAACACGGACACTACACTGCTGTGCATAGAATTGCTCTGCTTTGAAATACCGATGTGATGTTGTGCTCAGCTGTCTCATGTATCTACACCAGTATGTAGACCATGCTATTGACAGCATTACAAATCAAAGCAGCATATATAATTTGTGATGCTACTACTTACACCTCCATAAATACCAAAATAGGCCATATAAAGTTAGTCAGAGGCTGACTTGAAAAATATTGGCCATCTAAATAATTAATCCTATTTACCTAGTAGCCCAAAAACATTAATGAAAAGACCAATATGTAGCCATCTGGATCATTTCTATAAAATTCATCTACTGTCTACCTTTTAATTTTATCTTCTGGCAATTGCCACCACAGCTGCTTTGGAATAAAATGCACTAATTCTTTGGAAACAAGTTTATCCCTGGGATCTGGCAACAGATACGTGCATTGCATTCCTCTATTGCCATGTCTGTGTCAAGAACCATGAATGAGTGGGCCACAGCTGAGGATGAAGTGTTAGGTTAGCAAGACCACCCTCAAAAATCCCCCTGCTTTTATTCCATATTGCTGAGAACCATCTTCCTCTTTAGAAACTGTTCTACTGGCAAGAAGGAGCTGGATGGCACAGCTGAGCTCCAGGGTCCAGTGTGTTCCATGTCTGCAGGATGGTGTGAGCACAGGGAGAACAAGCTGTCCTCAGTCAGGCTGAGGACACACTGCTAAACTGGAAATGAAGGGAGATGGAGCCTTTTTATTCTGCAAGTCTGGCAGCTGGAGAGGTTAAGGGCTAACATTTGATCACAGGAGGGAGGAGACAGCACTCGTCATGAGGTGTACACCCTGCACAGACACACTTTACGTTAAAGTTTTCCACAAACTCTCTGAACCCATCAAAGCAAGCAGTCTCAGCATGAGCAGAGTAGAGGTCCAAGACTTTGAGAGCACTGTTGAGAGTTTTGCAGGTATCAGCTGCTCAGGGATAGGTATGAGAATTTTCAGAAAGCTTTCTGAAATTTAAATCCTTGCCTTTAATTCAATATGTGGTTAAATTTTCCTTTTCCATTATACTCATGCCTCCTTGGAGAAAATTACAGACTCACGTCTAAATGGCAGTGTAGTGGCAGGCATTTGGTAAATGTTGCCACCAGAGATGATGGCCCTGCAGCAGTGAAACCAATACATTCAAGGAAATACTTTTCATCACTGACAGGGACCAAAAGGCGACTCAATTATCGGACCCAGAGGACCTCCAGGGTTACCTGGCCTACCTGGCTTACCAGGTTATGGAAAAATTGGACCTCCTGGCCCACCTGGACCACCTGGACCACCTGGCCCCCCTGCAATATATGGCTCAGGTGAGCTTTTCAATGTATAGGTGAGTGTACAGCCATGTGCCTGCAAACCACACATGACCAATTCTTTCACACTGGGCAAGTTGTCCCACCTGCCCAGCCTCTCTGCATACCTGAATCAGGTTGTTCTCTGCTCTCCTCCTGCACTCCACCAATTTCTCCTGAGGTTGAGTTGGAACTAAGAGCACAAAAGGGCCAATTTCTCTGCAGAGAGTTTTCACTGATTAGTGCTATTGTGTGAAAGATCTTGCTGTGGCTGTGGCTGGGAGGAATCTGCATAGCAGAGACAAGTTACCTTGAGAGCTTTGCAAAATCCATCAAATTGGGCAGCTGGCTAAATTTGGGCCATGGGGAATGGAATTAAATCCAGCTGGTGTCCATCAGAAGGGGTTTTTCTCAGGGCTCGTTATTGAGTCCAGACCAATCCAGTATCAATTATCTTGGGTAGGGGATCAAATGCACCCTTTAGTGAGTTTGCCCCCAAGTTGGGCAGGAAGGTTGATCTGCTGAAAGGTTCTACAGATGGATCTGGACAGACTGAGCTAATGGGCCAAGGCCAGCTGTATGAGGGTCACCAAGGTCAAGTGCCAGGTCCTGCATTTGTGTCACAACAACCCCAGGCAGCTCCACAGGCTGGGGACAGAGTGGCTGGAAAGCTGCCCAGCAGAAAATGCCCTGGGGGTGCTCATTGGCAGCTGCTGAGCATGAGCCAGTGTGTGCCCAGTTGGCCAAGAAAGCCAATGCCCCTGGCCTGTATCAGCAATAATGTGGCCAGCAAGACGAGGGCAGTGATTGTACCCCTGTACTCAGCATTGATGAGGCCACCTTGAATCCTGTGCTCAGTTTTGAGCCCCCCACTACAAGAACATTGAGGGGCTGGAGCATGTCCAGGTGAAGGGCCTGGAACACAAGTCTGATGAGGAGCAGCTGAGGGAGCTGAGGGTGTTTAGTCTGGAGAAGAGGAGTCTCAAGGGAGACCTTATCACTCTACAACTGCCTGAAAGGAGGATGTAGCCAGGTGGGGCAGTATCTTCTCCCAGGCTACAAGCAACAGGAACAGAGGAAATGGCCTCAAGTTTATCAGGGGAAGTTTAGATTGGATATTAGAAATTTTTTTTCACCTAAAGGATTGCCACTGGAGCAGGCTGCCCAGGGAAGTGGTTAAGTCACCACCCCTGGAAGTGTAACCGTGGCATGTCAGGACACATTTTAGCAGTAGACTTTGCAGTGCTGGGTGTCACTGATGATCTTAAGGGTCTTTTCCAAAAAAGTGCTTCTCTGATTCTCTGATAAAAGGGCAGTACCCACAGAAGAGTTTAGGTCTAGAATGAGACTGCTGGAGAACTGCTTCTAAAAACGAGTTGCTATGCAAATGCTGAGTATAAATGAAACTTTAGGTTGCTTACTCTGCCTTTAATGGTTTTCAACTTACTGGGTCAGAAAAGGAGCAAAATGTGGCACAAATAGTCACATCAAGAAGGAATTCTGCAAACAAGGTGACATCAAAGGGAGTATGTGGCTAGACATCAAGTGTCACAGTTCAAGAGATTTGTGCTTTTGACTCCTTTTGGGTCACAAGTTTCCTAATGACAAGCCTCATACTGTTAATGTCTAGCCATGGGTTCTGGTGGATGGGGTCCTGGGCTCCTCTGACATAACTTGGCAGGTATGCCTGAGAAAATGACTGATTCCTTCCTCTAGGAACTGTGGCCAGGATGGGAATCCAGCCAGGTAAAACCAGAGCAGAGCATTCCTTAATCTCCGCTGGAGATGGTGTACTAGTAGAAAGGGTGTTTTTAACTGAACAGAGACTCTGTAACACAGATCTGTTCTTCCTAAAGTTTCAACAGGTCTAGCAAATACAGGCCTCTGTTCCTGAGAACTAACAATTAGTCTATTTTCCCACAAGACTTGTGCCTCCAGTATGCTAGTTTGGGGAGAAAATATTTCTGTCTTCAATTTGTTCTCTCCAGGTATTTCTTGAACCTGGTCAGCCTTGTTTATACAGCAGGTGAGACTTCCAATCTGTCATCCAGTCAATATTATTAAATTAGTGTCTATCAGAAGTATTCATCCTTTGAATAATATTTGAGAAAGAAAAAATTCTTAATACGTTCAACATTGGAACATAGGCTTTATGTGAATCAGCCCCTGATCGTCATGATATGGACAGATCCACACAATCCATGAACGTCATAAAGGTCTTGGGGCCATATAAAGTTAGTCAGAGGCTGACTTGAAAAATATTTGCCATCTAAATAATTAATCCTATTTTCCTGTGTAATTTATATTAAGCACTTCTGGATATTAGCTAAGAGACCCAGTCAGACAAAACAAATTTTTGTTAGTAGTCCATCCCTATACTTTCATTTATGCCCTCTGTCAATGGTCTTCGTCATCCTCCTACACATTTTCCTCTTTGCTTTGTAAAAAGGTCCTTTAGGCGATGCACATTTTACTAAATGGTAAGAACAGGTGTTTATTTATTTCCTATCTTCATGGCTCAGTTATCTCTTTTAAAGCTATTACTGTCTGTAATTATGGAGTTCACATACTGTAGTATGGGGTTTACATACTGTAATACTGGGAAAGAGGAATAGCTTATCTACAGGTAAATGGCTTTAAACACTTCTGAGAACTGACCCCCTTCCCCCTGCCATTGGCATGAAGAACTTGCTCTGGAGTATCCTTGCAAATGCCTCAGCGCATAGATTCTTCAGTTTGTAAAAGGTGATTTGAAGGCTCCTCTGGATTTCACAAAAACAAACAAGTAGAAACTTGTGTAGAAGCTCCTTCTTACAAACAGCTTCAAAGGTCCATTACCGTGCCATGCACTTGCACAAAATGCATGCTTTCAGTCTTCTGTATCTTTGAATCTTTCCTGCCTTAAAAGAAAAAAGCTTTTACTCCAGAAAACAGCTCAAGGTGAAGAAATTCAGTTTTGGAGTAGAGACAGATACTAGGTGGTGTGGACTGCATTCTTAGAAGTCCAAGTTCATATCCCTGAAGAATTCTTTTTCACTTTGAAACATAAGCTGAGCTTACACACGTGAATTTTTCATCTAAGGAAAATTATTATTTACCTTTAGAGAAAAGATGTAATGACTCCCTCAAAGCTTATATGGGCAGGAGCAAAAAGTTCTTCCTCTTCCATGTGTAGAAGAGCTAGCTAGCAGAACAGCATTCTGGTCAATTTAAGTGGGTCTGGTTCTTCATTTGCAGTTTCTACAACAGATTGCAATCTGTTGGCCTTAACATCCCAAAAAACAGAGGAAAGACTGTTTCACCATTGCTTCTCAAAACATCCTTAGAATGTATTTTCTGTAGTTGATTTGAGCTATTCAGGACACGGCTACGGCTATTTAAAACTTCCACTGCTCCTGGACACCACCACTAAGTCCTTTCTTTATGTCACTCACATTTTCTCTCAAAAAAGATGACCTTCAACATGTATTGTATGCTTATTTTATTTTAGCAGCTGCAATGCCTGGGCCACCAGGTCCTCCTGGAGAGCCAGGGTCACCTGCCACCAGGAATCTGGTAAGAGAGCAAAATGATATTTGCTGTAGAAAATTTTCTTCAAGACTTTTGGTGGTCGCTGGTAGCACTGAAAGAGGAGTGAAAGTTACATCCTGTGTTTTTATTTCTTAGAATATTTTATAAACCACATAATTTTAAGATGCAAACTGTAGATTTCCCTAAAAAATCCAAAAATCATTGTGCCAGAGTATATATGTAAAACTTTTTCCTTTTCTTACATTATGAAACAAATCAGAATTGGATCGAAGATATCCATAAAGCAAAAAAAACCAGCAAAGACAGAAGTCTTAGTAATTTCCAAATTAAGAATTCATAGTTTCTGGGGAAAAAAACCAACCAACCAAACAAAAAACCCACCCCCAAAAAACCCTATTCAAGCTAGCAGAGGGCATTCATTGCAATTCTCAGGGGAGAAAACAAATGTTCAAAAACTTGTGCCCCAAGACAGAAGACTGTAGTTGCAGGCTGGGAGCTACACTCTCAAATAGAAGGTCCAAGCTTACTCAGATCAAAACTAAGATTAGAAAAAAATACTAATTTATAGTAGGATCTGCATTATTCAAAAAGTACTAATATGCTTTCTAACAATGAAGAAATTAGAAAAAAAATGTTAAAGAAATTGTGCTTTCCTGAAACTTGCCCAAATTTTAAACTACTGCAGCTCTCTTCTGAATTCTGCCATTTTGACCTAGGCTGCTAAATTGTAGCAGTGCAATGATCTTCACTCTGTACAAAATTTGTACAAAATTGCTGTAGTTCTACTACAATCCACAGAATGATGATGCGGGTATGCCGAAGTACAAGATACTTATATTAGTGAACATGAACCCTTTATGGATTAAATTACATACAACTGACTTTATGAGCATTTCCTGCAGAAGAACTCTTGACATTTATGTGTCCAAATGAGACTATTTCACTTGCAAAATGTTTTGTGTGTCTGATGAAGTATGTTTCATTTTCCTATTTGACAGGTCACGACATTCCAAAACATTGAGGGTATGTTGGAAAAAGTTCACTATGTAGCAGAAGGTACACTAATCTATCTGAGGGAAACCAGTGAGGTTTTTATCCGTGTTCGAAATGGATGGAGAAAATTGCAGGTACTACTGCACCACACCCTAATCTTTTCGAACTCCCTTCCTCAAAATGAAGTTGAGGGAGATATTTTTACAGAGGAGGAGAAATGTGGGTGCAAGGCTCCTTTTTTTGAGTTTAGAAACTCCTGGTGATATGGTTTTGTTCTACTCTCCTTTTTGGTTCTTTCAGCTTGGTGAGCTAATTCCTATCCCTGCTGACAGCCTTCCTCCTCCAGCCATATCAAGCCATGTAAGTACAAAATATTGGACCATGAAAAACTGAGTCTAGATGCATGATACACTTGGCAGAAATTGCACGCAGATCTCTGCACGATGTGATTTTCCACTGAGATTTGTCAGCTCAAAATAAGCATCCTACCTACATGCAAAATAAGCATCCTACATGAGCTTACAAATTGATTTGCTTGGACAGTCATTTGTTTCCAGTATCTTCTGAGACTCCAAACACGACAGAGACAAAGCCACATTTACAAAAAGCAGAATAAAGTAAGTTGCCCACAAAAAAAAACCCAAAAAAACAAACAAACAAAAGAAACAAATGACAAACAAAACCAAAATCAAACAAAACAAAGAAAAGAAAAAAAACCCACAAGAGAAAAAACAAACAAAAAATCACAAACCCACAGAATTCTTTTTCATAATCCTGGAATCAATCATATCAAGCCCTGACTCCCTTCAAGGAAGGTCAGAAAAGGGTTTCTGAAAAGCAGGTTTTCTTTGAAAGTGTATTCAGAGTACCGTAATCATCACCTGAATGTAGCTTACCCCGCAGCGTGCAGAGGGTGTACTCTAAAGCCTCAATTGTTAGTTTGGACCTGACCCCATTCTGCAAGTTATTGTACCAACCTGCATGTGAACATGCTGTCTGTCCCAAAAAATTGCGGGAGGATGAAAACCAAGAAGTGACAGAGGGAATAGAGAAAGGTTTTGTTGATGACAGGCTAATTGGTCTGCTGAGAAAATCAAAGGGCAAGAGAGTGCTAGGAAGGAGCAGTGAGAAGGAAGATGGCCAGAAAGAAATAAAAAAAAGGTTAGAGTAGGTCAGGAAGAAGTTCACCTAGCACACTGGGAAAATGTCTAGACCTCATGTTGTCAGAAATTGTCTGCAGCCTCCAGTTGACACCACTTGAGCTTCCCATCTGCTACAGCTGGTGGCTTGTTATTCATACTTACCATAACTAGGGAAGAAAACTTTGCTGCTCCCAAAAGAATTAACCAGATTGAGAAGTATTTCCACCCATTACATTTTCTGTTTTCACATCCTCCTTACCCTTTCAGTTTTGATTTTCCTCAACTGCTCTTCTGCTCCTACCAAGAGCAGGCTGCTTTCGTGCGGGACTCCCGTGATGCAGTGACTAAACTTTTATTTAAAAAATTACTGAGCATCTAAAATTCTGATTTTTTTTTGTTTGTGTTCAAATAACAGGGATTTCAGTCTATTCCAGCACAGAGACCAATATCAAATATGAACAATGGAAAACCAGCAGTAAGTACGAGATCTGTATTGCAGCTGCAGAGCTGTGCCTTGTAATGGGATAGTTTGCATCTTGAGGGACAGCTGTGATATTTGCTCTTCAAACTCAGAGATTTTACTTTAGAAATTTATAAATACACTTCTTTGTCTTGTTTAGACATCTCAGACACAATTTGAAATTCTTCCCTCCAGATCTATTTTCATCATCCCAGCCCCTTTCCCGTCTCAAGGAAAAAAAATCCTGACTCTGGGTTAGGAATATCTCTTCACTTAGTGATTGTACCTACAACACAGAGTAACTTCTAAGCTAACAATAATGTAACAATTAAATAACTAAAATATTCATTACAATAATTTCAGTCTTCATGGTGCAGCTTAGCTTAGATAGACCCTTTAGGACTTAAGCTTTTATTTAAAAGACTTAAAATATTTAGACAAAGAAAGCAAGGTAACTGAGTTATATCTAAAAAATTAAACAAAAGAGAAAGAAAAAAAAGAAAGCAAGAATGTGGTTTAGTCCTTGCATCTGTGCTGCTTGACTTAAGCATGCTACTTCTTGTATTTTTAAATGGTATCTAGTCACCTCTTACTACTTTTTTCCATGTTTGTAGGATTTGGGATTTTTTCATGTGAAAACTCCATGACTTTCAATTAAAAATATTAGCTGCTTTTAAAAGATTTTTATTTTTAGGAGTATATAATCTTCATGGTTTCCTTAATGTTGAAAGATAAATTGGTGTATCTGCTAAGGGTCTCATGGCTCTGAGAAATGTAATGGTATGGCAACAAATAACTTTCATACCTGTTATGAAGAGTACGTGTTCTGTGCTGGCAGGAGGGGGCACAGTTTTATTTCCAATATAGGTCTTCCTAGTGTCATAAACTTTTTCTAAAATGGTGCCTTTTCTTCTTTTTCCTTCCAGTTACATCTGGTGGCTTTGAACTTCCCACTGTCTGGTGACATGCGAGCAGATTTTCAGTGTTTTCGGCAGGCCCAGCTTGCAGGTTTGACCTCTACCTATAGAGCCTTCCTCTCATCGCACTTGCAAGATCTGGCCACAGTTGTCAGAAAAACAGACCGACATCACTTGCCAATAGTCAATCTTCAGGTAAAATGGTTACTTAGTGCTTGTTTTTTTAAGATAGGCTGTAGGTTCCCCAAAAATCTTGGAAAATAGCAAAAGCACAAAGTTTCAGCCCAAACTGCATTTTAAAAGAAGCAGCTTTGTTTCATATTTCTCAGTCAGATTCAAGAAACAAAAAAGTAGTGATGAAGTAGAAAACTACTGAGTTATTATGCTCTACTTTTTAGTGAGATCATAGGATAAAATACCTATTTTTCTCATTTCTAAGAAAAATGCAGATTCTGTGCTTAGGAATGACATTGGATATACCCCAATGAAACAGAGAGAAGAGTCTAGAGCATGAGTCATTTTCTGGTCTCACATAAACAGACACACTCTCAAAATGAGGAAAACAAACCATGTCTTTGTAGCATTGGCTGGCTCCCAGAACAAGCAGCCAAAGAAACCTACAGGAATAACACATGATGCTTGGAACATGTTGAACGGATGCTGCTCTGAAGTGCATGCAAACACAGCCTTGAAAGAAATTTGTGAAGACAATATTGTTTCAACTTTGACTGGAAAAACTCAAAAGCAGTTTGAGAGGAAGCCAAATGCAAAGGTTTTGCCCCGAACATTTCCAACACTTTTCACAAAACTGTGACCTCAGCTGAATTTCCAGTACAAGTTATGCCTAAATTTTCTCTACTGCTACAGTAGTTACAAGCAATTTTTCAAACAATACCTTAGGAGGAAAGGGACAGGAGATGATCAACCTGAATTTTTGGAGTGACAGTAGAACAGAGAGACAACTTTGAGGCGAAGGCATAGGCCAGAGAGCTGTTTGCATAGAGATAACAGATGAGACAAGTTTGTTCCAGAGCATTATGCAGAAACTGATGAGAAAGATGAAATCACAAGAATCCTTAAATGCAGATCTAATTTTCAATTTACAGATAAGCCTATAAAGGTGGACTTGGGATTTGATGTAGATTTGGGATTTGTTTAGTTTGTAAAAGTGGCTTTGAAATTTTAACAGGGAGAAACCCTTTTCAGTAACTGGGAATCTATATTTGATGGAAACGGTGGACAATTCAACATTCACATTCCAATATACTCCTTTGATGGGAGGAACATCATGACTGATTCATCTTGGTGAGTTTGCATTACCATTTATGTTTTATATAAGGGGCTTTTTTCTACTTTTACCACGTAGTAATAGAAATAGTAGCAGTATCTTGGGCTGCTAGACGTGATAAAAATTTCTAACTGTCTTTATGCCGTTTTTCGTTGCCATTTCTGATAGTCTGGAAATGGGATATCAGGTTATAGAACGTTCTCCTTTCCGTCTCTTCTTTCTGTCTCCATCTTTACCTAACCACTTTTTGCTTCAAGCACAAGGAATGCAGATCACCACACATACAGGTGTGCAGTTGAATAACGCAAAAAAGACTTTTCCAGTAAATAACTTCTTAATGTTACCTTTCAGGCCTCAAAAGGTAATATGGCATGGTTCAACTGCAAATGGGATCCGACTGGTTAGCAACTACTGTGAAGCCTGGCACACAGCTGGTATGGGAGCTATGGGACAAGCATCACCGCTGAACACAGGGAAACTTCTTGACCAGAAAGTATATAGCTGTAATAATCAGTTTATTGTTCTCTGTATTGAAAACAGTTTTGTATCTGATCCCCAAGGAAAATAATTCACCTGTTGCACATAGGAATATTCCATTTGACGACAGAAAAAGCTGACACTGAAATTTCAATTGTAATGATGTAAATATTTTAATTTTTGTAATTGCACATTTCAGGAAAAAATAGCCAAAGAAAACATACCTCAACGCAAACCACATTCCATGTAGGTGGAACATCCAGTGCACACACGGCTGGCTTAAAGCCCTTCCTTCCACTTGAACCCCATGTGGTTCGAAGTTTGCCAACAGTTAACTCATGTTCCTCTGCCTGAGCTGGAGGTCGCCTAAGGGCACGAGTCAAGTGTGGTCTGTGAGGAAGATCCAGTAGCCTGCCTGGTAAGGAGTATGGCTCAGCAAGGCTGCTGCTGCTTCACAGCTGAGAAGCTGCATGCTCTGCACTCTCCTTTCCACTTGCATAGATTTTGAATACCCAAGGCAGCATCCATATATACTCATGTATACAGCAAATACTGGGAGGCTCTTATGCCTTACAGAGCTCGCATTTGCAAAACAAAGCTTTAAGAACAAAGGTGCTCACCTCCTCTGAGTTTTAGTGGAAGTGGAGTACCTGATTCCTGTAAGCTTGTATGGATCTCAGCGTGGTGCTTACACAGAAATATAGCAACTCCCACATCTTATTTCAGCTTTTCTCTTTGCAGATTCTAGGCATAGGACTTTATGCAGGAGGAGTGAATTTCACATAGACAAAATCTGGTCTTTATTTTGGTGCTATTGTTACCAGGAAACCTGAAAGCAATGTTAATAGAAAACATCCTGTTTAACTGGTAGAACTGAGCAAAGAAATGCAGACAAATGAACCACCTGACCTTTATTTATTTCATTGCATATTAGAGGAAGTTGTTTCCTTTTGTGTCAGACTGATGAATTAAATATGTCTGTCATGGTTTCTTTAAAATAGGTTCTACACATTGTTATCTCGCTAAGTTATATGTAAAGTGATTTTCCTTTTTGTGAATTTACCCTTCTGGCATTCACATGATTAAAGAATTGTTAATATAAAACAACTGCAACAATTATAGGAATGATCAGGAAATGGTAATATTCTTCACTAACGGTATCATCATAACATCTGAAGTCTTTTGCTGATATATTTGTCTACTGCATTCTTTAAACAATGTATTTACTTATGTTTTATCAGGCAATGACTATGGAGGTCAAACTCCACATTGTCCTTTTTTTAAGATTTAAATGAGAATCCGTGTTGGAAATACATGTTAATTTGCTGACAAATTGAGTGTTAAATAACTAGACAGCTTGTCAACAGACAAAAGCAAATCACACTTACAATACTAAAATGATGTAATTATACAACTAAATATTTTGAAATCCAGCTTTATTTTTCCAATTGATTATAAAAGCTTACTTCCCAGGGTCAGCTGCATGACATCTTCATTTTTTTCTGGAAAAGTAAAAAATGTAAATTACTCCATTATTACAACATGGTAATAAGGCAAAAGCTAATTGTATTACATTTAAAATGTATGCGTAACTATTCACTGCACTCATTTATAGTCGACTTTCCTAAAATATTGAGCATGCTTGTGCCAAATTCCTCCAGTTCACAGAGCTGGAAGAGTTATTTATGTACAGCAGGGTTTTGCTCTGAGTCACAGAAGGTTCGAGGCAGGGAAATAAAGTGCTTTTACCTGCTTCAAGCAGGAACCATCTACTTTTAATCCTCTACGGGCCAGTGGGGTCTCTGCTTGCAGCCAGTCATCCACATCAGTCCCCGCTCTTCCTCCCCTGAGCTCAAGCAACACTCGAGGAGCTGGCTGTCTCTTCACCTGGAGTTGCAGTGACAAGAGGTGGCGGGGTCATGGGATCACACAGAAGAGCTCTGTGAATGGGGATCAGAGAAAACTGATGAAAACATGCAGATTTTAAAAGATACTGACCTAGAGTTTAAGTTGGGTCCAGAAAAAGGCATTCAGAGATCTTTGTGCCAGTCCTTTCACAGAGCTAACCCATCTCTGTATCCTGAACAGAGCTTGGCAGGGAACTGAAATGGTTAAGCACCATCAATAAGTTGCTAAAAAACTCTCAGTGTTTGCTTCCCACCTCTAACAATTATCTGCAGGCTACAGGAATTTATTACACACCCTTTAATGGAATACAGAGCATGAACCATGCATCACCTGGCTGCGGTGGTGCTGAGTTCACAGACTTGCTCACACACCAAGGGAGATGCTTTTACCAGAGAACGGCATGAGAAATCTGTTAGAAAGATGAAGTTTCCCTTGGGGAAAACAACAACAGCAACAACAGCACACACTTTTTTTCAAAGCCAGTAATGCTCTTTAGATTCCCTAGTATAATTGAAAAGAAAAGATAATATTCATCAAGGATATGACAGAGAAAAAAAAATAGCCCAATACTTAGAATATTTTAGCTTTCTATATCAAAGGAGAGTAGTTTTTTCAGCACGATTCCAACACAAAGGTCAGGTACACTTGGAAGAACGTTCGCTAATTCAGGTAAGAAACTGTGTATAAGGCAAAGTAGTCACCAAGAGAGCACTAAGCAAGGCTGAAAACAGTAACTGCACAAAAAATAAATGTAGCAGTTCAAATTGTACTGAATTATGAATACCCCAAAATCCTCTTCTGGCCCACTGGTTTTGTTAGCAGCAGGTAATCAGCAGTTCTTTCACCCTTTTCAGTTCAGGGATCTTTTCTTTGGGCAGTCACAAACCATGTCATGTTACCATCTATCAGTAGCGTGCTGCTCTGCCCAGACTGCAGTGAGAGGAGAATTTTCTCCTCCCATTGCTGCTATAATCAAGGCAAACCTGTGAGTTTCTGCAGTGCAGCATATACATCTCAAAGGACTGACAATTAACAAAACTCATTTTGGTGTAATCAAAGACTGCCAGCCTTGCTTCTGAGCTGTGCAGTGAAAGAAGAAAGAATGAGTTGCAGTATGTCCTGCCTGGAAGATTCCACCATTCCTCCTCTTTGGCATTGAGATTTAGGTATTACTTCTGCATTAACACTTGCAATTCTTGTTTTCACTCCAGTACTGTCCTGGAGAAGAGAACCTGTCTTCTACATTTTTAGAAAATTAGATGCTAGAATTGCAATTTTATTTAATATTATTTTGGTGTTCAAATACTGGAATTAATGCCATGCATGCATCCTAAAAAGCATCTGATTGGGGTTTGGCTGTTATTTGCCATCTGATACACAGTTCGAGCCTGCACTCTTAACAGTTCCTTCCTGCTGTCTCTCCTGAATGCTTCAGCAGTAGCTGCCCAAAGGTAGAAATATTTCTAGATTAACATCTACTTAAGTACTTTGACACTTTAACCTGAATCTAGCCTCCCTTTTTTAACCAGTCAGAGGGCTGCTATTTGCTGCATTTTAAAAGGCCTATTCTGCACCTTGGTGCAACTTCCACTGTTACTAGTTGATCTAAAATTTTACATACCAGAATCCCTTCCACTGTACCCATATTAAAAAAAAAAAAAAAAAAAAAAAAAAAAAAAAAAAAAAAAAAAACACACCACACCATAACACCACCCTGTTCTATTCCTAATATGCCTAATTAATGGCTATCCACAGCCTAACCTGGAGGTGCACCCAGGGTGGATGACTCAGCGCCAGCAGTAGCAGACTTTGCCTGGGGGAGAGGGAACACAAAGTCAAAACATCTCTTCCTCCTGTGTGGGCAAAAGAGAGTAATGGAATTACAGACAGCACAGGCTGTGGGAATTTCAACACTGTGACAGTTTGCCTGGGGTAGAGTTAATTTTCTTCACAGTAGCTAGTACGGGGCTGTGTTTTGGCTGTGCGCTGACAACAGTGTTGTTAACGCAGGGATGTTTTCGTTCTTGCTGATCAGGGCTTACACAGAGCCAAGGCCTTTTCTGCCTCTCACCAGCGAGGCAGCTGGGGGTGCACAAGAAGTTGTGAGTGGACACAGCTGGGACAGCTCACCACAGGAATATCCCATATCAGATGGCGTCATGCTCAGCATATAAAACGGGGGAAAGAAGCAGGAAGGGGGAATAATTGTAGCACTGGCATTTGCCATCCCAAGTCACCATTCCACCATTCAATTCCAGCCCTGCTCTCCTGGTTGTGACTTAACAATGCCTGACAATGGGAGAAGCAGTGAATTAATTCCTTGTTTTGCTTTGCTTGTGTGTGTGGCTTTTGTTTTACCTATCAAGCCTAACCCATGAATTTTCTCATCTTTACTCCTCCAGTTCTCTTCCCCACACCACCCTGAGGGAAGTAAGCAATCTGCTGTGTGGGGCTGAGTTGCCAGTCAGGGTTAAGCCACAACATACATGTGAAATCAATTCAGCATCACACCCTGGTGTTGATCAGAGGTAGCTTATAACCTTCCCTCCGCTGGTCTCTGGGTTATTAGTAATGCTTCAGCAGAAAGGGGGGTGACAGCCCTGTTGGACCTTACAAGAAGTACCTAAGATCACATTCAAATTCAAGCCAGGATGATGATGACGACATTGCCACTGCAGGAAAGGCATGTTTTGTATCATGCACTTTGAGTATGTTCACGCGAATAGCAGTATAATAACAGTGTTTTTCACAGACCAGTACCAATACCACCTCACAGGTGTTTTGTTTGGCCCTCTTTGGTTCTGGACATACTCAATGAGGTCCTAGCCATACTGATGATTTGCTATTGGAAAAACACTATCTCCCCACTGAGTTAAAGAATGGGTTGGTTTTAACCTCCAAAAATTATTTGCCAGTATTTATCTTTCCCCTACAGTTACATATTTTCACTTTACAGTCTTCAAGGTTTCAATTGAGGCTAGTCTCATGCCCAAATGTACCACTGTACTAGAAAATTATTGCAGTCAAGGCAGAGTTATTAGCAGAAATATCACATCTGACTGACAGCTGAACTGTTCCCTTACACAATTCTAGTCAGTGCTATTTGTAATCCTTCCAGCCAGTTCTTTGTGGGATAATTTGTGGGGACAGCATGTACCAAGAACTACTGTTGTGGATAGTTTGAAAGGGCCACCCTATTTTGGAACAGAAAGGTTTAATTTTACTCACAGGTGCTTAAGTGTTGTGCCTGGTCTCAGGGCTAACTCAGTCCTGTTAACTAACTCACTCAGTCAGATGAGAGCCCTCATCCCACTGAAAACTTGTAGGGGGGCTGCAGGGCACGCATGTCTGATATCCACAGAACACACATCAATGGTTCTTTACATCTTTTTGCCAAATTTAATAACATTCTTTCCTCCTGCAAACATTCTCCATTCATGTAAACCCTATGGCCAGACTGCATTCATTCAGGGCACCCCCTAAAGCCATCATTGTCCTACACATTTGTTCTCAAGACATGTACAGATATATTGTGCCATTCCATTATCCTCACCTCTCTGAACACTGATGAGCACCTTGGTTAGGGCATGGATTGACTGTTCACAGAGCTTGGATGTTTCAAATATCTGAGAATTAAAGGATACTGGTGCAGTCATCCTGGTCAACCGATTACTACTACCATGCCTTGATCAGAAAACAGGGCAGCACAGGGTATTTGTCTGTGTGCTTTACCCCAGATGGTGGATCAGGCATCATGTTTGTGCACAGCCTGCCTGTTAGGAGTATTGAGCAGCTTCTGATTCTAGAGGCAGCAGCATTCTCTCAGTGACTTTTCGGAGTCTAGAGGTGTGCTTAGATTCACCTGAGGCACCAAGCATGAGTTCCTGGGATCATTCCACCATCCTTTCAGCCAGCCTACCAGAAGCCTACCTGATACTTTGAAATGTGAGGCTGCACCTTACATACATATGGTGTATGGGTCCTACACCATATTAGAGTAGGGTGAGTGGTGTGCTTGAACTCCTGTGTTTACTAAATTCTTACTGTAATATTGAACAAAACCAAGCCCAAATTCATACTACTCTTTTTTTTCAGCTGAGTGAATTGGGAATTGTTCATCAGCTTCATCAAAGCAATTTCCATCTTGTTGATCCCAGTATTTTGAAGTCCTTGTTTCCTCTCAAGAAAGTATAACCCAGTGGGCTCTGAACCTTCACAAGTCCCTGGGGCTTGGGAAGTCCCCAGGGTACATCTGTGAACAGGTTATTTCAGAAGTATTCACTACTGTATTTCATTGCCATTGGTTCTGCCTACAGAGTAAGAACCTGACTTGCTCTCAGCAGCTTTTTCCCACACTACAACTTGGCAAAGTTTCTCTATCATTATAGCAAAGATGTTCTTGAACCACAAATTTATCTTGGACATTTTCTGTCCTTGATCTCAAACATCCAGGATTTAGAAGTAGCCCATATCAGGAAGACGCGTCAATTTTGACACCATACACTCACAAGCCAAGGTCTTTTAAACATATCCTGAGACAGATTGCCTCCTTTGCTGAGGTATCTGGAGCCAAAACCAATGTACAGAAGCTAATTGGCTGAAGAGTTTGGAAGAGCATGCTGAAATTTGCTATGGCAGAGCTGATCTGAGTAATTAAAACATATACCACTGACAAAGCTTAAGCTTTGGGGGGGTTATTTAAAAGTGTTTTTATCCTTGAGGCTGCAGAACTCCCATCTTGATCTTCATTTTCATCCAAATAAAGGTCATAGAATTTCAAAAGAGTGGGCACAGAACTGCTGTTGGTGCAAAGACCTAAAATCTGGCCAAAACTGATTCCATGCATTAATCCACCTGAATTAGAAATGGGCATAGAGACTTATTTGAAAGTAAAAAAAAAATACTTATTAATAACCAGAGTTCATCAAGATTCATAGTTAAATGCTTAGTCACTCCCTCTCTCCTTGCTTTCCTGCAGCTTGATATGTCTTGGGATAGAATAATTTAGATTGGAAATGGTCTCAGAAGGTCATCTAATCTAACTCCCTGCTCAAAGTACAGCTAAGCTAACTTCAAAGCTCGATCTTCTCAAATTGCAGGCAAATGAACTGAAGGTGCAGCAGTGTGCTCAGACTTTACACCTCCATTTTAAGAAGGAAAGAAGTTGGTAGTATGTGCCATGATTCTTTTCTGTTAGGTTAGGAAAGTGTCCAGTTGATGGATAAAGGTAATTGCCACAAAAGCCAGAATAAATTCGCGGCCTGGGCCTCTCAAAATTTATCTCCTGATGGAAGATCTCTGTTATGACAAACAAAAGGTTGGGGGAGAGAAGCAAGATATGTTAGCAGCATCTAACTCAATCACCTCTTAATGTTCACACTTTTTTTTTAAGAAGAGAGTCAGTTCTCCCAACCTAGGTATTGGTGATATACCAGAGGACACTGCAAGCCTTGGGCACACAAGAGCAAAGTCCTGTTCTCAATTGAGTGCTATATAATGACAGATAATAAGCTACTCATTCTGTCAAAGTTACTGAATCACAGTATCTTTCTTAGAAAAACCCAATTGCACATCACCGAGAGAAAAGCTCAGGAAAACTGATGAATAACCTAGAGGAGGAATCAAAATACTAATAGCTGTATCCTGTTGTACTGGTACACTCAGTAAGACATAAGGTGGGAAGGGAGCAGGGTGCGGCAAATCGAAAGAATCACAGAATCACAGAATCACAGAATCACAGAATTACCAGGTTGGAACAGACCTTCAAGATATCGAGTCCAACCTCTGCCCTAACACCTTAACTAAACTAAACCATGGCACTGAGTGCCACATCCAATCTCTTTTTAAACACGTCCAGGGATGGTGATTCCACCACCTCCCCAGGTAAACAATTCCAATACTTTATCACTCTTTCTGTAAAATGTTTCTCCTAATATCCAACCTATATTTCCCTTGGCACAACTTAAGACTGTGTCCTCTTGTTCTGTCAGTTGTTGCCCAGAAAAAGAGACCAACCCCCACCTCACTACAACCACCTTTCAAGAAGTTGTAGAGAGTGATAAGGTCACCTCTGAGTCTCCTTTTCTCCAGGCTAAACAACCCCAGCTCCCTCAGCTGTTCCTCATAGGGCTTGTGTTCCAAGCCCCTCACCAGCCTTGTTGCCCTCCTCTGGACACGCTCAAGTGTCTCCACGTCCTTCCTGCACTGAGGGGCCCAGAACTGGACACAGTACTCAAGGTGCAGCCTCACCAGTGCCGAGTATAGGGGAAGGATGACTTCCCTGCTCCTGCTGGCCACACTATTTCTGATACAGGCCAGGATACCATTGGCCTTCTTGGCCACCAGGGCACACTGCTGACTCATGTTGAGTCGGCTGTCAACGAGTACTCCCAAGTCTCTTTCTGCCTGGGCACTCTCCAGCCACTCTGTCCCCAGCCTATAGCGTTGCAGGGGGTTACTGCGGCCAAAATGCAGGACTCGGCACTTGGACTGGTTAAACTTCATCCTGTTGGACTCAGCCCATCTATTCAACCATTCCAGGTCTCTCTGCAGAGCCCTCCTACCCTCCAACAGATCAACACATGCTCCCAGCTTAGTGTCATCCGCAAATTTACTAATGAAAGACTCAATACCCTCATCCATGTCATCAATAAAAATATTAAACAGAGCAGGTCCCAGCACAGACCCCTGAGGGACACCACTGGTGACTGGCTGCCAGCTGGATGCAGCACCATTCACCAGCACTCTCTGGGCCCGGCCATCCAGCCAGTTCTTAACCCAGCAAAGAGTGCACCTGTCCAAGCCGTGGGCTGCCAGCTTTTCCAGGAGCATGCTGTGGGAGACAGTGTCAAAGGCCTTACTGAGGTCTAAATAGACAACATCTACAGCCTTTCCTGCATCTACCAGGCGGGTTACCTGGTCATAAAAGGAGACCAGGTTGGTCAAACATGACCTACCCCTTCTAAACCCATGCTGGCTGGGTCTGATCCCCTGTCCATCCTGTAGGTGCTGTGTAATAGCACTCAATATAAACTGTTCCATGACCTTCCCTGGTACCGAGGTCAGGCTAACCGGCCTGTAATTACCAGGATCCTCCTTCTTACCCTTTTTGTGAATGGGTGTCACATTGGCCAGCTTCCAGTCATCTGGAACCTCACCAGTGAGCCAGGACTGCTGGTAGATGATGAAGAGTGGCTTTGCAAGCTCATCTGCCAGCTCCCTCATCACCCTGGGATGGATCCCATCTGGTCCCATAGATTTATGGATATCCAGGCAGCTCAGTAGTTCCCTGACTGCCTCCTCTTGAATAACAGGGGGACTGTTTTGCTCCCTGATATTACCTACCAACCTAGGAAGACAGTTGTCCTGAGCACCATGTGTCTTTTCAGTAAAGACCGAGGCAAAGAAGTCATTAAGCACCTCTACTTTCTTCTCATCTGCAGTTACTAAATTCCCTTCCGCATCCAATAGACAACAAAGGTTGGTCCTGCCCTTCCTTTTTTCATTAATATATTTGTAAAAGCATTTTTTATTGTCCTTTACAAGGGTTGCCAAATTGAGTTCAAACTGAGCTTTGGCCTCCCTAATTTTTTTCCTACATGCCCTAGCAGCCTCCTTAAATACTTCCTGAGAGACCTGACTCTCCTTCCAAAGATGATATATCCTCTTTTTGTTCCTAAGTTCCTTCAAAACCTCGTTGTCCACCCAGGATGGACATTTACCTCGCCCACTCATCTTTCGTCGCACTGGAACAGTCTGTTCCTGTGCCCTCAAGATCTCTCTTTTGAAGTATGCCCATCCTTCCTGTACTCCTTTGTTTTTAAGGGCTGCTTCCCAAGGAACTCTCTGGATAAGTCTTCTAAATAGGTTAAAGTCTGCCCTCCTTAAGTCCAATGTAAAAGTCTTATTGATGTTCCCCCTCCTTTCACCAATTATTGAAAACTCAATTATTCCATGGTCACTATGCCCCAGTTGTCCTCCAACCACCACATCTCCCACCAGCCCGTCTCTATTTGTCAACAATAAATCTAGTATAGCCTCTTCCCTGGTGGGCTCACTCACCAGCTGCAACAGAAAGTTGTCCTCCACCCACTCCAAGAACTTCCTGGACTGCCTCTTTTCTGCTGTATTAAGTTCCCAGCAGATGTCCGGTAGGTTAAAGTCACCTACGAGAACAAGGGCTGGTGACCCTGAAATATTCTCTAGCTGCTTACAGAATAAGTTGTCCACTTCTTCATCCTGGTTGGGTGGTCTGTAACAGACTCCTAGTAGGATATCAGCCTTGTTGGCCTTCCCTTTAATCTTTACCCATAGGCATTCAACTTCATCATCATTAGTTTCAATGTCCATAGCATCAAAAACCTCCCTAATGTAAAGGGCCACCCCTCCACCTCTTCTCCCTTTCCTGTCTCTTCTGAAGAGCTTGTAGCCATCCAGTGCGGTGCTCCAGCTATGTGAGTCATCCCACCATGTTTCCGTGATGGCAATCACATCATAGCTTTGCTGTTGTACCATGGGAAAGAACTGGGGAGGAGGAATAATAAAGCTCTGAAGTTGTGGTGAAATCTATGAATGAGAATTTAGAGGAAATACAGAATTATCAGCTCTGTGTAGGTTCTATTAAAGCAACTCTGAAGGCGGTAAACAAGATTGGCTACAGTCAGAGCTACAAAAGGGAGAGTGAACTAGGAGGAGAGAGTTGTGAAGAGCAGCCCAATTAAATCTGATAGATGTCAAACAGTGATGAAAAGGATTTATGTATCCATGTCCAAGATTTATGGTCCTCTAACTTCTCCTTGGCCACAGGTGGACAATCCATGGGCAACCATGCTGTCATTGACACTTTAGGCTATTAAAGAGCAAAACTCATTCTGTAGCTCATGAATATGAATCCAGAGCTATTGAAACATCTCCAGTAGGAAAAACAGCTCCAAATATCCTTAGTCTTGAAAATAAGGTCTGTGAGCACAAATCACTTGGGAATTAAACCTCTATTTTCCACTAGAATAATGTGTTAAAATGTAACAGCTCCCAGGAACACTTTTGCAGAAATACCTTGATTCTAGATAGAATGTATTAACTATGGGGAGAGAGTGAAGAAGTTTAGGCAAGCCTGCTTCAAAATTTTCTGTTCATTTTTAATTGAGTATCTCTCTGCGCATTGTGCAGAGAACTTAAGCACTCAAGTGCAAAAAAGCTACAGTGACAACACTTTAGCTGTCTACGTCTAAATTAAGTTACTTCTGAACTACTGAAACCTATTTTAGTCAATGGCAGGTCAAGATAAGAAGTAGAGCAGCAACTTTTTGTCATACAAAATTAGAGCCTGCTCAAAAGTTAGTCCTAGCTCATAAGCAAGAGAAGTCTAAACCTGTTTTAGCCCGAAGTAAAATACAGAGGATGAATGGGGTAACAACCTACCTATTCCACTACTTCTGGGAAAACTTGTGTCTTTCATTATCAGTGAAGTCCAGTGGCAGCTGTGACTGTCCCATTCAAGCCAACCTGGAAGCACACAGAGAAGTTAACTACAGGATGAAGTTGGAACAGTACTGAACAGGACAGGAGCCTGATGAGACACAATTATTCCTTAACAGTTTTTGTAGCAATGTTCAAATACACATTGCATTGCAGGCTCTAGTGGTTTATGGCAGTTTCCTTTTCACAGGGTTTCTTCCTCATTTTGCTCACAGGAAAGCAATATCCAGAGAACTAGGATTACTCATCAAGGCATGACTAAGGCATGGTGTGGCCCAAGAGAAAGGATGATCTCATGTTTGTGGCAACAGAACAGTGCCCAAAGGAATGCAATTCTGTCCCTGATTCACACATGGAAGGAAAGCTCCACATAAATGGGTCCAATTTGGAGCAGGTTACAGTGTATCTGTACACTATCTGTGTGCAGTATGCAGTAAGTACCAGGATAAAATAGACTGAAGTCAGTTCAACCAGATACAAACACTTTTGAGTTCCGTGTCTTCCTTATGGCCACTCTCAAAATCATGAAACCCCACATAGAGCACAATGTATCAAAAACACCCTGCAAACTAAAAGATACTTGTTCCTTTCTGATTTTGCTCTTGGATTTGGTTCCTGTGGATAAGACAGGGGCAAGCATCAGCAGAAGGGAGGGCAGAATCCCATAGCCTCTCAGGGTCAGAGAATAGTTATCCTACAAATTGTAAGAAGCATCTCTTCTTAGCAAGGCTATAAGAACAAACTAATTCTGCTGTGTTTGTAGGCCAAGCCATTTCTGAGAGTTGATTCAAGTGGAAACTAAAACTGTATTTTAAAAAGAGCCCCACCCAGTCTTCAAAATGTAATATTTACACAGTCCTTTGACCTTCAGCAAAGTTCTGAGAAAATACATATTCTGCAAAAAGACAAAGCATTCAGCTCCTCAAGAAAATCTGGATTTCTCATGGCTTCAACTACAGCTACAAAAGAGTAACCTCCCCTATAAAATTAAACTGCATCAGAGCGATACATAGAGATACTCTAGTCTTTTGCCCTACTGAATTTTGGACATTATTTGGGCTCTTCATTTTCTGTCATGTAATACAATCATTAATTTTGGCAAATTAGTCCCATGATCAGGTAGTTAGTTGAACTGAAATTATCTCCTTGGCAAAGAGGGCTTTTCCCTTCCCATCTTTTACTCTTCATTGGGATCAAATAAATATGCAATCTTACTACCATAATTTCCAATATTTTGTTGGCAGAATAATCTAGTGCCGTGATGGACATGTTCGTTTAAAATGCTCTTTTTCTTTCCTTAATATTATCCTGTCTTTAAATCAGGAATGCATTTGTCCTGGTTTTTGGCAATGGTTGCCTTTAAACACCACTGACAACAGTGGTTGTGTTGTGCAGGTGTGATGGAAGTATTTTTGCCACTACTGTTGCAGAAGTTCTAGGTTATTAGTTTATCTAGAATCTTAATTTAACATGCTTAAATTCTCCAGACAGTTTCTTCAGCAATAGAGTATCCAGACTACTAAGACTTCTTGGGTAAAAGTCAGCCTTTGGAATTATACTCAAGGGAAATGGCTGATGGAAAATGACTGCTGTAATAGAGAAACAAAATTCTGAGAAACAGAATGAAGTAAGTGATTGTTATTTGCAACCAGAAAATGTTGTTCAGGAGAATTTCCATGCTAATTCAGACCTGAAAACAGCATGAATTATTATTTTTGTATAGGTCCAGTGGCAAAAGACTTCCCTCTTAATAATGTTACTTGGAAATCTAGACATAAACAAGGACTTATGCAATCTCAAAACTATGTATTCTTGGAGAAAAGTTAGAAACTTAATAGCTCAAGAACTGGTAAAGAACAAAGTTCTAGAAATTATTTCCACCATCTTTCTTGTCCCTGCGTAATGTCATTTTGTTCACGTAGATCTTTAGCCTATTTTTCTCTTTTTCATTTTTTATTCCTGTGTAAGTACAAATTCCATTACCTGATTTAAAGGAAAAAAACACCTTTTTAAAACACATTACAGAAAATCTCCATACAATTTTCTTGGGACTGCTGAAGGTACAGCACCTTTGGAGTGAACTCTAGCTATTGTTTGCAAATTAACAAGTGAAAACTTACAGACAATACTGCTTAGAGAAACTACAGAAACACGAATTTGAAACAACCTGGTAGAACCTGGATTGTGATAGAAAGTTTAATGCTGTCACCTCAGGCAACATACAGTCACATGCACTGAAGAATGAGAGTAGATGAGGAATACATATCAAGTCTAGAAAAGCTGCAGCAAAGCAAGCAATTCCTATAGCATGTGATAGAAGAACCTCTCCTCTCATTTGCAATTCTCAGGAATTAAATATTATTTTATTAATTTTAATTAATTAATTGTTTTTTCTTGTCTCTTTTTTATTTTATTTTTATTGAATTTATACTCTACTGAACAAAATGTTGTTTCAACAACAAAGCAAAAGTTTTATTTAAAAGCTTGATTTTTTTTTTAAGGATAACTGATATTTAATCCAAGTTGTGATCTATATCCCCAAAACTAATTTTGAGGTCTTAGCAGCTTGTCACCACAATTCCCACTTCCTACTCTAGTAAATTTCTTGTCTGCTATGAGCCTTTATTCCATGGAAGAAGTCAAGCTTGTCAAGCCCACAGGATGCCTGCCTGCTGATGGGTACACAGAGAATTACAATAGGAAAACCTCGTGATCTGTGTGTTGCTAGAAAGATATTAACTTTTGGTAAGTTACACATGCTGCTCCTTACCCACTCAAGGCAAAACTGAGTCCAGTCTCTGGAGGAAAATTACTTTCCTTAATAAGCATAATGAAATAAATTATTACTTGCACCATCAAATTGGAATGAGAAGTGTACGAACAGGTAAAAGCTGTACCTCCACAGGAAAAAAAATATCCTTTCTTAATTCGAGGCAAGCTACTTTAACAGGAGTATCCTTTGCTGTAGCTGTAGGTGAGATGCCCTTGCTATTTCAGAGTTACCAAAGTTACAGAGTTACATGAGCAATGTAAGACCTTCAAACAGAAAATGACGACCCGTCTAAAGTAATTTCCAGACATGGTTGATGTCAGCCTTTTTTCTTATGGCAACCACTCCCTAAACTACCCAGTCTTCCTAGTCACTGCTGTGTTTAGCAGCATATCTTGGACCATACACTTCTTCCCTACTTCCAGCATAAATCAGACCTCTCTGTAAGAAGTCAACACTGCTCTCCTTGAATACTTCATACCTGATTTCAAGCAAAGTTGGATTAGCATATGTATAGTAAACAAGCTCAGCAGCTGATGGACTCAACAAGCTGCAATGAAACACCAAATTTAAGGGGTTTAATTGTTATCACGGAGATCTGCTTAAAGAGCTTAGGACACTATAACATGTTCACAAACCCTTTATCTGTGTAATAAGGTGGGTGTTAGCTGCAGGGATCAGCTGTGTGCTGATGTGGTGCATTTCTAGGCTGCCCAGTTCATAACTCTGGGATGTGGAGTGTTCCACAGTGAATTAAAAGCAAAAAGGGCTTCATAGATCTTAAAGATTTAACTGGCCTTCTGTTAAAGGAGATGATTAACTGGGTGTTCAATAACTAAGATCTCGCAGTATTTAGTTTTGGAAACATTCATGAGTCAAATCAGGTAATGTTTATAAGGGTTATAAAATGAGTAATTCTGAGTGTTTCATAAAGCAGTGACTTCAAAAAAGTGATTCCTTTTGCTTGTCTCCGATATGGAAAGGTCACAGATCTTTGTGAATCTTTCTGGTTTGTGTACTTACAGAAACTGCACGCTAATAAGCACTTTGATATTTTCTGTCCCAGTTTGAGTAAAACTGCTTGGAAAAATCAAGGACTGGGTGGGGAGGGCAATGTTGGGGTTTTATTCAATAATTTATTCTGTTTTGGTAAATGTTACACATTCAGTACTTTTCCTCTTGCTAAGTTCCTTGGTGAAAGTAATTTGTAAATATCATGATGTACTGAATAGTTCTTCCAAACAAACAAACATAACATTTAGCTAATTACCATGGACAGAAGACTGTAAAAAATGAAGTTTTGCAACACCTATGTTTTTTATTGCTTCAGCGCTAGTTGTGCATACACTGTTGGTGAGAGAAAGATTCATTACCCTGATACAGTACCTCTTCCACTGAAAGACTAATAAAACTTTTAGCCATCAATATTAATACTATTTCCTATCACACTTCTATATATTTTTAGTTTAAAACCTAAAAAATATATTTGTTGGTGCCCATTTTTGGAACTGAATCAGCTTATAACACAAGAACATTCATATCCTTGATCTTTCCCAAATACCAATCTATAGAACAAGTTGGTTTGTATAATAGTCTGTCTCACCACTTGTCCCTTTCCAAAATGTCTTTTTTTTCAATGCCCTACATAATTTCTTGTTTTGTGGAGGTTTTTTGCAGTACAGAGTTCCTTTCATGTAGTTGCAATTCTTGTTTTACATCTTCCAGAAAAAAGAAGTTTAAGTAGTGTTCATACACTGACAATAATTCTCACAAGAAATAAAAGTAGCACTAAGTAAAATTAATTGTTTCATTCTCTCTCCCTGCGGGTGCTGTACATGTGCATGACTGTCACATTCTAGATCAGAAGAAAGAAATTAATCAGTGTTTAAACTGCAGATATTCCCTGTATAATAACTTGATTTACTCAATCTAAAAAGCAAGGATTTTTCAAATATGTCCAACCAACTTGATGATTTAAACAAACCTCATAAATCCAGATAGTTCTGTTTTCTGTGTCATCTTGCTTTGTGTTCTACCTTGTGTTAAAAAAAGTTACGATTTTTGTTGCATATTTCTGTAATTTGATTATAATTATGTCATTAATTAATTTATTTATTAGAAAAATTAGGCCAGGCAAAATGGGGGGGTTGCCTGTTCTAAATTTATGTCTGCTGATGACATTATTTCCATCCTCAGTAAGCACTGAGGATTGAAGTAGGTAAGAAGTGGTTTTAAGGATTCTTTCACAGGAAATACTGAAAAATTGTATTTAATTAATCCAGTTAAAATGTCATAAGAATACAATGGTCATGCATTTCTTTCTATTGAACTTGGCAAATTTGTACAGTGAAATTGTTTTCTTGCTATTTTGGCAGGAAAAGGCCGAGCAATTAATATAATTTTGAAGAATCTGTGATCACAGAATAGTTATTGTCTTCTTAAACAAAACGTCACTTTACAGAAAGACATATCTTGGTAACTGTTTTACTGACTGTGTCATTGACTTAGCCTCACTTGACTAACTAGCATGTTTAAGGATGAAAATAACTAGATGCAGGCATTAAGATCCCCTCATTTTCTTTGGATTGACATTCAATTTGTTTGCAGACATAGGGAGGAACCAATGATTTAAATCTTCTCAGGCCATCATTTTTATTTTGTAATTTTTATTTAACTGCTCTATTTTGTATAGCAAAAACAAAGGCAGATTTTATTGTAACCAAACAGGACATGTAACATGAACTACTTTGCATCTCAAAGTATCTAAGTTCCTCTCCTATAGCCCTCCTAAAGATGCCAGGTACTGCCCACATGAGCAAACCTCCTGCTGCACCAAAAGCAGTTACGAAGCTCATAAGAAGGAACGGGAAGACCTAAATGTCGGAAAACAGGAACTGACAGCAGAAGTAACAGTGGGAGAAGGATGATGAAAAAACACCAGGATTAATCTTACAGTGACAAGGGGGAGCTAATGGGGGAAGGTGCCAACAGGAACAAGACCCAAATGTCTACCAGAGCTCATTGAATATCAGGAGTCTGTGTCATAATCAGAAGTTCTTAGACCCCACCTTAATCAAGACCAGAAGCTGCAGTCCTAAGAATCTGGACACATGGAAGCATAGCAAGAAAAGGAGAGATTCTGGACATGCCGAACCCGTTTTGGTAGCTTTGCTTCTGGCCTATGTTCACTTTGGCTTTTAAATCTAATGTACACAAGACCAGAGAGAGGTACCTAGGGATCAGGACAAGGCATGACACAATTTTAGGTGTTTCTTCTGTAGTGGTCTTTACCTCATGTGTGATAGGAAAGAAGAGTGAGATCTGGCAAAAAAATATTCCCTTTGTAGTGGCACTATTTGGAAGTGACCTGAATCCATCTTAGTTGGTGAGTTGCTACCTGAAAGTTATTGGTTTATTTTAGTTTTTCTGTGTCTGTCAGTCAAATGTCACTCAGGATTTTAATTCAAAATATTCCCCATAGGACTGAACTGGGAGTCCTGAAAAAAATGTCCACCATGCTCTGCTTACTGCTCCCTGCCTTCCTTCAGAGATACAGTCTGTGACCCATCCTTAAACCCAGGAGATCTGCCATGGAGAAATGAATTATGGATTTTTTTTTTTCCCCATGACCATATAACTTTCTCATCTTATAGTTTCAGTGCTCCATATGAATTTGAGAGGTGTCTTGGGAATTGAGCAATATTAACAGTGCTTCAGTATTTCTTTCTGATGCTAATATATTTATTTGAGGATTAGCCCTCTAAGTATTTCTACATATGGATAACTAAGGACACGTTTGCCTGGTGTTGTCAGCTTCAACAGTTCATTACAGCATGAATCTGTATCAAAATCAGACATTTGGTCCAATATCTGTCATGAAGTGCATGTCATTAAAATGTTATTTTGCAAGAGAAAATACAACTGATCTGTTTATATATGACACGTTGTTCAGAGAGAAAGGGAAAGAGAATGAATTAATAAATATTTACCTCACTTTGAACTGTTACATTATCAAGATTCTTATCCAGGTGAAGTGTACTGTAGGAGAAACGACTTTATAAAAGCAGTGTTGGTTGAACAACTGCAGGTAAAAGGGAGGCAGGAGATCAGTGCGCCATGTGGTGCTGGGGAGTGTGGAGGGTGCTGTCCTGAACGCTGTGAACTGGGAAGGCACCGTCTGGCACAGGCAGCACACGGGGCTTGCAAGAGCGACTGCAAGTAACGTGGAAAAACACCTGCGATCTGCGTGACTTGGCCTGTGATGGGAAGGTCACACTGTGAGCAAAGCAAGCAACAAAAGGAGTATAAAAGCATATACCCAGGGACTCTGAACCGATTCAGGATCCAGACGCAACAGTCAGGTGATGGAACTGAGGCGTAGGGTGGATTTCCAATGCAAGCAGGTAACTGCTGGGAGCGTGGTTACTTGCTCCCAAGAGGGAAGGAGGAGAGCCTCTCCTGCTCTGCCACCCATGCAAAGCTAATAAAGCTGTGGATAGAAGTAACAACCTCAGTCACGGTCATTTTCTTCACGAGGTGGATCCTAGTTGCCCCAGGTTTTAAGATTCAAGCGTTGCCTCAGAAGGGTATCTGGACCCGTCCCAGTTAACTCCTGAAGTTACGTGCAGACTGTGCAATAAGCTGGGAGCTACACCCGTGGCCTGGCACCGCTCCTCCCTCGCACGGGGACAAAGCCTGTGGGCTCAGCCTGTGGCTCCCACTGCTGCGGGAGAGCAAACCCTCCGCTCCGGGACGGCGGAGCGGCTGCAGGACTGGCCGCGGGAGCGCCGGGATGCTCCGTGCGACCGGGAGCTGGCACGTGCCGGGGAACGCAGGGCGCGGGGCAGGAGCTGCCGCTGCCCGTGCGCTGCAGCCCCCGCCCGGCCGGCGGCCCCGCAGGGACCGGCCCGGGGCTCCGCACTCTCCCCCCGCCCCGCAGCGCCTCCCGAGAGGAGCAATTCCTCGGCTACCGCTCTTTTCCGCCGCTCCCAAGGCAACTTGAGGGTTGCCCACATGCTCCCGCACCTCCCCTCCAGCGGCGCCGGTGCCCCCGCGGCTCCGCACGCAGCGCTGCCAGCGGGTCCCTCCCCGCCGCTGGCAGCGCCTCAGCCGCTCGCCCGAGCACACTCGCAGCACCCGGGCGCGCGGGGAAGCTTCATGCCCGCTGCCCAAGTCCCTTCGGGATCCGCCCCGAGGGGACGGAGCGGCCGCTCTCCCCCGGGACACCCCCGGCTCCGGCTCCGGCTCTGGCCCCTCCCCGCCCCCCCCCCGCGGCCGCGCGGGTCGCGCCCCGCTCCCGCCGCCTGTTGTTGTCGGGGCTGCCCGCGGCCGCCGGGGGGCGGGGCCGGAGCGCGGCGACCAATCAGGCGGCGGCGCCGCCGCGTCGGTGGCATTCGCGGCCGGAGCGGGCCGGGAGGGCGCACGCAGCGCGAGCGCCGCGCCGGTCCCTGGGCGGGCGGAGCGGGCGCGCGTCGCGAGGCGGTTCCCGGCTCCGGGGAGTCGCTGCCGGGACATGGCGGCGGCCGCTCGGTGGCCGCGGCGGCGTCCCTGGGCCCTGCTGTGCCTGGCCGTGGCCGCGCTGCTCTGCCCCGCGGCGGGCGGTGAGTGCGCGCGGGGCCGGGGGGGCGGGAGCGGAGGGAGGCGGCGAGCGTGGCGGTGGCGCCCGGGGTGTGGGGGTGGGTGAGGAGAGCGGCGGGGGGCGGCGGGTCCCCGCCGGTTCCTTTCAACAACATGGCGGAGGGGCCGGCTGGGGCGGAGTCACCTCCCCCCCCACCCCCGGTGTCCGAGCCCGGCGGGGACCGCTCGGCCCTTTGTTGGCCGAGCGCGGCGGCAGCTCCGCGTGAGGGGCGGCGGGGAGGGCTCCCCTCGGCCCCCGCCGCTACTTCCTCGCCCCCGCCGAGCAGCGCTTCGGGCGGTGTCTGCCCGGGGTAACTTTGTGTCCCGATGTCTGCCCGGGCGGGTGCGTGTGGCCCTGGCTCGCGAAGGCAACTTAGTTACCGCTGGCGGAGCTCCCCCGTCTGTCCATCCGCCCCTCCCTGCGGAGCCCTTGGGAGCCCCCCGGGGGTGCGCCGGCAGCGGGAGGAGCGGCAGCCCCCGGGCCGCCGCAGGGCGCTCGCAGCGGTGCCGCCGGGAGGAGCGGCCGGTGCAGAGACGTGTTGAATGTCCCACGTCGCGGCGGTGACAAGGGGCTGCCCCCGCTCCGCTGCACGCCGCAGCACCGTGTGCTGCTGTCGCGGTGGTGGGGGGACAGGTGAACTTTCGGTCCAACACCTCCTCGCCTGTGTGCTAGGTGTGGACCGAGCCGTGTGGAAATGAAATCTTTGGGTGAATATTGTACAGTGAGACGGTTTTGTTCCTCCAGCCTTCTGTACCTATGCTTTTTTGCTAGTGAGGTTTGATATCAGAGCTGTGCTGTTGCAGAGCTAATGCATGAAACAGGAGTGCTTAACAGCATTCATAAATGCAAGATTTTAGTAGTTTTCTCTTCCTTTCTGTATTTAAATTTGCATGTTGTTCTGCGGTTAGCAGTTTGGGACGTATGGCCTAATGGGATATACAGGTGTTACCCTACCCGAATTGATATGGGCTTCAGTTTCATCTGTACTAAGTTAGATGATGAAATCTGCATTCTATAATCAGTTCACTTCTTAAATTCTTCTGTAGTTGGACTACGTATTGATTTGGATTTTAAAGAGGAAGTGGAAAAGCACCACAACTTCTTCAGTTACAGCTTCGAGACATCCCTCAGTCTGGGTCTATACCATGCTGTTCATAATTCAATCTCAAATGGTACTCATGCTGAAAAAGTTACTTAAAGCATAACTTGTTATACTAAAATGTGGTGTTAATCACCCATACTCTTATTGAGGATGATAGAAGTTCTCTGATGTGGAAACAGTGAAATAAGCTTAAGTTACCCATGGGTTGTTCTTGTGTTCTTGAAAAGGTGCGGCAGGCTTTAATAATTTAAAGCTTTCTTACATAACACACTCAATTTAGTTGTTGAAGGGAATTTTAGCTCGATTTGAGCTTTGAACTTTTTCCCTTTTAATGCCTCTCATCAATCAACAGTTTCCCTGTTTTCATGCCTTAATCTGAGGCATGAAATTAAGGTCTAAAAGCTTTGCGTAAAAACCAGGCAACAGACTTTCATACAAAACCTTTTGATGGAAGTGTTGGTGTGCTACCTTTTGTTTTGGAAAAAGAGAAATCCTCTCTGTTCAATGGAATGAGGAGAAATCCAGGGCTTCCTGATCCATAACTCATCCAGAGGCCCTGGTATGGGTAAGGCAGTTAATTTGCCTGAACAATGTGGTCTAAGTTGATGAAGTAGTTTGAGGTATGATTTGGCTACTGGTACTTAGTGTTCTTACTGGTGGTTGACAGAAGTTGGGCATTTTCTGATTGCCTCTGCTGGGGCTGTTCTGCAATGTGCTGATGTTACTGTGTGGATGAGTCGTCTTGTGATATAGTTTATATGGAGATCAGGCATGTAACGAATCCTAGCAGCTTGCTGAACAGTAGAACAGCCCTAATTTGTAAGACAGAGTCTGAAAATAAATTTTCTCTTTTTCACTGTGTAGGCCATAGTCTTTAGTGTTCTGAAATTCTGGGGAATTACCACTTGGAAACTCTTGAATTCAGACAGTTGCTTCTTACAGCAAATCAAGATAGCAATCTGATTAATGTGGTGGAATGAATTTAAAAGTACAAGTAAAGATCTTCCTGTTTTTATAATGCTAGTAAAATTATCTGGGCTTTTAATTTTAGCTTTCTTCTGTTAGTTTTTCGGGTTTTTTTAAAGCATACGCTTCTACCAAACATAGCAGAAACAAATTGTTACTGTAACGGCTCTAAGAGGCATGAACATATCTCTGGGTAGTGTTTTGGATAGAGGGCAAGAAAACTGAAAGCTCCATTTGGCACCTACACTGCAGAGAATATAATATCACTTTTTTGAAGCTGGGATTTTACACAAGGTTTTATCATTACTTGCAAGTTGAAGATAGGGCCTTAATGAAGTAGTTTGTCTCTTTTCTTGAGTGCATTACTTTGGTTGACAAGACCTGCTGTATGCACTGGAAGTTTTGCTTAAGATGGATTAAATGCACATGAAAGTTTTCCTGAAAACTTGATACCCAGTGCTGTTTCTTTACAACAGTGAAACTTAATTAGTGCCTTTGTGAGAATGTGTTAGTGAAGGTCATGAACTATTGTGGTTTTTAAAACTGTACCTATGTCCCAGATATTTTAAGACCTAAACCTTTTTGTATCTTGAGCTGAAAGAGTTCAGAGATGAGTCAAGTGTCTTGTTTGAAGGGATTGTCTGAGTTACAGATTCAGAAGCTGACATTTGCTTTGTTATGTATTATGCTTTTTTCCTTTGGCAAATTTTATTGGACAAAGAAAAAAACTACCAGTGAGCATTACAGCCCTCTTGCTCATCTCCCCAAAAGTCTGTTATTGTCTCTTGCACATCACAGGCTTGCTCCTTTATCCCTTGAACCTCTGCATCTTGTGGAACCAAGAGTTGTGATTGTTCTTGTGATGAAGTTCTACTTTCTGGTCAAATTTTTGTTTTGAAAATTGTATTTTCCATGGAGGAAGCATTATAATATCACAAGAGAAGTATCTTTTTCAGCAAAATGTTGCTTTTGGGAGGCTGAGACTATTTGTCTTTTTTAAATTTGTAAAGCAAATATATATTGTTAAATAAAGTATTAATAATATAAAATTGTTAATTATTTGTAGTAAGATGTGAGTTTGAGGTTTTTTAGAGCATGTCAAAAGTTTTAACTTCTGTACTGCTCCTTGTTAGCCTCCTTTGGAAGGCCATGTCTCAGCTTACAATTTCCGACTAAAAATTCTTTGACCGAAGGTGTTGTTCTGCGCTGAACTGTCTGGTTGAAGTAGCGATGCAGGATGTTAACAAATGTTACATAGTGATTCATAGGGTTTTATGTAACTAAAAACCAGTCTTTCTGCAATTTTCTTTCTTCAGAAAGACAGCAGATACAAAAAAGATTGTTTCAGTAGGTAACAGTCTGGTTTTGATACAGACTTGTAAAAATTAAGTGGCTAGAGTGTACTTAATTCTGTATTCGTATTTTGTATATAGTATTAATATCTGGGCTTCTGGGAACCAGCTAATTTTAAGTCTTGTCAAACTGTGTAGTTTCAGGGTCTCATTTATGCTGCCAGCTTGCTTTACCCTCACTGGGGGCTTTCCAGGCTGCAGCTTGTGCAAGAGAGACTTAGTAAAGGGAAGGCAAAACTGTCAAACTCAGAGTCTGAGCAATTACACTAGTAATGATATTCAACACAAGAGGTACTCTTGTGATATGAGATATGAGAAATATGCTGTTGATAACTTGTATGGCATGATAATGTCATCATGCACACACCCCCACTTTCACAACAGCATTGTCTCACTGCTTCTGTAGGGTAGTCAGTCTCAAAAAGCAGGAATGACTGTGTAGAATGGTAATGGTGCAGCGACAAAATGCAATACAAGGAACATAGATTGCTATGTTGACCCAGTTTCTGCTCTTGGCCATGTCCCTGGCTGTCTGTATGACTTTCAGTGCATTTGTTTAGCTGTTTGTACTGCTGTTTCCCCAGCCTTGTATCACTTAGGCATGAACTTCCATTAGTTGGTTGTGGAGCTTCATGCGAGTGGCTCCATCCAAAAACTGTTGTAATAATTAAAAAAATAAACAAACAAACAAACAAAAAACCACCCCAAAAAAACCCAAAGAAAGTTCTCTGCCATGGACAGACTTGATTGAAAGCTTTTTTTCTCTTCTTCTATAGATTTGAAAGTGTTTTTTGTGGTAGTAGATTTAAATGGTGTTTACCAAATGCATTGAAATGAATTTTACCTGAAAGATTACTGGCTCTAGAAGACCAGCTTACACCAGAGTTGTTAATTTCTCATCCCTTTCTCTTACCAACCAATTCTAGAAATGTATGCATTCATTAAAGTGAACTTGGAGATCTGACTGGTTTCTGTCTGAGTTTTTAAAATTACTGTAACACTTCTTTGAGAAGAACAGAGACTAGTTGGACAAGAAGCAAAAACTTCTATCTCCAAGAGGACAACAGTGTGGGATTTTTTTTTTTTTCTTTTATATCAGTTATAAGTGAAAACACGTCCTTGTGGGAGTGGAGTGATTTTACTATAGTTGGCCATTGACATCTCCTCATCACACTGATGTTAAATCTCACGTATGATGTGTTCATGTAGTTGTAGTTTATGTTCTTTACACACAGATAACTGGAGAATGAGACATGGGCAAGGATATTCCGATTCCATATTCTCACCTCCTGGTATGGATTGTTTATGAAAATGCTGAATTAGTTTACCGGTTAATAAAACATGGGAAACCTGCTCAAGTTGAAAGGCATGAAGAGCTGTTAAGTGGCCAGAGCAGGAAGGGAGGCTGAAGCATTTTTAAGGAGTTGATTTGAGTTTTTTTAAGTGTGTCTCCACTAGAGAGCAGCAAAAACCTGTATTCCTAGAAGCTTTGCTATTCAGCTGATTAGGCATTGTTTTCCCCTCTTATCGGAGGGGGAGAGTAGCTTCAGAAGGAAGTAGTGATTTATTTGTGCTGAGGAAATAATTCCGTTGTGTGTGACAGTGAACTGTGCCTTGGCAGGAGACGAGAAGATAGCGGCATCAAACCAGAATAAAAGTGTAAATTGTATCAAATTGCACTAAGTGGAAATTCTGTAGCAAAAGAGAGGTGGGAACAAAGTGAATGAGGAAGATGGGGCACAAAATGCTTTATTTAGTCATGGTTGCAACAGTGTGTCTCTACAGCTTCACAAGACCAGGAAGATGAATAAGTGTAACAAGGTCAACCCAAACGTAATTTTTCACTTGAAGTAACTTGGCCTCTGCACAGTGCCTCAATGTAAATATATCTCGCTGAATATCTGTCTCTTCCTGTAGGCATTCAGATGCATGGGCAGTTGTAATGAGCCAGAATTACTGTTTAAATAGAAAAAAAAAAGTTATGGTGAAGCAAGTGAGATAAAGGTGTGCTCATTTAAAAAGTTGAAAGAAATAGTGGGTGTAAATATTTTAGGAATTTTTTAAATGGTTTTAATAGATTAAGAAATAATTTGTTCGGGTGTAAATTACCAAAGGCACAGCAACAGGAAAATAAATGTTAAATGTTCTTGTAGTTAAACACTGAATAATAAGACTTTCTTTACTTCCCTGATGAGGCAGGAGAGATGTGTGTGGGAAATTGTATCTTCAAAAGACGCAGTGTTAGGATTTACCTTCCTGAATGCCAGTTCTCATTTCATCTACCTTCTAATTATTTTTTCAATAAACTTCATAGTAAAAAATTTATTTTGTAATCACATTCGTAGGTTTTTTTCCCTCCCTTTTTCTGGCTGTTCTGTGTGCTGGTGAATCTCTCTGAAACAGGGTTATCTTTCAATAATGAATCCTAAGAATTTGATCAAATGTTTTCAGTAACAGTAGGTGATTGGCAATGATTTTGTTTGATTCAAAATCTTGGGGGAAGGGGTGTTTTAAGAGAATGTTTCTCAGAATTCAAACTTTGAGATCAGATTGCCATTTATTTAAATAGATTATATCCAGTGACAGAGAGGGGTGTATAATCCAAGGCAATTCATGTGGTTATATTAAACTCTTGAATTTAAGTGAAATGTCAGATTTCAGATTTTGAGAACCTTTCATTTGCCACCTGTTAATCCTCCTCCTTTTGGTGAGTTTTCTGTGTAGCTTTGAAAGAGACTTTTTTATGGCTCAGGAGATTTTTTGGTTTTTGATCATAAATGTTTAGGATTTTAAATTTGTCTAAGTTTCTGTATTTTAATGTTTCTGTGTGCACATACACAAGTCCTAGGCCAGCTTTTACTCTTCACAGTTGAACAAGCGGACTCGGGATGTATTGATAATTTCACTGTTGCCACTGCACCATTTTCTGCATTGCTTTGGTGCTGTAAATTCAGGAAGGAGTGGAGAAAGAAATTAGAAGTAGTAGTCTTCCTTCTCCAAGAACTTCTGCAATGTAAAGAATGAAACCTGATCATCTTAGGGGTGATTAGCCTGTCATTCCTGCTTCCCTCCCCATGCCTTCTCCTTTACTACTGCAATTGATAGCTTTAGTAAATCACCACCTTGAGTAATATAAGACAGCGTTTTCCTGTGGCTTCATAAATAAAAAGTCCAAACCACATTCTGCTTCTGTGAAAGGGTCATGCAGGGTTTGGTTTTTAATGAGGATTAAGCTGTTATTTTCCCTTTTGGCACAAAATTGAAACCATCAAGTAATGCATAACGTAATAATCTTGGGTAACCAACAGCATCCTATTTGTCACTTATTAAAGCTATACCTGTGGTTATTGTCAGGAAAAATAAAATAACATTATTTGTATTTGGTTTGAAAATAGCAGACCTGCATGCTGTAGGTGATAAAATGTTCTTTTAAAAGTCTAGACCTTTTGTAGGAGGAGCTGTAGTGGTGGTGCTTTACCTGGAGGAACAGCTAGGATTTTAGCCTTTGTCTTTTAATACATTATTGTGTAAGGAGAGATGACCTGAGCTCTAAATCTGACTTTCTTCTGCTCATCTCCCAGTTTTTTGTCCCACTAAAAAGCCTTGCAGTGTTGTTTTTTTAGTGTTGCAGTTCTGTGTTTGTGTAACCAAAAAGGCCTCCTAGCATTTTGAATTTGTATTTCTTTAGTCATTCAAATTGTGTCTCAACTCGGAACACGTACCAGTACTAACATGGATGGCTTTTTCTCAATACAGAATTGGAGTGTTACTGCCAGCTATGTACAAAAGACAACTTTACGTGTGTGACAGATGGAGTATGTTTTGCCTCAGTAACACGAACTGCAGACAAAATAATGCGCAATAGTATGTGTATAGCAGAAACTGATCTGATTCCTCGAGACAGGCCATTTGTTTGTTCCCCCTCCACCAGAGATGGAGTCCATACTGTGTCTCATTGCTGTAACACACCTCTCTGCAATAAAGTAGAACTTCCAATTCCAACACCAGGTAAGGAGGTTGGGATTTTTTGCTTTTTTTGTTTGTTTGATTGATTTGGGGTTTTCTTTTATTTTTTCAAACAAAATTCTATAAGAGTGGAAGTTGTAGGTAAATTTGAAGGCCTAAAGTACACCTTAAATTCTGCGAAGACTATTTCATTATATTTGAACAAGAGTTGTAATCTTCTGGATAGGGATGTTAGGGACAGTTTTGAAGACTTAAATGAGAAGTGTAAGTAAGCACATTGCTTTTGTCCTTTGTAGTACTTACTTTGATTCTTGAAAAGGTTACTGTGCAAAAGTTTTAACAAATATATTAAAACAATTTGAATATCACTGTAGGATACTGTAAGTTTAATAGCATGGTCATTATGCTACAAGCATAAAAGGAAATTAATGGTTTTACCATTTCCTTTTATTTTAACTCTCAGGCCCTACTCCAGGAAAACCAGCTTCCAACCTGGGACCTGTGGAACTGGCTGCTGTCATTGCTGGACCTGTCTGCTTTGTCTGCATTTCGCTGATGTTGATTCTATATCTTTGTCATAATCGTACTGTAATTCATCATCGTGTGCCAAGCGAAGAAGACCCTTCATTGGATCGTCCCTTTATATCAGAAGGAACTACTTTAAAGGATTTAATTTATGATATGACAACTTCAGGCTCTGGGTCAGGTAATGTGATGCTTTTAGTAGTAATTACTCTGTGCTTAAGAGCCTTGTAAGACATCTATTTTTTTTTTAACATTGTCAAATCTACTTAAACTTACAATTAACTGGAGAAAATACTAGAAAAACAACTTCCATGTACATTCAGTCAACATCAGTGAATATTCAATGTATGGAAATAAGTGAAATAAAAGAAACACTGAATTGTTGCTGCCATTCCTTACCATTCTCAGAGTAGCCTGATATATATGTTATATCATGCCAGGAATATCACAGTCATCTATTATAACTGTTTTGTGTCCTGTAAGGCTGTCATTTACCCTTTTGTTCTGTACAGTCAATCTAAACTACCATCTTCTATGTTTTTTAGATAATTTTGTGAAGGGTATTTTTTAGCTTTAAATCGAAACTTAATTTATAGATGTAGCTATTGGGGTATGAAAATATTCTGAGGTCTGAGTTAATATTTTAGCCAGTTCTTTCCTTACAGAAGGTATTTTTCAGTTGCAAGTAGCCATTTCTGTGTATAGAATGGATGCAGTATGCAGACCAGGTCTGATGAATGTCTATCCCTTGATTTAACGTTTTTTAGTTTTAATTCTGACTTGAAGAGGTGTTGCTCTGGGAAGGTGAGGCATTAGTCTGTTCACTGCATATAGTCTCTGCTATTGTAACTCTGACCATTAATTGCTTATAGAATTATGGTGGTCTGTGTAATAGAAATGTAGTTTAATAGATGTTAGGGGATGATGTGCTAGGTAAATCATTACATAAATTAATTGATCTCTGGTCCATGTTAAGGAGGGAGGCATCAAATTGTGTGCTGCAACCTTTTACAAGCCTTCTACTACATAAAAAGTTTAAATAATTTAATACTGAAAATTATTCCTACTACTTGCAAATATATGTGTTGAAACATCCATGCCCTTTCAGAACACTTTCTGCAAAGAAATACTGGTGTTTGATTGTCAACTGCTGAATTCTTTATTTTCCCAGAACTGGAAAGAATTAAAACAACAAAACCCAGGCGTCTAGGTTGTCTTTCTTTCCTAAGGGCAATAACTGGTAAAACTGTTTAAAGTCTATTGCTTTGTCAAATAAAATTAATGTAACTTGCTGAACATGTTTAAAATCTAGATCAAAAATTCATCTTTAGTCATATCCTCCCTGAAGAAGGTGAGCTTGCACTAGGTGTGTAGGTAGTTATGTTTCAGCTGAGAAAGCTTTTTGTCTGTCCAAATAAGATTTGGTCCTTATAAGGGTAAGTTGTTCTCTGGTTAGAACCAGAGTTTTAGTAATTTGTGTTTATCTCAATTTTCTCATTTACTAACAGGAGTAACTAAGTCAAATAATGAAAGTGATTAATAGAACTTCCAATGTATTGGACTAGAGCTTGATAAATGCAAATTCTGGACTTCGGCCTCAAGTTATGTTTGTTTTTAGGAGGGGTATACAGAAGTCAGAGATATAGATAATATGGATGAGTCAGAGATTTACGTATCTTGGAATGCAGAAAGATTTGCTATATATAATTGTTACACTATTAGAAGTGTAAAATTCTCTACTTAAGGTCTGCAGATCTACACTTCTCCTAAGGAAGGCTGAAAAAAATTCTAATTAAAATTCAAACTTAGTTGTCAGTTGGTCTTTTCATTCATTATCAGGAATATTCTTTCATTTTTCTTCTGGCCTTTTTACCTGTGGCACTTCTGAACCTCTCTTTTTGTCTGAAAACTCTGGAAATACTCCTTCAAAATAAGCTCTTGAAAAGCAGAGAATCCAAGTTAGAAGAAACTTATGATTCTTCCCCTGGAGCAAATGGCTAGAAACTACTGACTCTACTCTTGCCTATTTGCAAATTACTCTTAAAGTAAAAGGAGCATGCTAGGGAATTGCTAACCTTTCACAGCTGAATTCAGGGCACTTAGGCTGGTCTAGACTCCCAGAGCACCTGACCTACAATACCTATGGTATTTGAACATTGGCTACTAGTGAGTGCATCCAAGGAACAAAACCAACAAATGTGGTTGGATTTGACTTATCCCTAAGGAAGCCTCTTCACTAATTTGCTTTTATGCTTGAACGGCTGTAAAACAAGGCTGAATGTTTCCTTAAAAGGGATCTTTTAGCTTCAGCTGCAGTGAGTTCCATGTTGTTGAGCTGTTTGTAAGACAAGAATTAGCCTTATTTAGTGTTCTCTACTTCACTTTGATTATGACAGTGAAATAGGAGGTGCTTCAGGTACTTACTTTCTGTACTGTTGGCAGTGTATTTGCAATGACTTGTGTCACTTTGTCTCAAAATTAGTCAATCAATGACTATACAAATTCACAGTGCCCTAGCACTTGAATTGATAACTTTTGTGTGTCCTGAAGTATGCCTACAGCGTTTGAATCTCATTGAAATATGTGTTTTAATCCAGACTTTGGGTACAGCACATTTAAAGTTGAGAAGACTGTACCTTTCTGGAATAAACTGGGGGTACAGAAAAGTGTCTCCAAAGGGAGAAAAGTCAGAGCTGCTAGTTAAAACAGCGCTTAATCCTGTCAGAAACTGAACTGTGTTAAAGGGATGGTGTTGGGACAAGAGGTTGCAAAAACATGATGGAAATGTACAGCACAGGCAAAATAATCCAGACCCAAGAGGCACAGCTAAGGAAGTGTTTAGTTTGGTGACCCAAAGGCCATGTTCTCCTCTAAATTCATTCTGAGGGACCAGAAGAGCTCATAGTAAAATAAAAAGGCTTCTACCAATTTTGTTAATTCAGTATTCTCTGACAAGAACTGTGTAAAACAGAGAAATAACCAAAACTCTAAAAATGAACTTCCTATTCAGACCAAAAGGGAGTAGGATTCATTTGCTGCAATGATGAATAGTAAGCTGCTGTTAATTATTTGGTCTTGACTTACGTTAGCGTTGCTATGTTGTTCCATGACGAACAAGACCTGAAACAAGGAGATAGTCCATGAAAGGAATTAACGAAACATCTAAAATAGATCCTCCTTGTGAAGCTACAGCTTCTAAGAGAAGGATTTCAAAGTCTCTTGGAGCTGAGAATGATTTTCAGATCATGATGAAAGTCTCTAAATACCAACTACATATTGTATAGACAGATGGGGACGCCCATCTGTTACTGTCTTAACTCACAAATGATGAAGTCACTTGGTTACAAGGGAGTAGGAAGAATTGCCTACAACGGGGGAGAAGCTTTGGATAGTATTGGTAGGCAACTTCCTGCAGGAACTTAAGCTATTTAGAAATTCAAAGGGTCATAGAAATCAATGCAAAGTTGAATCAACTGAAGTAATGTAAAGCTCCTTAAAAACTATTTTGCCATACAAGCTTGAAGGGAATGAGATTTTTCATAGTTCATGGAATGGATTTTTTATTACTCATCAGAGGGAAATCTTCTAGGCAGAGACTTATGAACAAGAACAAAATTCTAGCAGCTGCTTTTGTTGGCTACCTGTAGTGCTCTAGAACTTAATTCCTAAATTATCCATTTTAGTACAAGCTCCTTATGCATTGGAAAGTCACTAAACTAATCAGAGTATGCTTAAGATATGGAAAAGAAAATGAACTTTCTTTTTTTGTTAGACTTTCAGAAGGCTTGAGGATACTTTATGGTATATGAAAACGATGATGAAGGTTTCAGGAATAAATCAGATGACCATGGCTAAATACAAGGTGTCAGACATTGAGCTGCTGTTGAATTTAATATGGGCTCAAATTTTCTTATTCTCCTGATTGGCAAAATGGCTATCATCTTTCTTTATGCACAGTTAAAAGAAGGTGTGTCCAAGAGCTTGGAGCACAGCTGTGCCCAATGTGTATGTGAAAGGCTGAGGCTATAGCTGTCTCCTGGGAGATGCTTTTCAGGCAGTCTAGTTTACAGTACAGCAGTTGCTTGAGTTCCTGGTGATACAGGGCTGTGTTTCTTCTATAGCAAAATGAGGAAATTGCTCAGTTGCAACAGAAAGTCTGTAATGAATTGCTATGAATGCAAGATAAATATGGATTCCAATCTTCTGGAAGCAACAGTAGTAAGGGAAAGGTCAATTTCAGACAAACAGAAGCAAGTTGAATCTTGTAAATATTGTAAATAAAAATATAGGAGTAAGTGGATAGATCACAGTAGGGTTTTTATCCTACAGTGACACATTAATGTAATGAATGGGAGTTTGTAATGTGGAATTGAAATGCTTTCTGTCTAGAAGGTTTAGAGCTTAGTATATGCGTAGCACTTAGCTGATATCCTTGGACATATATTTTAAACAAGGAGAGGTATCTATAAAAAGTGCAGCAAGTTGAGAGCAGTGCATCTGAAAGTGAGAATGTACAAACAGTTTTCTGATACAACTGTATGGCCTATCACCCATTTCAGGTACACAAAATCAGCTTGTATTTGACATTTGCCTATAGATTTTACAGTAGTGTATAAATTCTGAGGAAGAAACTTTCTCTCACCAATGAAGTCAAATTTTACATTTTCAGGGTTGAGTTTGGTCCTGTGATTGTTCTAATCCAGCCTCTTCTGCTGGATTAGACTTTCAAAAGTCTGTCCATAAAGAATGCAGGTTAGGCTTCATGGAAGAGCCTCTATAGCTTGGGCATGCAGCACAATTCACCTGAGGACTATCACAGCAAAAGTTTTAGCTTTCTCAGTAGAAATTATTACAGCACCTGACAGTGATTAAATTGCTGGTATGGTGTACATTTTTTTTCCTTTCTGTCTTCATGTAGGTATGTTGTCAGCATAGACCATGCAGAAAATTCCTGTAAGTCTAGCATTTTTGAGGCACTCTTCTGAACACTGCAGTGTTTTAATTTGCTGTTCTCAGACTGAGACACGAGCATGGCAATGCTGTCAAACAGATCATATGTCCTTCTAGTGCTGTTTTTAGCAAAGAATATCCAGAGGTGGACAAGAATTAGTTATTTGAGCTATTAGTTGTGATTTCTTTTCCATAACATAAGGAAATGCAGGTGTTCTGTCAGCTATTGGAACAATGATTGTAGAGTAATAGATTACTTTGTAAAGTGTTTGGTTTAAGTGAAATAATCCTATACCAAAAGAGCTTATTGTAAGCAGATAACCTGGCTGATGCTTTCATCCTGCAGTGTAGTATCAGTGTGGAATCCAATGACAAGCCCTGCATTTACAACAGGAAAGATATAAAATAAACAAAAACCCAGCCTGGTTGAAGGATGCCAGTGCTGCTTGTTGTATAAAATTACTGAAGCGTATTAAGAGGTGCTCTGTGTTGAAAGCATGTAAATGTTTCAAAACTGTAAAACCTTCATGAATGTAAACATTCTTCTCAGTTATCATTACAGTGAGGTGCACAAGAATGGCTTGTAAAGTGGGAAGCTTGCATTACAAGGATGTCTTCCTATTTTACAGTGACTCGGGATTACTAAGAGGCTATTTGCACACTTGGGCATGTGTGGATTTTCAGCAGTCAGTGTTGCTGATAAGTGTGGTTTAACTTTAACTTAGAAATGGGCTATCTAGTGATAAGCCAAGTAAATTAATCAGTAGCAAAAGTGCTCTTAAACTGCTTTGCCAGAAGAGTTATGGACAGATCCTTTTTCCAAAAATAAAGAAAAAAGCCCAACAACCAAACCCCAAACAAACAAGCAACCAAAAAAACCCCTAAACCTGGTCCTGCCTGCCTCATTGTTGCTTCTTTTTTTAAATTTAAATAGAATTTTATGGATCAGCAAGTGTCAACATTCTTAACTGAAAGGAAGTGTGTGTTGAGCTTTTAACAACTGTAGTTTGTAGCATATCCTTGAATACTTGTTATGCTGGCTTTTTAAGGGTGAAGGCAGAATCTTACCTATGTGCTTGCTAGCAGTTCTCAACAAGCAGTTAAAATCCTAGAGAGTAGGTGCATTCTAAGACAAATACCCTAACAGAAATAGGATCTCATATTCAGTATTTGGGGGGATAAGTGCTAATTCTGTAGAGTGATATTTAAGGTTAATGTAAAATCTTCTTTTTAGGTTTACCTTTACTTGTGCAAAGAACAATTGCAAGAACTATAGTACTTCAAGAAAGCATTGGTAAGGGTCGCTTTGGAGAAGTCTGGCGAGGGAAGTGGAGAGGAGAAGAAGTTGCTGTGAAGATCTTCTCTTCAAGAGAGGAACGCTCATGGTTTCGGGAAGCAGAAATCTATCAGACAGTTATGCTACGCCATGAAAACATTCTTGGATTTATAGCTGCAGACAACAAAGGTTGGTGACACTATGAATTAATTTTGCTGATTCTACACCTGGTCAGAATAGACAGTATGTGAAGGGGAAAAGAAGTTGTGAGGATCTAAGAGTAGCAAAAAATAGTTTTGTTAACTGAAGCAGTTCAGGGTTTGGCACGCTTTTCATAGGCTTAAGGAAGGAAAAAGTACATTGTCCTTTTTTTTCCTGAAGAACATGCTTTGTTTAAATTTGTTTAAAATGCTTTGGTACCAAATGGAGCTGCCTTATCCTGTGAGCCCACACATCTGCTGAATACTTGTACCTGTCATTACCTCATAGCCTAATAATATAGACATGTGGGACTGAAAGAGATCATGTCTAATCCTGTTGTCCTGATACAAAGTGGGAGGTAGAGGATTTATTCTTAAGGCTGAGTTATGAGAAGTTATTCTTTTAGCAGTCCAGTTAGAAAATAAATTGGAAAATTTATTATTTTTTCCTAGTATATGATTTATATGATATATGATCCTACTATATGATTTATTAATGATTTGTTCCTAGTTGTAAAAAATTGTACCTGCTTTCTGAAGCTCTCCTGATAAGCCTTTAATTATCCCCTAAGAGGATCCATTTTTTCAACTCAATTTGTTGTGATTTCAGTTGGATTAAAGTTTCTTGGACTTTCCTGCAGTTTAATTAAAGATGTGAGAATCCGACAAAACCAAAACAAGTTTTGAATTTCTTTCATTAAGGGGAGCTAAGATATTAAGATGCTGTTTCATTCAGTTATTTTCATCTGAAATTGCATGTTTCACCACAAATGGCCTTTGACCTCTTTGTGAAGAAAGCATTAACAAAAAATTCTGTCGCATTAGGGAGGAGTCAATGATTCACACACATGCTGAATCTTTAAAGGGCTCTCAGTTTTGTGGGAAATTCCTTAATGGTTTTAGTGAGGTTGAAGTATATGTGTAAATAAAGTTCTTTTGAATTACCATTAGATTAATTTCAGGTTTCTGTATCTATATAAATCTGTAAAATTGGAACTGAATCCAAGAGATTGTGCAGAGCACTTCTCCAGGAAAGGGTTGTGTGCAGTTAACTTGCTCCTAACAGATGTTTGTGCAACTTTTTATTCTCCAAGAGCTTGCAGATCAACACCATACCAGGCAGCTTTTTCCTGCAGCTTATTTTGCTCACCATTAGAAACTGTCTTATTTCCATGCCTAAAACTGTATTTGATATTATTAGCACCTGCAAGATCTTGAGTTTGCTTTTGCTGGCCTAGGGGAGTATCTGGAGCCTAGTTTTAAAATTAAATCAGCTGCATTAAAGCCATAAATGAAGAGCCATCTCTGCAGAAGCTTTAGCTTCTATTTCTTACTTAAAAACATAAAGGATATATTTCAATACCTTAGTTGTAACTTTTAACAAAATTGATCTCTGGTTAAGTATACCAGTGTCTCATTTCGCCTGAAACCTCCTCGTAGTTTGTCCCAAAAATACACTTGACTACTGTGCAGAGGAGGTATGAGGAAGGTTTCCTAAATGGGTGGGTTTTTAAAATAATTTCTTAATTGCTGATTTGTGTTGCAGATGCTGTAGCATTTGACTTGGTCATCTTTAGTTACCTTGTAACAAAACATAATGTGATATGAATTTTTTTCTGGTTTTTCTGTTAATATGCTTTACATACATAAGGAAGAAATCCTTAACTGATAGGTCATGGCATTATTTGAAGTTTTAGGTTTTCAGGGCAAAGTTCTTCTACTTTATTGAGAGCAAATTGGTGTCTGGTTTTTGAAAAATAGATAAAAGTGTGTTTTGAAAATGCCACTATTCTTGACTGTGTTCTCTAATATAGATAGTATTGCTGTCTGAGCAGAGGAAGAAACCTGTATTGTTATTTTTAACCCATCAATACAGAATTGATTCATAGTATAACCTTCTGCATTCTCTCAGTGAGGAAATCTGTACACACCATTCGCTCCCTGGGCTAAGAATTCAGTCCTGAATGTTGAAGGAGGTTAATACTTCAATTCTTGTTTAGAATACTTCAGGCCACCTGTATCCCATTAAACAAGAGAAAACAGAGGGACCATTATGGAGGTAGTTTTCCCAGTTTAGCAGGTACGCTATCGTGGTGCTCTGAAAGGAGCAGGTGTATCACCACATGGCTTTAGAGACCAATGGCTTCGGAATGCCTATGAACAGTCTTTCATTGTAGATGCTAGTGCTAACTGATAAATGTTTGTGTGGTGCCAGGTACAAGATTATGTATTCATTCACAGCAATAATATCTGTAGAGGATTTGTATCCATTTCTCCGTAGGGCTGACTTTTGAATGCATTCAGGAGTTACTACAGCCTAGCTGGAATGCACAAAGTCATTAGACTGCAAGAATCTGTGTGTCTGAGGTATTGCAAAGATTACTGCAGAGATACAGGAGTACCACTACTTTTAGACTGGCAAAGGACTAGTACAAGAGCTGTAGAACCAAGGCGTGCTGCAGTTCTTGCTGCTGCTGCTGAAGGCATTAATTAGGTCTTTCCTCTTACCGCAACTGCAGATTTTCACAACTGCTGAGGAACATCTGGCTGGCTATTTAGCGTAAAATTGGTGGAAGGGGTTCCTTTGGGTAGGAGGGTGTGTGTTTAGATTAGGGCTCGTGACTGAACTGCTGTCTTCATTCCTTTTTCTACTACACTGTTTAGTTCATGTGCCTTAATGGCATGTTCTTCTTCTCCTCTTCTACTTCCCCAGAACTGTATCATATTCAGAAGGCTACAGGAGCTGATCCAATCTATCTGCTTCCCATCCTGCAATCTACTGGGAAATAGTTAAGGCACCTTGATGGCTGAGAAGCGATGAATGATTTTAACTGCAGTTGTGGTCTGACAAGCGCTTTTGTGTTCTGGGTAGCTCTTTGCATAGTGACAAAGTACGTGCTAACTTCCAAATACTGCTAGGTCAGGGAAGTTACTTTCAGGGCCTCGTGTCTTGTTTTGAACCATCTAAATACACAGTTTGTTTTGTGCATGGTTTTTTGTTTTGTTCTTTCTAACCCAGATACTTGAAGGTAAAGTGTATCAGGGACTACTTACCTCTACTATTCTAGCAGCAAAAGAGTTGTGTCAGCAGCCTTGGTTTACATACTAAAGGTTTCTCTGCATTAGCCAGCCATGATCATGTCTGTAGGCAAATTCAAATAAGGTGAAGTCTTGCACTGCACACTTCCAGACAACTTTATGCACTAAAATACCATGACTTCTGCATTCCTTCTCCTTAACTGAAAGCTGCACTTCCCTAGATGATTGCTTGGTTCAGTCAGAATACCTTTCATGGTAAGTAGATCCCCAAGAGTGATGTTAAACAGTATGCTGCAAAGAAATGAGCAGAATTCCTGCCTCTTAAGAAGTAATATTTCAGCCATTTACTCTTTTTGAAGCCCTGTCTTTAGCCTGAGAAGAAGGAATCTGCACAGCTCAAGTGCTTTTCATCATTTAATCAGATGGCTGTGTCAATGTGATAGAGTCAAGCTGTTTTGCTAACAAGACACCAGTCATGCTCCAGTCACTAACAGAAGTGCCATCTCCCTAAATATCTCATTTCTAAGAGATTTCTAGTTGTAGATCCCATGTGAATCTGATCTTTTCACTGCTTCTTCCTGTTGTTTTTTTTGTTACATTATGTGCTTGCCAAAAAAGGCTAAATCTCTGCTTTGAAACATTTACTACATGACACCACAGAAAACATTTTTGTTTTGCTAGTGCTGATGTGAAAAAAAAAAACAAAACATTTTTCACAAGTGGTTTCAGTCAATCGAATTTTAATTGAAACTTGATTATATATTTGATATAGCAATTGTATAAATTCCTTTCCTCAAGAGTCAGCCCTATTAAGACAGTTCTTGCTTGAACGTCACTAACATTTTTCCCAAACTGTTGTCTCCTGACAACAAACTTGAAAGCTTCTTTACTCTGAATTTCAATTTTTTTTTTTAAGTTAAAAAAGGAAAACCTTTTACTTCTGAGTGATTTTGATAGTATAAAATAATTTCAGGTCTCTTCAAATAGGTGAAATAAACATAATTAATCTCTTAAATGTATTTCCAATAACACATGTAAATTTTTTGTAATTTTTTTAACATTCTGAAATTGAGATTCTTGATCATTGTGTGTATGTAAACTAAATTAGATTGCCTTATCATGGAAAGCTGGGCTGCTGTATAATTACTATTGGGTGTAATTACTTTTTCCTACCTGATAATGCAAATCCTGTGATTGAAAGCTTCATGGCAGATGCTGTTTACTGTGCAGCCAAAAATACTCAGGGTAAGGTTAATTATTACTTGGTAATAATTAACTACGGTCAACAGAATAAGAAGACTTAAGTTTATCGTAACATGTTCTGCTTAGAGTGCTAGAAAAATGTATAGCTTGTCAAATAGAGCAAGGCAAGGAAAACATAGTAGGTCCCTTCTGATAGCTGGACACTGAACCTATTGCTGCATTTCAGCTTGTCTGTAATTAATATTATTCACGTAGGTTTGGATGTAGCACTGTCTCTTCTTAAAATCTGGTTGAAGGGCCACAAATACAGCATATAATACAAAAGAATCATTGTTCTTCTCAGAGCGGATGGTAAGCCCAGCTTATATTTCTTCTTTGGAAGGAAGGTAAAGCTTGAATATTAAAACTTGCAGTTAATAAGTAAGATAAAGCTGAATAGAAGGGTCTATAATCAGCAGCATATTCCCCTCTTGGGAGGGAACGTAGCATTAAGAGAGGAGGATCTTTATGCAAAGGCACCATAATCTTGAATCAAAGCTGTGAAAGCTTGAATCAGATCAATTCTTCAGAAGCTGACATCTTTTATAGAGCTGTTTAAACACAATAGGTCTGGTAGACTAATTAAATTAGTTTAATTTCCCTCCTTACAGCTAGATGTCTAGTATAGACACCTGCTGAGGTATCCCACTCCTAAGAAACAGGAGAAGAAATCAAGTATACAGGACCAAGCAATGAGTGTGTATGATGTTAGTGCCCAGGAGAGGATTATTTCAAGCAATGTAGGGTCATAACTGATGAAGCAGTAGAATAAAACTGAGTGAAGAAAATATTCTGAAGTGATAAGGTTAGTTTACTCGGAACTTTTGCAGCTCTTTGGCTATGCGTATTTAAGAGCATCTTTTCTGTGCCTGTGAACTCATACCTGTTTCTAATGGTTCTTCAAGACTGGTTTAGTGAAGCCAATACTGTTGGACTCTTCAGAGACCATAATTCTCTTTGGAAAAAGTCACAATTAATACTACACTGAGTTCTGTGAGTTTGTGCTTGGATATTGCAAAGTAGCAAGAGATGCAGCAGTTCTAACTAGAAAATAATTGAAGATATTTTAGAAAAAAAACTTTTATTTCCTTATTCCTTTTTAAAAAACAAAAATTAGGTGTCCCTTCTGTGGACATAAAAGATTCTTCCTGCAGCAGTAGTAGCTTTTTACAGGTCTTTTACAGGTTGGAGTATGTGACTGAGTTGTTTCTTGGTTTTTTGTTTGGTTTTGGTTTGGTTTTATGGTGCATTTTTGGTTGGGTTTGTTTGTTTGTGAGTTGTTTGTTTTTGTTGGTTTGTTTTGTTGTTTTGATTTTTTGTCTGGTTGGTTTGGATATTTTTGCCTGTTTAAACAGCTTAGTTGAGACTCTTCTGTAAATGTAACAAGCCAGAGTTCTCTTTCCGTTATAGGAATTGTTTGAATGTAGGTTAGTCTTTTTCCTACTCAGAAGTATTTGGAGACCTTTTAATTTTGGGGGTTTTTTTTATTTTTATGTTTTATTTTTAGATTGTCTTTTAATGGCATCACTGACTTCCTTAGAAACACCCAAATAAAAGGGAGGCTTGCGAGTTTTCCCTCCCCCCACCAAAGTGTTTAGTTACAGATAAGCACAAGTGTTTCTCTGAAAGTAGTTTCTGTCAATCTGTAGAGCAGGAGTTTTGTGCTTCTGGCTTTTCTGGACAAGTGTGCTCTTTGGAAAGTAAAAATTCTTTGGTATGTTTATGATAGGAAGCAAGTTCTGAACTTTCTTCCCTTTTTCATGTTCTTCATATTTAATTCTTGAGCAATCTTTTGGGACTATCACATAATGAGATCTTTTTGCCTTGTGCTGAGTGTTCTCACTTGTTCTGAGAGAGTAGGGGCTATATAATTCAGGATAGGAGTCCAACTGATGTCTTTTATGGGATAAGTATTCTTCTAAAAAGATGAAAGATTCTTCTGTAAAAGTAGCTGGCTATAAAAACACTTTTCAAGTCTGCCACGAGAGAGTTGCTTTTATAACACGACAAAATTAGAAAACATATTTGGTGGCATGATTGTTCTTTCCCGAGTATATTTCTGCTTCTAAGGTAAAACATACTTTCAATTCCCTCTTGATTTGAATTCCTTTGATAGACTTCTTTGTGCAGCTTAAAGGTATCTTGTGTCCACTGCTTTAACAGTGTGAATGATTAAGTTCTTACATGTCATTTGTATGCCTTGGGATATCTACAAATGTATTGTGGCCTGTCTTGTTTGTCATAGCTCAATCAAAACTCATACAGAAAACTGACTTCTTCAGTGTTTTTTCCTTTCTTTACCCTTGTGCCTCCTGGAAACCTCAATTTTGGCCAGCAATTTAGAGGTCATCAGAGGTGGGATTTAACTTTGTGTCTGATTGCTGCTTGTACAGCTTCTACTCCAGGAGGAAAAATCCACTGTGGAATTTGTCTTCCAGACTGAGGGCAGATAGGTTATGGGAAGACTGAAGAAGTTAAGGAGCAAAGTTTGAAACTTTTTTTTTTTTTTCCTTTTGGTTAGCCTGGACAGTATTGTGGTAGAGTGATAGTGACAGGATTAGTTCTGTATCATTCATTCAGCACTGTTCCCTGTGCCCCCTCTCCAGCAGGAAACTTAGGGAAAGGCAAAGCCTGGCTAATACCCTGTATAGTGCACCCTGAATATTCACCTCAGAATTATAGTGACATCATTCTTCTGTGGTTTGTGTTTTAGTTTAAATAAAGGAATACTCACTGAGCTGTTCAGGAAGTTTTCCATGGTATTACCAGCCCTTGCAGAGGCATTTAAATCTTACAGGGATAGAAGTAAAGATGTAAGAGTCTAATTTACAGAGGTTACTTGCAGAACATAACTTGTACTTCATAACCATTGCATAAAAGTGGAATATATTGTTTATTTGTGTTTTGTGTGTGTATGTTGGTATTCATGCCAGTTTTATTTTGCAGACAATGGTACATGGACTCAGCTGTGGTTAGTGTCAGACTATCATGAGCATGGATCACTCTTTGATTACCTGAACAGGTATACAGTAACAGTGGAAGGAATGATAAAATTAGCTTTGTCCACTGCCAGTGGTCTTGCTCATCTGCACATGGAAATTGTTGGCACACAAGGTAATCTTACAATTATTCCGCTTGTCATGTGGATAATACTGGTTTGTTTTTTGGGTTTTTTTGATGACACATAAGTAGCTCGTTCTACCATGTGATGATTTCTGAATTAATAGAACCTCTTAATTTGAAAGGCTTTTTGCCTTCCTTTCTCTGGTATCATGATGTAACAATCCTTCCTACAAAACACCTGTTAAAAGGCACCAAGTAATGGTGCGTGTAGCATCTTCTTAACTTTGAGTTGGGACAAGGTTTGAGTAGGATGTGTGTGCAATAAATACTTGAATGAAGAGGGAAAGGAGCAATAGAGTGGTGTAATGTAGTAAACATGAAAGGCACTTTCCTGAACAGCCAGACAATCTACAATGAATTATTTCAGAAGGTACCCTGGTGCACGTAAAGTGTCAGAACTGGAAGGAATTCTGTAACTTCAAACAAAATTTTGCACCGGGCTTAGAATAAAAGCAAGTTGGTTTGGGGGTTTTTTTACAGATATGTTACTTTTATTTTTTTCCCTTACAGGCAAACCAGCAATTGCCCACAGAGATTTAAAATCAAAAAATATATTGGTGAAAAAGAATGGAACATGCTGCATTGCAGACCTGGGGCTGGCAGTTAGGCATGATTCAGCTACAGACACAATTGACATTGCTCCAAACCACAGAGTGGGAACAAAAAGGTAAAATCATTTCCGTGACGTCCTAGGCAACTTTTATAATAAAATGCTTTGGTTTTTCTTGTCCCATATAAATTTGTGTTGATAGAAGTATAAGCAGCAGGAAAATGTAATGGCAGAGTTCTTAGGCACTTCCTTGCCAGCTGGTATTTCAGTCAGACAGTAGGTGCTTAAAAAGCACATTGAATGTTGGCATGTCTAAATTACTGAAAACTTGCTAGGTACTGTAGGGCACAAGTATGTATTAAAACAATTAAGAGACTTCATGACTCATGATTTTAGAGACTTAAGTCTCTTTCTTCTTCTTGCCATGTGTTGCATGGGGATGTTACTTGCAACCCAGTCAAGAGTGTAAGACAGGATATTGATAGTGACAGTAAAAAACTGTGTTTTCAGTGTGAAGCCTGTGTGGTAGAACATACAAGGTGCAGAGTCTTGGACACGAGCTTTCTTGGAGTCACATTTTTGAGAGAAATGCAAGAACTTAAAACAGTCATCTTTGTCATTTAATGCATAAAAAGAATCTTAAGTGGATGAGTCAATACAGTCTCTCCTAAAAGCTTTTCCTGAATTTGGAAATACAGGTTTTTCTTGCCCTCAGAAGAATTCAGAGCTGTTTAACTCAACACAAGCGCAATAAAACTTACTGTCAGTAATTTATCATTGGTGAACCTTCAGGCAATAATAACTGGAAGTTATAAATTTCCCGTAGTAGTCCATGCAGCTATACAGCATACAGAGATAGCAGCACTAACAGTGAACCTCAGCAACCATTTTGGATGTGGGCAACTTTTCATTCTTCTGATGCCTGTAGGTTCAGTGCTGTGTCAAACTGGAGTTTGGACACTGCTCATGGAGAAGCATGTGACAGCCAAGCCTATATGGCTTAGCAGCGTTGGAGAAAATTGTGTTGATGTTGTCCAGTCTCCAGTTTATATATATATAAAAAAAAAAAAATTATATATTCCTTTATTAAGCGATACTGCAGGGTGGGGGTTGATTGGGGTTTTACAGTGAATTAGGATGCCCCTTGAGCTGTGTCTTTTTGGAAAGAAAAAAAACCCTAAACATTGTTTTAAGACTCAGTTAACTAAAGCTTTTAGAACATGTACTGAAAATTTGTTTTACTGACATGTATCGCTGAAGTTACTTTGTTCTAAAGCTCTGCTGTACTAGCCCTTTGCCAATTTTAAAAATACCACCAAAATGGTCAGATAAGATTTATTTTCTGAACTACTCCTCGATTATAAGGTACTGGGTATTATTCCTTCTCAAAGTCTCCAGTAAGCAGCAGGCTTTCTTGGGAATTTGTCATTGCAAATTTAGCTGTGTGCAAGGTGCATGCCATGTGTGATTTTTTAATTTTCTACTACACCTACGTGCAAAGAAAAACGATGTACAAACTAGTTACCTTCTTTAGTCATTGGAGAAAGCATCCTTTCTCTGTGCATCTTTCAGCTGTGTTTGCAGATCCCATTTACCAGGTCTTTTCTTGCACAGGCATTATTAAATTGCTTGTTCATCTGCCTTATGCTTCTTCACAAGGGTAAAGTTGTAGCAACTCTTGCTTGCTGCAGTGGGCAGCAGGAGGGCTAAATCTGTTTCCCCTTTTAAAGACATTAGTCATTTCTACTTCTCTGAAAATTGCACATTCTTGTAAAAGGGTTAGACCCTTCTTCTCCCTCTTGTGCATTCTTAGGTAAGTAACTGCACCTCTGATTAATTTTTCATAGTACAGTTCAAGTCTTACCTGTTCAATGACAGTTTTATCTCCCATTGATTGCCACTGCTGGTACCTCTTCTGCACATTTAAAATCTGTGTACAAGTTCAGGGAGATTTGAAGAAGTCTGTGTTTTTCTAATGATTGTTGTAAAAATGTATGTCTAGGGAGCAAGCAAACTTACTCTTGTGTTGAGTGATCAAGGTGTTGAGTCAAGCTGATGATCCCTCTTTCTGACTGAATTTTCTGACTTTATTTCTTTTCTGTTCAGAGGCTTAGCTTTACCAGAGGGTGTGAACTGTGTGCTTTCACAGCTCAGCCTGCAACATAAAGCAGGGAACGTGAGCTTTAAACTGAGAAGGAAATAGAATCCCTCTCTCACTCCCTGAGGCAAGTAAAAAACCCTCATTCTCTTTCTATTTATTTTTAGAAGTGTGGCCCAGCTATTACTTCTGATAGTTCAAATAGGTTGTGTTTTAAAAGAAGTTTGGCAGAAAATTCTTGCCATAGGTGCTTCTCTAAATTTAGTTTACCTAAACAAACTATGAGCAAAACTCTACCGGGTAGAGTATAGGCTTGATGAAGGGATATGCCACTCAACATAGTGTGTTTGTGTATGGGTCTGTTGGATGACACCAAGTTCCCTGTATGTTGTACAAGAAATTTAGACTACTAATATTGAGCTTTTGGACTGAAAGAGATGGGAGAAAGAAGTCAGCAGGCACCCAAAGTTTGGCAAGACCATGCTCAACATACTTTGTACACTTCTTTGTAGACTTATCCTTTTGTTCTGGGATGATATTGAGCTACAGACCTTGCTCAGAAGGTCAGAGTTAGTCTGTGTAATAGAGTTGCTCTGTCCAGAACCTAAGATTTCTGCCAAGCAATGCATTTCCAATGCGTAAGCTGACAAGGAGATGCCTGCTTTAGTCCCTTTTGTCCAATATAAATTTAAATAAAGGTTGTGGGGGGTAATAGGGCTTATCCAAAGGGCTGCCGTGTTGCCCAAACTACCTCGTGAGAGGGGCAGAATGGGTGTGGTCAGGCTACTGGCAACCCCTCGTTTGCCCTGCGCTCTGGAAGCGCTGGTGGTGTTCAACCCCACACCTTATGCCGGATAGCTCAATATTACCAGAGACAAGGAGTCAAAGGAGGGTCCAACGCTGCCCAGGAATTCCATGGAGCTGGTTTATTTCATCCGCAGGGACGAGCAGGTGAAGAGGGCGAGGCCGCGTGGCCGGGCCGCTTTTACAGAGTGATCTGAGGGCACAGGGGCAGCACAGAGGGAAGGGGCAGGGCAGGGGACCAGGGCAGGAAGCAGCCACACAGGCTGCTGGGAGAGGTAGTTTTCCATTCAACAGGGTCTGGGGATAAGGTTACATTCCAACCTCGAGGGCTTGTGGGAGAGACTTTTCCTTTAAAGGTCAGAAGATACATTGTCAAATGCCTAGGTTTTTCCACCAGCCGGTCTCAGCCCTTTTCCCTGGCTCACCAGCTGGCCCAGTGACTCCAACAGTCCAACAGCCATGAAATGGCTGATCTGCTGACTTCACTACACAAATTCCTTAGCTTTTGCCTCTCTTGTTCCAACAATAATTTCTCAGGCCTTCTGACCAGTCATTCACCATTCTGTGTCATGGAAGCCAAAGCCAATCTAAATGCATTGATGGAGGATCACGGTAAGAGGGCAATTTGCCAATGGAAGTCACACCGGGGGGGGGGGTGGGGGGCAGATTTTTTGCCACATTCAGGCCTCTTATGGTCTTTACTGTTAAAAGTGAATCATTCTTTGGATGATTCGCAGAAGCCGAGACAATCTCCTTTACTGCTTGTTTGCATGTTTCTGGATGACATCTTGCACCATGGTTGGTGGTTTTGGTTTGTTTTCTCAGGTCCATCACTCTTCTCATCCCTGTGTCATCTTAAGATAGATCAAATATTCTTTCTGCTGGGCTCCAAGATAATCACTTACAGTGTCAAGCACGTGAAGTAGCATAAGAGTATCCAGTAATGCAAAATCCTTGGAGAGCATTAAAACATCCACCACAATCTTGCATTCTTGATTAAAACATTTTTGATATGGATGGACCTGAACAATTTGAGCCTTGTCCATGTCAAAGATTGCAACAATGCTTAATATACTCTACTTCCATTCAAGAAATACTGTCAAAGTAAAGTTTACACTCAACTTCAGACAGTTGTCCTCTCTGCTGTGTTTATTACTTGTGAGTAATTTGTATGCCTTAGGAGAACTCTCATCTCAGCAAACCTTGTTGAAGTTCTGGGTAGTTCAGAACAAATGCAGCCCTTGCTTCCTTGTATCTATGTAATTTCTATAAGACACAGTAGTGCTGAGGGAGTTCTGAAAGGTGTGATAGTCCTGAAATTTCTTTTTAGTAGTATGGCTTGTATTCTGCCTGGTACATCCCTGGTACTGGAAAAGAAAGTCCTACTGTGATACTGATGAAATGAAACCATGCCTAGGCTTCTGTGGCTGTTCCAGAGGTAGAGCTATTGCCTGGCACTGTATTCATCTCCAGTAAGCTGCACATGTTGCTTTTTTACCAGTCAGCACTGCTCTTCAAAGCCCTGGTGCCACTGTTGGCCTGCTTCATTGATATGTCAGCTTGAGACTGCTGGGGCAGTGATGTGGAGAAACACACTGAACTCTGCTATACATCATATACTGGATTTGGATGCCAGAACCCTACCAGAATGAGAGAGCAGTGCTACAACTGATGTTGACTTGATGCAGCAAATACCATTCATTCTTTCCAACAGCCAGTGGGGATGCTGCTGTCAATAGCTCTTGCAGTAAGGTCCACACTGATATTTTGCTTGATGTTCCCACATCAGACTTATTCAGTAAACAAGGTAACAACCACTTGGATGCCATAATCAGTTTCCAGGCCTTGTTTCTTAGGGGAAGGTTTGTTACAGATTTTTCTCCTTGCAGGAAATGTGGGTAAACTAAACTTGTGAGCACAGCTGTTAATTTGCAACCCAAATAGGATTTACTACTAAAAAATAAAGACTGGCATGGTTTAGGGTGGGACTTGCGGACTGTGTGATGAAGAATCAGGTACTACAATGGTAGTGAGGCTTTGTTCTCAAGAAATTTTTAACAGTGCTGGTTTCTTAACCAGAACTTCACATCTATTCCTGCTCTAGGCAAGTTAGGGGATGTTTTAAGTGGCTGCTGTAATTTGTTAGATTACAGGAGCTGGGGCTTCCTTTTGTCTAACCTCTGGAGCCCAGCTGGTATGTCACAAAGGGCTGGGGTTTTGTTCATCTGACGCCCATGGATGTGGCTGCTGCTTTCTTCCTTGGGATCCAACCAGTCATACACAGACACATACAGTACTGACAGCTGATTATATAGATTGCTGTGCACCATGTGCTGTCTTCAACACCCACATAAAACACTGTCAGAACTTGTATAAAACATAAGTATAGACAGCCAAGTCTCCTTCCTTCTCTTCAGCTAATCAGGTTTGAACTTTGTTAGTGAAAGTATGTACTCCCTTCTGCAGCCTTACAACTCCATGCATGTTTATGAGCCCCTCAGCCACCCATCCAAGGCTTGCTGTGTCTAATGCTCTGTCCTGTGTTCCACGAATTTCATACTCCCCAGCTGGGTTAATGTACAGCAGCAAACAGCTGATGTATGCATGCCTCTGTGCATGGTTCCCTCAAATACCAGCATGGGCCCTTGCCCTGGCAAATGTCCCTGCCTGGGTGCTGCCTAGACCAGCTTGAAGGTTGCTAGTGAAGCAGCCCTGAAGTTCAACTCTGAAGTTCAACCCTGAACCCAGCTGTGCAGGGTTGGGGAAATGCGAACCTTCTGGCCCAGCCCAGCAACTGGCACCCAGCCACACAGACCTTGCAACCTGTGACTACCACTCCAGTTGCTGGTGCTGAGACCCTTACTCTGTTTTTCTCATCCCCTTTCTCCCCTGTAGCTGGTAAGCTGTGTACCATGTAGGTACACGTGTACATGTAAGCTGTGACCATGAAGCCTGTGATACATGGTCTTATTTCAGTAGCTGAAGTAGACCCACTCATTTGCTCCAGTTGCTGGCACCTTCCCCTTCTGTCAGACTACAATTGCTGGCCCAGAATTCATTCACGCTGGTGCCCCCACAGTAGCTCCAGATATGTGCTCTTATCACCTGCAGACATGTGCTCCTAGGATCTGTAGTTCCCCTTCCAGCTACTGATGTTGAGCCCCTCCTTCTCTCTAGTTTCAGCTTCATCCCTTCGCCACTCCAGTTGCTAGACCTGAATGGACTCATGCTTGCCTCCGACTGCCAACATATGGTTCCTAGAGAATGCATGCGCGTGGGGTTGAGAGATTGCACAGAATAGTTAGAATTTAATAAAATAGGATACATTGGTGAGCATGTGCAGACTGACAACCTCTTATGCAACTGGCGCTTTTGCTACCCTTTTCTGTTGCTGCACTTCTGTTCCCTTTCTCCTGAGTGTTCCTTGATAAGCATTGCATAGCTGCACAGGATCAATATCCTCAATCCTTGTGTTCCCCTTGTTTCCCACTTATTAGAAGTCACAACATCCAGACTGCACCTCTTTAAAGCTATGCCTGGAGTTTCTTAATAGCCTATCAGTTAGGAACTGGAGACTTTCAGTCTTTGTCACTGTCTCAGTTGTCTCTTGGCTATCAGGTTTATGGCTCTACTTGTTTATGGTTTCACATTTTACTTATTCCGCCTATTTCTCTGCTTGTTCCTCTCAGTTTACTTATCTCTTTACACTGAACAGTCTCTGATTGGATAACGTTAATGAAGCAGTTTTTCCTTTATCTCCTTTTCCATAAAAATACATTATTTTGGATTTGAGCTGATCACTAGTGCTGAAGTTTTTCTACTCTTCATTGTTTATGAAATTAAATCATTTTTTTTCCTTTTTTATTTGCAAACAGGTACATGGCTCCTGAAGTTCTAGATGATTCGATAAATATGAAACATTTTGAGTCATTCAAACGAGCGGACATCTATGCAATGGGATTAGTGTTTTGGGAAATAGCTCGGCGGTGTTCAATTGGTGGTACGTGTCAATCTTTACAAAATGGGTCATATTAAGGAATTAGAAGTAACCTAAACGTTTTCAGGTTCTGAAAGCAGTTTGCTCAAAAAACAGTGCAAAGTAATAGCCAGTGTATCTCAGACTTTCTAATTGTTAATCCTGCAAATGATAACTGGTCTATTCAACCTCTTTCTAGACTGACGAACTATACATGTTGAAGAAAATAGGAAATATTCTTGTCTATGTTAATTTTTTCTCTAAACATTTACATAGAGGGGGAAAAAAAGGGTAAAGTTTAATATTCTTGTGAGCGAAGGGCAAACGCCACTAGACCTAGCTAAAATGTGTTCAGATAACATCTATACCTTATTTAAAATGAAGCATGCTGTTATAAACCATGTGTTCTGAAGAAGCATGCTCTTAGTATAGCATATGAAAGATTTGATGTAGCTTATATCTCTTCCAATTTTTATAAAGTTTAGATCCTTAAAGGGTAATGTAAACACTCCTAAGGTATGGTTAAGGATTTTTGTTCATTTATTTTTCAATCATTGTGATGTAATTTTTAAAAATAAAAACAAAAAACTGGTAGGGTACTGACAAGGAACACAGTAAAAAATTGAGCATATGTAATCTAGTGTTAGCTAAAATAAAGCTGTTTTCAACCTATTACAGGAATCCACGAAGATTACCAGTTGCCGTACTATGACCTCGTTCCTTCAGACCCTTCTGTTGAAGAAATGAGGAAAGTTGTCTGTGAACAGAAGTTAAGGCCCAATATTCCAAACAGATGGCAGAGCTGTGAGGTATTAACTAACCTTGCTAAAGCTGCTTTAATGGACACTAGAGCTTTTAGTGATTTCAGTGGCTTAAAATGCTTATTGTTGAAGGGAGAAGAGCTGCTTCTAGGAGAACTTAATTAATTTCATTCTAATCATTATGCCTTTATTAAAAGCATTGTTCCTTGGCAATACATTATTATTTAAATGTAATTTCATAGAAGTCAATAGCTAACTATGCAGGAAGGATTCTAGGATCTCTTCCTGTGAAGCATAGGTGATGCTAATATAAATTAGATCTCGTCTGAATTACATTATGCAGGAAGCATCATTGCAAATAAATTGTACTGTGTCTGTCTGGGATTGAGTCAATGTCCTTCATAGTAGGCTGCAGGATGCTGTGTTTTGGTTTTGTGACCAAAACAGTCTGATAGCACACTGATGGTTTAGCTGTTGCTGAACAGTGCTTGCACAGCTTCAAGGCATTCTCTGTTTCTCACCTAGGCTGGGAGTGGACAAGAGCATGAGGGAGCAGAGCCAGGACAGCCGGCCTAAACTGGTCAGAGAGAATCTTGCATAGCATTGCTCTGGGAGCCCAGCGAGGGCTACCACCAGTGCATTCTGACTCACAGCTTGGGGGAACAGCTGCAGTGGGCTACAGGAGCAGGGAGGCGCTGATAAGAATGAGGTGCTTTGGACAGAGGAGGGAACCTGGGCTGTGGCATGTGTGGAATGAATGCACAGCTGAGATGAGAGTTGGGCAAGGAGAGAAAGGTGATGAATGCACCAACAAACCGTGAGATGGGATTGAAATGACTAATGTAATACAGCTTTCACGGTATTTTGGAATGTAGAGCTGTTACTTTATTTCATCTGCCATTTTTTTTTTGCTTTGTTACAAATAACACATAGAAGCATTCAGATTTCAAAGAACTGCTGCTTGAAGGATAAAAAGACTCCAAAACTTTTTAGAATCCTTACAGAGCTTCAATTTGAGGAAGACAGCTCATAAACTTAATTGCTGTGCGTTGAACTAACTCCTTAGCTGCAGGTACAATAAAAAAGAGTGTATTTTTGTCTGATGTGAAAATTCAGAAAACAGTTACAGACAAGCTACTAATATTCCATTAAAATAATTTTTTCATGGGCCAAAAGTCTAGTGAAAAATATCAGGTTTGCTCTACAGTGTTTAGAGAGTTTACTTTTCTGTAAATAAAATAAGATTTTTTTTTTTTTTAACAGCTCACTCTCCCATGCAGCAGTAGTGCTAGTAGTGGACTTCAGAAATGCCTGAAGAGGCTAAGGCAGAGCAGCAGTTACATGGGCTACACTGGAGCAGCAGTGAATATAATGACTTGTGTTTCCTTCCCAGGCATTACGAGTGATGGCAAAAATTATGCGGGAATGCTGGTATGCCAACGGAGCCGCTCGGCTGACAGCTTTGCGCATTAAGAAAACATTATCACAACTTAGTCAACAGGAGGGGATAAAGATGTAATCCTGGATTTGCTACCGAAGAACACTGTAAAAATCCCTATCTGCACCAGAGTGGCATGTTAAGAAGGTTAATTGTTCTACCTCACTGGGGGAACAGAAGGATATTGCTGCCTTTTAGTACTTCATAGGAACGTCGCTTATTAGGATTTTTGTGGATGTGCTAAACAGTTGTGTTGGGTCTTTCTGTGCACTATGAACCTCTTTCCCAGGTTACTTACAAAACATCATGTACTCTAGTCTCATTAATCTATAATTTTTTATTTGGGAAGTTGATAGCTGGTCTTTGCTAGTTAACTGTGCTAAAAGTAGGTGGTCACTTCTAAAATGAAACTGGTTCACGATATTGTTCTATAGTGCATTGATGGCTCTTAAAGCAACATTATTCCTGCCTGGTACATTGACTATTCTGAACCACTGTCTTGATTCCTTGATTCAGATTGTGAATGTACTATTGGAATATATACCTTGCTAGCTATTAAGGTAGTGTATCTTTTGGACTCTTGTCTTGACTTACAAATTGACCTCATTCAGTTGTGGGAACATAACTTATGCAACTATACTTTATACATGATTACTGGGTTTTTTCCACTTTTTCAGAACATTACATTGCCTTCAAAATAGATTGTATTACACCAGTAAGTGCCACTTTTGAGTCTTTTAATGCAAAATAGTAGGGACGTACAAAGCCTATGGTACTTTTGGTTTCAAAAATACAAGTTGAAAATTGTTCCTTTGCCTAGCTAAGATCTAACTCTCACTCATTGCAACAGTGAGTACATAATTCATGGAGTATCTTCAATTTTACCAAAATCCGACTATTGAAACCACTGTGGGAATTTTAAATAGTGTAAGCTAGTAAATTCACTGTCATATTTTGTAATTGTCAAGTTATGAGTCATAATTACATAGAAGATTTTTTTTTTATCAAGTGGTACTTCTAAAATGCTTGAAGTACCAATCTACTTCAGAAAAGTAGAAAAAGAGTAAAATGTTAAGGGAGATCTTGCTTCATTAAGTAAGTATGGAAAGGATATTTTCTGTGCAGTTCTGCCAAGTCTTAAGGCTCAAAGAACAATATTTGCAATTACACAAGGATTAATTGCACCTGTAATTAGACAAAGGTTATTTGGGCTTTTGTACTAGAAAGTTCAAAGCTGCTTATAAATTTTATGTGCATGTATGTTGTGTGTGCCTCATACACAAAGTGGTGAGCTAGAGAAGGTGGTGAGCTGCAGGTCTTTGGATACAAATACCAGGGGATTCCAGCAATCCTCTTCATAGTTAGAAGAACAAAGCTTATGGTGGCTTGTGTTGTCATAAGAACACAGAAGAATATGCATGGCTTTAGTCCAGATTTCCCTGAGTTTTTAAGGGTGTCATAAAATTTTCACAAACTTGTTTAGAAATCTGATTGCTTCCTGCCCAAACGTACAACAAAAACCTGCTGTTACCAGGATATTTTTTTAATTGCAATTTTAGGAAGAGTCTGGTTGACCTTTGGTTTCATTAATGTCCAAAACAGTAGTATTTCAGTATGTAAATATGCCTGGTAATTAATATGCTGCCTAACCTGCCACTCTTCAGAACACATCAATACCCATCCCATTATGCAACGTACATGCCAACCTTTAACTTAGCTTCCTTTTCATCCCTCAGCATAGAGCCCACTGAGAGTTTCTCACCAAGATGGTGGCAGTGGCAGGGTGGTTGCTGGCAACAGCACAATCGAGGTTCTGTTCCATGGTCTGTGATGTGTAGCAGCTAAAGCAGGAGGAAGAATGGGGCCCAGGAAGAAGAGGCTATATAGGTGATGCAAGCCTTACCCAAGAAAAGCCTTAACACTTAATTTTTGTTTATTTCCGTATTCTTACTGCTTGCTTGGAGATAGGTTTAAATGATGTCAGAATTACAGATACTCGGAGGTCAAACTGCAAATAATGAAATGCTTTTGTCAACAAAAAAATGGATGAGTTTATTCATACTGGAAGACAGTATCCAGAAGAAAAGGGAAAAATAAGAGAAGTTCTTAGAAAACAATTAGGCTTAAACATAGGTACAGCTGTCAGGCTTATGTTTGTTTGGCGTTATCTGACAAGTCAGGCTTATGTTCTTCAGGCCTCTGTCAATCAAAGCTGGATTAAAAAATACTTCATGTAGGTATTTTAAATAAACTATGCCTTTGTGCACTTGGACAGTTGTGCACCACTGAGTTTTTCAATTATGACTGTTAAAAAAAAAATGTTTGACTATATTGTAACTCCCAAGCCTACCTACTTGGCAGCCTCTCTCGCAAGTTCTGTGTATCTGTAGAGATACGTGAAGAAAACGGGTCATCATGAAAATGGGTCAGGGTTTCCAAGCTAATTTCAAAGGCTTCCTAGTTAGCAATTTAATTTTTTGGTTTGTAACTTTGTTACATTTTCAAATTTTCATAGATGTCCTGGAGTCCTACCATACATACAAATGCTCCTACTTCACAAATATCAGGCTACTGGAGTGCCTCAGATATCTGTAGTAATTCTGATGGTAACAGGAGAGCTTGCAGTATAATTCATCAAATAATTTTAGTAGCTTTTTTAGCACCCACAAAACCTTATCAGCATAGCACTTAATTTCCTAAAATATAAAGAACAATTCTGTTGCATTTTAAAGAGGATATACTGCAGCTGAACAGCATCGTGGCACACAGATGATTCTATCAACAATATAAATGTGTGTTATATTGTCTCAACCACCTGAAAATCCTCATTCTCCTGAATTGCTAGCAACTGTTCTTACTTTGTTCAAAATTTAGCTCTGTAATAGAAGCTTGCAAAAACTAAGCACAGAAGGATGCTTGATACAGTGTATGACATAAGGAACAGTGTTTTAGAACAACCTTATAATTTTTATTGGGCTGCAGAACAGGAAAATTCTGAATAGAGCTATATGTATCCTCAGTTCTGACACCACAACTTCAAGCTTTGTTCTTCTTTTCCATTATATGAACTGAAACCTTTTACAAAGGCTGTGTCTGTATATATTATGTAACTTTAAATGTTACCTGTGTAAGATCATATCTTATATATATGGACACAGGTACACATAAGTATTTTTTAAATTAAGATTGTAATATCACCAGATCTGCTCTTGGAAATCCAGGGGGACCAAAATATTTTAGCATTCAAAATATTAATTTTGTATCATTTCAAGTATATACCAAAACAGTTTCTGATTAATACTGATGCAAATGTTTATTGTAAATATTACATACATTATACATTCACTTAAGTTTTGTGGATTTAATCAACTTTACATTTTAGTAGCATTGAAGCCTCAGTTTGGTTTACAGACTTGTGACCAGATGGATATGGACATGGAGAACAAGGAGCATTGGAAATGGTCTGATGCTGAAAAGCCTGAAATGTCATTTTTGAAATGCTGGAATTCTTCAGGGACCTTCCAACCTTAAAAGCTGGAAATTTGGGATATTTCTCAAGCAGCCTTTCCAAGTATGACACACTGTCATCCTCCAATGGTTCTGCTTGCAATCCTAAGAAAGACTTTGTATATAGGTAAAGACGTTGGGATTGACTATATGGGGACATGAAGGTGTCAAATGAAGTAAGAGGCTATTTTATTTTTTCAATAATGGCTCTGAGTGTGATTGCCATGAAATTCACCTTTTCGTTAGTTCCTTGTTTATATTGTGCCATTGAAAGGATTGAGAGGTGTTAATCATTTTGTGTTTAAAAAACAAACAAACAAAAAACCCCTTCACCATATCAGTTGCTTTAAACTCAAATTACCTCTTAAAAGACCAAGGTACATTTACCTCATGTGTATATAATGTTTAATATTTTTCAGAATGTTCTCCAGGTTTGCAGTTACATGTTTCTAGAAATATGGGTATTACTAAATTTACAACTTCAGTGGTACTAAGTGTAATATCTGGTGCCCCAAAACACTTTAATTTTCTGTATTTTATTGTATTAGCAAGTTTGCTGCTTTGTCACTGTAGCACCTGCCCTTACATAGCTGTGTGGATACTGCCTTGTAAATTTTACTTTTTGGATTATTTGAGGATCCTGTACAGATGAGTGTCACTTTTTTAAACCTTACCAAATTGTGCATTTCCCTTACATTTCTGAAAATATGTATTGTATTTGTAGAGTATACATTTCAATGGATTGTAAATAGGACAGTAGAAGAGTGGATGCTTATGTTAAGTGCTAACACTACAGTAGAGAGATTAAAGCAGTGAAAATAAATAACTTTTTTCAAAATGCGTGAGTTGTCTTTCAGAACAAGAAGTTGCAGGAAGATACGGTTTGTGTGTGATGTTCCTGCCTGCTCAGATGTGGGTTTACTGTGAACTCATTTCTCAGAAGGAATTTCTTCTAGTAAAAAAAATGCTAAACAGATTTGCTACTGCTGAGGCAATCCACTTCATCTGTGCTATGCACATAATGACAAAGTGCCTGCTCTTCCTTGCCTCCTATAGTAATGTTGGTGTAAGAACCTTGCTGATGTCTCACCTCCTGGTCAAAACCAGCAATGACAAATTGTGTCCTCTCTACATTTATATCTGCATAGAAATAACAGAGCTGCTGAGGATTTTAGACAACTTCAGCAGCTCAGCACCTTAGTGCATCCCAGAACAGCAAGTAGAATGAGCTTGTGTTGGAGTGGGTTGTTTCTGTGCAAAACTCAGTTTCAGGCTGGTGTTATATTTATGAAGGAAAGTGGAGATTTAGATACAACAACAATAGGACATCTTGCCCTCACATAAGTTTTGGCTCAGAATTACCAAAAATTACTTTTTCCAGCAGACTTTCTGCGCCTTCGGAAGCCATAAGGTGTCCAGAGAAAGCTAAGGCTATGTCAAAACCCTGCCTTTCCTTTCAAATGCTTTTACAGGAGCTGTGCTTATTTGGCTGAGAACATGTCCCTCTCCCAGGAGTGGCTAAAGGAAGGCCTTTGCTACCACTGCAAGCAAGCAAAACTCAGTAAAATCCTGAATCCCTCTACTGCATTTACTAGTAGAGGAAATGTGTGGCCTGGAACTAGCATAATGATGTTGCTGTCTACCAAACTTGGTTTTCATTAAGTAGTTTTCTCTGTTTCATGCTTTGAGGGCCTGAGCCTAACAAATGAAAATTCATATACAACAAACAATTACCACAAGTAACTTAAATGTGAGGATGTTTTAGGATCATTTTAGAGGAGACACTGAATCCAGATCTGCGTGCTGATTTGGATTGCAAGTCCGCATAAAGAGTGGCAGACTTTCAGCTGGCTCTTTTGCCTGGTATAATTTTTTCTTTAATTTTTAAAGTGTGGAACTGTTGAAAGGGGTTCTTTCTAATACCCACTGCAACCAAGCAATGAATATTTTCTGTAGGTACAGCATAACTTAAGAGTATATAAACAAACCACTTCTATGCAGTACCAAGTAAGTACTGCAACTTCCCTTTAATCAATTTTTGTGACATTGGTAACTGATGTACACAGATGTACCCAATAATTGCAGTATAGCATAAGGGTAGTCCTGGCAGAAAACAGATTCCTTTTAAATAGGAAATCAGAAATTCCAAATTTCTTGCTCAGTGCTCTTACTAGCTTTCTTTATCTATCCAGCCAAGCCATAATGTTTTAATTGGAACTAGCAGTGTTCATTGCTTTGCTAATTAAGGGTTACTAGAATCTCACACTGCAAGCCCCCTTACTGACATGATGGGCTGCTGTTTTGAGTCTCATAGTTCTATCTTGGAGTGGTTGGAATTGTTCCCAAGCCTTCCAGATTGGAAAAAAAGTAATGTTGGCACAGCATTTCCTTGGTCAACTTGACTGGGCTGCAAATAAAATCCAGTAGTGCTCAAGAAACCCACACCCTTAAGTCTTCCTCAGAGTTTCTTGAAAATAAGATTTAAATCCCCAGTCTCTGAGATTAAATGGTACCTGAAATAATTACCTCTATTCTGAGAAGAAAAAAAAAGCCAGAGCAAATCATGCTGATAGGTTCCTGTGCAAGACTGCAAAGTGTTCTCACTGGAGATGAAGAGTCGATATCCTCAAGCTGTGTTTCTAATTAGCTCAATTAGGAAAATGAGAAGAGCTCTCCCACCTGCCAGTAGCAGAAAGTGTGTGTAAGCTGTTGAAGAACTGGGCACATGATACTAAATTTTATATACTATCAAATATATTTATGTAGGTTTTTAAATGAGGGGAGAAGGAGTTAGAAATACGCCTTTAAATCCAAGCAGGATCTAGGACTTACGGGATGCATAATGAAGGAAAAATGGTCAGGGAAAGGGAGAGGTTTAGGTGACCTGGAGAGGAGCGAGCCTGGGAAAATTGAGGAATAGGGAGATAAAAAGGGTGAGTCATACATAAATAGTGGGCTAGTCAGTGTGCCAGTCGGTCTATAGAGCAGTGGGAAAGACCAGAGTGAGCAGAGCCAAGTGTCAGCAGCTGGAGTGGGACCACAGGTCATGGGTGCCCACATGTCCATGGTGCTGGTGACTGGAGTGGGGGTCCAGGCATCAGCGGCTGGAGTGGGACTGCAGCTCCAGGTACCAGCAGCCAGGGAGACTGGGATTCTGGGCAGCTGCTTGCAGGGTGTACAGCTGAAGTTGTGGGATCCTAAGTATTGGTTCTGGTGGCTCTGAATTCCCTGCTAGTGTGGACATAGAGTTATTTTTTTCCCTGAAGATTTGTGGCCCAGTGCAGTTCCTGAGATTACTTGCCTGGCTCTCATAGCTTGGGCAATAGAAGCTTGTACATCCAGAACTGGGCATCATTGTTTTGATTCTTGACATTGGTCATCTACCCACAGGGACTAGAAAATACCTACTTTATTGTGGTATTATATTAAATATCTAAAAACCTAGAAAGCAGAGGCAATAAGTAACAGTCTTAAGAAAAGATGTTGTAAATGAGAGTTGGTGATAAATTCCAAGTTGACTGAGTTTCAATAGCTTATCTATTGCTCTGGACATCCCCAGATGCTAATTTGCATTCATGGAATTTTCCCATTCCCTTATGCTGTGGGTGTGGGAAACGTGTGTGTAGTTCCAGTGTTCAAACTCTTAATTAGTACAGTAATGGGGTAAAAATGGCAAGAATTCTGTGATACCACAGTTGCTGTCTGATTCTTACATGTTTCCAAAGAGTGGAATTAAGCTGTGCTTTCTTCCACTAATGCCCTCCTGTGGCTTGGACTCTTTGACCTACATCTCCTTCCATGAAGAGAGTTTTTTGTCACTGTTTCCAGAATGGTCAGTGAGATTCAGCTCCTGAACCTCTCTGCACAATTCTCTATGAAAGAGAGCTACCTTTTTCTTACCTACTCTTTCCCATGCTATATGTTACAAGGCTTTAAATTTTTATATTGAGAGACCTGCGACCTTACAGAGATCCTCATTTCCATCTATCCAGGTCTGAAAGGCCCATGGACTGTTGTTCTCTTCACTGCAATAATATTGTCAAATTGCTAATTTCCTTCTCTTGCCAAGGCTCCTGTAGTGGTTTAAGGGTTAACTTGGGCAGTAGCCCCCTGATGTCCCTTCTGTGAGATAAGCATCAGGAGATAAAAGCAAAGCAGGCACAAAAACTTAAAGAATATAATCAAGTTTATTAACAGAGTTAAAAGAAGGAAAAAGAAAGTCAGACTAAACCTTCAGAACACCTCTCTCCCCCCACCTCTGCTCCTTTCCACCACCAACGTAAAAGAAAACACAACCCTTGAAGATTCTAGTCAGTTCACCACCTATATAATAATTTCTGGTTTTCAGTTCACTTAGGGAGAGGAGTCTCTCTTGGTCAAAACCATGGAAACATCTCCACACGAAACAATCTCGTGCAGCTTCAGTGTCACAGCAAAGCAGCCGCCCGGGATGGTTCTCTGCTTGCATGTGAAAGTCCCATCCCCCGACTACAGCTTTCCCCACAGCTGTTTCGAGGGTTTCTTTAGCTAAGGGGGTACTATTTTTAAGGATGAGCAGTTCAGAAACAGAAGTTTTCTTCACTTATCGAAGTGCCTGAAAGGCGTAAGGACCCTCTCTGGGAGTAACCACATGGTCTAGGAACAGAGATCTTTTTCTCTGGTGCGATCTCTGCTCAAGTTTCTCAGCATTGCAGCACAAATACAGTTGCTCACAGCAAGTTATAGCTAGTTCAGCGTTTGCTTGTTTTAGTACAAGCACTTTTGCTCACAGTTGCAGTTTGAACGCTCCAACCCCCCCCAATGCTTTCAAGAAATTACAATGGGTAGTCTAATATATCATAGTCCATCACCATGGTTTTTTTCCAACAGAATTTCAGCTTCTAGGATTACAGCATCTCCTCAAATCCCCTCTCTCGAGGTCTCAGGTTTTTCTTCCTCACTGACTTGGGCATCTTTATAGTGTCTCCTTCACAAGCCTTCACTTTCCTCTCTCCATCTGATCGGGGAGATGATTAGTCTCTGCAGGCTTCATCTGGTCTGGAAAAGACCTTAACAGCACTAAAAGAGTTAACCTCCCCCGGGCTTTGCAGCTGGCGCTTGGAATTTCCTTATCTCTTGGCCACGTGATCCTGCCGGACGGCAGTTTCAGGGGAATTTCAGCTGCTCCGGGGGTGAGGTGAGGGCCATCCTGGCTTCTGGGAGCGGGGTGTCTGGCGAGTTGAAGTGACTGCAATCTCAGCCAAGCCACCCCCCGGCCGACCCGGCCAGGCCCGGCCGGCAGAGCCCGGCCTGGCCCGGCCACCCCCGCACCAGTTACCTGCTCGGCTGCCGGAAGCAAGAGAGGGCTTCCCGGGCTTTCTGTTTCTTAAAATGTGATTTCACAGAGGCGTGTCAAGCTCTCTAAGTGGTTTAGAAAGTTGTCAATATTCAACCTGGCCAGTTGATTGGGTCTAGAGGGAGCTGAAAGCACCTTTTTGCAAGGAATCACTTCCTGGCCGGTGCAGCCTTCTTCAACTACAATTCCCAGCTACCCTAAACCACGACAGCTCCTTGTGCTGAGGCTCACATGATCACAGGCATGCAGCCTCCTGAGCCTCACATCACTGCTGGTACAGCAGGTAAGCACAGCCCTTTCTCTAAACACTCTGAACAACACTGAACTTCTCCCTCGCTGGAGACACTGAAAACCCACCTGGGCACCTTCCTGTGTAACCTGCTCTAGGTGACACTGCCTTGGCAGGGGGGTTGGGCTAGGAGATCTTCAGGGATCCCTTTCAACCCTAACAATTCTGTGATTCTGTGAACTTCAAGAAGGAGAAGGGAATAGTGCAAAGAAAAATATATTACAACATTCCTTTTTTAACTTCTCCAGGCTGTGTTGTCAGTATGAACAGTACGCTCTCAGCTTCTCTCCTAAAGTCCAACTCTTCTGGTTCTTCAGGGAAGAGGATGCTTGAGAAGGAGAGGTGGATGTTTTGCTGCCTTTACTGTTGCTGCTGTTGCAGGAGGTTTGAGTACAATACTGAGGAAACTCATTTAGTAAAACTTACCTGAAAGCTTGCATACAGATAATCTCAGTGTAACTGTACAAATGGTTAAGATATTTTAAAGAAAAGTTCCAGGAAAATAACCTGTCTTTGTTCATCATTCTGCTAGTCTTTGAGTTCTAGCACAAAAGCAATGTTACATGGTTTAGGCTCTTCGTGATTTCTTCCTTCGTAATGATGTGTTGCTGCAGCCATTTTTGCAGTTTCATATAGCCAGATGTATGTTTTGTTGTTTCCTCTTCCAAAGATGTTGCATTCAGCAGCTGAAAACAATTTTAAATTGTTTTTAAAAGAAATAATTTATGCTACAGGCAGTATGTGTGATACCCTTCAAATTAAAAACACATTTTCTTCAGACTATTTGAAACCTGGCTGAAGTTAAAGGAACTTATTTAATATGTGGTTCAATGGATAAATGTTCAGATATCACTGTTTTTCACATCATGCCACTCATTTTTAGAAGTTGAATGACAGCTTGGATTTTTTTTCATCTAGTAGATCTTCTCTGTTGGGAATAATTATCTTGGTATTTCTGTGTCGCATTTTGTGTGTATTTAGTGTTGTCATATAGAGAAAGGCAATTTCAGCACTCATCTTGCTCACTTGCTCACTTTACCCCTCTGTTTTAGCTAATGCGAAATTCTGCCTGCTATCATGTGTGCTGAGTCCCTGGCATTCGGTTCTCCCTGTCTCCCCACAGTTCCACTTCCGGCTCCATGTCAGAAAGCCACTTGGAAAGCTGGAGGTGGTTGGTTTGGTTTAGATCATTTGAAAAGGTTCTTTTTCTCTCCGATTTCTTGAGCTTTTCTTACCTTTTGTACAGCCTGGCTCTTGGAGACTTTACTGAGAAATTTTACCCAGCACTGGGTCTCCCCCTCATTGAAGTCCTACCATTTTTGGGGATGAGGGGAGAAGAATTCTCACCGACCATTCTTAACATGAGCTCCCTTACTTGTGCACCCCTTCACACAGAATACCTCACACGTGGTTGTTTTGCTTTTGCTTTGGCCCCTTACTGTTTCAGATTTACAGGGTGAAACATCTCTGTTGTGTGTTTGAAGTTTTCAGAGTAAAACGTCTTTACTGATATGGACTGTGACTTCAGCATCCTTAATGTTCAAAACCTCTCCTTGATTTTTACACATAAAGCAGTTCTAAAGTGTACAGTAAAATACAGCAAAATGTAATGCACTGTTTCTTTTATATAATTTTCTGTTTGAAATAAGTTGTGATTGTAAAATTTCATGGAGTGACTTACAGAAGTAGACCTCTGTATTGGTTTATGATACCATCCTGGAAAATGTCTGAACTCAAGCTAGATAGAAGTCCTCTAATGAAATTGCTTAGGTGGAAATGGAAGGACAGTAACAAGACTTGAGATCATTCAGTGTTATCTGGGGTGAAAGGATCATTACCATGTTATCCCTGTTTTAACTGTAAAAAGGTAGAAAGCTGTTCTGGTTGGAATTTTTAAAATCTGTGTTTTAAAGAATACTTTGTTTACAACAGCCCATAGGAAAACCAAAAAATAGAGGTAAAAATGGAATCAAAGCAAAAGACCAGTGATGTCACTTTGAAGCTCCTTACCTTTAATATAAACCAACACATGTTTCCTTCAGTGTCCATCTGTTAGACATGATTACTAAGGCAGCTACACCCTGGGATAAATATAAGACTTATGAGAAATTCTAATATTTATAGATCTGGATTTGTTTTAATTTCTCATTTAGAGGTTAATATAGTCCTGGGTTATGACAAGACTTACACATGGTGACTGAGCTCTTGCAGATTCATATTTGATCAGGAAGCGGAGAGATTTAGAAGAAATTTGAAGACGTTTTTTCTGCACTCCTGGGGGTTTTAGTTGCAGCCATGTGCCTTATCTAAGTGGTATTGGAAAAATTAGCTGGTCTGCCCAAGGCAAAGGCAGGCTTCTGAAGCAGCAGTGGTGTTTAAGGAACTTCCAAGACTCCTGTGTGATTGATTCCTGAGACAAAACTGCTCTGGCAGGGGTCTGGTCACTGGGGGGGCTGTGTGTTTTCATGCAGTTGTTTTTCCTTTTAGTCTTGAGCACAATTAGACATGATGTATATAGGCCAAAGTTCAGGAAGGTGTCATCTCTCCAGTGACCTGTTTACTGAGTCTAAGCCAGAGTACAGGAACTTTATAAATTATTACAGATGTTTTACTTATGAGTGACTGATTACGTTATGAATCAATCCCTCAAATAGGGACCTGTGTGCTTTTTCTGGCTCCCTGTCAGCCTCTTTCAAACTGTCTCCCTAGATGAATCCTGACATTTGGGAAGTAGGAGCTACAAGTCCTTGCAGACCCCGAAAAAGGTGGCCAGGCTGAAGGGACATTGCTCATCTCAGTTTTCTCAAACTTTGCAGAATTAATGGAAGAAACCAAAGCTGATTCTTAAGTGAAGATTTTCATGTCAGGCCCTTCTCAAAGAAGTGCATTGGAAAAGTTCCTTAAAAGCAAGGAGGGTTTATCTTAAGTCAGAGGTGATCACAGAGAAGATAGGAGGTGAGATAGTTTTCCATCACTTGGTGTTGCTTAGGCACAATTTAGTGTGGATTGATGGCTTTTTACCTGGTCAAGTACCTCCACCCAAGTAGACAAATATCCATCTATTCACAGGTGAGAGAGTAAAACACACACCCTGAGAAAATAACTCATCTCTCTTCCCTAAGGAAGGCTTGGGAGTCATCTGACAAGCTAAAAATAATTACAGAGAGAAAATCATCATAGCAAGGAACATAAGGCAGGTATTTTTAAAGGTCTAACAAAGAAATGGCTGTGCAATCACATGAACATGCAATAAAAATTCAAAAGACATGGATATGACAAATCAAGGATGAAAATTCAAGGCTAAGAAAGTGAGAAAGAAAGAAACAAAGCTGTATCACTACAGTTCTCATGCCATCTGTGCATACGAGGAGGTGCTAGACAGAATTTTGCTGACACATCCTATTTTGAAGAAGATGTTGAAGATAGCACAAGCAGTGCATTGTCTATGCTGTAGTTTTTGGTCTTCCATACAGAAAATCGACCCAGAATCAATTTTTTTTCATATGGACTTTGAGCTGCAGCAACAAAACCATGCAAAAACGTGGCTTCTAATCTGGGCAGCTGGAACACCGAGATATAAAGCACAGCTCCCCAGTACAGAAAAGAGGAGTGAAATGATAGCCACTGAAGGGGAACATGCTCTATATCTAGGAGGAAAGCCATGACTCTTTTTATGTATCAGACATATATAGTGAAAGGACAGAGAATAAGATGGAAGAGACTGACGTAGTAGATTATGTTTCTGCTGTGAATGTGGGGGGAAAGTTATCCCAGATTATTCCATTCTGTGAAGGGCATCTTGCTGATCGCTTACGGGAGCCAGAAAAAGCAGTGAGCTTTGGCATCCTAGTCTGTGACGAGGCTTCTTCCCTTGCCTTCACAGCAAACCACAGATAACTTTACCTTGTAGCAAGTAATGCTGGGCAGCTTTAACCTTTCTGTGTGCAGACACAGCCCATGTTTTAGTCTCCCACTGCACCCTCTGATTAGCCCTGCAGCTACTCAGGAAAGGGCCACATGAATTCATGTGAGACAAATACACAGTGAATGCATAGCCAAGTAGTGTATCAGGGAATGTGAGGACCCTCTCTGTAGGTGGACAAAGATTTGCTGCAGTCAGGAGAAGTCCAGCATTGCTAATGATTCCAGACTCCCCACCATAACATTAGTGTGTTCCCAGCTGGAAAAAGTAGGGTTTCCATTCAGGCATGTCTTTGTGCATGCACAGTCATGTCATGGCTGCAATTAGCAAAGCTACACTTGGATCTCTTGGGAAGGGAACGCTTGTTCAGCCAGGAGGTCTCCCACTACTGGTGTTTTCCCTGGGTTTACAGCACAGTCCTCTCCTGTCTTGTTCCAGGAGTCCAGTGGAGAAGTGACAAGCAGGACTGCACTCTCCATAAGTCAGGTTGTTGCATTTTGTTTTAGCCGCCTTCATAATTGCAAGATCAGTGAAAAGCCTGTATTTTCAAGGTACCGGTGTTCTAATTTCTATTCTGGTTAAGGTAATTAATACACCGACTAATAAATATGAAACTACTTTCCATATGTTTATTGTGTAATTACAAATTTGTCTGGATACAGCAAGCATTTTGGCATGGTTGCCATATGATTTATTGTATTCATGCTGTTGAGGTTTTTCGGTATTTCAGTTCTGGTTTTATTACAACTGACTGTGCTATTTAGAACTAAATGTGATATTTCCTTGCCAAAAAATACCCTTATCTACAAAGACACAGTACCATTCTATGCAGGTGATAACAAGCATTCATTTCTTGTAAAATATTTTTATTAGTCTCAGTCTAGTTCTTTATTGCACTATACAAGCTTGAAGTTTGGCATCTCCTACACTTGGTGTTGTATGTGTCTTATTTACTGATAAATGTAAAAGTTTATAGAGAAGAAGCACTCACTGAACAGATCAAGAAATCAGGTTGTGGCTAAATTTTTCTTTTTTTTTTTTAAATGCCTTTATTCTCCTGGCTACAATAGCTGGAATTTTCTGTCAATGTACACTGCAAAAATGGGCACAGTTTACATTTTCTTTGACTGCCATGTTCAGGCAATGCTTATTTGTTGCCTCTGTCTTCATTTTTTCTGTTTCCTTAGTTTCAAAGTCAAGGGCTTGACAGTCACGTTGGTAGATTCTTCCAGGTACCTGGAAGAAACAAGACTGGCTGCTATGTAATGATGTCTGTCTCTGGTTCATGTGGCTGCTTCATAGTAAGCGGCAATTTTGACAATAAATTTACTTTCTAATAAATCCTCAAGCTTCTACAAACTTCAATACCTCTATGGACTTGGAGGAAATTTAAGTTTGGTGAAGTAAAAGCAGGTATGGAAATGGACCAGACGCTTTCTTTTTTTTCTGTGTGGGATACAATACAATCCACTACTGATACTTTTCTTATTTTTCATAAGCCCTATTGTAGCACTGCTAATTCTGTCATTTTTGGCTGTCAAAGCCTGTCACAAAATGGATCAAACTCAAATGCATCAATTATATGTGCATATTGATGCTGAACATCTAAAATAAGGTATTTCTTTTCCAAATCCTGCATTTAAAACTCATTGCAAAATAGAGTTGATTTTTGGACAACAAGATTTTCTTAATACTGAGAGGGGAAGAAAGGGCAATTTTAAGAGCTGCCAGTCAAGAATTCCAAAACTCTTCTTAAAAGCTGCTCCTTATTTCAATGATTTCTTTGTTTTAACTGGGGGAAAAAATCTCCCCCCATGTTTAGGCACTGTTGGATTGTTCTTGCACCTCACGAAGTGGCTCAGCGCTGCTATTTTTACTGCAAAATGCTAGTAGATGTAGGTAGGTTGAGAGTTAATCATGTCTTACAGCAAAAATGTAAAAGCATCAAATCAAAACACTTTGTCAAAACTTATATTATACTTGTGAAGCATTCACACCTGAATTTATAAATTTTACAAATCTTGTTACAAGAGATAATTCTGCCTTTAAATAATTTGATACACTTTTACTCTGCTGAAAGGAAGATTGGATTTGAGAGTTACTCAGCTGTTTTTAGTGATCTGCCTATGTATGGTACCAAAACAACCATGCTAGTTCACACTTAAATGCAATTGTAGTCATTGAATGGTTTGGGCTGGAAGGAACCTTAAGGATCCCCTTGTTCCAACCCCTGCCATGGGCAGGGACACCTTGCACTAGACCAGGTTGCTCGGAGCCCCATCCAACCTGGCCTTGAACACTTCCAGGAATGGAGCATCCTGGACAAGCTTCTCCGGACGACCTGTGCCAGTGCCTCACCACCCTCACAGGAATACCTTCCCAATACCTGAACTCAACCTGTTCTCTTTCACTTTAAAGCCATCTCCCCCTTGTCCTGTCGCTACATGCCGTTGTAAAAAGTCCCTCTCAAGGGAGGGACTCTCTTCAGGTACTGGAATGTGCTGTAAGGTCTCCTGTCTTCCATATTCCATGCATCTATACCACAGGTGACGTACAATTGTAATTCAGTATTAGAAGCCATCTCAGTTTCTCAAGTCGTCTTTAATTTTCAGGTATTCAGAAGTGTATTGCTGTCCACAGACTAGAGGGGATTGCAGAACAAAATTGCGTGATTGAGCTATTGTACTCAGTTCATGGAGGCAGAAGGTGACAGCCACCCTAGTCTGGGTGATACTGTGTTTTGCATACAAGAATGAAAGAGATTTTCTGTTGGACTTTCAGGTTCTTTGCTTGTTCTTCTCAATAACAAACACCACATTTCATTCTTTCATTCTTATGAGTCACTTTAGGGAGCCACTCAACTCTTTGAGGCTCCTGTTCAGACCTATGAAAATAATATTTGCTGCAACTTTAATTAATTATTCCTCTGAAATTGAATTAAATATTTTGGATAAGATCGGCACTGCTGGAAGAGAGAGAATGAGAAAAAACAGTTGCCAGCTCTGCTTTCCATGCTGAAGATCAAAGACACCAGATAGCAATAATCTTTTAACTGAGAGTGAAACTGTGCTTCTTATTTGTTTTATTCTTCCCCAAAACGAAACATTTTTGCTTTAGGCATTGGAGAGACATTGTTTCTTAAGAATTGAACAGCAGTGAATTTGTTTACGAAAACCCATTGCAACTCTGCAGCCAGGTGATCTACTGTCCAGAACACTCACTGCACCACTTCAAAATCCTGACAACATCTCCTGCCTTTAATCTTGTTATGAATGCTAAAAAAACTGCAGAGAATAGTAACCAAAGTCCTTAACACATACCTACTTAAAATTTTCCCGGGCCTGAAAAGAAATATACGTCATTATTAAACTTTTTTTTTCATTTTTTTTCTTTTTTAAGAAGAGGTCACAATGCAGAAGCTGGAAAGCACAGTGGCAAGTGAAGAATGTTGCTGTGAGATTCTTTTCTACAAGAGATTCAAAAATTTATAATTTAAAGAAGCTGATATTTTAGTGCCATACTACTTCAACATGAGTGTATCCTGGTATCATTAGGTCCAAGTTAAAAGGGCTGATTTTTCAGATATTTATGTCTTAATGAGAAAATCTTAGTCATGTCCTTTTAAGGTTCTTTCTGGGGGGGAAAGGGAGTTATGTTGTACTTCATTTTTGTTCAGGTCTATAATTCACTTGAAATTTTTGATAGAGAAAAGAACTTTTGAAGTATCTGAATTATACGGCTTTGAAACATTTTTTTCTTAGAAGCCTGTAACTTTTCAGATAGTTATCTCTGGTTTTGCTTGCTGCTGCTTAAGGAGAGTTTAAAAAAGAACATGTGATATGATACAGAGGCAATTCATTTCCCTTTTTCAGACTAGAACAACAAACATTCAGGTTCCCTTACATGTTGTGGGACTGGAGAAGAGTGCCCATTACAAATCTGTCTAAAATTATTTACAGAGTTTATTCATTTACTTTAATCCTAATCGAACGCAATTTTACTTTATAACTTGTGCTGGTTTTGCCTGGGATAGAGTTAATTTTCTCCACAGTGGCTGTTATGGGGCTGTATTTTGGATTTGTGCTGAGCACAGGGTTGATAATTTAGAGATGTTTTTGTTATTGCTGAGCAGGGCTTGCACAGAGCCAAGGACTTTTCTGCTTCCCATACTGCCACACTGGCAAGGAATGTGGGGTGCTTGGAAGGTTGGGAGGAGACACATCCAGGACAGGCGACCCCAGCAGACCTGAGGGACATTCCAGACCATATATTCTATGACATCATGCTCAGTATATAAAGTAGGGGGAAGAAGGTGGGGGGGGACATTTGGAGTGATGGTGTTTGTATTCCCAACTTGTTACATGTGATGGGGCCCTGCTCTCCTGGAGATGGCTGAACACCTACCTGCCCATGGGAAGAAGTGAATTAATTCCTTGTTCTGCTTTTCTTTTGTGTGTGGCTTTTGCTTTTCCTATTAAAATGTCGTTATCTCAACCCATGCAGTTTCCAGCTTTTACCCTTCCAAGTCTCTCCCCAGTGCTGCTGATGGGGGAGCGAGTGAGTGGCTGTGTAGGGCTTGGCTGCTGGCTGGGGTTAAACCAAGAGAGTTGATGAAACAGGAAAGTGCTCTTTACAGTAAGACCCAGAAGGAACTGATGTCATAGACTACGACTCTTACTGATCAGTGAGTTCACAGTCATTGGCACAAAAAGGATCATTTGACAAGGAACAAGGAACGTGTTTTGATTTTTTTCTTAAAACAAACACTGGAGTTAATTAGTAACTCTGCTGATAGATTTACCAAACCACTCCTGCCACATCAAATTATTTTCACACGCAAGCATAGTAACACAAATGAATGAGAAGAATTTCCTTTTTCTTTTAGGGTTCACTGCATCAGACATGACATTAAGAAAATGCAGTAGAAATTCAGCCTTGCTACCACAAAAATGAGTGACTGTTTGACTACATTCAGTTGATAATATATAGCTGTTTAAATTTTTTACTTTTTGTTGCAAGTGGTCTTGTATATCCACATATTAAAATATTTGGATTAGAAGGTAAAGCAGCAACAGCACATAGGCATTAAAAAATAAAAATATCTGCATTAATTGTGCCACTGCATTGCTGACCTCAGTAAGCAATGTTCATCATTTGAAAAATAATCCCTTTCATGACAAATTCTGAAGTAAAAGTAGCCTGTTATTCTCGAAGCTAATAAATCTGCTGTGAGGAATATGTAGCATTTATTGGACAATTCATGTTGCATACAAAACACTATATGGTATTTAGTTTCAGGAATAACACAGCAATCTCATCAGAAATCCTACTACATTAACTCTAATACCTCACAATTGATAGGATGTGGCTCATGATTCATTCACTTGTACACAGAAAAAGCTAAACATTACAAAAAGACTGAGATTAAATCCTTAATGTCTGTTGTGTTGCACTGTACTTCCCAAAAGAATGTAGGTCTTTTAATTACAGCTGCTGATGGCTGAGGTGATTATAAAGACCGTGATACAGAAACAAGGCAGAATTCCAGCAAGGATAACTTCTCAATAAACAATAAATATTACTAGAAAAGATTCTTAATCTTAACTGCTTTTATTCATAATGCTTTTTCAAAACCTTCCTGATTTTTCACTCTTGAGAATTAAGACTAAATAATAAAATCATTGAACAATCATTTTAATTTAAATTATTACAAAAGTATTTTGATGATTTAAACAATTTAATAGTTGTTTAAAATCATTAACACATGTTGTAAATGGAATATTATTCAATTTTGTAATGTCCTACATTAAAACACATAAACTACTGCATAAGTGTGTAAAGCTAATTATACTGTGTTTTTTGGGATTGAGGTAATTTTATTTAGCTATGTATTTTCTGCATTGTGCTTTCTCAGACTTCTATGTTCTTCTGAAGAAAATAGTTCTATAACTATACTTTACTAAAAGCACAGATTTTGCCAAGATTTACTGCCGTCAATCACGTGCTCAAGCATCTGCAGTAGCAACAGAGAAAGGAAGGGATGGAGATATAACTAATTTTCTTGGAATTACTTCTACACTGTTATTTCTCACTTCTTTCATAGTATCTCTAACTCCTCTGGGTCTGATTACTAGAACAGACTGTTTTTGTTAGCTTTTCTTGAAAAAACCCTCATGGAGCAGAGAGTGGTGGTGTCAGGAGGTTGCTGCTGTGGTTGTGGATACAGCACTGCAGCATATGGAGAGCCTGCCCAAGGCAAGAGCAAACAGAATTTTTTCTGCAAATACATGGCAAGTGAAGTAAAAAAAATCCTCATTTTATGTCTCCTTGGAAGCATTTGAGGCCATAACGCCTATGATATGTAATCCCAGTTTGTTTCTACTATATCTTAAAATACAAAAAGTCGTCACACAGAAAATTGGATATGCAATAAGGAGTTTGAACTTTGTGCTAGAAAGACATGAAAACAGGAGGTTTTGAACATGGGAGGTGAGTCTTGACATTTAGAAAATATTCTCAGATGAAGACCATTTCCTAGAGATTAAACGGGTTTGTTTGTGCTGTCTTTTGCAGTGATTAGGTCTTATTCTGCGGTTGAAAATGAAACCTTTGGGTTTTAATCCCCAGAAAGGCTGACAAATCTCAGCAGCTCCATTTGTTAGGTTTCTCTTCTAGCACACACTTACAGGTGGTCACTAGCAAAGGTCCAGCCAGAAGTAGGGTGCTTCTAGCTGCTCCAGGTTTGTCCATGAGCACTTCAGATGCCCAAAAAAGCACCTTACAGCAGTCTCTGGCCTGTTTGTGAAGGCCCCATATACAGCCTGTAGGACTGTGTGGAGATTCAGGGGGAAAAAAAAGGCCTGAAAAAGATTCTGGAAATCAAAGCTTTCACACTCCTGGCAAGGGAGATAAGCCATATCCATGTGCTTGGTAAACATTTGCCTAGACTATTTCTGAAAGATTTGCCAGACTCTTTCTGGTGGATATTCTACAACTTCCCTAGGAAATACATTTCAATACTTCACTACTCTTATCTTTAGAAAGGTTTTTTATGTCCAACACGAATATTTCTTGCCTCTTGTGAAGGAAAATAAGCTATATTCACCACGATTGCTTTGTGACAAAATGCTTGTTGACTCTTGCTTGCTGTAATGGTGGTACTCAAAAATAATGTTGGGTGACTCATTTGGGGTGGATTTATTTACCCCAAACAACCCCAAAAAAATTATTGGTATAACAATTCTTATTTCTTTCCTTTGCTCCTCTTCAAAAGAATCACTGCCCACCATCCCTATCTTTCAGTATATTCCCAATCCTTCACAAGCTGTCAAAATAACACCAAGTCCTGACATTGCTTCAGCTGGTTTTTTTTTTTTTTAATTCCTGTGATAAGCAACCCACCCTGAACTAATCTGAAGGCAATATTCTACTTGTCTCACTTTTTCTCACTAAGTGATACTGTCAGCTAGCTATCAACTTCTAGAAGTTTGGAATTAATTACTTTCAACAATTTGGAATTAATTACTTCTAGTAATTTGGGAGTTGGAGCTAGATAATCCTTAGGGTCCTTTTCAACCCAAGCCATTCTGTGATAATGTCAAGGTTTAATTAACACAGATGAAATAATCTGCCACTTCCTGTGAGAGCATTTCTGCTTTGCTGTAGCACTTCAGCCTTTCTATGTCCCTGATTTGGTATTAAATAGATAATATTGATCAACTGAATGTGATAATACAAACTTTAAATTTATATGAATTAAACTTTCATTTTGAAGTACTCTTACCTTAATTTTAGGCCTTGCATTTACACATTCCTGGACAAAGAACTGATCAAATGTTGGAAACAATCCTAGACTTGGCACAAGATGGTACATGGCAAAACTTTTGGACAACTTGATTTTGGCTGATGGCTTTGATGCACATGACCACATTAACATGAGAGCATTCACTCTTATTCTATGGGCAGTAACAAGAACATTTAGTAATGGTGAGTCAAAAAGAAAAAGAAAAAGTAGAATTTTTCTAAATCTGTAAGTAGAACTAGGGATGACTTGCCAATGAGTCAGTGTTTTAGTGACTAACTAGCAATACTAGAATTGCACTAATACAAAAACTGTTTTGTCACAATAATAAACAGGATAGAAATAACAAACATTAACTTCACCAGCCAGAAAATCCATGTGCCTGAATGCTCTGTTCCCTTACCTGCACTTCTCTTGGAAGCATACCCTTGGTGCCTTCTGGAAATAATGAGTTTGCTTTGTTTGCTGCTTTTTCATCTTTTTAGGAGTAAGATGGAGTCTTTAGGCCTTTTGTAGAAATGGTACCTTCAAAATCTCACACTGTTCTTTAATATGTCGTGTTTTGCTCCTATGTAAGATGTTCAGAAGCTGCAGATGCTTCAGAGGGATACATGACTTATAATATGCTCCTTAGAGGAAAATTCAGGGAATGCAAGAGAAAGGGCAAGGAATGCAAAATCCATGCAAGCATACTAGCCCCTAGACATGTGGTCTGCTTTGAGCTGTTGGGTTGTTTCTGTTCATTGGGGGTCTTCTTAACTTGTTTTACCTCCATTATAGCTTGAATCTCCTTCAAGTTATATTCTGAATGGCTTTTAATAGGTATGATAATTTATTTTTTCCCCATTGGGGTTTCCTAGCATAACTGTAAAATCCCCCGTGTCCTTCACAAAGCAGAGGACCTCAGCCTGGTTACCACAAGGCTAGTGATCCAGAAACAACTACCTCCTTATGTGTCCTGGTTTTCTTGGGCCTGCAGGTAACAGACCGAGACATCGAAGAGGGGATTATATTTGGTTCAATGCTGGTTGATGTGAGGAACAGCTCAGCCCCACAAATACAAAGAAGCACAGAGGCGGGATGGAGAATCCTGTAGCCCAGTAAGAGGATTTAAGCCCCTGTCCCAAAGCTGCCCTGGGAAAGCCATAAGCCTTGCTGTCCAGCTGTGAGTCCCAGCTGATGATCCTGCTGCTGGAGAGGCTCTCTGTGTCTGGTCTCCGGGCGCTGGACTTGCCACAGCACATTTAGGGGAGGAACCAAAGGTGGGGAAAGGGAGGGAGGGAAGCAACAAGCATAGGAAAAGAGAGGGGAAAGGGGATAAAAGGGGCTGGTTGTGTGGGAACAGGTGGCTGCCATTTACACTTAAGGTCATTGTGCTTTGGTCATTACATTAGGCTGCACCCTCTGCTGCACTGGCACGTTCTGTCCTGTTCCACCATGAAACTCCATTTCTAACTACTGTAAATACACTTTCATTTAAAGACAACTTTTTCTTTAGGAATTGCAGGAGAGTTTAAAGTACCACTTAGGATTGTGTTTCACTATTTTTCCCGTATCTTCAAATCTAGGAGGTGCAGAACAGCAAAAAACACACCAGAGGGCTTTTGGACCCTGTAAGTTGTTTTACAGATAAAATTTTGGTTTTGTCTTTGAAAATGCTCTGGCACTTCTAAATGTACAAGATGTAATTACAGCTTGATAAAGCACACTTAATAACATTCCCCCTTCCTCAGCTTTCATTCCATTTATGTGTCTTCCATATGTGCTACCTACTGAATAAAATCATAACAAACAGTGCATGTAAGATATACAGGTATGCATAAAGGACATCACGTATTTAATTTGTGACATCAGTAAATTATTACTTGATTTTCCTTTTTGGCACTAGTAAGAACACTTTTAAGCCAAGCTACTTTTTAATTTTGTCCTTTTAAGGTGCTTTGTGATGGACTTCATTATGTTTCTGAGAGGATGCTTATTCTCAGGCTTTCCATGAGAAGAGCGTGGGCACACAGAAGGGTGAGGGGCACTCAGCTTTTGTCTGGGATGTTGATATCCACATCTGCCTCTGTTCCACTGGAGGAGCTGAGCTTCGGAGGATGGCAATCCACCAGCACAGCTAAGGATGTAGGAAGAAGCGTGTGGCGAAGGAAGTCAGGAAGCTGAAGCATGAAGTGTATGCAGTGCTTCCAAGCAATTTCAATTTTAATTTTATGTTTCTTTATACAGCTCTCAATAACCCACAACCTTGTCCCTGTGCACAACTCCCCCTCTCCATTCTTCTCAGACACACTTTTACTGATTCTCCTTTCCTAGCAAAGACATCAGAGTTCTCTAAATAACTTCCTTCACTCTTAAACTTCATATGTAAATTATGCATATCTATATATATTTTTATTACAAGCAGCTGCAGAAGTTGGGATAAATAAGGCACCTTTCAACATTTTTATTAAGGCATTTTGAGAAGTATTCAGGATTAATGCATACTTACAAAGTTCTACCCTCATTCACTCATGTCACTCAAGCGTAGGTACAAATGGGAATAGGCACTGATCTGTAATTCACATAATTATAATGTCATCTTGACAGAACTTGCTAGCTAATTTATGGAATAGCAAGAATAAAACAATTTCATTGTAGCTAAGCTGATTAGTTTTAGCAAGTTTAACTAAGACGGATTTAAATAGTGTGACACAAACTGGTGGCAAAAAATGGAATTTTATGCCTTCCCTTTCCTTTTTTATTTAACCTGCCAGTCTACATTGATTTTTTTTTTTCTGTTTGAAAGTAGAAGCAACTGCACAATTGTCAATTAGCAGCATAAATTATTTCATACCACCCACACCCCTTTTTGCAAAAGCTTGCAGACTGTGTTCATACAGAAATAAATGTATAGCAGTGAATGAATTATATACAGTTCTTCAAAGATTACTAATTGAGAGAGAATTATAGGTGCTAAAACATGGAAGAAAATGAATAAAGCTCTTTGGATGCTTTAAAATATCTCACTGTAGGTGCAGGTTATGAGGTAATTTTTAACACAATTCCATAGTACAGAAAAACATAAAAATAACCTTTGGAAAACATTCCAGCAGCAATTTGGTCCTTAAACACCATACGGAGAAGTAACTAATCCTATACACAACTAGATGATTCAGTGGGATAATCCACAGAAGAATTTCCATATGGCATTCTCAGTGTTCTTCAACACATCCTTTTCTATCTGCAGCCCATGCTTATGAAATGTTGGCAGATGCACTGCTGCTACAGAAGCCTGAGTTGAAAAGCAGAATGGATATCCATTTTATCTGTATCCAAAGACACAGATGACACACGGATGTGTCATCACCAGCTAAATGCTGTTATTTGTCCTCTTGGCTGGTGAGCCAAGGCCAGCAAGAAGATAGGATTTCCAATGGCATAAGCACAGCCCATCTCTGCTATGGTACAGGTGTGCCAGACTTGAGTTTAGGTTCAGATTTAGAACATTAGGATGGTTGAAGGATTTGACTGGACTGAACATTTGAAACACTCTTCTCCCACATTCCCAGACTCCAGGATCTGCCAGTGTAATTTCCCCCATTTCCAGCTTCTCAAACTGAAAATCAACTTTCTTTCTCTTCTATCAATTCCTTAATGTTACTCTAGAAATTATTTTGAAATGATCTGTCCAATTACAGGGTCTTTTACATGAAGGTACTCCAGGCACTTTCTAGCAACGCTGGCCCTCATGCAGTGGTCTTAAGGCAGCAAATTGATACAGATGCATTAATACATATTTCCATTATGAAGAGTACACAGCACAGAAACTGCAGAGCATACAAAGCACCACAGAGAGCAAAAAGCATCTGGCCAGATAGAGGACATGTATTTTGGTGACTTCTTTGGGCATTACTTTTAGCATCACCTTCTTTAGCATGGAAGGACACAGTAATTACACTTCACTGATGAAGTTCTTCCATGTCAAAGAGAATGAATGGTCTTGATACTCCCATCACTCCACAACCTGGTTTTAAGTTATCCATTTCATAACCTCTGTTACCAAGAAGTATATTTCACTTCACTCAGCATTCTCATTTGAAGAGAAGCAGACATGGCTCTAATCCTGTAACTAATTTCAGGAGCTTAAAATCTAGACTGACAGGTGACTTTAGTTTCAGGTGGTTTGCTCTGCTGAGAAAGTTATGCAGTGTGAAGCAGAGCCAGATTTCTTACGGTATCTTTATGAACATCAAAGCTGTCTCTGAGCAAACATGAGATCCATTTCAAATTCCTTTCTAAAACAATAGAACAGTTTCTTAACTTAGGCTCACTGATGATGACAGAATCTTATTTACTTCTTTATTACCTTCACAGCAAATTTTAATTAATTATATATTCTTCAATTATTTAATCATTTTCAGTTGGCTATCCTTCCAGACCTGATGTAGGCAACATTAATTATTTGCCTATGGCAAGAATTTATGAACTCTAATATGCAACACATGTTCAACTTGCTCAAAATTAATTGCAGACATTGTATTTGGCATTAATGTACATCTTTAATTTGCTTTAATTTCACATCTGTGTTGCTTTATATACAGCATTCTTTATCAGCATAAATGCACACTGCTTCTGATGTGTGTAATAGCAGCCACCAAACTCGGCTTTTGTATTAACATTTTACCTTTTAATATAAATCTAGTTTTCTGGGTTTAAAAGAAAAGAAGTAATTAGAAAATAATCTTTCTCATTCATTATTAGCTACTTGGAAAGTCAGATGGAAAATGCTGGCTGAGATCTAACAGAGAAAATACAAAGTCGCTAAGCTTTGCCTGAACAAGGTTTGCCCGTTTAAGAAAAAAATCTCTTTGAAAGAGGCTTTGTTGTGGAAATCCATCCTTAGCCTGAAGAAACAGGCAACAGCCTCACTTACTAGCTAGCAGCTTGTTAGGGACAGCCCCAGGACTGGTCCCACAGCTCCTATCAGTTTGCCCGAAGACACATCTGAGGCAGCTGTAAAGTCCTGCCTGGTTCCAGCCTGGAGGTGAAACCGAACAAGCTCCAGCACAGGAAAACACTTCAACTCGCGCTAGGAATCTGGCACTGGCTTGTCATGCAGGTATCTAGTGGTTGATACACAGATTAGGCAAATTAATGCTAATTAGGGTAAATTCACAAGTGCTGTAAGCACCTTTCCAGTTACAAGGTGTAGATATCCTGAGAACCACAGCTACGCAACACTGCACATCTCGAATGAGATACAATATGTAACATTCAAATATAGAACTCTATTTTTCAGTCCACAAAGCACTCTGCTGAAACACACAGAGATTTGCCACATTGACAATTTGGATTTAAGAAAAAAGTGGCATCATTTTACTTTCTTAAGGGATCCTGATCATGTCAGATCTCTTTCAGTAGAACGTGTTTTTGGACCAGTAACTCAGACCATGACTACATCAGAATCTTCACCTATTGCTGAGGGAGACTTCAACATAAACTATGGAGTAACACTCAGCAATTTTTAGGATAAGAAGGCAGGATCAAATGCTACTCAACACAAAATATAATAAACTAATTGTTCAAGGTAATACAAAAAGCATAGCTGAATGAGCAGACCTCATTACATTCCAGGCAACAGGAAATACAGCTTAGCTGCATCAAACCACGACAAGCATACAGAATAAAGTATTCCTTTTCCCTCAGCAGTTGACAGGAGCAGCAAAAAACAACCTGACACGTGAAGAACAGTTTCTGTTTTACCACCAGACTTCAAAATTATGATGTCATCATATTTGTAGTAAGCTGCTTTACACTGAGGCATTTAATTATTTCAAGTCCCAGAATTCCACTTCTCATTCTTAAATATTGGGTAGGAATCAATTTCAAATGGGTGCTGCTTTAAAAAGGCCAATGAATATGGTTTAACTAGAACACAGTAGCCTGCAGATTCAACATCCAGATTCCCAAGGACAAAGTCTTTGCTTTCTAGAACAATAAGTTTAACATTCATACCACCCTTACAGAAAGCCAAATTTTAGAAGCTTATATTATTTCAAAGTTCAGTTTGCTGCTTTAAAGCGAAGGAAATCCTTTCAGTGGTCTCGACTATTTCATCTGGATCTGAAGAGGTGACTTAGAGTGACAATGAATGACCTTTGAATTGTAAGACCCACCTGCATCTTTTCCCTGCCTGTTTGCCTGTGGACAAATTATTGTTGCTCATGACTTAGCACATAAGTGGCACTCAGGGCAAGCGGGATGCAGTTCGCCCTCATCCAAAATCAGGCCAAATTAAACCATTTAGCATTACCGGGGGAAAAAATGCATCTAAACTGTTCAGGCCTCTGGTATTTTCAGAGACGCTAAACCAGCCCATAAATTCGGCCGTCGGGCAACTTTCCTTTGGCATCTGCTGCCACCTCGTGGGCTTGCCGTGAATTTTAAGTCCCAAAATAAAAAATTAGCAGAAGTTAACCTTGGATTGTGGAGGCAATTCAACCGATAAGTAACCTCACTTACACACCAGCATAATTTCCATCCTGGTATGAAAAGATTTTTGTGTAATTAGGTTACAGTTGAGACTTTTCACTTTCTTGAATTCACAATTACAGCAGTAAAAGACTTCAAATTAAAATACAACTAAATGTAATTTTTTTATGGCATTGCTCGACAAAGAAGTAATATACTTTAATCACTCTACACTGGTGTAGAGAGAAAGAGAAAACTCTTTCAACTTATTGGAGTGTTCTTCTGTATTGCCTTGGTTTTCTTGTTTTTTGATTTGTTTTGTGGACTATTTATGAACTTGATATTGGAATTAAAGGGTTCCTACAGATTCTTCAGGCTATAAGACCATGGAGTCATTAATAACTTGGTAGTTTGTCATTGGAGAAGGAAGTCACTGGGATACTAAATTGGAACAAGGAAAAGCAGTTGGTGGGACACCGAATTCTATTAGTTCTTAAAAATTTTCCTGCTTTACTGTTGCTAGAAAATCTGATAATGGAATGCTAAGGTGCTCATCCAAAAAGCCTGGAGCTCTCAGAAGCTGATCCATCCACCTTGGAATAGCCAGACTTAGAGGCAAAACTGTCACAAGCTATGAAATGAGCCGTAACTTAAGTTCATTTTAACTTCATTGGATAGCTTACATTTCAACTCTCTTTAATTCTTGAAAAAAACAAAGAGGGGGTAGTTTGATCTCTACATGGAAAATAAACTGCAGTGGGGGTCCTGCTGTACAGAGGTTTCTTCACGTAGGGACTCTTTAAAAATCATACACCCTGTGGACTGAATCTGACACTGATGATGGATCATAGCCATGACCCCTTTCTCACCTCTGCCCTTTGCGGGGGTCCTCTCAGCCCAGGGGTCATTCCCCTCCACAACCCACACTTGGGGCCAGTGAGGCCATTTCTCCCTCACAGTCACTAGATACACAAAGTCATTTCAAGCAGAAAACATTGTTATAAAGTTGTCTTACAATCACAGAAATCATAGAATGGTTGGGGTCAGAAGAGACCTCAAAGAGCGTCTTGTTCCAACCTCCCTGCCATGGGTAGGGACACCTCCCGCCAGACGAGGCTGCTCAGAGCCCCGTCCAACCCGGCCTTGAGCACTTCCAGAGGATGGGGCACCCGCAGCTCCGCTGGGCAACCTGTGCCAGTAGCTCACCACCCTTTGAGTAAAGAATTTCTTCCGAATATCTAATCTAGATATATCCTCTCTCAGTTAAAAACTTTGTCGTGTCACTAATTGCCTGGGTAAGAAGTCACTCTCCCTCCTCTTCATAAGCCCCCTTTAAATACTGTAAGGCTGCAACCAACGCTCTAAAAGTGATGTGTAGAATTCTGTTAATTCAAATACTATATATAAATAGAAATAAACTAATTCAACCCAGTCTGTGCCCCCTTCTCCTCTCCTTAGTCCTCTTTTCAGACCGAGCCTGAGTGCTCCCTCCGGGCATGGGCCGCTCCATGGGCTGGGGGGGAAGGAACGCTGCGGGGTGCCTGCGGCTCTGGCACCACAGAACGGGTGCCCGCGGGCAGCCCGGTGCCGGGCTGAGGGGGCTGAGGAGGCGGAGGAGGCGGAGGAGGGGGCGGAAGAGGCGAGCCCGGCGGGCCCAGCGCCCCACTCCCGGTGCCTTTCCCCGCCGGCCGGGCGGGCCGCGCTCGGGTCCCGCTGGAGCGTCCGTGGCGGCCGGGCGGGGCGGGGCCTGCAGGGGCAGCAGCCAATGGGGCGGGTCCTGGAGGGCGGTGCAGCCAATGGGGCGGGGCCTGGTCGGGCGGCCCAGCCAATGGGCGCGGCGGGCGCCGGCGCGGGTTGGGCGGGAGGGGGCGCTGCCGCCGGCAGATCCCGCCCGTCCCTCCGTCCGTCTGTCCGTGCGGCGGGCGGGGGTCGCGGGGCGGGGTTGGCGCGGGTTCGAGACCCGGCCATGGCGGCGGCGGCCGCTCGGTGGCCCTGGGTCCTGGCGTGGCTGGCGGCGGCCCCGCTGTTGTGCCCCGCGGCGGCCGGTGAGTAGCGACCGCGGGGAAGGGAGCGGGGGGAGGCGGCTCCGCGGGTCCCTCTCTACAACATGGCGCAGGGGCGGCGTCGCCCGCGGGGATGCGGCGCCGCGGGACTCTCCTGCCTGGCCGCAGTCGGGGCGGGATGCGGGAGCCGGCGGAGAGGGGGGACGGCGCCCCGGCGTCGCTGCGCCCTCCGCACCTGCTCGGGAAGCGGCACTGGCGCCGTCCCGGTGCCGGTCCGGGCTGGTGCCCGCGCCCGCTCCCCTGGGAGCGAGAGCGCCCGCCGGAATCCCTGCGGCGGGGACCGGAGCCGGGGAGAGGCGCTTCCATAGCTTCTATAGCGGCCGGATCTCCGGCATCCCGCCCGGGCATTGACCTCTCCCTCTACCCCAGCGGGTTCCGCGGCTCGGGGCCGGGATGTGTGCCTTCGGCTGTCACGCTGCCTGCGGGTGAACTCCCAGGATTGTGGCTTGAAATGGTCCAGATGGGTAAAACCTGACGCCTGGGTTGCCATATGCAGTGTCAGAACAGGCTGTGTGTTCCAGGGCTCGTACTCCTTGGTTTCAGTAGAAGAGTGGTATCGAACAAGGCATTGAGTATTTTAAAAGGTGAAGGCAAGACGTTTAATAAAGAGAAGGGTAGTGGTAAAATAGCTCCCCGCATTAAAGGTGGGATAGCAGATGCCTTGGCAGTGTGCACTCGCGGCCCAGAATGCCGGTCATGTCCAGGTTTCCCAGAGGATGGTGCTCCATTCCTGAATGTGTTCAACCCAGCCTGGATGGGGCTCTGTCTGGTCTAGTGGAAGGTGCCCATGTCCATGGTAGGGGGCTTGGAACTAGATGATCTCTAAGGTCTTTTGCAACCCAAACTGTTCTGGAAATCTGTGTGTATGTAACTTCTTGACAGGACCAAAAAAGAGTGGTGGAAGAAGAAGGCAGCACAAGGACAGATATTGGAAAACACCTTTCAATAAATAGATCACATTGATGAAATGGAAAATAGAAAACATATAATACTTTAAAGGAGAAAACTGCAGTCGCTAAGGCATTTATGGGCATTTCATTGTTGTTCTGTAGTTTTGGTTTCTAGTGAGGCTTGGTTTTAGGAGGAAGGTAGTGAAAAGCTAGTGGAATGAAATGTGACCTACTCTGGCCCAGCTTTCTATTGATAAACCTACTAATATTGCAAGGAATTCATGCCCAGGTTCCTTCTTGATGGTTCAGTCAAAATCTATTTAGTAAGGTGTTGTGAAGTAAACTTGTTTTTGTTTTACCAGTGTGATACATAGTTCAGATGCAACTCAGCAGAAATCTGTAATTGTTAAATAATCCTGTGTGTGGAAGTAAAAGTTTTGAAGAACACCTCCGTCTGTTTTCTAAGACACTGGTCCGAACACAGGGAAGTGAGGATGAAAATGAATGTCAAAGCACTCTTCAATTCATTTTATACTGGCCCAGGTTAATCATGAATGAACAAAATATTTGAATGGTAGGGGGTACAAAGCACAGCAGAGTATAATGCTAAAAATGCTGCTTTAAACTTCAGTGTTTCATGACTTCCCAGTGCTTCAGTTCTCTTTTTATTCCCTCTTGATATGTTCATATCTGTGTTTGCTCTGTGACTTCCATCCAGTCAGGCAAATCCAGCCTTAACTATCCATCAGTAGTGAAACCTTTGTCCCAAGGTTTTTAGAACCCAGAGTTCAATGAGCAGGTATGTGAAAAGAGGTTCCTTCTCTGATTTCCTTTACCACCTTTTCCTAAATGATTCTTGCACTTTTCAGATTCTGTGGCATGATTCAATTTACAAAGGCATATAGTCTCTACAGAGATTTTTGGTGGGTTTTTTGTTTACTTTTTCATATTTATTCTTTTTTAAGTTTCCCCCGAGTTAATAAATTGCATTGCCTCATAAAGGAATTTGCCATGTGCCAAACTAGTGCAGGTTAAGTAGCAGAAATGTAACTAGAGGCAGAAAGGGAGTGAGATCTCATTTTGGTGGCAGCAAGTGTTCAGGGATAACTGTGAGACTTCTTGTAACAACCTGCATCATTGTCAGAATAAAAATTTCTCTTGCTCATTTTTTGCCTTTTGGGAAGGAAAATTTCCCATGGTCATCTGTGGGCCAGAAAATTGTCCTGATAGAGCATCAAGTTTGTACTTGTGTTCAGAAGTGATGGTTAAGTGTTTCAAATCTTTTGAATATCTTTTTCCTTCTCCCTGCTTTTCCATAGGCTTGTCTTGTTGTTACCATGCAAAGGACAATTTAATGTGCCGTGATGTCTGTGAGCAGGTAAGCTTGTTTTAAATTTAACTCCATCAGAGTTGAAATTGTACCTTTAGACAATGATGTAGCAACATTAAGGTTGTAAGCTAATGATCTTCTGTCTGGATGCTATGTGTGAATTGTGAGATGTAATGTTAACGAAATGAGAACTTAGAAGTTTTAAAACCATAGTCCTCTTTCCTTTTTTAGTGGAAAATGGGTTCTGCTGAAGTTGAGGAGAAATAGAAATACCAACCTGAGGCCACAATTTGGTCAAGAAGTGATAAGCACATTAGGAAACAAGAGGGGTGAAGGTATTTTACAGAATTTATGAATCTTATGTATTTCCAAGTTCTGGGGAGTTTAAACTGAAGAAAAAGATGTTAGTATTATTCTTTCTTCGTTTCAGTTCTTGTTTGTCCACTAAGCATCTCATTATGATATATGGCTTTGTGAATGCAGCAAAAATCTGCTTACTTACTCTATTCATAAGGCTGTTTGTTCTAAATTCAAGCTTGGAAAGTATTTTTCCATAACTTGTGTTTAGATTGGTATCTGTAGGTAGTAATTGGTACAGTTTTGTGTGTATAGTTACATATATTTATCTATGAAGACTTTCACATCAGTAAAGCTTACATCCATGTAGACACAATTTTTATATTAAAGTTGTGTTCTTACATCATACCTGCCCTCTTTTCTTGTCTTCATTGCCCACTTTGGTGCTGTTTGAGCAGTAAACCTGGTTGTGATTTAAGTTTATATTTATCTCTGATTGTACTAATAAAACTTTCACTTTAAATTGCACGTTTCCCTCACTGATATATCTAGAGAATACAACCAAATCCTCTTTCAGCTTTTTACTGTTAGGCCAAACAAGGAAAGGTCTTATACTCTCTTTGCATAAGGTATTCTCTCAATTCCTATAATAATTTTTGCAGCTCTTCCAGCATAAATTTAGCTCTTTGAATACAGGTAAGCAAAATGATACGTGGCATTGTAAAAAAAAGTATGGCACTCAGTCTTAGAAATTGTGTTCAAACTTGGATGTTAGAGAAAGATATACATGCCTGTATATAAAAAGATTATTGGTGAATTTAGTAGCTGCACTTATATGGCATTTGGCATAATCTGTCCATTTCTGTCTTGTGTTTCATTGGTTTGAAGTTTCCAGCTTATCATGTGAATTCCTGTTGGCTCTTCATGAAAGGCCTCCAGCTTTTTACTGTCAAATTCCATCCCAGTTCTGCTATACTGGTTCTAATTATTGCATCGTTTTCTGTGCATTTTGTAAGATACTCTGATTTTGCCTAATCTGGATGATCTCTCTCTACTCGGATAATTAGCATATCCAGAGTCTTAGTGGTGAGAGGTCTAGAGCAAGTCTGAAGCAAGACTGGTGCCCCTCAAAGTGTTCTGTAAGGAGCTGGCTTAGTTACCTCACATCAGGCTGGTGGCATCATTTTCGGAGTGATCCTTTGATACTGTCCAACAGGCTGGCTGAAGGAGCTGTCTGCTGTTATTTTACTGATTTTCTTCATCTGGAACTTAACTATTTTGTGCAGCTGACAAGAGGAAGAAGTTTCTTGGTCTGTCTTTGGATATGCACTTACAGATTAGATTTGGGGCCTTAGAGCAGATGAGGAGGAACAAGGTTTATTGAGGAGCCATCTTGGCCTAACCAACAGATTGTAAACAACACCTCCAGGGGAAACACTCCTTTCTGCCATCCATGGAGACACTCATCTGCAGATGAGACTTTCTGGCTAAGTTCATTTGGTTTTTAGGGGCTCAGATCTAGGATGTTGCAGGAATCACAAGGGTTTTTTGACCCTCAGACTGTTACCCATTGTCTGCTCATCTGTGTGGACACCAGCGATAGTATTGAGGAAGGCCTTGCATGGGAGCCCAGGGACTAGCGTGAAAGGCACAGGACACCCAGTGGTGTTGCCCTAGGTCCTGCCAGTTAAGGAAAAAGGCTTACCAGTAAGGAATTCTGCTAACCAGTAAATCACCTACCATGAGACCTTTGAAAAAGAGAGCTTTGATTACAGATTTGTTTGTCAACTAACATGATTCAAACACCTAATTATTTTGCATTCTTAACAAGTATTACTCCAATTTTAGCTTTGGTATTATCTACTTTTCGTGATTATTTGATTAAGCATGTCAGGTACTGTAGCAAGGAATAAGTGGGCCTCTCTTTCTTTAACTGACTTTTTTTCCCTAAATTTGTTTCTGAGTAGTTTCACAGTGATAAGTTTCCTGGCAACATTCATCTCTATACCATTCCAAAGATCTCTATCCATATCCTCCTCCAAGCATAAGAGCAGTCCAAGGCAAGTAAGGTTATATTGGGAAGGAAAAATCTCAACTGGAATCAAGACTTGTAGAGAATGTCAAGAGCAACAAGACATTTTATGGCAGTAGTTAAAGGCTGAAGAAGGAAAAATGTGAAACTGTTGCTGAAGGCAACAGCAGTGATTTAGCATCAGTAAACCATTCCTGGCTAACCTGGTTTGATAGTAAGGCTGGATTTCTGGATGAGGGGAAAGGCGTGGATGTCATTTGTGTTGACTGTAGCAAGTTTTTAAACACTGATTCCCTCAATATATTTGTATCCCTTTTAGGATAATATGGGTTTGAGAAATGGACAACTAGATGAGTAAAAAACTGGTTGTAAAGTCAGACTCAGAGATGAGGTTAGTGGGTCCTACTTTGCCTGCAGGCTAATAAGAAGTGGAATCCCAAAGGGGTCTGCCCTGGAACTTGTGCTATTTAACATCTTTGTTAACAACCTGGACAAGGTGACTCTCATTGAGTTTTCAGGCCATATGAAGCTGAAAGGAAGTGTTGATAATATTAATGGATGGCAGGACTGTCATCCAAAGGGACCTGGACAGATGGAAAGAATAGATGGACACTGTGGTCTGGTCTCATAGTCATCCCTTCTTTGAGCAGGAGGTTGAAATAAATGATCTTCTGAGATCCCTTCCAAACTGAATTATTTTATTATTCTGTGATCTCAGAAGATTTGAAATACTAATGCAGTTCTTTTTTTTGCTCTCCTTTCTGGAACAAGTGCTGTTGCTTTCTTGATTTTCTTTCAATAAGTTTATCACGTTAGAATAGAACATAGTTTATCGTGTTAGAGTAGAACAAATTTAGAGCTGTAATGTACTTTTCCATCTGAAATTCATCTTTTTCAGTTATATCATTTCCAGTTTCATATCACACATTAATAGGTCTGTTTCCATTCCTCTTGTTGACCAGGTTCCTTTTTTCATTTATAAGCAAAACTTAATTAAACTGCTAGAGGACCAATGTCCTCAACATCCTCAGTTGTATTCCATCCAGTCTAGCGAGCTCCTGGGTGTTCAGTTTGCCTGTGGGTACTATGCATTCCCCTGTTAGTTTTGATTGTCTCTTTAACTACTCTAGGTTTTGTTTTTCCTTGTGCCACAAAAATTCATGTTTCAGGGTTTTTGTGAAGTTTAATTGCTCAAGATCATGTAACATGTAGCAGAAGGTTAATTAAGTAAATAGAGTTGTATAGTATTTTGATATGTGCAGCAGAAATCCTCTAGTTCACATTGCCCTTCCACATTGTGTAGAAACTTTTTGATTGAAATGTTTGAAGAAGAAATTCTCGTTCTCTTCTAAATAGAAAAAATTCCTTCTCTATAAAAAGCAAAACATATTTGAAAAGCCACAAATACATAAAAAGAAATCTTAAATTTGTATTGTATACATACTGTTAGGCAAAGTTGTCGAAGAGTAGATATTAGAGAAACTAAAACCAGTGAAATCAATTGAAAAAAGTATTTGATGTGCCATTACATTCTTTATGTTTTAAGGTGTGTTTTGTTTCTAACAGATTTTGTCTTCTAAGAGTGACTCCCGTTTGAAGCACTTACTGCAGCGAGCCCCTGAGTATTGTCCAGAATCAATGGTAAGGCTTGCTAGAAAAGCTCTTCAAATGAGGTTTGAACCTCAAAGTAGGTTTGTTTTTTTTTTTTTTTTTAAATAAAGCCATCATAAATTATGCTACTTGCAATAAGGTGGCATGTATAAGCTATAAAATGCAATGAAAATGTTATCTATGTTGTTAAAAATTGTGCCGGGTGACTGTCACTTGGGTGTTAATGGCAGTGACTTAAATTAGATCATACATTCCAGCATGTGTATGGCACAAAGCCATGAGGTCTTGGGCTAAGACAAGGAGGCTCTGACAGCTGCACCAAATAGCTCATGGCCTTATCTGAGAAACAGAAGTAATGCTTTTAATTGAATACGTAAGATTATGGTTTCCTAAAAGTTCTTTAGTCTCACTAAAGTTCTTCAGTTTCACTAAAAAAAGAATGTAATCTGCTCCCTCTTCTAGGGACGATCTAATCACGGAATAGATAAGTACAGTCATTCAGATTGTAAATTTTAGAGTCTTATCTCGTGGCAACCTTTTGCAGTCAGAAAAGCCTGCTTTCTTCTGGTAATTTCTGTGACTTCTGAACAGTATCAATACTGATTAAGTTTGCAGCAAACCTAAAACATATGCTCAGCTCAAGTGGGCAATGAGTAGGAGTAGTAAATCTGGGAATAACATTTGTTAAGCAACTTCACAAGATTGTGTTTGCTTATAGATCCTTTACTTCTGTGTGTCAAAGTTCCTTCCATTTTTTGTTTCTGTGAGTCAACAGCTCTAAGGTCTTGGAAAGTTATAGACAGCTCCTGGTATGAGTAAAACCTGTCACGAAAACCTGTCGAGGTGATGAATAGCATTTGGTTTGGTACTGGTTTTCTTTATGTTTCATTCCCTGATGAGACAAGTAGAATCTTATCTGTGCAGTAGAGAAGTGCTTTTTATGAGATGGGATTGGAGATTATCTGAAAGGGGGAAAATGACACAATGATTTTTATAACTCCCAATTACTGTCTTTATAAATGACAAGTTAGCTGTCCAGTGTGGATCTTAAATTAATACCACTGGACTGGTAATATCTAAATGTGTAAAATACTTAACAATTCAACTCAATACCATATTTGCTGTGTCATTGTGTGGCAATATGGGTTGCTGTATCAGTATGATTGAAACCCCTTTTTTAATTTGTTTGTGTGGTTGTGTGTGTTTTTAAGCTGATGGAAAGGAATGCTAGGGTAATAAGCTTCTCCTCAGGTCTTGGTCCTAGACAAATCTTACTCTTTGTCTAAGTTGCTGTTTAGTTCTGTAAACACTGATGGAGAGAGTTGACTAGCTTGTGTATCCGAGATATGTACATTAGGTTCTGCATCTGCAAAAAAGCTGCATTGGTTCTACAGTCTGTGCATAGCAGCCTTCTCATCGAAGGAAATGGTACTCAGCTTCTCTCATAGCACTTCTTTAAAAGATGTTTAAACATAAGAATTCTTCCAATCAGATGTTTAAAACCCAGTGAAAAAATGCTGAAAATTCTGGTTTGAGTCTGCCAAAACTCTCTCATTCTGTAAACTTGCTTTTGCTTAATTGCATTTTTACTTTTCAGAGAGAAGTGTGGAGTTGTATAAATTCGTCTTTGCCAGGTAAGAAATACCAGCTGGCTGTTGAATCATGTTGCTTTTTCACGCTGTGTATGTTTTGGTGTTGTGTCTACCACCTGCACCTATAGATTTCATGGTAATTTAACTTCCATTATGTATCTAATATAAACTGTATGTGGTGTCTAGTTTCCTCTAGTATATAATGAGTTACCTATGTATTTCATTAATACTTTTCCTTGTTAGAAAATATTTATTATATTCGTATAATTAAATGTCTTTTTCCATGACAAATTGAGGAAATATAAGCAAACTGTTGATTCCAGTGCTTGTAAACAGTCTTTCTCTCTTATTGGTTAAGTAAAACTGGCAAAATATATTATCTTTTGGAGTTGCAGTTTTTCTGTCTCATCTAAAACCTGATAAATTTTTAGCTGATAACAATACCTAATCTTCCTTGAAGTTCAGTAGTTAGATGAGTGGCAATGCTTTTACTGCAAGTGAGAAATACTTTTTTTTTTTTTGGATATTTGGATCCACATGCCGTATAAGCATGTGGAAAAGCCCTCAAAATCTTTGTTAATGAACCACTCCCAAATTGTCTTCCTCTGCTTTCTTTGTACCTGCACAAAGTCGGTCACTTTCCATCCTTCTTGCATCTGGAGTTATATTGCTTATTGCTATGAAGAATATATCGTATTCTCTCTTGGCATGAGCCAGTTTTAAAATTGCATTCCTGGTGGGATTTTGTAAATTAATTGTAAATTATTTGGACAGCATTATAGGAGAAGCTCTTATCCCTTTTCTGGTAAATTGATACAACTGAGTGTATCTAGGAGGTGCCTGTACAGCACAGGGAGCAGACAGAAGGAACTGAAAACCTTTGTGCAGTTACAGGGCTTCCATCTTACTGGAGTCACAGAGACACGGCAGGAGTGCTGTGGGGAACAGGTACAGGAAGGACAGGCCAGGAAGGTGAGGAGCAGGAGTTGCTCTTTATGTGAGAATGTTAACCGGATTGCATGGAGCTCTGTCTGGAATGGATGATGGGCCAGCTGAGAAGAGCCTGTGGGCACTGGGGTGCATGGTATGGAGAGCCCAACGTGGGTGATGATGTGGGTGTCTGCTGCACACTGCCTCATCAGGCTGAAGTAGTAAATGAGGCCTTCTCTGTACAGCTGGAAGAAGTCTTGTGTTCACAGGCCTGGTGTTTGTGGGCAACTTTAATTACCCTTTTGAAGAGAAAACACACAAGGGCACAGGCAGTCTGCTTGGAAGAATCCCATGGGTTATGGCCCTGGAGAAAAGAAGGGTCCAAGAGAGCTGCTTGACTTTCAAGGATCACCTTACCCAAGCTCCACTTAATGCATGGTGGGGTTAGAAAAGCCAGAGCCTCTCACGATCCAGGTGAATTATGTGATGGGCAGCCAGAAAGCTTCTTGAACTGCATCAGCAGAAAAGGAAGACTGGAGAAAATGAGAACCTGCTGCTGAACGGGGCAGGAAACCTGGTGACGATGACACTGAATAGCCCATGGTCTTCTTTGCCTCAGTCTTTACTGGTAAGATGAGCCTGCAGGAATGCCAGATCCCTGAGATCAGTCATAAATTCCAGAGCAAAGAAGACTTGCCCTGATGGAGGAGGATAGGGCTAGATATTGAAAGGGGATGCTGAGGACTGTGAAGAAGAAAGGAAGAAAGCAAGTTCGCTCCTGCCTGTAGAAAGGGCAAGGAGGACCTGAGGAACTATAGGCTTGGATAGTTTCACCTCAAATCCTGGGAAAGTAATGGAGCAGATCTTTCTGCAAACAACCTCCAGACACATCAAGAACAAGAAGCTGATAGTTTATAGTCAGCATGGGTATATGAAGGGGGAACTGTGCTTAACCAACCTGATAACCCTCTATGATGAAATGACTGCCTTTTTAGATGAGGGGAAAGCAGTGCATGCTGTCTATCTCAGTTTCAGTAACTTATAGACAAACTGCTGAAGCGTGAGCTGGATAAATGAGCAGTGGAGGTGAAGTGGAAACTGGCCAAACTGCTGTGCCCAGAGGCTTTATCAGTGTCACAGAGTGCAGCTGTAGGCCAGTATCCCAAGGGTTGTTGCTGGATCTAGTCCTATTTAACATCTTAGTTAATGGTGGGACAGAGTTCACCCTCAGTGTATTCACCAGTGATGCAAAAGTGAAAGGAGAGGTTGCTAGACCAGATGGTTATGCTACCATATGTTGATTAATCAAAGGAACAGGCAGACAGGAACCTCATGAAATTCCAGAAAAGGAAATGCAAAGTCCTGCACCTGGCACAGGCCTCATGCTCCACAGCACACAGGAGGCTGGCCAGCTGGAAAGCAGCTTGGTAGAAAGGTACCTGGGAATCCTGGTGACCAGCAATTGGAACATGATCCAGCAGTGTGCCTTGTAACAAAGAAGACCAGACTGCATTAGTGAAAATGTTGCCAGCAGATCAAGGGAACTGATCCTTCCCCTCTACTCAGCATTGGTGAGACCACATCTGGCATACTGTGTCCAGTTCTGAGCATTTTGGAACAAGAAAGCTATGAACACACTGGAGCAAGTTCAGCAAAGAGCCATTGTAAGGTGATTAAGGAGCAGGAACATATGTGGGGGCAGACTGATAGTCTGTGTTAGGCACCTAGATGATTTGTTATAGCTCAGGAATCTATATTATACATATGAATTTAATAAATTATCATAACTATGGGCTCCAGTCAATTAATTGTGCACTAAAGGTGTATTTTCATCTAGAAATGCACATATCTTAACAACCTTGATGACAAAATTAATTTATAAGTTGCTGTATTAAGGTTGAAGATCAGTGTTTCTTGAGAGTGTGCAATCAGTTTATTCACGAGCTTGTCTGCTGGTTGGATATAACCTGGAGAGAGGGCCACTTGCCAAGAAAATATTAATGACAGCTGAAAATTATCAGCCTTCTTAATTTGGCATGTATTTGTTGCTTGCTTCATTTATTTATCACCATTTAGTTTAGTTCCAGTATGTCTGTAACCACAGGCCCTGTATTGCACAAAATATGGATGCCTGATTATTCAGTGGTGACACTGCCCCTAAAGCTGTCCAGCTGTATTTATCATGTGCTTCTCCTGGATACAGCTAGTTACTGCAGCAGAGATTACTGGAAATCTTTTTTTCATATTGCACATGATGTTTCTTTGATGTTTTTTAGATTGCTTATGCCTTATGTTATCAGTCCTGCTAATAAATGTTCTATCAAGCATAACTGTTCTGACTGAAAGGAATCCCCACCTAGGAATTCATGCAGAAACGACTGATGTGTTATTTAATGCCTAAAACAGAGCATAGTGAGTGGTTGGTTTGACAATTAACTGTACATATGTAGTCAAACCTAAATTCCAGATTTTTGAACAGTGATTGCAAGGTACTGGTGTGTGCACAACAGCGATCTCTTTGACACTGTCAAAAAGATGCTCAGCCTCTGAAAAACTAATGCTGTGCCCCAGTTGTGGGAGTGAAAGCTGAGCTGTACTTGCAGTTGTTGGTGACCTTCACAGCTGCTTTGAACTAGTGTGAATTGGAAAGCTAAGCCAATACTCTGAATAGGTGTCAAGAGGATTTTGAGAGTCTCCAGGAAGACCTATGTATCACTGGCCTGCAGTGCCTGCAGAGGGTCTGGACCATTCAGATGGTCAAACTGACAAGAATACAGGCTACAGCCAGAAGTCCTGCACCTTTGTCCCTCTGCTCCCTCCACCTGCTGGGCAATGCTGCTACCTTACTTGTGTCAAGCATTAAGATTTTAATTTGTGTTTTAATAACTCTTGAGCTTATTTTAATTTCCATGGGGAATGTGTTAATTTGGTGGAGATTATGCTCCTCCTTTATGAATTTGCCATTAGTGCATTTTCTTAATTCACCCACTGGAATGTCATGAATGACAGATGCTGGCAAGACTTTCTATGCCACCTGTGTTTGTAAAGCCTACAAAGTGTATTTTAGAGGCAATTTTCTTCATGATAAATATCAATTGTCCATTGTTTTCCATTGATTGCAATTATTTTTTATTACTTTTTTCCAAGTGTTTTCTTAGCATCTAAATTTAAGATCACTGGTTTTGCACCTCGCTCTTTAATTTCCCTTTTTTAAAGCTGAACATCCGATGTGGCCCTTCTAAATAGGCATTTCCACTAGGCTTAAGAGCATTTTTTAAAATTAAGTTGTTCATTCTTTTACTTTCTGCTTTTTTATTTCTACATAAAGAATATAATTTGTGTATGTAATAAAGTACTGCTTTATTTTTTAAATATTCACAACAAACATTAGTGGTTCATTTGAGTTAAATAATTCTACCTCCTGTCCTAAGAAAAAGAATGTAACAAGTTTGTCACAGCTGCTGGGCAGCTGCATAGATCAAACCTTCCCTTTATTTCTGTCTTTAAAGTTACATGAGAAATAGATACGGGAATGCGTTCTTTTATTTCTGGTGTCTTGAAAACATTAGAAAATCTGTATTTATTGTTAAATTAAGAGGATGAAACAACTTATGGCAGCAATTTGCTTCTTACCAAATTTCTATGTAACTTTCTGGTAAGAAATGACGATAATGCAAACAATGAAATAAGTGGATTAAGAGAGGCAGGGAGATAGGAAACTTTTATTGCAGGTAGTTTTGGCTATGAAACCGTGTTACTGGGGAGGTGAATGACAGAGGAAGGGTTGTGAATTAACCCCAGTAGGCAGCTAATTACCACAGTGTTTACTCCTTCTTCCATCAGTGGGAGAGAGGGGAGAATCAGAGGGCAAGAGTGAGAAAACCCATGGGCTGGGATAAAGACAGTTTATGATCTAAAAATAGAAGGAAAATCAAAGAAAGGAAGAAAGAAACCAAACCCAAGAAAAACAAGGGATGCAGAAGAAAATAATTGCTCACCATCAACCGACTGATTACCAGCCAGTCCCCAAGCAGTGGCAGCCCCCACCACCATCAACCCCCTGCTTTTATGGCTGAGCATGGTGCCATGTGGTACGGAATGTCAGCTGGGGTCAGCTGTCCTGGCAGTTTGCCCTCCTGACCTCTTGTGCATGCCAGCCTACTTGTGAGTCCCTATGGAAAACAGAAAAGGCCTTGATGCTGCCTGTGTTAGCAGTAACTAAAACATCCCTGTGTTATCAACACTGTTTTAATCAGAAGTCAAAAACATATCCCCATGCCAGCTCATCTGAAGAAGTTTAACTCCATCCTGACCAAAACCACCACAGGAAGTTTGGAGAAACAATAAGGAACATTTTCTGCATTGGTAAAGTTGGTAGAAAAATGTGCTATTGAAACAAACAACACGATGTTACCTGTAAGAGATGATGTTGTCAATTTTAATGGGACTTTTTTCCTGATGTTTTTTGTTGGCTTATATTTCAGATTAGGTAGATTATCAAAATCTAGTATTTCCGTTGAACATATAAAGTAGTTTGCATAAAGCGTCTTTAACCTCAATATATGGAAGGCACTTCATTCATTGCTAGTTTCAGCATTTATGAAACCACAGGCTTGGTTTTTTTTTTTGCTTAAAGTTGGTTGGGAATTGCAATAAAAATGCAATCTGTACATAGGCTTCTTGAATGAAAACAGGATTATCAAATTTGAAAAGTAGATGGAAGGGGAGATGGTGGCATAGTTTCTACTCTAATTCAAGTCTGTGGTCTTGTTTCCAAAGGAGTTTTGAAGAAGTCTGACGGGTGGGTTGGTTTAGGCTGCTGTGAGCTGGCTATTGCTGTGGAGTGTCGGCAAGCGTGTAAGCAGGTAAGGCTTTCACCTTACTGACCAGATCCAGACTGATTCTGCAGCTCTCGGTTATGCTAAACCTAATTCTAACTTTTTTGTCACAGTCTCTACATAAAAGTTGCTACTTTAAAATAATGTTGAGTGGAAGGCAATGTATGGCTGATCCTAAACTCTTTTTTTTGTAGTGTCATGTTTAGCGATACAACATTGGAGTTACAGCCCCAAACAAATTTTTGTGCCTCTTCAAAGTGGTTTTTGTTCATCAGATGGAAGGAAGGGGTTTTTTTGGTTTTAATAGAACCAGTTTTTTTGTCAAGTAACAGTTGCAAGCATAATACATAAATTTAGCAATGACCTATTTATTAAAAATCCGTTAAGCATTTTGTGATTTTTTTTTTCCCCTGAATGTGTTTGTGGCTTTAAAAACATCTTCAAAATCCAAGGGCATGTTTGTATTTATCATCATACTTGTAGTTCATTTGTGGAGCACAGATGTACTTAATATTCACACTTGTGAATGTTACCTCTGTCGTCTTCATTTTGACCAAGCAGCCTACTGCAAACTGCTGTCATAAAAAAAAAATTCTACTTTAACCCAAAAGCACAGTTTAAACTATGTGGCAAGAGATGAGCAGTGAGTACACAGAGTAGTATGGGAGAAAGATGAGTGAGTAAACAAACTGGGTACTTTTGATCGTCTGAAAAGAAGTTGTATGTTTATTCTCAAATGCATTTTTTAGCCATGTTTTCGAATTTGTCCTAATACTTAAGTGTCTTCCAGACCTGATAAAGACATTTCCCTTTGTTGTGGTCTTATTAAATTCTATTAATTTAATCCTGTGATTGTTACATCATTTCTCATTTCCAAATCAGATGTATTGTTTGATTGCAGACTCTGTTGTTGCAGATAATCTTGGCTATATTTTGTACTTTAGCAGACTCTGGTTAAAACATTTCCTAATTTTTTTCATTTATACTAAAATCTAAATACTTGCCAAATATTAGGGATAATGGGAAATATTTGGATTTTAATTTTGATTCTTGAAACTTGAGGGGATTTTGGAGTAATTTTGAAGGCGGTGATATAGTAGGTGCAAGGTCAGACTTTACCCCCAGGTGTTTTGAATTACTGGAGGGTGAAGTAACCTGTTAGTTGTTATTACACTTTTGAATGTCTGCCATATGAAAAAGGAGCATGAGATTTTGTACAGAACAAAGTGATCTGCTGTCTGAGGGGAGAATTTCTGCTACTCAGTTTGACCATAGGAGCCATAGAACTGAACATACAAGAGGGAGGAGAATGGACACGCAAGTGTTAATTAGGACGCAAAAAATGGGGAGATCTTTATGCTCAAGCTCTTCCATTTCTTAAATGCTTCCTGTATTCTGCTCTATCTGGCAAACCTTTCACAAAACAAGAGTTGCTTTGTGTACTTCCACTATCAACTAACTTGGTGGAGAAATATGAGGGTTTGGGTTTTCATTAAATGTTATATTAATAGTCATGTCTTCTCCTTTTTTTTTGTAGAGCTTTACGTAGATTCTTTAGGTTCTTAAAGGAACATTTTAGTGCATCATGAATCCAGGGTTATTGCAGTTAATTTAAAAGTAGAACTGTCTTTATTTTGCAACGTGATTTTATTATTTTCTACTACAAATGGAGAAATTTATCTGTCTTTCAGGCCTCTGCAAAAAATGATGTTTTAAAGGTCTGCAGGAAGGAATACGAGGTATGTTTTTATATGTCTGAATATATCTGAAAAAAAATCAACTGTTTTATAAGTTCTCTAAAAAGTGTCCTGTAGAAGAGGGAAAGTCCAGTATTTTTGTAGTTGTATTTCTGAATGTGGTGCTCATTTTCATCCAAATGTAAATTATCTCTCTACAGTTTTTATAAAAGTATAATCACCTTCTGTAAAAAAGTTTTGAATTTTTTTAGACTTGCATATACCTTAATTTAAATGAAAAATTTGCAACTTTCAAAATGGAGACATGGATTCTCAAAAAGTTTATTTCATAGGAGTTTTGGTCAAAGTCAGCATTCATTGTGATCATTTAATCTGTCAGAAACCTTCCAGCTTGGACAGTGAGAGACTCAGCTTAAAAGTGACCTAAAGAAATAAACACAGGAAAGAATAGCCTTTTAAGTATCCTGTCTAAATATGAATAATTTCGAATGTATAATTTTTTGTAACATCAGGGAAACTGTTGATGCTTGCAGTTATTTTTGCTGTTCTGCTCATAAAATTAATCATCAGGATATCTTCAGAAATCTGCCTTTACCTATGTTCTTTTTAACACAGTGTGTAGAAATGCTACTCTGCAAGGACTGCTTTTCTTTTGATCTTTGTCTCAATTAAAAGCCAGATTCCTCCTGCCCCCTTTCATCTCGTTTCCTTCTGCCCTGAGTTAGGTATTCCTGCATCAGTTCTGCTCATAATCAACAGTTCGGGATATCAGACAATTTTCTGTTCTTTGATTTGGGCAGAAGTGGAGTAGCTTTCCTTTTTTTTTCTGGGAAGCATTAAATAACTTTTTTTATTTTCCCTTTGGTCCTTTTGTCTAAACAATCTACAGAGTATATTCCTAGACTCTTCACTGCGGAAGTTAGTGTAGGTTGAAGTTGCTGTAGCTTGTTCTCTTAAAAATGCATTTTCATTTTAAGTAGTTCTGTCTCCTTTCATGCTATAATATGCTATACTGTCAATATCTGCAAGCTTCTCCTCTATTATGCTGGTCTGTTTCCTTCTTTTTTTCTGGATTTCTGCTTTGCTGTAGGAGGTTGGCCAGTATGGGTTGAAGGAGAACGGGAGAGGAAAGGTAAGAGAATAAAGAACGACTTCAAAATGGTCATAGTCATCTTATTTACTTTTCCAGTTTTTATCTGGAGTATGAAAACTGGGCCTCTCACTCTTAATCAAGAGTGATCTTGCTGTTATTGTACAGAAAAACTTAATGCTTTCTATCTGTGCAAGACTGAAAGAGAAGGAGAGGGAGAAAAATCATAGTAGAGGGAATCAACCTTCTGGTCAGGGAAGAAAGAAATAACTTTTTTTAATGAGGTCTAGGTGTAGTATATACAAGTAAGGTGTAGTATATACAAGTAGTGTGTCAGGGACAGAAATTAAGTATCTTATGTACTAGATCTTCAGATATAATAGACAGATATTTGTATGACAATGTTTTTTCATATGTATCCAGGCTTACAGATGCTCATGAAAAATAGTAATTACAATGCTCTCAAGGGGATCGTTAGTTGTATAAAATTCAGGGAAATTTATGCCTAAGATTGAAGATTCCAAATAATACTTTTGGAGGGAACCTGCAGTTTCCCACACCCAGTCATTATTTCTCATTAAAAAAAAAAGGTGGGGGGTTCTTGGTGCTTTGGTGTATGAATCCTGCTCCCTGTGTAGTCTGTGAGTGGCTTCTGTCTCCTGTACTGTACTTTGCATTCAGTGGAGTTGGCTGGGGAAACCCTGAACTGGGCAGGGAGTGGCTGCTTCAAACTGAAGGAGGTGACATGAGATCAGAAATAGCATGTGGATCATGTAAATGCAATGTCATATATACTGTGTTTGCTTTTGCATTTAAGAATTCATACTTCGCTAAAAATGAGGATCCAATTAGAAAATTAGTTTGCAGTATAGATCGTAGTGCTTGTTCATCAACTCTCAAGTCTGTTGCTGAGGTATTTAATATATTAAGTACATGACATAAAAGTAAAAACTAGATGAATTAAGGGTGTAAAATATAATTCCCTTTTGTAAACACTCTCATAGCTTACCAGCTTTCTTAACTTACTTAGCTTACTCACATAAGGATTTCCCAGAGAATTTTAACAAGCTGCTTAGAATAGTCTGAACTGTGCATTGTACACTTTTGTAATCTTTTGAGATCAGGGAAGCAACTTCAGCCTTCCACTAAGTGAGGGTGAAAAAGGAGGTAAATATTCAAGGGTAAGGCACAGGGTTCAGAGCAGTGAAAAGCCGAACTCCATGCAGGAAGTGTTACCAAGTTTGAAGTCACTAAGTGGAATCTCAGGTTGTGCAGTGGCAGAATCATTTCAGCATTGATGTGCCAGCTTTTCACAAGATTAATCAAAGATGCTTTTTTTGCTGATCGGATGTTTCTGCATTACTTTTACTGTAAATATTAATGTTTATTTTAATTTGGAGATCTTACACATCTTAGAAATGTCTTGTGTTGCAACAAGAGATTCATTTTTGATCAGTGCATTGAAGATGGCATGTCCTGTTAAACAATTTTTATTTTCAAGTAGCACTGCATACAGAAATGAATTATTTAACACAACTTGCGCAGTATTTTTGAGTGTTACCAAAAGGTATTTTATTTGCCTTCTTTTGGAGGTTTTATTTTGATAGTCCTTTTTTCCATCTTCTGCATCTCAGATACTTATTTTGTCGTCTTCATTTTTCCTCTAGTTCTGTGCACCTCAGTTCTTTTATCTTTCACTACTTCTTCCAGCTTTCTGCTATCCTGTTCATCTTCCTCTAAAAAGAAGGTAGGTAATAGTCAAAGGAAGAAGAAAAAAGAAGTGGTGACGGTATGGATTGTATGTAGGATTTTCTGATTTTTGTATTTTTCAAACTTTTGTGTAAAATGGAGGTTCAATTTTTAAAAGACTGCATGCAATACATACTTGGAGGAGCAACTTAAAATACTTTATTAATCTCAAAATAAGCTGTAAAGACTTTATTACTGTGTTTAAGATCCCTTTTCTTTCTTCTGTGCATGGAAAGGGTAGCACTAAAGTTTCCCTTAGATTGCAGCTCTTGAGTCTGTGCACTGCATATTGTGAGTTCACCTCTCTGAATATTAAGAACTCCAGTTTTTACTTCGTGTGTTCCAAATAAGACATTCAAACTTCTTTAGTTAATTGGCACTGTGAGAGCTTTACTGCAGCTGAGCACTATTGACATCTGCTAAGAAGTTGAAATGCAACTGGAAATGTCAACAGTTATTTAGCCTCTGCTCTTAGAACTACTTTTAAGCACAGTAGTGAGCACTTTTGATGTCCCTGGACTGTTTAAAGGTAATTTTGCTATCACAGATTTGAGCACTCTTTAGCCTAATCTCACTTTGGTATTTTGCAGTTTTTTAAACACAGAAACTTCAAATGCAGTGCTTGCAGCTTCAAGTGCTTTAATGGAGATTCAGAAAAGTATTCACTCTGCTACAGTATTGGTTTGGTTTTTTCTTCTAAGGTCATATGATCCTACTTTATGCTGAGATTTTTTAGTGAATGCTGGCTACTAATTACCCCTGCTGAAAAATGCAGTCATCAGTTTTTAGCTCTTATCTGTTTGTGTGGATTACTCTGAGACAATAGATAATAACTCAAGGAACCGTTTAGGACATTGTTTAGCTAAAGGTTCCTAAATAGTTTTAATGAACTTCTAAGGCACAGGACTGTGTGTGGCCTCTGGAAGTACTGCTTAATGAATTCAGGATGGACTCTGACCATACACTACACATTGTAGATAACGTTACTGTCATCTGCTGGTGCTTTTTGTCTCTATTCTCTGCTGTTCAAAGAAGGTTGATAGAACACTCAATGATCCTGCCAAAATTTGAGTTCCAGTAATTTTGTACTACCTCACTGTGCAAGTGTTCTCAATTCTTTACTGGTTTACATAACTGAGGAAAATCTTGACCTTACTTGTTTATTACTGCAAGATTTTAAAGTTTTTAACAGATGTTCACCATCATTTGACACTTCAGCTGATTCCACTAAACTTCAGTATGTTACCTTCTGACCTTTATCTTCTCTTAATAAATTCAAAGATTAAATTATGTCAAGGAGAGATCAAGAGGGTTTTCTTTTCTGTGCTTAACTGCACAGAGCTAAGCATTTTTCTGTTGTATTTGTTAACTGTTGGTAATACTTACAGATTAAGATGGCCTTAATTAGATAGGATCTAGATTCAAATATTTGTCATGGTTGGGTTGCCCAAGACAATAGTACTAAACTTATTTTTCTGCCAAAGTTAGTAGAATATAGATACTATTATAATTTTTAGGGAGGAAAATAATTTTTTGTGGGTTTTTTTGCAGAATACTCTTAATTTCTGGTGTGAAAGAACAGCTTTGCTGTTGCTTTTCATTCAAGACACAAGAGGCAGCCATTTAGAAAAAATGTGCTTATAATATGAAAACATGCCTCACAATGCAGAGGACTTCTTCCTTCAGCGAAATGTTCTGCTCTATTTGTGTTGGGGTGCGTGCATTTTTGGGTTTTGAGCCGTTACCTGCAGCTGATGAGCTCCAAAAAGAGCGAAACCAGTTAGGTCCTGCAGTACTGGCTAAAATCTTCTTTCAGGGGGGTTCTGGTGAGGAAGACTGAACAATGTTATCTGCTGCATAAACCTCAATAGCCTTTTTCAATTTCCATAACACCAAAAAGAAATCTTTGAGACTTTTTGCTTTAAGGCATACGTGGTTGTGTTGCCAGTGTCCGCCTGCCACTTCCCACTCCTGCTTATAGCCTCTCTGGCTTTAATCACCAGATTTGGAAACACGTGGTTTTAAAAAAAAAAGAGAAGTCTGAAAGATGGGATTTGTGCACAAGTGAAACAAATCATTGTGTTTGTGGTTTAGAAATTTTGATATTGCCATCTTTGTTCACTTAATTTAGTATTCAACACAAGTTGAAAATGGAGTATCAGACTGCATACACAGTATTGCCTTTTTACCATAATTTTCCCAAATCTTGATGACTTAATTGTTCCTTTAAAGAGAGCATACTTTTCTCCTCTTTCGGTTTTTGTGTTGGTTGGCTGGTTTGGTTTTGTTTTTCCTATACCTATCTTTTATCTTTTGCTTTGTGTTTTGTGTCTTTTTTCACTACCAGTTCACTCAAAGATTCAGAAGGAACCTTGAGTGGGCAGAAAAGCTGGTGACTTCTTAAATATGAGTGCTACTTTAGTAGAGATGGACATGAACCTTGTGTTCTGAAAAGAAGTTACAGTTAGTAATTCAAATCAGACTGACTGTCTAATGCTAATATTTAATTTTTTTTTTTTTACGATACTCTCATATCTCTAGCTATACCCCTCACGTATGTACAGTTACATATAAACTGAATGGTTACCCAGACCTACACAAAAAACACAGTCAGCCCCCTCACTAGCACTATTCTGTGGTGGCTACAGACACAGTTTTGTGAAATACGGCGAGTTGCTGTAACAACTCAGTGCAGCTGAAGTTCTTCCCCTGCCTTCCTGCAACTGCCATTTTTCCACACACATTCCCTCCCCCTGCTTGCCTTACTCTCCCTCTGGCATCTGGCAGGTCCTTCTAAAAGATGGTATCTAAAAACAGCTTGTTCTATTCTGTTCTAACGTAGTATTATTCGTGTTGATATCACTGACTTAAATTCCTAGGGGATGAGTAAAAATGAATTTTCAGCAGGGTTAGTGAGAAAGATCAAATCATGAGAAGATGATGGTGTAAGGGCATACACAAAACTATGCAGCTGATAACAGGGACAAAGTGGAAAAGAGAAGCCAGACCACCTCCTCTTAACAAAAATATGAGGATTATTACAGCGATTCAGCAGTCTGTAGAACTGTAGTTTCAAAATACAGAAAGAAGATTTATTATCAGGTTAGGACTTCTGCCTGTATAAAATTTGGGTGCAAAATAACTGTGGGAAGATAATTTTGTCTCAATTTGAGCCCTTCTTTAGAGGAGGAACATTAGTAGATAGCATAATCTTCTCAAAATTCTCCTTTCTTCTATGTTCTCTGAGCAGGGCAAGACACTATTATCCATGAACTTCTTTAGAATCACTTTTTTGTATCATTCAACTTTTAAATAACATGACAGTTTTTATCTGAGTTTATTGCAGCATTAGCGTATGATTCTCAATATTGTTTGTGCTAACAGTATGGTCAAGTTCTTGGGTACAATCATGACAGGCAGACTTTAGACTTTCCAGCAGCCTCCACTGTCCCAGTGCATTAATTAATAAAGTTATGGTGTTCATTCTGCCTGGCTGGTCTGTGTGCCACCTTCCAGTGCCGGGTGGGTGCGGAGAAATCTAATTTTCAACAGCTTCTGAGGACAGTCAGTTTTGGGGCAGAGTGATGACGTGTGTGGCAGGTCCCAAAGAAACCAGGTGGCCACATCAGAGCAAGGCCTTTCTAGTAACCTTTGCCTGGCACCCACAGAGAAGGATATGTGGTGCTACGAAAATGTCATGAGCCTTTAGGCAACAGTACAAATCTGTTCTTTACAGATGTAGGGTGGTGACCCCATCTCTGTGTTCTTTTTCCCTTTTCTCTTGTCCCTCATCTGTGTTACACAGATGGATGGGTAACAGGACATGGTTTGTGTATAGGAAAGAGGGGAATATCTAAAGTTAATCAGATGAAAATTTGCTGCTGGGATGAAGAATGTTGCTGCACATTCATCTTAGTCTGAGGGAAATAATGCAGTATCTATGCTTTTGGGAGAAAAGATCTGAAATATTGCAGAGGATATTTTTGGGATGAAAATATAATGTCTGAATTGCTAGTTTATGAGATTTGGGGCTTTGTTTTATGTAAGGCAGATTTTTCAAGTTTTGTGTGAGGTGTACCAATAGACCTGTGGCTGTATTTGTGATCACTAGAAATATAAATATTTGCTGTTTGTGGAAAAATAACTTACATTTTCAAGTTAGATTTGTTTATTCTCTTAGCGTCTTTTGTTGCCACATCTGCCATGGCTTACCCAAGGTTTAAATTAATTTCTGAGTGTTAATAGAAGGAATTTGATGCTGCTCATTACAGTATTGGGACTGTCCTGTTTAAAATATTGTGTTCAGAAGAAAGCAAGTAGAAAATACGAATGAAAAACAAATTCCAGCACACTAAGCAATGTCTAAGACATAAGCAAAAATAAAATCATCAAGTTAATTCCTAACACGTTTGTATTTTCATTTCTTTGCGGCAGTACAGATTTTCACAAAAATAGCCCAAAGATTATTTGGGATACCCACTGCTCTGCAATGCAGTGAATAACTAGTAACTGAGATAGGTGAAGAATCTGGTGAACTACTGAGCTTAAACTAGGTCTGCATTTTGAGCTCTCTTCCTTGTCTTAGAGGTAGTAGCACATCTGGTGCTTTCCTGTATTGAAGCAAGACTTTAATCCCACATTATTTGGGATCAGTCTGGTGTTTTCTTCTCTAGTTATCCTCTTCTGTGTGAAATACAAATTTGTTTAATTACAGGGATAGGGGCAATGGAGATCAGGAATTTTATGAGGATGGGGATTGTGTTTCGTCACTATATTAAGGTAGTTGATCATGTTTTGTAATCTGGTGTTCTGACAATTGTCAAAGTTAGATGTGGAGAAGGTTGGTTCAAATTTCTCTTCTTTCACAATCATATAATTTTAAAGTCTTTATAATTGGCAACTACGTTTTGGAATTTCAACCTCATGACTACATCTTTTCATAGAGTTCCAGACAGCTTATATTCAGTATCTATTTTTTTTTATGGGAAATGTGCTTATTCAGTGTGGGGAAAACTCTTGATTGTTTTGGCAAGAGTTCAGTAGTTGTGAGGGAGGTGATTCTGCCCCTCTGCTCTGGTGAGACCCCACCTGGAATGCTGCATCCAGGTGTGGAGTCCTCAGCACAGGAAAGAAGTGGAATGAGTCCCGAGGAGAGCCACAAAGAGATGGAGCACCTCTCCTATGAAGACAGGCTGAGAGAGCAGGGGTTGTTCAGTCTGGAGAAGAAAAGGATCCAGGGATACCTTATAGAACCTTCTGGTGCCCAAAGGGGGCCTACAAGAAAGCTGGGAATAAACTTTTTGGCAGGGCTTGTTACTATAGGACACAGGTTAACGACTGTAAACTAAAAGAGGGTAGTTTTAAACCAGATACAAAGAAGAAATTTTTTATGATGAAGGTAGTGAGTTACTGGCACACGTTGCCCAGAGAAGCTGTGGATGCCCCATCCATGGAAATGTTCAAGGTCAGGTTGGATGGGGCTCTGAGCAACCTGATCTAGTGGAAGGTGTCCCTGGCCCTGGCAGGGGTCTGTGAGTAGATGAGTTTTAAGGTCCCCTCCAACCCAAAGCATTCCATGACTGATCTGCAGATTAGAGACCTCTGAAACAAACAAGCAGGTGGTGTGTGTTTCCCTTCTTCTGACATTTAGCATGTACATCCCCCAGCTGTGCCTTTCGGCTGCAGTTTGAGGTTTGGTTTGCAGTTTGGTTGCATGCTTTAGCTTTTAAGGTTTGTTGTCATGGAGTTCTTTTGTTGAGATTTACTATTTGCATGTATCCATATGTGCAGAATTCTTCTTTTCTACATAGAATCTTTAAACTCATTGCCTTTAAAAAGAAATCCCAACATTTTGGGACACCCTATTATAGCAGTTTACCCTGTTTCTAAGTTAGTCCAGGAAAGTCTTCCAATTTACTTGTTTGCTTGAATATTTATCTATTTTGTTATGAGTGCACACAGAACTTTGGTGACCCTTGATCTTTTAATTTCCTGGTTTCACTGTTTGTATAGTGGTTTTGTTTTAATGCAATCTAATGGAAGCAAATAATACCAAAGATTTATTGGCTCATTATAACAAATGACTGGATACTTAAATATTTATTTGAAGTTTTCTGGCTTGTAACACTGCTTTTGTTTTGATTTCAGAATGCTCTCTTTAGTTGTATTAACAGAAATGAAAGTAAGTATATAATGAATAGTTTTGCTTTTCTTTTGTCTCATTCATTTTTTCTCTTAACTATAAGATTTTGTGGGTGAACATATACACAAATACATGGATTTCAGATGTAAATAAGGAAAAACCACGAGTAAATTGCCTTAATCAAGTAATAAAGGGGTTGGGCTGTTTGTATAGTTAATACCAGTTTTTAATCTGTGTATCTCTATTAGTGTTTTTTGTCATCTTTTTCTTCTGCTTGTTCATTTGATGCATGCTAAGTAGAAAAATTAAATGCGTAGTTGAAGTTTTGAAGAACCATGCGAGTGTTTTGTTGCCTGACAGCTGTTTATATAAAATGAAATCAGTGTCTCAGAATTAATTCTAGTAGAAGTCGTTCTCAAGAACTACTGTATGTATTTAACAACACAGTAAAAATGGGTGAATCACAATACCATCTGTCTGGCTTTTTTGAATGATACTACTCTCATATTTGTTTGCTTATTAGTAGTATTTATCTAATAATTCAATTATTGGACACGTCTGGTTACCTAAAGTAAGAACAAAACAGCTGAAAATGAGATTCAGCTGACTTGCTCATGTCTTGAACTTGAGTTCAAGGTGGCTTTAGTACTGACTTTTTTCTCCTGCCAGACAAACAAATGTAGTTTGACTAGTTACAGATATTTCCAGTCATTCTGTAGAGATATTTCAATAGAGCATAGAATTTCTTCTTTCTTTTTTTTTCCCTTGAGCATTCATGTGTGTTGTACAGACATGCTCATCTCGTCATTTCTCTGCACAGGAACCCATAGATTTTCTGCTGTTTGTTTGTTTGTTTGTTTGCTTCCCCAGTGGGGTCAGTCTGTTGCAGCTACGCAGGTCACCACACCAACTGCCGGGAATATTGCCAAGCAATTTTTCGGACAGACTCCTCCCCTGGTCCTTCACAAATTAAAGCAGTTGAAAATTACTGTGCTTCTATTAGCCCTCAGCTTATACACTGCGTGAATAACTACACGCAGTCATATCCAATGAGAAACCCTACGGACAGTAAGTACAAATAAATCCTTCTTTACTGAAAGTTGTAGAAGATACTAAAAATGTTTTATATAAAAATGTTTTATATAAAAAGTGTTATTGTAGAAGTTTATCGTATAAATTGTATTACTGTAATTACATTAATTTTTATAAATGGTAACTTTTGGGTTTAGGTGCATTATTGATTTTTACTTACTTTTCATTTTTATATATTGGTTTTGTAGTTTTTTTCCAGAGCTGATTCTGTATGTGTTTAGGAGAAGCAATGTTATTTGACATTCTTCGGAGGAGAAGAATCCACCTTACAGCACTTTTATTTCTCAGGGCTGTTATATTTGCATCTTCAATGTTGTTTAGTGCTTGACCATTAACTATTTTGTTAACAGGTTTGTATTGCTGTGATAGAGCAGAAGACTATGCCTGTCAGGCTGCTTGTAAAAGAATTCTAATGTCAATGAAAACAGAGCTTGAAATTGTTGATGGACTTATAGAAGGCTGTAAAACCATGCCTCTCCCTCAGGACCCACTTTGGCAATGTTTTCTTGAAAGTTCCAGATCTGTTCACCCAGGAGTCACTGTGCACCCCCCACCTTCAACAGGCCTCGATGGAGCTAAGCTCCATTGCTGTTCCAAAGCAAATTCTTCCACATGTAGGTCAGTATCTCTCTACACTCATTTCCAATTGTGAAAGTACATAAGAATTTGTCTTATTTCAGGCCTTTGCATGAATCTTGCTACATACCTCAAATAGAAAGTTCTGGAATTCTTAGAAAAAATACAGCTTTAGGTAATCAGATAGTAATCTGTTGGGTAATCTCTTCTGTCCAATACTTTGTATCTCCAAACATACTGTTTGATAACGGGAATCAACCTTTTCTCACACTTAGCACTGGCTTATTATAGCAGACACAGTAAGTTAATGAAACCTGTACCATACTTGTGGTCATAATAGCCAATATTGCAGCCTCTGGTTAAGAGGTCTTAACAAGATGCTAAAGAGAGACAAGAGGACGATGAACTGCACAAACTCTCAAGTGCCTGGTTGCTTCACATTAAAACCTTAGCAGTATTCCTTACAAGATGCTTTTCTGGTTTTTGTCAGTGAAAAATAGCTTAGGTTATTTAGTAATTAAATAAGGGAACTAACTATTCTGGCATTTAGGAAAACAAAGGTCTTCAGCAAATTGTTGCATGCTTGCAAATTATTGAGGCATTTTTAGTCTAGGGTGGTTTTCTGTCCACTTTAAAAATAGATGATGATTGCATTTTAAATGCATCAATGTGTATAAATAAGTGGCAAACATTTTTGAGCTAATAACTTCCTTTTATATCAAAGTTTCCAGTAACAACAGCTCCTGAATGCAGCAGGATCTTTAATGAGTTTAGTAGTAGAGCCCTGTAGTTACATTATTTCTTAGAACATTGTAGCACGGGAAGTTGATAAAGTATCTTTTAGTTCCATGCTTTGACAGTGAGTTCTAAAAATGGATCCCTCTATCAAGTTTTCAATAGGCAGGAGATCTAATAGTGTAGTGTAGTTCCATGCCTTGGGATGGGAACAGTTGTAGCTTGTAGGATATTGCTGTGAACAAAGTGAGCTGGGTATTGCTGACACCAAGAAACACCTCAAACAAAGGCAGCAAACAGTATCCCTGTTTCAAACATCAGGGCAAAAGAAGGAATGCATTTTTTGCTTGACAGTCATTTCTGTAGGAGGAGAAAGTGTGATTTGAAGCTGACGGATGGGATTGGAAGTTGTTCATTGTGATGTCAACTTAGATTTATTACAAGTAAAATTAGCTGGGATAGTTTTCACCTCAAAGTTGTAAGTTCAGGTTTCCAGCTGTTACATTTTTATTGGATATTGCAGTTTTATATCCTGAAGTCTTTCAGTCTTACTAGCTTAAAGTTTTGCTGACATTCTTAAGCAAAATGGGCTATTTTGGGTACCCTTGCAGACTGTGGGCTCTAACACAATCTTTTGTGGTGACTGGAGGAGGCTATTGTGAGCAGCAAAGAAGTGATGGGCTATATCTGAATGGCTGTTGTTCTTTTGATTTTATTTTCTTCATCTCTATTTTTTTTTTTTCAGAGAGCTCTGCACTAAACTTTATAGCACGAGCTGGGGCAATTCACAGAGCTGGCAAGAATTTGATCGCTTTTGTGAGTATAATGCAGTTGAAGTTTCCATGTTGACCTGTTTAGCAGATGTACGAGAACCTTGTCAGCTGGGCTGTAGAAATCTTACTTACTGCACTAATTTTAATAACAGGTAGGAGAGAGACACTGAATATTTTATAAAGGAATTCCTATGCTTTGATTTCAAAAATAAAATGAAATGTTTTTCAGACTTACTTTGAGATTGTATGTAGCTTTCTGTCTGCAAATATGGTTTTAGTTAATTTGAAAATAAGTAGTTTTTCTTTAGAATGAACTTTTGGAAATGTATTTAGCCACAGATGTAATAAAACTTGTAAGAATAAAAGTTAACCCATGAACTTGTAAAATATCACAGTGTATTATTACCTCTGCATATTTCTCTGTCTTACTGTATAGACAAGTAAGTCATGGTTACTGGAATGTTGTGCATTATAAATAAGGTAAAAGTGTTTGTTAAATTTACATGTTACGCATTTTCAGAATCCCTTTTTTGCAGAGATGTTTCTGTGGGTTTGTACTCTACAGGACAAAATTATTTAAAAGTGGTGTCTGAAAGTAATTGCAAGGTTACAGTTGGAGTTTAAAAAAGAATCTAAATTTTATTAGCTATTAGAGATCACTGGCTTTTTTTTTTTTTTCAAATAATATGTAGTGGTATGAGTGCTATATGAGTAGTAGAATCCCAAGCCTGGCTAAATATAAATGATAAATCAACTTGCATTAGTGATTCACCAAGACACATTTATATATATGTTTGGGCTATCTAAGATATTTGCTCTTAAGTCAACTTCAGGTAAGAAATATTTAAGTGACATTTGATCTTAAGAGATAGAGGTGAGAAGGGAGTTTCAGCCTTGAGTCTTAAAGAGCTTGTCTTCCTTAAAAACAGATTTCAAATTGATTCTGATCTTGCTTAACTGTTGGAGGGGTTAATTTCTTGTATACCACAAAAAGCAAGCCATATAAAGCATGTAGAATTCTTGTGGAATTATGAAATGGAAAAATGTGTGGTACTTTCTTTTTCTTTTATACATGCTATATCTTACCTTCTTCTTTTAAGACCAACAGAACTTTTTAGAAGCTGCAATACTCAGTCAGACCAGGGAGCCATGAATGACATGAAGTTATGGGAAAAAGGGAGTATTAAGATGCCGTTCATAAATATTCCTGTGCTTGATATTAAAAAATGCCAACCAGAAATGTGGAAGGCAATTGCCTGCTCCCTGCAGATTAAACCTTGTCACAGCAAATCTAGAGGAAGTATTATCTGCAAGTAAGTACTTGGGGAAAACTAGAAGCAATTTAGAGGTTTTATAAGAATGTAAATGAAAACTAAAAAGCTGTAGGACTGTGTTTGCTATGTTAGGAAAACATGGCAGTGCAAACATGGAAGGAATATGAAATTGCATGGCTGCCATTGCTTGAATCTCCATCACTGTAAATGAAGATATTTGCCTGTTAATGAGATGGATGTATATGCTTGCATTGTAAAGTGTGAAAAAAAAGGTTTTTTGAAGGGTTTTTTTTGCTCTCTATGGTGTCTTTAACCGTTCCTCTTTTTGGTTTTGGGATCTACTGATGGCTTTAACCTGACAGAAAGGTCTGAGAAAAAACTAAAGTTTTTTTTTTTTAAATAAATTTTGAAGATGGGAATTGGATAGAAAAAATAGCAGTTAATAGTGCAGGTAGTGAGGTAGAGTTCAACCCATATTAGATGTCAGTAAATCAAGGACATGCTTGGTCTTGGAAGATACATGCATATGCCATAGAAAACGAATATCGCCAAGCCCGAAGTCAAAGAGGTGTAGTGTCAGCAGTAGTTTCTGTCTTTGTGTCACAAATTTGTTCCTCCCTCCTATGTGAAATGTAGCATATATATGTGTATATATATGTATATATATATGTGAACACTTTGCTATGAGGTAGATCGGGAGAGTTGTGGATTCTGGGAAGGGAATAACATAGAAAGAGATCTTTTCCATGCAAGACCTTTGTTCTTCAAGGAATCTTCATGAAGTTCTGTCTCTTTATTTATCTGTAGATCAGATTGTGTGGAAATACTGAAGAAGTGTGGAGATCATAATAAATTCCCTGAAGGCCACTCAGCTGAGAGTATTTGTGAGCTCTTGTCTCCAACAGATGACCTGGAGAACTGTATACCTTTGGATACTTACCTGAGTAAGTGCTAACATTCCTGTGCTGCAAAATTAGAAGCCAGTAGACTTTGAATACTTGTCATTACTTTTAATAAACTTCTTTTTTTTTAAAAAAAGAAAATTGTATTGAATTTATGGCATTTTATTTAGTGTATTAGAGAAAATTGGAATTTTCAAGTTGCCACAGTTCATTGCTTCTATTCTTTCTTGTATGGGGCATATGTGGCAAGAAAATTATTGGGCAGACAAGATAGAGGAAATATATTCTGCATGTGAAGGATCATCTGGGTCATTATTTCCAGGATTGAGGATTAAACTATTGAAATAAGTTAACTACCTGGTCGTATCAATCTTCTACATCTATAATTAAAGTAAAAAAAATTCACAGAATTGTCAAAAATATTATTTTACTGGACATAAGAATTGCCATGCTTTGCTGAAGAAAATTAAACCTCATTAAAATCAGTATAGATGATATGTATTCCATTTTTAGGCCCAAGTTCTTTAGGCAACATTGTAGAAGATGTTACACATCCGTGTAATCCAAATCCATGTGCAGCTAATCAGCTATGTGAAGTAAATAGAAAAGGATGTCAGTCTGGAGAGCTGTGTCTTCCATATTTGTGTGTGCCAGGTAAGGTTTTTTGGGCTTCTCTTTACTGAATTTTGCTGATAAACATGTCGTTGAAATGTTGTTGAAGGTTTTAAAGTGGATTGCTGTGCCACGGTTTAACCCAGCTGGCACCTGAGTACCACACAGCCCTCGCTCACTTCCCCCTCCAGCCTGGGGAGGAACAGTTTAGTCACAGAAATAAAGTTAATAATAATAGTTGTGATGGCGCTGATGATGAAAAGGGAGATAACAAAAAGAGAGGAATACAACCCAGGGGAACCAAGAGATGCACAGTGCCACAGCTCCCCTCCCGATGACCCTCCCACTGACCTGATGCCCAGCCCTTCCCACCAAAGATGTCTGGACATGCAGCCAACAGTGCCTCTGCTTCTGCTCCCTTCAGTGACACTTTTAATGTGGTTGCACCTCACCAGAAAGACATTTGTGGTCATTTGGGAGCTGCTCTTTTAGAACACTGGTGTTGTCTAACTTCTGCACCGTGTGTGAATGTGAGCTGACTGGGGAGAGAGCCCCACTGAGAACAAGTTTCAGGTACCTAACTTTGAAATGGCAGGGTGGTGCGTGTGGTGTTAGTAGCAAGGATCAAACCTACCAAAGGAGGTGTGAGACTCTGCAATGTCCAGCTTCTACAACCCCTTCGTTGTTCTGCCCTGGGCACTGGTAGTTTTTCCCTTTCCTTTAAAGCAGAAGCTGTCATTCAGTGACTTGAGGGGTCAGCTGCGGTTCTTGAAGCAGAGCAGAAAGTGTGCATTTAGTGCCTACTTGAACATGTGTGTTACACTGAATTGCATGGAGCAGCCTCCTTTCTAGAGGAGGTGATAGAGAACATTGCCATAGCTGTCTCACATCAGTTCCCTGAGCCTCTTCCAGCACTTCTGCGGCTGATCAGCAGTTTCCCCAGTGGTTCCTAATTAAAAAGAGGAAAACTGGGTTTTGCTTCACTCGTACATCTGCTCTGCTTGTGCTCTTTTAAAAGTGAGGATAGGCTTCAGCTCATTCTTTGTGTGAGCCTAGGGACATTGTTTTGGTTATACTTCTATGACCCTTACAAAATATTTTCATTTTCCTGGAAAGCTGAGCCTTATTACTATAGAGGTTGCATTGCCTTTACTTGCTGCAAAAGTCATTCAAAGTCATCTGAAAACAAGCTGAAACAGAGCTTTTGAAGAGATAATTTGCTTCCTCTGAAGGTTGGAAAGTTACTTTTGTATTTTAATTCAGTCTTTTTATTGGCTGAAAGTTTCAGGGGGTTTGTTGCAGTTCACCCCTTGTACGGTTATTTCAATCTGCTATTTATTTTATTATTTTTCCTTGCAATTTTTAAAACTATTTTTTTTTCTTTTCCATTCTTTCTTTTTTAAATCCACTTCTCCTACTTTTTCTCCCTTTCTTCCCTCTTCACATCTACTTGTAAGAATCCTTCAATGTTCATTGAGGAGGTACAAGTAGGGAAGAAAGGCACAATAAAATATGTGAGAGAGGGTAATGACTAGGCTTTGCTTGTGAGACCCTTTAATTCAAATCCTGTATTGGAGAGAATGAAGCATGTGTAGTATTTGTCATATAACGTTTCATACTACTGCAGAGCTGAAAAATTAAAATACTTGAGAATTATTGGAATTTCAAGTCTATTTCTCAAAAGTAACATCTTTACAGGTACTTCACTACTTTGTCTCAATCAAGTATCTTCTGTTTTTACTACTTGTCGCCTCTGTGAAATGGATGAATTTGTTTTAAGGGCAAGAGTAAGGCTGCTCAAGAACACCTTATGTTTTTTGTAGTACAGTAGTCAGAGTAGTAATTAATTTCAGCAGTGGCACTTGCCCACTTGTTCACTACCTATGAGCTAAAATTTTTCCTTGTATACAGGCTGCAAACTGGGAGAAGCCTCCGATTTTATTGTCCGTCAAGGTACACTTATCCAAGTTCCATCCTCAGCTGGTGATGTTGGGTGTTACAAGATTTGTACCTGTGGACACAGTGGATTGCTGGAGAACTGTATGGAAATGCGTTGTGTTGACCTCCAGAAATCATGCATTGTTGGAGGACAAAGAAAAAGTAAGTAATAGAGCAGTGCTGTATCCAGCACCTGCTCCTTACCTAATGAATTTTGAGCTACATGAGAAGACACAGGATCTGAATTCAGAGTTTAACAGAAAGTACAAAAGGTGATGATTGCATCCCTATATTTAATACTGAGTTAAGTCTTACATATGCTGGGGGATTCCATTGTTTAAATCAGTACTGAACTGATTGATTGTCTCAATCAATCACAGTCCTGTGTGAAGGGTGTTCTCAGTACACCATTTCTTTTTAGCATGGCGTGGTTTCTTTACTAGGTCCAAATTATTTGGTGGGGTTGTTTTGGATTTGTTGGGGCTTTTTTTCTTCCTTCCAGTGGCTTGTGGATCTAGACCCATGAACTCCCAAGGTCTGTGTTTCCACTCCAGTGGTTAGCACAAAGACCTCTTACCCTACTTATTGGTTTATCCAGCTTAAGGTTTGTTAGTACTCATGCACATATTCAGAGTAGGAAGCACACACCTTAAAAGGTTAAAAATAGGATTGCATAAAAATGTAGGGCAGGTTGTGGTGATCAAGTGCAGGGTTCAGTGAGAAAGGCAGACTGTCCAACTGCCTGTAAACACTGAACCATTCCCCTTTTCCCTCTTGCCTTTGCTTTCCCACACATCTTCCTGCTTGATTCACCTTAATTCCTCCTTTTCCTTATCTTTGGTCCTTCCACTAAACATCCCCTAATAAGTTTTGCACGATCTCAATATTAAATAAGAATTACCATTTAAGATATTCATCAATGGGGCTAACATATGCCTAAAAATACACATGTAAGCAAATACATGATGATAATAAAGGTGTATTGAACACTGGGGTTCTTTAAAGTCTTCCTCACCATGGCAGCTCTCTGTTTAGAGTTTAAATTGGCATAGCTAACAAGGATTAATTTGTTTCTCTTCTTTTTTCCAAAATTGGTGCTATTTGTTCATGGAAGGAGAACACTGAAAACATCTTAACATTAACAATGTATTTGATGGACAGTTGTAGAAAGTATCTGGAGAAAGTAGATAGAGTTTTAAGATACAGTTGTTAGCAAATACAGGTTTTAAATGGTGACTGTAACTTTTTATGGACCATTCTATCCAAGAAAATGTGCTGTTTTTCAGATTACTGGTGAAAATAATCACAAAAATGTCTGATGCTGTATTTGTATTTTATGGTTGCACAGTGTACAGCCCTCACTTGTTCTGGTAACCATAACAATATGTGTAGCTATAGGTATTCAGTAAGTGCTGTCCATTTAAAAACAAACAAACAAAACAAACTACCACAACCCCAAAACCAGACAGCTTCCTCTCATTTGCCAGTGACTCAGGAAGTGTTTGTGGTGATTAAGCCTCTAGGCATTATGTAATAAAAGATAAAAATTACTAGGTTCCAAATTTGTTAGACGATGCATTGAAAACAAAGAATGAAAAGTTTATGGTCACCATGTAAACATTTTGCAGTATTAAATATAGTTATTTAATTGGTTTATATGTCAGTTGGACATAAAATCTGGACTGTTTTTTAAAACCATTCTCTGTAAAGCAAACAACCCTGAATATTTTAAATGATGCTGGGGTTTTTTGTGTTGTGAGTTGACTCCAGCTAATGAAATAATTACTGATGAGGACAGGTTGCTGTGTGCACTCTTTGACAGTGAAAGACAATAGCCTTGTAAAGTTTTCAGGTAGATCCTAAGTGAGGTACTCTGAAGATCAGTTACCTGAGATCCTGTGTTTGGCATTACCATCTAACCTCCTCTTCTTCCCTGATGACAAATTCCTTGGTCCTTTGAGCAGTACTGTGGTGTAGAGAGGTTTTTGTGCTACAGAGGCTTTCTTACCCCCTCTTATTCTGCCTTCATTTGTCTCTGAGCACCTCTTCTGAATTGCTCCAGTGGTGAGGGGTTTCCTTGTGCCCATGCAATATTTTCTTAAAAATTCTAAATCTCAATCTCTTGAAAAGAGATTAGAGGGAATGTAAGGCATGATTACTATTACGTTTTCCTCAGGAGCTGTGAATTTGTTGGTAGTCTTTGATAACCAGTTTGGTTGTGGATAGATCAGAGTCTGTCATCAACATGAATTGATTTTATACAAAACATACATCACTGTGAAGGGCAGTCATATGGACAGTTCAAAAAACTGAACTGGAGCTGCTAAATTGAAGAAAAATCCCCTAAGTTTGCAGTTTGATTCTTAGATTCAGGTGTGAAAATGTTACTGACTTATAAAATACATTCCAATCCAGTGAGGGCTGGAATGAAGCATTGGCACTTTTACCTCTTGACAAACACAAATGTGCTTTGTGTGAGACTATGTCTAGAAGTTTAGCAGTCCTAGGTAAATTTAATTTAGGAGAAGAATGTGTCTTTACAAAAGCTTTACCTTTAAGGAAACATGAAACATACTAGCCAGAATTTATTGTTCTTAACCAGAAAACCTAATTTATACAGGCTTTGAAAGGACAAAGTGCTTGCTTCCCTGGTTAACTAATTTATCAAAACTACGCGAACAGACTTTTCCTTTAAGTGAATAAAGCAAAACTTGAAATATAAAAAAAAAAGAAAAAAGATGGAAGTTTCAGGGAATAAGGGAAATCACAGAAACAGTTAATGCGAATGTAATTTCTGTGTAGTATATATGAATTTGTAGTCTTCTGGTATATTTGCATTAATTGTATGTATTTACTTAATTTATTTTAAGGCCATGGAACATCCTTTAATATAGATTGCAATGTCTGTTCCTGTTTTGCTGGAAACTTGATTTGTTCTACACGTCAGTGTCTAACTGAGCACAGTTCAGAGGATGAACGTCGGAAGTTTACAGGTAACTTTGCAAACTGTGAAAACTGTAAATTGAATATTTTTAGAGCGGGGATTATCAACTGCATTCTTTCTATAGTATTAATGGAAAACACCTGGTAATTTGTTATTACTACTTTTTTTAACTGTTTGTTTTTCTCATGTCCAACCTGCACTGCAGGAAAAGCACATACTTTAAAAAAGAAAATCAATACCGAAAAATAAAACCTCAAATAATACATAAAAATAATTAGAGACAGGGTACACTGGGGATGAGAGATAAGGTGTTTAGGGGAAAAATGTAGAAAGCTGAGTAGAATGAGCAAAGAGGCAGGACACAAATTTCCCTTCCTGCTCCTTGTAAGTGCCTGTGTTCTCCAGCATTGCCAAATGACAGGTGGGAGGAAAGGGCTGAGGGAACTTTGCTGGAAAGCAGAGATGCTCAGTGACCCTTTGTGTATCTTGTGTCACAGAAGATGAGTGTGCAGCCAGTCCCTGTTCTGTGTGTTGCTCTTGCAGGTTTGCCCTGTAACTGTGTGGACCAGTTTGTCCCAGTCTGTGGCCAGAACGGGCGCACGTATCCCAGCGCATGCATAGCTCGCTGCGTTGGCCTCCAGGACAACCAGTTTGAATTTGGATCATGTATTTCCAAGGATCCTTGCAACCCAAACCCTTGTAATAAAAATCAAAGGTAAAAGCAGAATATGTTTTTAAGCTTTTCTTTGGCTTCGTCCACTCATAAAGCGGATTTACGTGTTCTTTTAATGTGTTGTATATTGTAGTAACATTCTACTTTGGAGCTATTCCAATAAAAATAACTGTTTGAAGTAGCTGCTTTTTATTTATCGTAGTAATATTGGACTGTAATTACTGCCAGTTTTTGGTTCCATTTTTGTAGTGCTATGTCAATTAAATTCATTATGCAGATCTCAGTTTAGCTATAAAAGAGACTTCATGTACACTTTCAAAAGTGGGAGAAGCAGATTTTGTCGAAATGGCAATAGCTGTCATTTTACTACTTTGTTTCACACCTTCTTTTAGTAGTTTACAAAGAAGACCCACATCAGAATTCAAGACTTGGAGTCAGTCTTGCTTGTTCAGTCAATAATCTGTGCTTTTTGTCTCTAAAATAGGAAAATATCAATCACTGGTTTTTTTCTTAGACTGAAATCTTGTGAAAACTATGTCTGTACAATCTCTGGATTTTCAATATCAAGAAAAGCAAAATCTGCATAGACAAATATATTAAAACAAAAATATGCTTTGTACTAGTGTCAGGCGAAAAGAAAATCTGACCTTTCTTACAGAGATCAAAGTCTGTGGCTCACAATATTGGTCTCTGTCTTCAATTTTCTCAGCGTTGTGCAACACTGCAGTCTCCTTTGAATTACTGCATTTTTCTGTTTTGAAAGAAAGCCATCAAAATAAATTGTGTAATATTGTGCTTTCATGAAAGCCGATTGTAGCAGTTTTAGGGTTTTTTCCTTTTTCTGTACTTAAAATTCCATTATGCAGAAAAATACTCAGAAAACACTGTAGTTTTGTAGCTGTAACAGCCGTTATGGCATTCAAAATTGGAATTTCAAAGCTGCTTTGTGGATAAATATATTTTTACTTTTTGTTTGAAATTTGGAGAGTACAGAGAAGCTTTCCAGTTTTTCAAAATACCATTATGCTTAGAACCTCAACTTGTAGTTTCAGTAAAGGATTGTACACAGTACATTTTTCTGGGTCAGTTTGATAATGTAGCTCAAACTGAACATGCTCATCTGAAAATGCCCCTGATGCACTTGGAATCTATTTAGGATCTTACATTCTGCTTGTGAAGGGTTTAAATCTCAGAATTTCCAAGCCTGCCCTGATATCAAAGGCGTATCTGTAATGCAGTGGAGCACAGCTCTCAGAGAGAATAAGGACATATTGTGCACAATCCAGTGGCAGCAGCACTGCTGTCTTTTATAGGAAGAGGGGGTTGTCCCAAAAGGCCATGAGACCTGTCATCAGTCTGTTCATCAGACTGCATAGGCTGGCATTTCTCTAGCAGAGGGATGCCTTGCAGGGCCAATGCCAGATGTTTTGCAGATAAGGTCATGGAAGGTACATGTTTAATACGAAGGGGAAAGAATTTCTGTGTGCTTGTCTGTGAAGGCTGCGGAGGAATTGATGCCAAGGAAGTGTAAATATGAGATTTTTCTGTTCGTTTGCAGTCATCCCCTTGATGGGATGACCTACAATATTCTGAACCTACAAAGCTAGAATCCAATTAGATGTTTTTAATTGAAAACATATAATCCTGTAGGTCTTGTTTTCACCCCTTTCTCAGAGAAGGGTGAGACTAGACCTCTGCAATAGAATCTTTTCCTCTTGCTCACTGTTTCCATGTTTCCTCTAGCCTAGCTGTTCTTAAATATTGTTTTACAAAATGAAGTATGGGAGTAGGTAAGAAGTTTATCCAAGCCTTTCTCAATAATCCATTGAAAAATACTTGGTAAAAGATAAATGTTAGTGGAAACTGTAGTTGTGTTCACATACTGACTAAATGTGGTGTGAAACTGTTCCAGGTTTGTGATGAGACCTGAAATGGACCTATTCAGAGTGTTTCATCACTTGTATTTCCTGCAGCTCTGCTGAACCACAGTTAGCTTTAAAGCACTGGAGAAAATTTCACTGTAAATATTTTCCCTGAATATTTTGAGACTTGAATAAATCCTATGACATGATATGAAATTATTATTACTTTCTGCAGGTGCATACCAAAGAAACAAGTTTGTTTGACCAGTTTTGAGAAGTTTGAATGTAGCCAGCATGAATGTGTGCCAAGGCAGTTAAATTGTGACCAGACACGGGATCCTGTTTGTGACACAGACAATGTGGAATACACTAACTTGTGTACTTTGTACCAAAAAGGAAAAAGTTTAGCATACCGAGGACCATGCCAGGTAGGAGGTGGTTCTAGCAATAAATGTCGAATCTTCTTTGTTCCTTGGTATTCAACTTAACCATTTTTATTTTTCTTTTTTTCAATATTTTTGTTTGCTTAGGTCTTTTTAAAGTGTTCTGTTTGAGGTTTATAGCTTATAAAATGTTCTAATAGAAAGGAGTCATTTAAAATTTTAATTTTAACTAGTATAAAAAATACTCTCACAATCTTCAGAATTTTATCAAGTGTTTCTCTGCTTTAGTTAACTGTTGTCTCAAAACCAATCAAAAGCTCCACTTTATGCTTTCTTGGGGGTCATACTCTTGGTATAAATATCTTCGTATATATGCTATTAAAGCTTGCACTAAGGTGTGTTTGCAGTAATTAGTGCAGTTCCTTGGTTACTTAAATGGTAATTCTTACCAAGTTTAACTTGTCTAAATATAAAATAATGCCCAGTCATAGGAAATCTTTAGCTTTTTGTGTGATTGGGCCCCAGATTTACCAAGTTCATTGCTCAGGATCTATTTATAGAGTAGGCAGTCTGTAATACTTTTCTAGTGGGTCTGCATTGGATTAGTCTTCATATTAATCCTTGAGAAGGATTAGGATTAGGTTTGGTTTTTCCATCCCACCGCTCTCTACGGTGGTGTTAGACAAGCTGCTTCTGTCACCTTACAATAACACATACACAAATATAAGTAATATAGGTAAATAAGCGATATATAAAAATATATAATAATGTGTTAGAAATACATGTGCATGCACACTAAATTTTAAGCACACAAAACAACACTAAGATGAATTAATAATTTACTAATGAGTTGTTAACAAATTAATTTTATTAATAGAATATTTTTAGGTATAGTGAAATTATAATTATTTTAATTTATAAGTTGATTTAAATATGGTCATTTTTTTTAAGCATTAGCACAGAACAAAAGTAGTTGGTTTCTGAAACATGTTTTATTGTACATTTCTCGGACTCTGTCACCTTCTTGAAGTACTTACCCTTTTCATTTATGGCCCGTTCATAAACTGGCAGGTTATTTCCTCTGGACTTCCTACTTTTTCAAATGTTTGACAATATTAGCAGTGAATTCCCGTAAACTTTGGTTTTCCTCATGTTGAAACTGCTCTGGAGTTCCCGCAGCGCGGCTGAATTGATGTTTTAGGCGTGGTGTGTGTTTCAGCCATTCTGCAGGGCGGTGGAGCCTGTGTGTGGGCACAACGGGGAGACCTACGGCAGCGTCTGTGCCGCCTACTCCAACCGCGTGGCCGTGGACTACCACGGGCCCTGCCAGGCCGTGGGCGTGCTCTCCGACTACGGCTTCCACTCGGAGTGCGCCTTCGTCAGGTGTCCCCCGCTCTCCGCCACGGGCTGCAAACCCGTCATTGCGCCAGGTGGGGAAGCTCACTGCGGACACGGGAGGGTCTCCGGGCTCTGGGTGTAAACAGGGCGACACTTGGAACAAGACCTAGGCTTTAAAATGTTACATTAAGAGAAAGCATGAATGGTGACTCTGTTTAGGGCTAGAACAAGCCAGCGTCAGGACTCAGATGAGTAAACCTGAATTGGAAAGGCCTTGGCTTTAGGAGTCGTCCCCCTTCAGAGACGGGCAACTGGGATGGGTTTGGGAGAAACGAGTGAAGTCTGTGGTGTCCAGGGTAAGATGCCTAGAGGAATCTGGTGAGTAATTCTTCGGAAGTGGCAGCACAGATACCACAGTGGAATGCTGAGCTGTCATCAACACAGGGTTCCCAGAAGGGCAAAGACGGTATTTAATTAGAAGACAGAGTAAAATACCAGATGTATTCACAGTACTGTGGAAGACAGCAGGAGTAGTTTTGCAGTGTGCTGATTTGAACCAGTTTTTTATTGTTTTCACAAGTGCTTCCTTCATGAAGCAATAACTAATCACAGGTAATACACAGAGCAAGGAAAGCTCTGTTCTTAAAAAGAAAGAGCTTTATTCATTTTTCTCATTTTTTGCCCGCTTTGAAAAAGGGTCTTCATGCTTTGTAATAGCATTTAGTACTTTAAAAGTCACTCTCTGAATGTGAATTACATATAAGTTGGAGAGTGAATTTAATACACAGGCATGGATAGAAAGTTGAAATATTATCCCATTGGTTTCTGACATGGTGAGAAAAAACAGTAGGAGAAATATGACATCTGTCAGACAAGCAGTTTTTCTCCCTTGTTATCTAAAGATTCTAAGCTCCAACATGGTGTAACTGCACAAATTAATGCTTGCAATGTGCATAAATGCTTCTGTCGTGTCCTGGCCTATATCAGCTCTTGAAATCCATCATTTCTGTAGTTGATATGCATGCATTCATACAAAATCTTGGCTTGTGGTACACAAAGTGCCTCCAGTTTTTAGCTTACACTAATGAAGGAAGGATCTTAAAACGAAAAAAAATTCATCTTGTTGCTTCATGCTAATAGTAGTAAATGTGTGTTGAAAGGTGACTGATTTTACACATTATAAATGTTTTCAATATTAAAAAAATATTAGAAATGTGCAATTCTGCTGTGAAATTGAAACATTTACTTTGCTTTGGTAGTTTTGCTATTTTCCTTCTCAGTTAATATTAACGTTTTGACTCCTGCTTACTTAAAAGTGAAAAGACTACTTGTTTTTATTACTGAGATTTTTTTAATTCACATAGGAGCCTGCTGTCCACTATGTGCTGGAATGCTGAGAATCTTGTATGACAAAGACAAGCTGGATAATTTTGCAAGGGTAAACAGTTTAATCATGCCTAATGTTTACCATTGTATATGAAAAGCCAAGTTACTGTGCACTTTCTCCTGAAAGGTTAACATGTTATAAAAGCCATTATTTTTAGTAGTTATTTGTGATTATTGGAGGTTTTTTTCTTTATACTGCTTATACTTTCCTTTATTTCTTTATCTGAGACATAACTTGAATTACAGTGCAAAGCAAAACAGAATTAGAGTAGGCACAGACAAGCAGACTCAGGTTTGCAGTTTATATGACTTGTGACAGTGCAGACAAATTATATGGGAACAGCATCTATGGTTCCACTGCTCTCCTCTCAAACTTTGTGTTTGTAGGTGCTGTGTGTGTGTGTGCTGACCAATTTTGCTGAGTTAATAGTGTCTGTTAGGTCCTGACTGCATCCTGGAGTGTTGTCCAGTTGTCATCTCTAATGATACAGTGGCTACTGCAGCTTCTCAGTTCATACATTACAACACGTGACTGAAGAAGAATTTTTAGTTTCTGTTAGAAGGCAGCTTTCTAGTTAAAGAAATGTATGGATCTTATTGAAGTAGTTGGTGATAACTACTCTCACCTACTAAGCACCCTCATACCTGGGTTGTAATATCTGCCTCTTTTAGCTCAAGACAGCTGGATCATGTGAGAAAAAACTACTTAAAATATTAGAGCTCTCTAAATCTAGGGCTGCTCTGCCTCTTGTGTCCCAGCGTGGGAGCACAAACCACTGTAACAGATAACCATTTACATTATTTTGAGGTACATGATACATAGACACACTAACTGTGAAGGTGGAGAACAACACACATCAAAACCATGGTTAATATAAGATGTAAATATTTTTTTTCTTTTTCTTTCTTTTCTTCTTTTTCTTTTCTTTTTTTTACATTTTTTGAGAGCTTGTTTAGAATAGGTGAATTGTTTTTTAGAATGATGTTTTGGAAGCATTGAATTCTTTAGGTCTTTTGCTAGCATTTAGAGTGGAGTTTAGAACTGAGTAGTTTAATGGCTGAAACACATTTTCTGGCATGACATCATGTTATTAAAACTGAGGAGGAGAATATTCCATAATATCACATCATCTGCAGAGTTCTTTATTTTCTTCCAGGTAACAAATAAAAAGCCGATAACAGTACTTGACATACTGGAAAAAATCCGTCTGCATGTGTCAGTGCCACAGTGTGATGTGTTTGGATACTTAAGCATAGAATCTGAAATTGTGATTCTCATCATTCCTGTGGATCAGAACCCCAAACCATTGCAGGTAGATGACATTATTATATTTACACAGCATGGATTTGCTTCACTTTTTTACGTGTACGATGGTGCTTGTTTCACAGGCAGATACATTGTGGGTATTCTGATTGCCCATGCCCTGTTATGTCCAACTCAGCTCCAAGTTCTGTCTCTTTCTCTAGCAGAAACAGCCCAAAATATCACCAGAATTTAGGAAGGAAAGTCTGGCCAGCCTGGTCAGCTCTCACCCCATCTGCAGCAGGTGCTGTCACATTCCTGGGGAGAGGAGGACTCTGAAATCAGAGGCCACCACTGCTTATGGTGGCACCCATTGCTGAGCTAGACAATCCTCAGCTTTCAAAGCTTTGGACCTCCAGATATGAAGCTTGTCAAGTTTAAACTTCACGACAGGCATCTTCCGATGCTTTTAAAGAGACTCACTACTACATTCCTTTCTGGGGTGCAGTAGAATGTAAAGTGGAAAAATGAATTTTCTAACAGAAATTCATTATTATCATCATGTCAGTGGGGGAATGGAAACCTGGGATTTCTCAAGTTCTGTTACTTCCATTCTTTTCTTTCTTTCCCATTAACAAAATCAGTTTTCTCTGATTTGCAAGAAAATGCTTAGTAAGAAGAAAGTCTTGATCTTCCCACTGTTGCAGACTTCAAGGAAGTAAGTTGGTCAATCAGGAAGGAAGTCCTCAGTTTTAGAAGCACTTTTTTTTTAGTGATAATTCACTGTGGGCTCACCCCATGGTAACTTGTATATAGCTTCCTTCCTTTTCTTTTTCTACTACTCAGGGCTTCCACAAGAGTTTTCATAGTACCAAAGTCTGTGATGAGACCTCCAATCTGTTTTCCAAGTACTCCCCAAAATTATGTAAATCTTATGTGCTGATGGGAATATTTTGCATTGGCAATTTACATGGTAAGAAGAGAAATAATAACTTTTTTTTTTCCCTCTAGATTGAAGCCTGCAATAAAGAAGCAGAAAAGATCGAGTCCCTGATTAATTCAGACAGCCCAACATTAGCATCACACGTGCCACTGTCAGCTCTAATTGCATCTCAAGTACAAGTTTCATTTAGCATTTCTTCTGCTTCTGCTCAAGTGGTGCCTGCTCTGCACTCCCTGTTCATAAGCCTTCCATTCACCTTGTCATCAGCATTGATATATTACATATAACTGCTTGGGAAATATGCATGAGCATTGTGGCATTTATATTGTGAAGGACATTTGGAGTTGTTGATCACTGAACCAGAAAACAAAAAATGTGCAAGATGTGATGAACTTACATTTTTCAATGAAGAACTAGAAGTATTTGAATAATGTGAAAAGATTATTCTCTTATTCATGACTAGTCAGATGACTGTTTCAGCACAATTAGATTGTTTTCCATGGATCTTGGAAGCATAAATATGCTCTGGAAGGTTCTGACATTATGGATTTATGATTTTGAGAAGTGATCTTATAGGGTTTTTTCAGCAATGAACTAAACAGTGTTTTGAGTTTACTGAAGAATGCTAATTTTATATTATTCAGATGCATATCAGTGACAACGAAAGCATGCACCTATTTTAAACATCATTTTTGGAAGAAACAGATTGCTGCTACTTAATTACCTTACCAAAAACTTAAGAGTATATTCTCATGTAAATATGCTTTCATATTTTATTATGAAGAAAACTAACCAGCCCTGGGCCTATTTCAGTAGACATCTTTCCTTGGACTAGTGAAGACTTGCAGGACGTTGGGCTCACTGCTTGTAAAATGACAATCAAGCTCTATGCTAGTACCTGACTTCAGTGAAGAGATGTGTTCTTTTTATAGTTTTGTACATTTCAGAATCTCATATTGGATGCAAAATTATAAAGAATCTCAGTATCTATATTTAAGTGCCATTTAAAATATTGCAGTATTTGCATGTTATCTAATGAAATTTATACTTTAAATGTTTATACAAACAGTATGTTTTATTACTTATTGTATTTTATGCACCTGACTTTACTCTACATGAAGTGTTTTATATCAGTATTATGATAGCCAAGTTTTGAAGTATATACAGAAAAACTTATTTTTGCCAAAATGCTGAACTTTGAAAGAAAGCACTGAAAACTTTTTGAACATGTATGTTGTAGCATGTTTGTAGCAATTATTTTCTGCTAAATCTTTTAAATGCAAAAGTATTAAAGCTTTTTATTTTAATAAACACTTATGTCATGTGTCCTTGTGTAGAATGCATGTAATTTTATGGAATTCAGCAACACTGCATGTATTTTCCTTTCTCTCTCAAAATAAGCACTTAAAACTAACTGCACCTACATCCATGCGTGACTCACACAGATAATGTTCCCAAATCAATGTCAAGGGGGTCTCAAGGGTGAAAGTGTTCTTGCCAAATACCTTGAGGAAGACTCATGCACATAATCATCCAAGTCTTAAAACAAAAAACTTGAGTATGCTGATAATCCATCTGTTTTTGAAATTTGTTACATGGATTCTTTAGACTTGGACACAGAAATAGAATGAATGCATTTTTGAAAAGCTTTTTGAACTGAAATGGCTCAGATGATATCCCAAGAAACTTCAAACAATTCAGACTGTTTATTTTTTCCAAGTCATTACGAAATATCTCTTCAATGTGTAGCCTGTTAGCTTGCTTAGCATTTAGCTGAAGCAAATCTGATGCCTGCTAAAAAGAAAGCAATTATAAATGTTTTAAGAAAATACATACACGTGTGTATGAGTGCATATATATACATATATATATATATGCACCACACTGGAAAACTTAGTAAAGAGCTTTAAAAACATACCCTCTGTGGAATAGAATATACAGTGAATTTACTTTTATATGTGTGTGAAAATTTTCTATTATGAGAAATTATAACAAAGAAGTTGCCTGAATTTGTATGATGAATCTGGGAGAAGCAGAATTTAAGCCCAGAGATTCTTTAATTTATATGTCAGTGTCCATTGCTTGCTAGACAAGAGTGAAGCTTTTGAGAGGTTGTGTTAAATATGTCCAGAACCAATGAGATTTCATAAAATCCTAAATTCTGAAGCCAAAGTCCAGCATTCAGAGTGTACAGGGTTTATGTTCTCTTTTTTCTGGATGAACAAAAGCACTGAAGGATTTTCTAGGTTTTCTCAAGACCTTGGACTACCTCAAAGGAATGAAGAAACTATTTACTTGTGGGTTTTGAATTCACTTGAACTAGGATAAAAAACAGAAGAAACCAAGCCCAGTCTTAATTGCGACTTAGGAAATTTGAACCTGAGGGGGACAAACCTGATACAGGTTTCAGAGGAGTTTTCCATGAAAGTGCTAATGATCTTCTGTCACCATCTGTGTGGAAATCTGGGTTCACTTAGAAGGAATGGAGACAGCACAAGGGCACTTCAAAGCAGCACAAGCCTGTTTGTTGCTTTTATAACACGACCCAGATGAAACATTTACACAACATTTTTTGCTTCTCTGCTGAAAACAAGTTAATGGCAGTAACTGGCTCCAGAGAGATGCCTCCATCCTCTTTCAGTTTGCTTAGCTTGGCTCTTCCCAGCAGGGTGGCACGGAAGCGGAGATGCCAGAGGTGCCACTCTGTACACCCCCAGGAGAGGATCAGCCACAGGGGCAAATACCAGAAAAAGTAAAAGCAAGAGATTTCTAGCTGAGTTCTGAGTCCAGCAGGAGCTGGCATCTCTGAATTTCAGAGGTGAGGAACAGTCAGTTCTGTGAGCAGCCATGAAGTCACACCTGGAACTGCAGTTCTGCTTTTAGGGTGCTTCACCCACTGTCATCACTTGGAGATTTGCACGTGTGTCTCTCGAGTCAAAGGTTATTTGTACATCTCTACTGAGTTTATGACACTTTTCCAGGTCTTCCTTTTACACATAACAAAGAATGTTTCAAAACCTTTCCCCACCATCTCTATTCCTAGGAAGCCCCGGGAGCATTTACATGAGCAAATACAAATTTATGCAAGACTGTGGCCTAAGTGTTTCATATCTGAAGTCTGAACTGTAACGTGACCCTACAGTCAACTGAATCCCAAAAAGTAACATTGAGGGGAAAAAAGATTTCTCTGCCAGGGTTATGCAAGACCTGTTTGCAACTTCCTGCAAATTCTCTGAACTGGTGCTTTTATACAGTGAGACAGTGGCTCCAGCTGCTCCATGTGGAGCAGTAATGAAGGTGACAACTGTGGGTAACTGTCACCTCCTAACAGCGGCTGCACCTACCACTGCTAAGGCATTCTGCCTCCCACGTACGTGTCTGGGCACTGCTTGTTTTGTGCTCTCTCCCAGCCCTCTCTGGGCTGCAAACTTTTGCAGAGCTCGTTGCATAAGCCAAAGAGTCTTAGCCCATAAACAAACAAAAACTCTCCGAGAAAAACGTTTCCAAGCTCTAGCAGGTTTGTTTGTCTCAAGTTATCACAACTACAGTCAAAAGGTTATGCTTCTAGCATTAAGTAGTGCATCAGCTTTTGCTAATTAATACCACGAAGCTGAAAGTTTCAGGTATATTTTAAGCTATAATTGTATACAAATTCAATGCTACCAACATTTGGATTATGGAGGCCAAGTGTGTATACCCAACATAGAAAGCAAAGGTGCTTACTTTGAAAACTGGGGAAACGATTGCCCAAAACCTTTCATAACTTGAATGGACTTTAATGGACATGCACTGCTTAACAGAAGAATGTGTGAGCATTTCATCTCAATATAAGAAGGTCATTTTTTACAGTGATAACAAATCCCTGGAACAAACTCCCCAGGGACATGGTGGAGTCCCCCCAACTGGAGGTTTTCAAGGTGCAACTGGACATGGTGCTAAATGAAGCTCCAAAAGGTTGGACCAGATGATCTTCTGAGGCAGCAGTGAAATGTCTATGTAAAAGCTCTTGTAAAAGGATTTCAATTCCTAGGACAAAAAGGAGAATAAATAGTAAAGGACAGCCTTCCCTGAAGATGCAATAACTCATAAAATAGTGCAGGAACCCTGCCATTACTTACATAAAGAAAGGTTGTTAACCTCAAATTTTTCATCAGACAATCATAAATATGAGAAAGAATCTGATTATAGGTGTGTATATATATATTTATGTATGCATATATATATAAAATACATCTGTGAATCTATAAATGACTTTCAAACTTGTAGTAACAGATACCTGTTAATTAGATCTCAGTACTTTCTTAAAACAGAATAAATCTATTCCTCCCCCCAGAGCATTCTCTGATTTGGCTTCCTCAAAGTTGGATTCTGCTTCATTTGGCCAGGTCCAGTAAGGAGTGTAACCTGAGCCTAAACCTCTGTAATTCTGACAGTCCTTAATAATTCCATAGGTTCTCGCTGTGAAGAGCCACCCCTGTGTTTTTGCAAATGCTTTCTGTTGTGGTTGGCAAGGTTTCTCAATTTGCTTATTTGTGCTCAGTTCTCAGCATGAGCTGCAATACATACAAAGGTTTTCAATGTGTTTTATCCAGTTCTGACTCTCCTTCTAAGCCAGCATTCCTCTTCATCACTGCTGAGTAGTCCTAGGGGGTTAAATGATTCAATCAGTGGGTTATGATATATACCAGAACAGAAGCTCTCACCAGTGCTGATGTGGCAGATTTCAAATTTAGGCCTGATCTTCAGCTTGGTCTTCTGCAATTCTGCACTGTTTCCCGACAGTGGAACAAGTGGATGGGTTGTTACGACTGTTTGCTGTATAAATTTACTTTTTAGCCAAGTTTTAAGCTGCAGCAGCAGGAGCAACATTCAGTAAATATATTCATATGCACATATATGCATGCATACACAGAGATAGACATGCATATATACATATCACAGTGCCTTGTATCAGGCTCCATATCAGCCTCTTCAGGAAGAGCACATTTGGCCATTGTAGAGAATTTAGCAATTTATTTTAGTAAAGAATCCAAATATGAGGGGTTAATACTTTTAAGTTTGAATTTCAAGTACAAATGGCAATCAAGGATGCAGGATCACACTGCCTTATTATGTAATTTATACGTGGTGTTGTGTGGCTTATAAGCATGCAAAAAGTTTAAAAAGGTAACTCTGGGTGGTTTCATTCTCAAGTGCACTCAGCTGCAGCAGTTCCTTTTCCTCTGAGTTAACAACACTCTGGTCCCTCCTGCTCAGGGCAGTAAGAGCGGCTTCTGAGTACCAGTGGAATTGCTGGCATGAGTCGATAGCAGCCATCCAACAACCCCCGACTGCTGCATCACGTTTGGGGCCTCTGGCATAACAAAGGAAGTTTAAATATTTGCTGCCATTAATTCCATGCAGCAGCTGAGCTGCTGCCAGCAAGGCTGTGGCTGTATCGTCATTAGCACTGGCTGTGGGCACCACCAGCTTCATCCAGATCAGAAGCAGGGACATGTCTTGGCCAGAAAACAAGACAGAACAAGCAGCCTGTCTGGCTTCATGCTGGAAAACAAATGCTGTCACACAGACATTCTCTGTGCAAGTGTTGATTATGGCAGGTTGTGCATTTTGCTTCTTTAGCAGGCTTGAAGTGGCAATGTAAACTCTGGATCAGCATCTCGTGGCTGCAGTACTTTCTGAAGTGCTGCTCATACCCATAACGCAGGACTTACTGTGTCCCTGCCCCACAGCTTTAAGACCTCTCTCACGGCCCAGATGAGCCAAAGGAGATGTGAGAAATGCAAATACACATTTCCAAAGTAGAAAAAACTCAATCTATCGTATTTTCCATTTTCGCTTTAGAAGGTTTCAACAGGAGAAACTGTACAGGCAGGAAGAGTCGGAGGGATGAAACCATGTAACAGAATGCTTATAAAGACTAGCAGAAAAGAGAGGTGGAAATTATTTCCATCCGTAAGTGATGTAATAAGGATATGCCACCACAAACAACCTCAACACAGACTTCCCAGCCCTGCTCCAGGAGACAGCAGAGCCAGGCAGTGGTGGTGAGTGACCACAGCTTGGGAACAGAGCAGGCAAAGTTGTGGCCTGCGGAGGGGATCTGAGTTACCCTTCTTCTAGATCAGCCAGCTGTGATGGCAAAACAGCTAACACGGTCCAGATTGTAACAACAGCGATACAGGGAAAATTGAGATGCTTTTCATTATTCTGAGAAGGAGTTTTAGTCAAGTTTAAGCACACTCAAAAATATGCAAGGGCTTGATTACAATCCGGTAACAAGCATCTGTTATGTTCATGTGGAGAAGTTTCTCTTGGCAAGTGCTTAAAAAACTCCAGAAGCAAACATGGGTGTGAGCAAGGGCCAGAGCCTCGGAAATACTCTTTGAACTTTTCACATCATTGTTGCTGCATCGAGGGCATGTGCAGTACAAAAACACAGAATATTAACCATTACTGTAGCCCTTCTTGCTCTGATGGTGTCACCCATGATCCATCACACCTTGTGTTCATTTTTTGTTATGCAGTCAGAAGCAGCACACTCGCACTCAACTAGGAAATAAATAGCAAATACACACAATTATAAGCAGACTGAGTTAACACCGCTGGGCCAAACTCTGGCAATGAAACAATTATTCAGTCCTGGCTCTCAATGCCAAGTTTCCCAAACTGAATAGCTCACCCGAGTTTCCTTTGTACAGCAGTGTTGCACATCAGCCATGAACTGATCCGGGTGACAATAAAGGCATTGGCAGCGTGGATGTAGCAACTGTGCCATCCTGTGATGCTCTAAGTTTTTAACAGCACAGGGAAGTTTCCTACCAGAACACAGCAGGAACATTTATTCTTAGTAAATGGCTGTGCAGCTGCTTCTGATCTTCGATACATTCTTACTGCCTACTGCAGTAGACTTTTATCTACTTTGTTCCTGGCAGATGCTGTTTCCCAAGGACACATTCATTATCTAGAAGCGTCAGGAAAGGCAGAGGCTGCTGGCAGGACAAGAGGCAGTGGGCACAAATGAGAAACCTCAGACTCCATCTGGACATCATTTTTACTGTGAGATTGGTTAAAACAGCATCTGGCACAGGTTGCCAAGAGAGGCCAAACGTATCTTCCATCCTTGAAGATACTCAGCACACGATGGGACACACTCCTGGGCTCTAGGTGGCTCTGCTTGAGTAAGGGGCTGGATTAGATGGTCTGAAGAGGTCTCTTCCCACATCGACAATGCTGTAATTCTGTAATAAAGCTCTGAGTAGCTGAAAAGTGTCACTGTACATACTAACCATTTTGCTGGTCTCCTCCCTTACCCTACATTTTTAAAATGTGGTCATTTCCAGTATTTGAATTCCATGATATATTTATTTTCTCTCTGCAAGGTAATTCTTGATCAACAATTCCATTGCAGCAACACATTATCACAAAATCACAGAATACCAGGTTGGAAGGGACCTCAGGTCTTCTGTTCCAACCCTACCTGGCAAAAGCACAGTGTAAAGATGGCCCAGAACCTGGTCCAACTCAACCTTAAGTGTCCAGTGTTGGGGAATGCATCACTTTTTTCTCTGGGGAGATTATTTCAGTGTCTGTGTGTTCTCATTGGGAAAAAAAAAAAAAATCCTATTGCATCTACTTATAATAAACATCAAATATCTTTGAAATGTTTTACTTCTTCCAACCCACCGGCAGCCATCCCACAGTGCTGTGCTGCATCCACCAGGCAGGTACTTGACACCCTTGAAAAAAACTGTGCTCACTCAGCAAGAAGGTTGAATTTGTCCAGTCCTTCCCTATCAGGATAAAAGTGGTTCCTAAATATCCAGCAGCCCTCCTGGCTTTTAAGAGAGCTCTGTACTCTACTTGGGCAACTCAACCCACAACTTAGTGACAATACTTCTGTGTTTGAAAAGAATAGAGTGAGTTGAAAATGCATTCCATACATTATTACTTACTCCTGAAGAGTATATATGTTTTCTCATATATTATGGCCTTTTCTGTGTTGTGAAATGGAAGGTCTTGCCCAAAATACACAGGCTGGTAAAAGACTCAGCCATAACCCAGATATGTCTACTTTGAATGTTTAATACTCAGGTCATTTGTCTAGAGTTTAGTTGTATTACAGTTTCAGATCTATTTTTTGAAGTTCGCATTGGATTATGGCTTCAAAATGCTAATCTTTTAACACGGAAATCCTCCGCTCTCCAAAACACATATCCATTTCACAGGTTCAAAATCACTGCTGTGACGTCTGCACAAACTCATGAGATTTTTCATAGATTTTTTTATAAGGCAGATCTAGTACACACTAAGCATTTCAGAAATGCCTCTGTGGACAGGAAGCATGTGAGGTGTTGGGCTCATGTCTGTAATTGCTGACAGCAATGTACCAAAGTTTCTGAGAAGGAATTCAACTTTCCTGAAATTCAATACAGAAATAGCTAAGTACAGTGTGGGAAACATTTCTTTTGATAGACTCAGGACATCATGCTCTTGTGGTTTTAAAATAAACCTTCAACCCTAAGATTAAAAATCTGAACGCTGTGGCCAAGGTTGTGTTCCCCACAGAAATCCCGTAGGTGGCATCACAGCACAAGGGGAATTACATTTCAGCTGCTTTTGACTTAGAAGGAATGCAGCTGCATTGGGATTTTTATTTTTCAGTTGTTTTTGTTTAAAGCTAACACTTTTCTATTTTCTGTGCCACTTCATTCTCAAGATCAAATCTGCACAGGATTAAGTCTCTCCTGCTTTATGTAAATTTATTTCCTCCTGCAGATGCTTATGAAAATGTACTCAGGGCTGCCCCAAGAACGTAATTCTCCAGTTGAGAAGAAGGACATCAAGGACATGTATGGATGTGTGAAATTGTTGGCATGGAAATTAGTCAAATCCACAACCATAATTTTTGTCAGCAGCAATCTAAGAAGTTCATTTAACTGGGTACTTCAGGGGTGAATCAAACACAGGCACATACATAGACACACTCTCAAGGTTTCAGCACTTGGGAACAAAGAACTGAGTATTTTGAAGATTTTTTTTTACGAAAACCCTGGTTGTTCAAAGAACTATTGTGCAGACCTGAAATTATCATGAACAACAGTAAATTCAGCATTATTGTCTTAATTCAGAAGAGGAGGGAAAAGCACATGAGTGCATTAATATCTGAACAACGACCAGTACATGTCAGCACCATTTTTAATCTGGCATCGGGGGCCTCCACCAGGGGAGGATTGGGAAAACCAGCAAGGAGTCCAGGGCACAGATGGGACCCAGCCCGTTTACCACACGACCATCCTGGCCCCAACAATGATCATCAGGCACAGTGCCCCTCGTTCCAGTTAGAGCAACATTGGCTCACCTGGTGTGCAACCACCCGGGCACAATGTATACAGTCTCCTGCTGAAAAGAAAAAGGAGGTAAATTGAGGCAGGCGTGCCTCAGAGCTGAGCCGTGAATGGACGCCTGACCCTGATGCTCTGCTTCTCCCTAGCAGCTGACTTATCAAAACAGAGTAAGAAAATAGTACATTTTTAATCAGCAGTATGGAGGAAAGGAGGGGAAAAAGGAAAAACCCAGTAATTCCCTCTTGCAGGGTTCATCACCCTGCTCAGAACTTGCTACCAACACAGTATTTCCGCACACAACTTACCCCTCCACCTCACTTACAGGGTTTGTGAATTCCTTTGTCTGTTTAAATTTTTGCCCTCCTAACTCCTTAGAATCCACCTCCTCCCACTCACAGAGAGGGAACAGGGAACTGGCCCCACCAGCTAAACATCTTCTAATAGTAATGTCACTGTATTTAGGAGGTTTTATAAAGCTGCAGCTTTCCCAAAGAGAAATCTGTGTTTCTCAGCATGATACAGATACTCCAGCAAAACAAGCAGATCTAAAAATGCTCAACCACAAAAAGCAACAAAGTACAAAACAAGTAACAGAAACCTGCCAGACAGTTAATTTCTCTTCCACCTACTCGAAAACCAGAGAAAATACACAAATTGCAGATTTTTAGGTATTTCAAGATTTTCGCTAAGATTTTGGGGTATTTCTGTGACAGCTGACCTCACTGCCCCAGAAGAACATGTGGCTTAGGGCCACACAGAAACAGTAGGAAGCACCTGCTCCAACAAAATGTCTTTTTTTTTTTTTTTCTAGTAATATATCATTTTGCTAAGCTCTGTTTCCCCAAGAGCCTTGCACTATTAAGAAGTCTTTATTGCTGCTGTTGCTGTTCGGATTCCCTCCTCCTCTCCAAAATGGAAGCATTCAGAACAGTATGTACAATTTTTTGAATACTTGTATTACATTATTTTTAAAATATTTTATTTTATAAATATTTGACATTTTATTTATTAGTTGAATAATTTTTATTAGAAAGCCTCCAGCCCGAGCTTTCTAATTCACCTATTAAAGAACAAAAACGGCATCAGAAGAATCCAGTTGCAGAAGAGTCACTTGAGCAATGAACCTTTGCTCTGCCCAAGACTCCAGCAGCCCCAGCTCCTTCGGTGCAGCAGCACCAGCTTGGTCTCACGCACAGAGGGGCTCTGGAGAGGCTCCCCCACCCCCACTCCCACAGCACTCCAGCACCCAGGGACCCCAGATCCTCTTCACTCTCCTCACTCCTGCAGGGACCTGGTCAAGGCCATGTTTGGCAAAACTCAGGCCTTTACAAAGAAAACGCAGTGTGGGCATGGCCACTGCCCTCACAGATGTTCCGGGAATTCATCTACAGCAGTCATCCCTTGTGCAGTGTTTAACAGGGAGCTGCCACTCCGCTTCCAAATGCCACTCCATGCTCTGACCCAGCAGGAGTCCCACCCTTGTTAGCTGGGCTTTCAGTCTGCTCCCAGGATAGACATTTTTGCAGGAATTGGCATGTTCCTACAAAGACTGCCCAGCACTGGGCTGCGCTGGTGGGTGGCAGCCCCTTAGCACCAGGAGCAGCCACCTCATACACCTCCCCCTCAGCTGAAGTTCAACCCAAAAATGTCTTCCTGCCCCAATCACACTCGATCCTTCTCACTCTCAGGGCCCAGACCCCAGCACTGGCTCTGCACATTCCCACACTGAACGCACAGGTGGTCACACATCACCCTCCATTTGTGCCAAGGCCACCCCTGGCCTTGAGCAGCAGTGGGCTGGGTGGATCTACACTGGCTGACCTTTATCCATGCGTGTTTATAAATCATGATGCTGTCATATGAAGTCCCAGCACTCAAGTTCTTCACACGCAATACTGGCTCTTCTCTACATCAATGCTGCCCAGCAGCTTTTCCTCCATTAACAAGTCTGGTTAATAGACTTGCACTTTTCACAGCATTAGTAACATTAATAAGATAAATCCAGACAGCTACCTTAAAATTAACTCCTACTCCAAAACGCAAAGGGTCATCAGAATTATCAGATCTTCTACAAGGAAAGGCTGAGAGGATTGTTCAGCCTGGAGAAAGCTTATGGGTGGCACAATTGTGGCCTTCCAGTACCTGAAGGAAGTGGAAAGAAAGATGCAGAAGGACCTTTTAAAAAGGCATGTAGTGAAAGGACAAGGGGGAATGGATTCAAACTGGAAGAGATTAGGCATCAGGAGGAATTTCTTTACTGTGAGGGTGGTGAGACACTGGAACAGGTTGCCCAGAGCAGCTGTGGATGCCCCATCCCTGGAAACATTCAAGGCCAAGCTGGATGCAGCTTTGAGCAATCTGGTCTAGTGGAAGGTGTCCCTGTCTACAGCAGGGGATTGGAACTAGATGGTCTTCAAGGTCCCTTCCAGCCAAAACCATCCCACACTTCTATGAGAACAAGCACAAGAAGACAGAGATTCAGCTGTACCACTCACACTGCAGTCTCTGCTAACAAAACAGCGCTGCAGGATCACTGCTGACCAGCCCACCTCACACCTTCAGCTCTGCTGATGATCCTGCGTAGCCACATCAGCATCAGCCAGACAGAACGTGAGCACGCAGATGTCCACATGTACAGCAGACTGGCTGTGCCTTCGAAAGTAACTACCTGGCTTGGGCTAAGTAATGCCCTTAACAACCCTAATTACTTAACCACATCAGGACAGGAGACCAAGAACTCCGAAAAACTCATAATTCAGCCCTTGCTCTCTAGCATAGTGTATGGTGTCATTCCTGCAGCAGATGGATGGCACTGTGTCTACATGATATGCAAATGACTTATTCAATTAAGTTACTATGGACACTTGTCCTTCATGACCTGGAAATAATTTCACAACACATGAAAAAAGTGCCAAAGTGCCTAAAGTTAGTATTTCACAGAGGCTCCAATAGCATCCTTTCTGCATCACCTTTTCTAAAAGGTGATGCTGCTGGCACATACCTTATCTGACAGCACAGCTAATGAGCCCAGTCCACAGGACACCATCTTCCACATCTCAGCAGAGACTGGAGACTGCCTGGGCAATTTCTCATCCCTTTGACTGTTTTTCTACAAAGAATAACTAAAAATCTATGGTGCTTTTGTGTAATCTTCCTTCTGCTACATTTATTAACCGTACTTGACTGTGACTGAGTTGGTGTCTTGGCATTTTCCCATTCATTCGTAACTGTGCACTCCTCTTCAGCCCTTCATGCAGCAGCAGGCAGTACAAGAACCATGGAGCAGGTGTGTTCCTCAGCAAGGCTCTGTCTCACACCCGTGCAGCAAATGCACAGCAATGCTGCTTTACAGACTACTCACTTCGTTCAAAATTTAGGGTTTTTTTTTTACTTCCAAACAGACTGTAAGCCAAATGGACAGACTCTGATAATACAATTAATCAGATCTTTCTCCAGAAATGTCCATGCCTGATGGTCTTCAGTGACACACACACTGTCAGCTGCCCCATACTTGGCTTACTTGGTGCAGCTCAATGCACACACCCCCTGCCAGTCTCAGCCTTCAAGGTTGGCAGGAACTGCTCTCACTCCCACGCAATGGACAAGCAGACAAAATAAAGTAACACTTGCAAAGATACTTGAGAGTTCTATTTCCCCTCATTCTATTACGAGCTGCTCTGCAACATACTACTAGGGTAAAACCTTGATGAACAGTAGTTGATGTGGAATTAAGAGGGCACGCGGCCCACGTGTTCCTAACTATCTGCAGACCAACAAGCTCCTCAAACACATCAAGCAGCAGCATAAGCACACACACACCACAGACACCCCCTTGCACTCAGTATGTTAAAATGGGCAAGTGCAGAGCAAAAAGAAAAATGTCACAGATGTTTTGGGATCTGGGACTCAAGTAAAAAGAGAAACGGTCACAGCTGCAGGCTGCTTATCAGACCTGAACAGCCGAGACATGGAGGCACTGAAGTACTAAAGCGAGGTGGTTAAGCCTTTAAACGCAGCACCACAAAGTTCTCCTTCATTCATTAACACCCTCAATTTGTCCTTTTCACATGCACACAGCAGAGGAGTCAGAAGTCTCATACTTTTAAAAAAAGCCACAAATGTTTTCATTTCTTAAGGGTTTTTTGGGGGGAGGGGCAGAGAGGGCATCCCCTTGCTATTAGATTGCAACTTTTTTCCCCATGTATCTGTACTTTGCTACATAGCATCTTTCCCACAAGTATCTTTCCCACAAAAAGGCGTCCACAACCAAGTTTGAGAAATGTATTTGAAAATGGCACGGCCAGCTGCTGTAGAATTACAGCTTTGTAGATAATTTTGTTGAGAACTGCACACCCAAAAATTATATTCAACAGCCACCTGAATAAGCATCTGAGGTTTTCTGAATTTTAAACACTTAAGGGAAAAAAAGTTTGATGTGATAGTGAAGGTAGGTAGCATTCCACACAAGAACACAGTATTGAAAAACCACCAGGAAGGTGTTTTGGTTATTGGCCCTTTCCAAAATGTCAGTTTACCAAACAATATTCACTTAACTCCCAGCACATGAGCATACACAGAAGAAACATGACCAATATAATAATAATCCTCCCTACTACACAGTCAAGTAATAAGTTATCACACTATTTCACAGGGACAAAACTCAAGGTGTCACAACAAAGTACTACTGCTCAAACACGGACACCTCCCCAGACCAACGTATTTCAGAAGCAGAATACATGAAGATTTGGGACTTCTTCAGTCCCATACGAAACAAGTACTTGCTACGATCATCCTGCAAGCCAACCAGCATTCTTCCCAACTAGGCTTCTTCTACAGTGGACCAGAACTCCCTTCACATGCTTCAAGGACTTTTATTTGTAAAGTCTGCTGCAGAGGGCAGCTCCTTCGCTTTCCCATTCCCATATCCTAGGAGTGTGTGGCTCTGTCCTTAGAGAAGTGCCAGAGGCCTTTACCACACTGCCCACATGGAGCCCTAGGCAGGGGCAGCAGCATCTTTCCTGACTAGAAGTTTCCATTCGAATCACTTCACCTGTGAGAACCCTACAGCTAAAAGCCTGATTTAGTTAAAGCCACTGATTTTTAACTTGGCTGTTTTCAAGTTCCTTGGCTTTCCTGAAAACCACGACCATACTGCATTCTCAGTCACCACTTTCACATTTCAAAATTCATCTGGTTTTTATTTCTACAGTACCCACTTAACAAGAGCACAAGCATTTAGTGATAGCAAATTAGTACCAAGATGTAAGAATATCAGCATCTAGGAAAATACGCAGCTATTATTTGAGATAATAAATAATTACTATAATGCACTAAGACCTACCTGAAGCATCTAGATCCAAGTTCTACATCTTACTTTCTCTTACTTTCCTCTCGTCTCTTTCAACAGCCATTTTGCACCAAAAGAAACATTCACATAAAGTTCTCTGAATGCATTAAAAGAGGGAAGGGGATGGATAGGCAATCATTTGCACACACACCTAAGAGAAAGTTAAAAATCTGGTTTATTTGAAACTGTGAAATCAAAGTCCAATAAATAAAATGCTTAACATCAACACTGGACACTATGTAGGAAAACTCTGGTATGACTGGATTGTTCCCTTGGTGCTCCGAGCATGGATGAACCATGAAATGACTTCCCAGCTCCACACAGCCACAATGTTCTCTCGACAGTCTTTCCCCATTCATGGCAAGCCTTCCCCTGACACACACTGCCCAATTCCCCCATGCTGGAGTCTCACCAGCACCAGCACAACTGCCCCAAAGATGACAGGGCTCACAGGGCCGAGGCCCCAAGAGTGAGAATGAGTGCCTACATTTCAGAACTTCTAGAAAGCATCCCTCTTCCTCACTCAAAGCCCTCTGAACAGGTTTCATGAACTGTGCTATGGCCAGGTATATTTTATTTTTTAGTTTTTAATGAGCTATTATTAGGCTGTAAGAACACACTGTTTCTTAATCACTTTTTGGGGTGGAGGGTGCAACTGATCCCATAAATGCTGTTTATGTTTGTTTAACACTGCTATTAAATTACTAAGTTTTTCCAAATAGCAGAATCTATCTAAGTAACCGTATGTTACATACACATTAAAACTCTTTGAAGGACTCATAGGAAAATATTAAGATTTTATCCAAAATATAACTCCAAACACAACTTACAGAACCTCAGGCAGGAAGTAACCAAATTCTGCTAAAAATGTCACACCCTTTCAGAAACAGCAATAAAACATTCTGGATCTGCTTTAAAAACTATGGCACAGGGCAAAAGTATGCTTACTATCTTAAAAAATAGAAATAAGCATGGGCATATCACCCCTTCCTTGTAACACTGGCACAAGTGAACTCTATTTTTTTCTTAGAAAAGAGGGTGGGGAGAGGGGGATGAAGAGGAGGAAATAAAACCAATGCATCTTACGGGTTATTTATTATGGAACTGGCTGTTAATACTTGGAGGCACTCTTTGATAAGCCAGATGAAAACAAGCATATCCAGAAAGGATAGTACACAACAAGGCCTTAATGTGGCCACTCGTTTGTGCTTCAACTCAAGTGAACCTTCCCAACAGCTTTTCTATAATCTGCAACAGAAATGTTGGTCCGTACTGAAGGTAAGTCTATTTGGGTTTTATACTATTGTGATGCTCTCTATAGGCCAACAAGAACCAATCACTACATGAATATCATTGGCTCAGGTACCCAACAGTTTATTTAAAGCCTTGATGCTACCAATTCATCCACTTTCAGTCTGGACCATTTCTGACCCAAGGGACTTCAAGCCAGGGATCTAATTTGCTGGGGAGTAGCCTGCTCAGTTACTACCTCATAAAACAGCAATTTACAATGTCAGACCTTCCACCAAATTTGAGTGATATTTGGATAGGGCTTCTACAGGTAAGTGACGTGCACAGAGGTCATACACTCCATGTATCAAAGCACTCTCCAAAGCAGCTTTGTTTTTTGAAAAACAAAATAAAACAAATGCTGCTGCCAAGCTTTGAACAATAGGTATTTAAACAACCAGGCTTCAACACCAAACAAAAAGGATAAACACTTCTGGTTAGCAAGATCTATTTAACAGGTAACACAACCATTTCAAGCCAGTTCACTGTGACACTTCAATAGGCACCCGAAAGCCCCTCAGTCCTCACCACGTTAATACTCAGCAGGAACTACAGATCACCAGACTTAACTGGCACAGGTATTTTGACTGAGGAAAAAAACCACAATGCCATGTATTTCACTCCTAGCAGTGCAATGGGAATTTGAAGGGGCAATGGACGTAAAGGCTGCAATCACTTGTCGAGAAGATAAACCAAAAGACAGGTCAAAATATCAGGACTTAAAAATATGAATAATCAAATATATGTTATTCACATACGTTTACCTCGTCATTTTAACCAACATTACACGTTTTATTACTTAGAAAAGATGACACTGCAGAAAAATAAAATAAAATTTGGTTTTAACAGGACAAGTGTTTTACATGGTGGTATAAAAAATGTAATGGGAGCCTGGAGGAGAAGAAAAATAAATGGAAATGGAACAAAAAAAACCCCCCAAAACAAAACAAAAAACACAAAACAAAACAAAAAAACCCACAACACTACCCCCAGAAAAGGTAAAAAGCTAAAACAAATTCCAGATGTTTAAGTCTGAAGGTTTTAGCTTTTAAAATACACAACTACGTGTGCCTTTCACAATAACAGTCACAAGTGAACAATACTTTTTGTACTACTGCACCCTTCAACAGGCCAGTCTGCAGGTTAAAACAATATAATAAACTGCTAAATTGTAAGTATGCAATTATGGATTGCTTTTAGCTGTTACAAAAAGCTCGGTTACATATCCAATGGTCCAACTTTTAAATTCAAACTGTGCTTAATGTTTTTTAGTTCAGACATACTGAAACCCATTAGCACGGATGGTTTGTGATGTTTTATCGCCTTTAAGCATGTATTCCTCATTTTTCCAAAGAATGATGCAACATCAATTTTCCACGCATATAGCAGCAAGGAAAGTAATTCCAACTCTTTTTTAGAAGGATATGGCCTCTTGTGAAAGTAGTCTGACAAAAACTGTTTCTGTGCCTCATGTGAGTTGTGATCATACTGATTAGGATCTACCGCTAGAAAGCGGAGATCCTCACTAGAAGGAAGCTTCCTCATCTCAGTCCTCATCTTTTGTCGTTTGAAAGGCACTACCCCTGAAATCACTTCGTTCTCTGGACACAGAGCTATGCCAGTACTTAAGCTCAGAGGCTGCTGTTCCTTATTCCTTTGGCCTTCTGCAATAAAGCAGGAATCTGATTGCTTTCTTTTCAGTAACACAGAAATATGCTTATCACCATTCACAAACAGCAGCTCTTTCCTCTCAGTGCGCTCAAGCTCCATCTTCAGGCTTGAGTTGGTGTCTTTGGGAGCACTTCTACAACGGAGAAGATGTACAGCAATAGCTGTCAGAGTCATATTTCCAGTGTACACACCGCAACAGTGGATGCACTTGAAAGCAGGAGACTTTAAAATCGTATGCACAGTCGGCATTATATGATGCCTCTCTTTCAAATGCTTTTCATAGGTTTCTCTACCAGCAAACGTACCTAAGCAAAAGGGACAGGTGAACATTTTTCTGGTGCATCTCCTGTTCTCTTGTGCTGTCTGAGGTTTCACTTTGATGTAAACAGGGACAAGAACTGTTGAATATATTCCAACAAGCACTGCCAAATGTACTTCTCTTTCACCCATATCTTCATCTGGTAGCACTGTGTTGAAATCAAAGTGTGGAAACACAAGGCTACCCTGAGCATCGTTACCTAGCTGAATTCCTCTGTTGCTGTAACTTGCGTGCAACTGCTTTCTCCCATTGTGTGCAGTTTTATTGTGCTCCACGAGGCTTTTTAAGTCATAAAACGTTCCTGTGCAAAACAAGCAAGATAAGCCATGCATGAAGATATGTTTCATGAGCTCTTCCTCACAGAGAAAACATTTACAAGCGTAACACCGGATCGCTTTTTCTGTCATCCTCAGAAAGGATGCGCAAGCTGCAAGTTTGTGGGGTTCTGGGGTTTCGACTTTCACTTCATGTGGTTTGTGGGCCACCTCCATGTGCACTTCATAGACATTTGATGGGAAAAGCTCGTTACAAACAGGGCAGGTCTTCCACTGCTTGGCCTGTCTGACAGCCTGGCTTGTTTCAGGAGCAGGCGGGGAAGCCTGTAAGGATACATTCTCAGAGGTCAGAACCACAGGAGGAGAGGGAGCACTGGCCAGTGACTGGGACAGCTGAGACACCGACCCTGACTGCATGAGCTGGATGGGCACCTGTGGAGGTGACACAGTCGCTACTCCACCACCGGGAGGTACAGGCAAAGTAACTGAGATGGGGGCCAGCGTGTACGTAGGTATCCCATTAACCTGCTTCCCAGTGGGAATCAACTGCCTCAGTATAGAGCCCCCAGTCAAAAAAGCTGCACTTTGAGAAACCGGAGGCTGAACTGGCTGATTTACTGGGATGACTGCTGGGGCAACAGGCTGATTAAGCTGAAGGAACCCAGGTCCTACAGGCTGTCTGACAGGAACCACCCCCGGGGCAACAGGCTGGTTAAGCTGAAGAACACCTGACCCAACTGTCTGTGCCACAGGAAGGACCCTGGGATCAATGGGTCTATTCATGTTCCCAAGTGACTGGTTGACAGACAAAATTCCTGGAGCAACTGGCTGATTCACAGAGAGGACTCCTGGTGCAACTGGCTGATTCACAGGGTTGACAGGTTGAGTAACAGGGAGCGTTCCAGCTGGAACTGGACTGTTTATAGTACCAATGGGTTGATTAACAGGAAAGAGCCCAGGCATGACAGGCTGATTAAGAGGAAGAACCGCTGGGGCCACAGCTCTATTTACGGTCCCAACAGAATGATTAAGAGGCAGCCCATGAGAAACAATGATGGGCTGGGAAGGCGACGGCTGAATACAAACGTTGTTCTGACCCATGGGAGGATTGCTGGGCACAAGAGCAACGTGCGAGGATGTAGTGGTGGGAGCAGAGGTGGTTTGTGGGATGCTGCCAGAGGCACTTGGGATGGTCACTGGTCCGACTGTGTTCTGAACTGCTTGTGCCTGCACCGTGCTCTGGTTTTGATCAGACTGTGGAAATGCAATCTGGATGCAAGCTGGAGCAGTCACGGAACCTGTTGGGACAGCAGAAAGCCCTGAAGATGGAGCAGCAGCTGCTATGCCTTGGACAGGCTTTGGAGCAATAAACATTTGTTTCACAAGTCCAGGTTTCTTAATATGTTCCGAAATCAGAGATCGAAGTTTGTTCTCCAGGTCTCTGTGTGTTTCAGCTGTCAAGATATGGTACATTAAAGAATCTGGGCTGTTTGCAGGAACATTACATTTTTTACAGTATAACTCAACTGAATTTGGTGTACTTTCATCACACTTCTCACCAAAATATACACTTATTAAGTTGTTAAAATGATTCATCAGCACATGTTTCTTCATATTGTAATACAAGGTGTCTGTGAATTGACATTTTAGACACGTGAAGTTTATTATGTCACTCCTAAATTGTTTCATGCCATCCAAAATGCTGACTGTATAGTTCTGGATTCGTCTATTAGATGAATGAAACATCCGGATGTGTTTTCCTACCACTTTGGGATGAGAATAAAATGCACATTTTGGGCAAGAAACCACCATCTCTTGGTCCATTTCGTCCTCATGGTAACGATGCAAGTGATTCTTGAAAGACGTAAGCAACTTGGACGAGAACTTGCATAAGCTACAGCAGTATGGCTTTGTTCTGTATCTCTGCAAACAAAAGAAAAACATCAACTTAGAAACTGCCAGCTCCTACACTACTAGTATCTGTTTAAACCTGCACGATCACCTGTCAAAAATGCCTTCACTGGACATACAGTATGTATCTTGTCAGTTTCTTCTGGTTTTGAAAAGCAGATTTAAAGATTAAATACTTAAGGGGAGAAACATTTGTGCCTTTTTTTGTTTCATTATAATTTACTAAGAAGACTTAAATGAGTTTACTTCTACTCTAGTTCACAAGAAGTAATTCTGAAGCCTGTTTTTAAAGACAGGAATCACAGAACGAGCCAAGAAGAATGTGTATCCCACTGTACATAGGAAGTTAAGCCTTATCAATTAGGACTAGTAGCCCTTTTACTATGACACTTTAAAAGCTTTATTTAGTTCAAGGCCAGCTCCTTATCTACTGGACGAAAAGAGAAAAGACAGAACAGGCAGGGATTTTTTTCAGTATTTCAACAGCCGACTCTTCACTGAAAACTCTCCAGAAGGACCTTCCCACCAAAGCCATAAACAACTGATTTTATTGAGAACATTCTTCTGGAGCCAAAATAATAATAGAAAGTAGTAAAAACCCCTTCTATGATAAAGCAGCAATGTATTAACTCATACATACAATTTGTATTAACTCACATATACTGGGCATCTCATCATAGTAATTTCTTTAGGAAATTTCCTTTAAAAATGCTCAGTATAGAGCATACAGATTCTTCTCAGGGAAGTATTTTAACTGCTTAAGAATACATCTATCGTGCACTAAGCAGTGGTTTCCTCCCTCAGTTATATGTCAGATGACAGCACTATTTTTCATATCCATATGAACATTATTTGTTCTTTCTGAAAAACTGGTATCCCTATCAACCATTCCTTCTGATCAGCTTCCTAGGAAGTTAACCCTGGCTCCTGCCAAAAACTACAGAATCAGTCACAGCAACATCCATGTGACAAATCTGCACTCAAACATCCAGTAGAATCTGTCTGTTCCCCTAGACATGTTTTTCCCCTCACTGATTTTGCCCCTCGTGAGAGAGAGCCCAAAGAGAAGAAGCTGTTCTGCCACTGCAGCATCCAGCCCAGTTAGACGACGCACGTACATCTCACTGACGCACCACAAAGAACAGCAACACAACACGTGCAGCTATTTTTTCCTGTCATGTCATATAGCCATGGAGGTTACAGTCAGCCCCCTACAGACAACAGACAGCCCAGACAGACACCTACTAGCAGCACTACGAGAGTCTCCTGATGATAACCAAAATCTAAGCTCCAAATTCAAAAGACTGGGTCAGACAATGCCACTGGCTGGCTAAGGCTGCTGAAGAAGTACACTGCTAAGCAATCACTGAATTATCTTCTACTTACACTCTTTAGATGTCTAATCTCAGCTGCTAGTCAACAGCAACAAAGCAAATTAGCAAACACATCAATCTTCAAGTATCCTGCCTGGAGAAAGGCCACTGACACTAATGAACTAATGGAGCACACAGAACATTACTAGAAGATAGGCCTAACTACTTCTGAAGGAATAAAGTGACAAAAAATTCCAAACAATTCTCTTTCAGCAGAACAGATGCATGTGGAAGTCTGCTGCTTTGACATTCTCTGTATGAAATAGAGCTCTTCCACACAAACACTTTACAAGCCATTCTGTCAGCATGTTCTCCTCGCATCCTCATCTGCTTTTTCTGTTCACAAGTGCTACCACAGTCTACCAATGGCATCCCAGTTTTATAGAAAATTTGACAAAATAAGAATTGCAAGCCACTTAGGAAAAACAAAGCATCTTGGAGATTGACCAACACAACCTTCATCTGTAAAAATGGAATCCAAAAGAAGGTTTATTAGAAACATTGAGGTAAATTCAATTAGTCCTCCCTCAAAGAACCTACCCCAGAACATAGTAACACTTTCTGCTGTGTAATCTCGCATTCCCCACAACCCAGAAACATCCAGAAAGACAGGACAGCCTCCAAAAAACAAAGTTCTTCCAGAATTGTAATGTCTCCCTAAAAATAGTACAAATGGTGGAAACCACCAACTTCACTTACACAGACATCTTCTCCAACCTACTGAGTATACAGGAGGAAACAATGTATTTTCCCCTTATGGCAACAACTTTGGAATAGAACATCCTGAAGGGACCGACTTCTTTTCTCCCAAATCTAGGCAGCACGATATGTGAATATATATCACGATATATAGCACGATATATAGCACGATATATAGCACGATATATATCAATAAACCAAAACTGTTTAAAGAAAATGGACAGGAACAAGGTTAGTATCCAAAAGACAGTTCGGCAAATCTTTTCCAAGAGACAACAACATATTGCCAACTCTACACTGAATTTCATCAGATCAGATTCCAATCTTCCTTTTTGGACAGATAGAACTGGTCATGCTGACTACTTGATTCAGGACATGTATTTCTCCCTTCTGGTAAGGGAGCAGGTCTCTGCCTTGTGTCCCTCCAGACAATACGGAAGAAAGAAGCTTCCCTCTCTAGTGCACAATTTTCAGTTGTTTTCCTCTTTCGTTGAAATAGCTAATCGTTTTTCCTAAAGGACTGGTGAAGGAGAACAAGCTTCACTTAGTCCATCCTCATCCTGTTCTTTTCTATTTCATGTCTGGGGAGGAAGGGGAACCTCCCTTGCTCATCTAACAAAATCTCCCAACACTGAACTTCTTTCTTTAGTCAGAAGGTAGAGGAAAAGACAAAAGAGACAGAACCCGGAAGAGCAGAGCTCAAATAACATGATTGGGGCCAGTAGACCTGGTAAAGGGAGAGGTTTTTCATGTGAATAAAGAATAAATTAAAAAGGAGGGGGAAAAGAGAAACCATCATTAACAATTAACAGGATTTATTTCATTCACCTAAACTAAAAGCAGTATTTAGTAAAGGTAACTGTAAGCCTCATCTGAGGTGGCACTTAGGAGGCTGGACACAATTTATCCCAAGTCAAACAAAAAGTCTCATTTGACTCTTTCATCCACAAAGTCATGTGAACAGATGAACTTCCAATCTTAAATGGGAACTCAAGTCAGCCAGAAATAGGAAACAAAGCAGACAAGGGTCCTGAAGGGTGGAACCCTACTTAATGAGGGCTTGGCAAAGACAAAGCTTTGTTTGGACAGCCAGTATGCTGGGGGCTGAAACTACACCACTTTGAAATCTTTGTTTGCTTTAAAGATAAAGGCAGAAGTTTTAAAGACGGTACAAAATAGTCCTGACAACCCCCCACCACACTATTCTACAGCATCACCTTTTGATTCAAGATGAAAAGAGCAGACACACCCACTGCTGTTTAGATGCCATTGACAGGTCTTCTGTATGGAGGCAATGACGGGCCCCAAGACTGACAAGTCCACCTTTTTTTCTGGACATACTCCTTCCTCTGCTCTACACCACATCTTAGAAACTTGCTACTATATACAATTATAGAGTTGTTCCTCTCAACTCTTCCTTTCTTGTAGAGTCTGGCTATACAGAACTAAAAGCTGTTTCACATATACAGATCTAACTGGAAAGAGTTTTCCACTGCCACTCCATACCAAGCCAGTAATAATAATTTCATCATAAACCACTTGCATCTATGCAATCGCATTTTCACCCTTCTAATCAAACAGGAGTCATGTTGTACACAAGACCATGCTACGTCTACATGTTAGATTAGGCTAAAAATGCAGAACATTAGTGTGACGTCTCAAACATGGATGTTCAAGGTTGTATCCTTCAAGACAGCAAATGGCAACTGAAGTCCTCATAACCAGCTGCATTACACAGAAAAGCAAAGAGGAAATGTAAGATTATTCCCTGACTAACAACACTTAGAAAACAAATATTAAAGCTATTTTTTTCCATAAAAAAAGCTGCATCCCAATTTCTGAACATCGTAAAATTCGGCAACTCCACAAAACACTTTTACCCAAAATCTGTGTCACAAACATACATACCTTCCTTCTGCCCACAGGCTCCCAAGGAGAGACATCACTCCATGAAGTGTTACAAAAGTAGCTTTCACCTGCATCAAAACTTTTAAGATTCTAAAAGTAAAATAAAAACAAAAAAATTAAAACAAGGCTTTTGCAGTCTGTTCTGAATATAAAGAAATTCTCAACAGGAAATAAGGAAAAATAAAAAAGAAAAACCCACATGAAGAGAAGATGACTTGGAAGTCCATACAGCATTCAGATACTGGTCCCAAAACTCCTTTCAAAGAAACTACTTCTTTGACCATCTTTGATTTATTTTAACTCAAATGTTCGTTCATAAGACTGCCTGGTAATAGAGTAGGAATTCTAAACATTTCATAGTTACTGAAAATAAAATAAGGAGTGAAAATATTTACACTTGAATTCCACTGCTTCCAACCAACTTCACAGTGAACACTCAAAGTATTTTCCCCCTCTACCTTCCTCAGTAATATTTCACTGGTTACTTCCATTTATCAACTTACCACTGTGGTTTACTTTGCAACAGGTTTTAGTATTAAATCTGCATAGCAGTGTTACACTTTTAACATGGAAAAACGAAAGACATTCACAGATGCTGATTTCCAAGAGCTGCTTTTCCTGAAGATGCAAAGGCAACATTACCGTGTCTGCAATAACTGCATCAGGGAAAGCAACTTTCCTTATAGCCTTCTTCTAATCAATCCCATTAGAGCAGTTCATGTTCCTCAAGCCAAAGCCAGCTACTATCCTAAAAATACTAAGTTCATCTCCAGTTTTCTGAGACCCACACATACTTAAACACAAACTTACTTGGAGAAAAAAAACAACCAAACAAACTAGATTTCTGTTTACTGGGCATTTCTGAAGATCCTAGACTAGATTCAACAGCACACCAGAATGCCTTGGATGAAACACAGGCTACAAATCCAGGCTTCATCCACAGAAAACTTGCACCTCTTCTCCCCTCGCATTCTTCCCTTTCACAAATCCCTCTTCACTCAAAACTCTGCAGATACTTAGAGAAGGCAAGATGTTTCCACTTCTGTAGCAAACTCCACCACAACAGCAGAAGCAGATAATAAATAACATTTAAGATCAGATGACCTTGTAAAAGGAGTGGAATTCATAACTCTAATAGTTTGTATTATATGAAATTTAGCAGCAACACAGAATATACTTGGCAACAAAGAGAAACAAAGCCTCAACGATCAGACAAATACAGAATCCAACTTAATGCAGGCTCTGTCTACACCAGGCTCCTGCCCACACCATGCAAACATGAGCATTCCTGTGTGTTCAACAGATTACAGTAAGCCAGAACATCATGCCAGTGATCATTTGATTTAAACTTCATTATTCAAGAATCTAGAAAAGTGCAGCTGAGTTTGCAATACACTGTCTAGCTTTTTCAGCCATCATGTATGCCCAAGGAGAATCCAGAGAAGCTCAGGGCAACAATAAACAATCCCTTGCAAACTAATCAACACCTACAAGTCATTTATTTGCCCTTTAGCCAAACCTGAAAAACAAACGAACGAACAAACAAAAACAAACAAACCAGAAACACCTGAGAAAGAACTCTTGCATGGAGCCAGAGAAATCCCAGAACTTTAGGGAACTATTTTTGATAGAGAAAATGAAGAAAGTTGAGATTTACTAAGGAAGTTTCAGCCAAACATGCTGGAGTGAATTACACACGGTTAAAAAAAGGTTTCTTAAAGTTTATGGCTCATCTGAAACATGTTCTGTTTTTGGTTTGAGAGATAGGCTCCTATACTTAAACACCAGATTCCCACAAGCCAAAGACACGTGATAATATGTCTAAATTTTGCTGAAATGGCTATTTCTTACCTAGAAATACCTACTCATCAAAATAACCATTCTTATCAATACAGTCAGTCAGTGGTGCAAATGACTGTTGTGAACACTTGCTTTAAACAGAGATCCACTAATTTGTTATGACCTTCCCACATTTCTTACTTCCAGGAGGGGAGGAAAACAGAAGGGAAAGGTAACAAGAAAGGAACAAAGCCCTCTAAGAAGCCTGACTAATCCTGATGCATAATAGCTATTTTTAGGTTGAAGAGAAAAACATTTTTAAACTAAGAACTGTTCTCCCCTCTATATTAAAACTATCACGGTTTTCCAGAACAAAAACATAAAAAGCTCAGAGTTTAAATGAAGACACAGAATCACAGAACAGAATCATGGAATGGTTTGGGTTGGAAAGGACCCTACAGATCATCTAGTTCCAGACCCCTTGACACGGGCAGGGATGGCACTCACTAAACCAGGTTGCCCAGGGCCCCATCCAACCTGGCCTGATACACTGCCAGGGATGGGGCATCCACAGCTCCTCTGGGCAACTTGTGCCAGTGCCTCAGCACCCTCTGAATAAAGAATTTCTTCCTAACATCTAATCTAAACATCTCCTCCTTCAGTTTAAAACATTCCTGCCCCTTGTCCTGTCCCTATCCGTCCATGTAAGAAGCCCCTCTCCCTCCTTTTTACGAGCCTCCTTCAGGTACCGGAGGGCTGCAATGAAGTTTCCCCAAAGCCTTCTCTTCTCCAGGCTGAAAACCCCAGCTCTCTCAGCATGTCTTCAGCTTCAGAGCAGAGGTGCTCCAGCCCCCTCATCACCCTCATGGCCCTGAAGATCACAGTACGTTAGAGAAGCTGAAACAGTTTACTGAAGGAAAACCTCTGACCTTGCATTGTACTTAAACACACTATTTGGAGAAACAAACTAGTACTTCAGCCAAAATGCTCATGTTTTCTTCCTAGCAGAGATCGATCAGCCCAAAAACTAACCCGTCTGGTCTCTAAGCTACAGGGAGGTACTAATCATACATGAAATCCCTTCATCTTCCTCACAAACTATTGTCCATTATCTTCTTTATTACAACAGTGCAAAAGACCAATTTCAAGACCAGATGCAAGTCATGTTTGCATCAAATCATATTTCAATCCATTTCTTATACTGTCCAGCCCCTTCACAAAGTCCAGACACCAAATCTCAGTATTTCAGACAACAAACAAGCTGAAGGTACTTCTCACTAAATGGTCTTCAAGGCCCCTTCAAACCCAGGCCATTTTATGATTCTAAATTTTATTAAAACCTCACACATCCCATACTACCAAAAAGAAATACCATCATCATATGAACCAAGCACAAATCAAGCTATAGAAACCATTCTTCCTGCTGCTGAAGTTGTACCAAAACCAGCCCCAAACTACCTGGAAAAAACAAACTGAAGTTATGAACTCGGTTGAGGGAGAATTATTTGAGAAAAAAAAAATACAGTATTTTTTGGCCAAAATCTCGTAGAGGTTTTTCCACAGTGGAAATGTTTGCCAGGTTTACCACCACCACCAGTTATTAAAAATGAAGCAAAACCAACTAAATGTACATTATACATACCCCCAAAAACCGAACCAAATACAAAACAACTTACTACTTAATTACTATTGAAGTCCATGCAACAATCAAAGAGTCCACAAGCAATTTCATAGCAAAAATCTGTCATCATCAAAACATTCCTACTTCAAATGGTCAAGACAGACTCAGGTTCTGAGTTAGAAGTGTGATTACAGAACAATATTAACACAATAAAAACAGCAAGTAAACAGAAATTACTAGACATTGTACAACATCGTTCAACTGCAATAACAAAGAATGTTCCAAAATTAGTTCTGCATGTAGTCTTGAACAATTTTTTTTCCAATCACTTACTTACAGAGTTTCAGAAAGAAACCACCACAAAAGACACAACGGCACCCTTAGAAAGTGTTAAACCTATTCTAGTACTGCCATACAGAAGCAATCAACCTCTTGACTACAGTCAATGTGAAGTCATGAATATACTCAACAGCCAAAGAAGCCTGTGCACCAGCTCACTGAAATACACTATTGTTAAGAAATGGAGTTACACTGCTGTGTTTGCACCTTTTCTGGTATTAGGCTTGCCAATCTGATGGTGTGCATTCTTCCTGACTGATGCACAGAATTTTCTTCTGGAAGTGGCAACAATGGTACTAGGTTCATCTCAATCGCCCCACACCTGCATATACTTTTTGAGATGCAGAACCAAACTACAACTCAATAAGACAATTTCGGTATTTTCACTGGACACAAAGTTTAAAGGCTTATCCATTTTCAGAAACGCTGACAGTCTGTATGTCCCTTTAGAGGCTTGCCCTTGATATGTGATGGGATGTCTTTGAGAAGACTCAAGTCCTCATCTGCCTGAGATTTTAAAAGAATTGAAAAAAGCTGCCGCATAGCACACAAACAACAACTCATTAGTCTTGTATTTCTTCTTAAAGCTGTACTGTTTCCTTCTGTTGAAACATTACTAACAGAGAATATGCAGCACCACCTGTGACACATCTTGTTATGAAATACAGCCTCTTGCAGTGTTACATACTAACACACTAAATTCCTCCCCTGGCATATGAGCAGTCAGTAATGAGTAATCCCTGAAGTAAGGACCCCCCCATACAGATCTATGGCAGAGCATCATACATATACCAGAAACTGATATATTTTTCAGGAGTTTACATTTCAGATTGATTTATATTTCAGATCAGTTTACATTCTTTCAAATGCTTTACCTTCAACAATTCCCTGCAGCTGTCAAGCCCAAGATCCACAAGAATGTCCTTCACCTTTTTTCGAGCCTTCCTTATATTATCAAGGTTTTGAACAGGAATTTGAAACATTTTGCACTTTTCCTGGGGGAAAAAAAACCACAACAACCAAAAAAATAAGGAAGAAGAAAAAAAAGAAGAGAAAAAATAAAATAAAAAATTTAAAAACAAAAAAAGTGACAAAATACTTAAACACAGGCACTTGCATTTAACAATGTTAAAATAAGAACTAAAGTCTGCAAAGTCATAGAATAGAAATATTTAGATTAGAAAAGACCTCTAAGATCATCGAGTCCAAACATTAACCCAGCACAGTCAGTCCACCATTAACCACGTCCCTCATCACTACACCTATGTGTCTTTTCAATATCTCCAGGAATGAAGACTGAACTACTTCCCTTGCCAGCCCATTCTAGTGCTTGGCAACCCTTTTTCTGCAGAACTTTTTCCTAATATCCAATTTAAACCTCCCCTGGTACAACTTGAGGCCATTTCCTCTTGTCCTGTCACTTGTTACTTGGGAGAATGGACCAATCCCCACCTGGCTACACCCTCCTTTCAGGCAGTTCTAGAGTGGTAAGATCTCCCCCGAGCTTCCTTTTCTCCAGACTAAACACCCCAAGCTCCCTCAGCCACTCCTCATAGGACTTGTGCTCCAGACCCCTCCCCAGCCTTGTTGCCCTTCTCTGAACTCAGTCCAGATCCTGAATGTCTTTCCTGTTGTGAGGGGCCCAGAACTGGACATAGCACTTGGTGAGGCCTCATCAGCGCCAGTCACTGCCCCAGTCCTGCTGGACGCACCATTGCTGATACGGGCCAGGATGTCATTTCTTAAATATGAAAACCCCAAATCCTTAAGCCAAAGAAGTGGGCTCATTAATATTTCCAAGTAGACCACCTGACTGATTTTAAAGGAAACAGAATCTGATCGGGGGCGGGGGGGGGAATTCCTCTACCTACAGAAAATTCCAAATTTTTCTCTCAGATCTCCTTGTATCTACATGGCAGGAACACTGGTTTTGTGGGTTTTTTGCAAAAGAACATGATCACCACAATTCTATTAAGTTCTATTCAGAAAATTACTATCATCTCATTTAGAAAGGAGAAATTCAACATCTTTCACCTTGAAGGTTAGCATCAGGATGAGAAGTCTCTTTGATAATTTTGTTTGCTGTCATGCTTAAAATGTGATTGCTAGTAAAATCTAGATTTCCTGCTGGAAGTTTCTGCTTTTGTAAACTTGTAAGGTATCCCCATGGGCTCAGCTTCAAAAGTATGTCAATTGCCTTTGTCAACTCCTTCCTAGATTACAGCAAGATGCAATGCAGACTGAGCTTTAAGAAAGTACAACGGACAGAGAACGCAAAACCTAACCCTATGCCTGCACTGAAAAAGGTCACTGGAAGCTTCTACAGTATTTGGTGCTTAAATAGCTAACAGACGATCCAGGAACGTTTACAACATCTTAGTCCTTACTGCTAAACAATTCATCCATCCAGGACACACTTGAACAGAAAAAAAAAAAAAAAAAAAAAAAAAAAGGAGATCCCCAAAGAGTACTTCAGCACAGACCATCTCAAATGTCTTGAAAAGCTGTACTTTACCAAAAAAAAGCAAGCTCCCTGCCAACATGAAAGCTTTACTTTGAACGAACGATAAGACTTTCATGCAAATAGTTGCAAAATCCTCATGCACATCAGACACCAGCTACAAGCTAAGCCTCAAAAAAATGAAAAAAAAAAAAGAAAAACACAGAAACCATATAAAAAAAGTAGTCTCTATGTAAGCCCCCCAAACCTTAATTTATGTACAAACCATATAATTGAGGGGTTTATAATTAAAATTCAAACAACTCACATAATACTCTTCGCTTCTTCTCCCCCAGAAGGAAAGGTGTGTAGAGAGAAATGGAGAGGGAACCCCATTTGACAGATGCTAGTCTTGTTTTCTAATGTCTTTTATCACCAGGAAGTCCAGAAGACATTCTGATACCATTGGGGTGGGTGCAGAACAGGAACCTATACAGAATGGAATAAATCAGAGTAACTGGTTTGGCATTCTCTCAAAATGCAAGGAATAAAAATCTGACATAAAATATTCTTTTCAAAGTGAAGTCCACTGGAAATTTGCACAGTGTCTAGCTAAAGCTTTATAATCAGTCCCTCTATGACAGCAAGTTATGCACATCAACCCCATGGTCCAGGGTGGGTAACAACAGAGCTGACTGGACACCACCACACTCAGATCAGCCAGAAGGAGACGTGGCTCAATACATCAGGCTCCCCTGGAAACACTTCCCCATCTCAGTCTTTCAACTCATACATTGACGCTACTGAAGAAGGTGAAGCAGGCATTTGTTGAGGCATGTCTAGCTCACAAATAAGAAACCATCTACAAGGGGTGTAGTTACATAACATCCATGTATCTCAACAGTTTTCTTAATCAGTAATCATTCTGAAATGGAAATTATTAATCCAGGAGAAAGAAAAACACACCAAAAACCCACCGCAGTAAAAAAAAATTGAATATCAATTATTTTCTAGTTTTCAAGCAGTTGGTTCCAGAGGCCAGCATGAGCAATCACATGCAATGTTATCCAGTAGGTATTTAAACAACCTGCTTGGGAGTAAAGATCTTAAATTGCTCATCTCACACTAGAATCACAGAATGACAGAATGGTTTGGGTTGGAACAGGCCTTAAAGATCATCTAGTTCCAGACCACCTCCCATGGACAGGGACACCTCCCACTAGACTGGGTTGCTCGAAGCCCCATCCAACCCAGCCTTGAACATTTCCAGAGGCGGGACATCCACAGCTTCTCTGGAAAATCTCTGCCACTGCCTCACCCCCCTCACAGTTAAGAATTTCTTCCTAATACCTAATCTAAATCTACCCTCTTGGAGTCTCTGTATCCATTAGATCAGCACTGCCCCATCATAAAGGTCACAAAAGATCAACCTTCTGAACTTATTCCCTCAAGCCCTCAGATTAATTCCTTGATTATTATGCAGTTTATTATCCACAATTTTATACTAAAAATTTATTTTTCTTGTATTTTGGACATTCTTCAATCTTTAGTTTGCACTTTGGTTCCATGCATTTCTTGGTCCACATCCCATTCTTAACCAGTAATTCAACTTGAAAGGACTACAGCAAAACTGAGTCTTGATCATTTTACTGCACTGCCTACCTGAAAGACAAAAATTTATCTTTCACTGCTTTTAAGTGTTGTTTCCAAAAAACCTGATAATCCATTGAGTTTTCTGACTCTGTGCAATTTCACAAACAGAACCAAGGCAAGTTTACAGCAAAAAAAAAAGAATTATTTTAGCAGCTGATGTCTCAAATTCAGTTCTAAGAAGGCCATTCAACTCTTGCCCAGGCATTTTAGCCACCAAGCTATTCCTGTATTTGTTGCTTAGATAAAATCTCCATAATGATACACAAAGCAGAGCTTTATTAAACACTACAGGCTCCTTTCATTTCTACATTTGTTACCAGATTGTAACACCCAACTAGTTACATTTGGCTCTTCAAAGATCACAAATGCAACTCTTCCCTTCCAGCAGTACTGCAGTATTTTAAGACTAGCCTAAAAGACAAGGTAAAGTCTGCACAGTACCTTGGTAGTCAAAGACAGTCTGCAAAGTAACTATCTTTTACTATCATTTCTCTGCATTAAAAAAAAAGTAAAAACACTAACATTGCACCTCTTCAAAGTGAGAAGTCATCACAAAATGCCAAGTTCCTATTCATTCTACTTCTTAGAACCATTCTCATTCATCTTGGAAGGAACCTCAAGACATCCAGTCCAGCTTCCTATAAGCAGGCTCAACCACTAATTGCAGCCAGGGCACTGTTTTGGCCAGTCAGGTTTGGCAGCCTCTCTGGGCAACCTCCTCCAGTGACAGACTGTGCTCACAGTGAGAGCGTTTTTCCTGACATGAAATCAGCACTACTTTCGTTTGTGTTCCTAGAGGAAATAGGATTTGCAAGAAAATTGAAACGGAGTTGGTATGGAGCTGGCACAAGGAAGATGCACATATGTGCCTTCAATGGACATGCAAATACTTCCAGCAAAATCTACTGAACTAGATAATCAGGCATTTCTAGAGATTTCACGAAGAGGCATGTTAGAATATCCACAGAGGAAATGGCTGTAAGGTAACCCTTTTAGACACCAGATAATCTGTACAGAAGCAAGATCTCCAGATGTGTTCCTAAGCTGGCCTTCACTGGAGTCTGTTGCTCGTAGAACTGTTTAGAGTAGGGAAATTATGAAAAGCTTATGAAACTTTGTCCTTTCATATTATCTGCCTTGGAAATTTAATCATTCTTAGTTTTTATGACTTTTATCTAGTAACTGTCATTAATAACTGAGAAAGAGATTGTTATAAAGCCTTTGGTCTTTATAAGGGCTTTGTACCTTTTACAGGACCTTTATAAAAGTTTGTTGGTTTGGAACATTAGGGTTGGAGTATTTTCAAAGGTTTTTTTACCAACTTGTATTTCACCAGTTATCAGAACTGACAAGCACCAATAAAGAATTATTTTCATTTTAGTAAACTCATTAGAAGTTGGTAATTCAGTACTAGTTGAGAAAACAGTAAAAACTGCTTCACTCCTGAAAGTGGAATGAATGCATGTGATCTATTTCTAGGAAGCTAAGGAACAAGAACACTGGATGGCAGAGAGCATCTAGGACAGGCGCACTGAGAAACTGCCTAGAAGAATGCAAGTTTGGCTTGGCCATGCCAAATTTTACCCTCATCAATCTGGTTTTGTGTCTGATAAGCTTACAAGTCCTCTTAAGACTTGTTGAGCAGCTGGATATGTGCTCAACCGGTTACTCATTACACGGTCAGTTCCATTTCCTGGACTCTTATCTCCGCCTTCTGAAAGAGACCTAACCAGATTTACAAGTACATCGGCACCATCAAAGCTTATCCAGCCCATGGAGGGAGAGGGAAGAAAGCTTCCTAAAGAAAAGAGTCAACTGATTAGAATGGATGCTACTCTTGTTCATTATTTAATCTGTTGTAATTAAAAATATATTCTAATAAAATTTACAAAGAGCAGTTCTGGTCAACAAAGTAATTCATCTTTATCATCTTATATTCAAATTTCTATCCAAGTGCAACTTGACAGAAATCTCAGGTAAGAAAAAAATTTAACTCTTCTTTGTCCAACTATATCAGAAACCTCTGGGCATCTCAAATCATAGATCTCTTAGAGTCACAATAATTTTGCTCTTTTCACGGCTATAAATCACATACCATCACATAAAAAGGTCATCCTGCCCAACACCAACACAACCATCATGCAACAGCTGTGAACACAATGAGCACTGAGGTATGTGATGACACAGATGAAGATGCAGCAACCTGCATCCTACCTAACAAACCAAAACAAATTCAGATCACTAACTTTAGCTACTGTGGTTTAAATAACTATTGGGATGATTCATTAACACACAACAAAGTCCCTGCTATCCAAGACTGGTGAGAAAAGATGAAGGGACACTACCATTTAAACTCACAGTCTTCCTAAAGCACTAACTCACACAATGCTTTGACTCCCTTGGGAGTCCCTTCTGGGCACTGGCCAGATTTTGAACCCAGCAGGATCCAAGTTCATCCTAGGTGACGTAAGCATCTGCATGGAGCCCACTGAAATCCTGCAAGATCTGTCAGCCCCATGTGCATGTGAGCAGGGGAGTCACACCCTGAGCCCACAAAGAAGGATCACTGCATTTGTGCTGCACTCATCAGTTTGGTATGACCCCAAGACTTGGCATTTCACAAATGCACACAAAAGTCCACAGCACAGATAATCCAGAACCTTAACACGTCAGCAAGGGGACAGAACTCAAAAAAACAACCCAGGGCTGTGCAACAGGTTTCAGAGGAAGGACTCAAGTGTTCAAACAAGCCAGCTCTACCAGCACTCAGCAAGACTTAGCCAAAATCAAGGAGTTCCCAATGGAAAAACGTAAGGTGCAACAACACTGTGTGTGCTCTTCCTTGTTCCTAAAGATTTGCTGTAATTTGTGGAGGTCGTTTTTCACAAAACTTCCAGGAAAAAAACCACAGGAATTATTGCAGCTTATCATATACAATACACCTTGTAACAGGTCTTATTAGAGCTTACCATATACTTTATTTCTTACCCAGTTTCTCTAAATATTGTGCTAAAGAAATCCCCCTTCCTCGATCAAAACTGAAGAGAAAGTTTATTAAAAGGAACACTAGTATTTCTAGAATATAGATTAAATATCCCAAGAGTCTTTTAAAGTATTTCATTATAGTCCTTTACAACTGTTTTTTACCAACACAGATTTTTGATGACAGAAAACTATTAAGGGCAACAACCAACTCCCCCCCAGTAATTTACCCGTCAGAACTTTATCAGCTGAAACTGAGTTGTTCATAACTTTGACAGTACAGGACTCTGAACTGCTGCAGCAGGAGTCAAACACGTGTCTTTTATTCCGTTTACAAACCAGGACAACTGGAACTCCCCACTACCTGCTCTCGACCACAAAGCAAGCGCACTCAAGTGGTTTTCATGGCTTGCACTGCGTGGGTCGTGGTTGTTTACATTATCCATAAACTTTTTTTTTCTGAACGTACGCATTGCTGAGGCACCACAATGTTATTTAGCGTAATTTTGCATCCCATGAACTGATTCCATTAACTGGTGATGAAGTGCTGGCTCTGTACGCGTGCCATTCCTGCCCACGCTACAGCTTGCCACAAACTGTTTCAAATTAAAGCAATTCATTAAACGTAATTAAAACTATTTATCCACAGACTTGGAGGCAACCTATTAAGCTGGTTCCTTAGACACCCCATCGCTGAAACGCGACCTGGAATCAAATAACCAAGACGCGAGAAGCGCGGGGCTAACGCGCTGTTCCCAGCCCGCAGCAGCGGCGAGGCACCGGGGGAGTTCCCCGCGCTCAGACGCCTCCCACGCCGGGGCCACGCCGGACCCGTCCCGCCCCTGCCCGCCCGCGCCCGGCGAGGCCGCTCCGAGCTCGCAGCGCCCGCCGAGCCGAAAGCGCGGAGCCACCGGGGCGTTCACCGCCCTCCGCCCCGCCCAGCCGCACGTACCCGGCCGGGCTGCAGGGGGAGCCCCCGCCGCCGCTGCTCCTCCTCCTGCTCCTGCTCCCGCTCCTCCTCCTCCTCCTGCGGCCGCCGCCGCCCGCCGCGATCCCGCGCCGCCGCCACCCGCCGCTCACGGCTCCGGCTCTGCCCCCGCCGCTGCCCCCGGCGCTGCCCCCGGCGCCGCCGCCGCTGCCCCCGGCCCCGCCCCGCGGCCCCGCCTCCGCCCGGCGCCGCCGCCCGCGCTCAGAGCGCGCCCCGGGGGGGCGGCGGCATGGCCGGGCCCGCGCGCGCCTCGCCCCGCGCCCGACTCGCTCCGCGCCCGCCGCGCGCGCCGCCCCCGCGCCGCCGCCCGCGCCGCATCAACCGCCAGAAAGAGAAAATGGCGCTCGATCGGGCACGGGAAGTGACGTCAGCCTCATTTGCATGCCAGGCGGACAGCCAATGGGGAGAGACTCGGTCAACGCTCCTATTGGCTCCCCGGGTAGAATGGGCGGGGCTGAGGGCGGGACCTCAGGTGGGGGCGGGGCCCAGCGTGGGGCTCACCTGCGCCCCTCTCACCTCCAAGGGGCAGCACTGAGCGCTCTCGCGAGAGCCGTGACGTCATCCTGGGGCGGAGCCTGATGACACCTCGCCCATCACGTGAGGTTGCCACGTGACAACCCAGCCCTGGGGATGCTGGGTGGAGCCTCATTTGCATTGGCTGCGTTCTGGAGGCCCCGCCCACCCGTGCTGGCCAATGGGGCAAGGCAAGGCCTGGCGGGAAGGCTCCCCATTGGCGGCGCTCCTGTGGGCGGGGCTCCACGCCTTGGCGCCAGGGCGGGGCAGGGCCCGGGCGCGGGGCCCTCTGGTGATGGCGTCGGGGAGCAAGGCACCGCCGCACCCGCGGCGCTGGAAGGCGCTGAGGTGTGATGGAAGACACATCGCTGCGAGTCTGTCCCCTGAGCCTTGTCTGCCAGGCATCTCCATGTCTGTCTGCTAACAAAGCTCTTGCTCTTCCCGTGATGGCAGATGGTTTCCGATGGACACAAGATGGAAACAGAGCCAATCCTGTGTGCAGGCGGGCAGCAGCCGTACCACAAGGACCAAGACAAGCGGCCACATCAGCAGGATGGGTGGCTGTCCACCTCTGCCGCCAGAGGCAGCGGGAGGCCAGTCACGGCAGGAGACCCTATAGGGCCATGCTGGATCCCATCCTTGGCACATCAGGACCTTCTCCCTGTGTCCCTACCATCTTCCTGGCACAGCTTTCAGTCTTCCCCACGAGGTTGACCTGGCTTTGCTCAGGCTATTCCCAAAGGCCTCACAAATTAATGACTTCAACTAGAGATTCCCTAAGTGTTCACCATGTGAATGAGGCACTCATTGATGGGAGCCAAGGGGGATTTTGCCATGGGCCTCAGCAGCCAGACGAGTTCACTGTTGGTCTACACACAGCTCACACACAGGTCAATGTGTTGGCCAGTGCACATCAACACCTGTGAAGGCTACAGCACCAAACTGACTGGTATCTTCTCAAAAAGTAATACAAATCAAACATTCACATTGACAGAAGAGCATTCTTTTTTTTTTTTTTGCAGTAGTGGCCACAAAATTTATCTACCTTTGTAGTCGACAGTCCAATGAGTACGTTGAAACATAATTAGTTCTAGTTTTTTTTTCTGTTAGTAAGTTCCTTAGCCATGTACTTTCAGCACCAGTGTATACACAGTGAGGTTGTAGGTAAAAGCATTCACAGAAAAAAGGGGCAGCCATCTATGAAAGATAAATTATCCATAGTAGATATAGGGCCACAATATAAAAAGTTGTTACTACACAGTGCAAGGAGGGATATGTCCCACTTAGTTTAAATGTAGCATTTAAAATAATGGTATTAAATTCTGTCTAATAATTCATCATGTAAAGTAATTTAACATGGCTCTGCCAATATGGAAAGGCCCAATGGCTCCCACAAAATCAACAATATTAGAGTTCCATTGCAACAAACCCAATAATTGCAAAGTGTTTCAAACAACAGATGTGTTACAAAGATTAAGCAAAAGGTTAAGAGAAAACATTTGTGAAAGGGTCTTTCATAGCTGAACATTCCAGCAAAACTGTGGGATATGTCCTCATTTCCACAGAATCCCAGAATGGTTGAAGTGGGAAAGGACCTCAGGAGGCCATCTGGTCCAACCCCATATTCCCAAGCAGGGCCACCTGGAGGCAGTTGCCGAGGGTCATGTCCAGATGACTTTGGAGATCAACCAGTGTTTTCTATCAGGTAGTAAAAATGGAAGCTACTTTACAAAGGGGGTAAATTAAATGTACCCACATAATAACTTTAGTTGTAAATCTGTTACCTGTTTATTGCCAGCTGCCAAATCCTGTAGTGTGCTCAGCAAGCTCGGGTCATGTTTAAATCAGGTGGAGTTGGTGCTCATTCCGTTGGGAAAGGAGGTTACATTTTCACATTGCAGGACTGGCATTGAACTGTAGACATTGGAAGTAGGTTTATCAGCCACCAGCACATGCTAGGACTTTCCAACATGAAACCTGTGACCAGGCTTCAAATTCCTTCCCTTGTAAAAAAAAAAAAAAAAAAAAAAAAAAAAAACAAGAAGGATAGCAACATGCAAAATCAATTCAAGAAGACAATTTGGAAGAATAAAAATAGATCAGGTTAAGAGGAAAGAGCAATGATGAATCTATTCACTTCTCCTGCAAGTCAACAACTATTTTGCAATATAAAAGTAAGTGGGCTTGAAGACAACAGAATGAAGTCAGAAACACACAATGTGAAGAAGAGTAAAAAAGTTTAAAAATCAGGTTTTCTTAAATAAAAGTAGTAGCTTTGATCAATCAAATCCAATGGATTAGTCATTTTCTTTGATAATGTATTTGAAGACTAGTACTTCTCCAACTTGAGGACATCAAGAAATTTGGTGAATGTAACTGTGCTGTCATATGAGAGTTAAATATTTGTTTAGATACCTTAACAGGTTACATGTAACAGTAACATATTAAGTAATATTTTTGCTTATACTGTTGGGCAGTTCAGGTCTGGAGGAAGGGACAACAGCAGAAGAGTGTTTTGTCAGGTCACAGTGATTTCTGAGTGCCTTAGCCCTGTCCCCTTCTTCCTGTGGGCATAATTCAGCTCTTCCCATTAGCTGTCTCCAAGCAGAACAGTGGGAGCAAAGAGCACCTACCTGCAGGTGTACAGCCAACAGCTGGGTTGGCAAAATGGACTCCTCAGAGTCTAGAGGAAAGTCAGGAGAATTAACTTCTATAGCTGCCTCCCAGGTCCTGGAGTAAGATCCCAAACCAATACTGACCTAGGTGATTCTTTTGAGGAAGTGCAAGAGGATGGAAAGGAGCTCTGTCTTTTTACAGGGATTTGCAGCCAGTATTTTTTTCCTTCAACTCTCCAGTACATTTTCTATGTCAACTTATATTAATGTAATGTTCCCTTGATTTTGAAGAAGATGCCGCAGCCGGTCTCAGTGATCATCTTTAAAACTGCCTGATGAACATGTTCATTGGTCTATTCTAGATGTTTAAGGATTAATGTAATCACTTTACACTTGCTATTCCCAACAAGCAGAAGTTGCAAGGTCTCCCTTTGCATAGTCTGTATGTTTAATTTGCCAGAAAAAGGTGTTTTATTGCTTGTAATGTTGTCATGATTCTGGAGAAACAGAACACCTTGGAAGAGTTTCAAAAGGAGCCATGTGCCAAGCCTCCCATTGCAACCTCACTCTTCTGCTCCCTGCAGGAGACCTTCTCAAATTCCACTGAAGTCTAGAAAGACTTCTACTGAATGTAATAGCTTTTCAAACAAGTTCTCATCATGAAAGGAGGAGCTTCTCTTCTAGAAGAAGGAAAGGAAGACAAGAAGCAAAGCACGAAGAAAAGTCAAAGAACAATGCCAGGCAAGCAGAAGTTATGCGAAAAGCTACCATATTAAAAAAGTTGTATTAGTTCAATATGAATATTTTTATATGAGCAAAATGTAAAGATTCCCAGAGAAAAAGTTTATCTCAAATACTTGTGATTCTGGCTGAAGCAACATCACTTTTTTTACTAAACAAAACAATGTTTATCAAGATAGCTTTACCTACAAAAAATTAGACTTAAAGTTACTGTTAAACGATGTGATTATTTGGCTAAAGAAAGATGGATCTTAAAAATCCAGGTTCTGTTTGATTTTTAAGGAACTAATTATTCAGACAAGCTAAGAAGGAAAGATAACTAGAAAAGAAAGAAGAATTTTTTCAAGTCCATCCACTAAATAGGATCGCTGACACAAGCTGACCCTCAAAATTATTCAAATTAATTTTTAGTTTTTCTGAATTTCAAATACCATTAGGAAATTTTCAGTTTCAATTACATTAGAAGCATTTTAGCCAAATTTGAAGAGAGCGTGTCTAGAAAAATTAAATATCTCTGATTTTAAAAAAAATGCTAAAATCTGTACAGCAATGCAGAAAATCTGTTCCTCAGTAGGTGCAAATATTCTACTTTAAGAATTCCATTGGAAAATACAATTCAGTCTACTTTTCATAATTTCACAAGAAAATGTATTACAAGAAAATGTTAGAAAAGAACAATCACCAATGCTTTTGCCAACACTTTGCACATACAAGTCTGATATTCTCTTTTCAGATGTTTTCTATTTTTAGAAGACAAATTAAAAAACAGTTTTAACAAAATATTAGGTGTTGTCAATCTTTGTGTTTTTAATGCCAAACATCCCTTCAAGTTTGATCCAATTTTCTCTGAGTCGTTCTGGAAGTACAGAGATGTATGCCTACCAACACCAAAGGCAGATGACTAAATGTAAGAGTTAGTTTAGTTCAAACCGTAGGGCTAATAAGGCTGAGTACATCCAGTAGAACTTCAATGTTTCTACATTATTTTGAACTTTATTAAACTGGAGAAGATATCAAAAGGATAAACTGGTTTTTTTTTCCTCACCTCTATTTTTCTCCTTGTTCAAGTTTTACCAGCAATTAACTTCCCTGTAGTGCTAGATGTCACATGTAATTTGTGTAATAAAGAAGTACTTACACATGCAGATTCCTACTCACTTACTCAGCCTTTCTCCTATGTTCCCATCCCGCAGGCATTCTGAGAAAGCTATAAACCAGGATCATATAGCTTCTTCCTGAACTATGTACATATTACATATCAAGTATTTTTTGTTATTCAGAAATACCGTTTATCAAGTTCTTAGAATAAATGCAATTCATGTATGTATTCATTCATATAACCACAGTATTCAGATTGTAATCTTTAAGGTCAGGCAACATTGGATTACCCCATCTTGGCTCAGCTTCCTGTGCTGGGCATTTGATGGGAGACAAGATAAAACATAAAACAACTGATGTTTAACAGAGCTGCCGACTAACCTATAAAAGAATAATTAGTGGCTTGTTGTCACTAGATTTAACATTAAGTGGAGTTTTTTAAAGTTACCCAACCAAACAAATAACACGCCTTGTCATTGGCCAGGTGTAAAATCAGTGTATTTCAGCTAACTCTGAGAAGGGCTGACTTTGGACAGTTCCTGCCCAATGGTTTTGGAGTTCTTTGAAATAAATGAAAGCCTTGTTTTTCCAGTCAGCATGCTGTACACATACTTGAAATAGTTAAGTGAATATTTAAATGTTTGACTTGTGCTATTCACATATAAAAAAATTTGAAAGGTAACAGCTTCAACTTCAAAATAATTGACACTTTCATTAAATAAACTGTTCATGGTCATTCTCAAAAAGTTCTAAGTTCCTTTTTAAAAACATAATAATCCCATTTGAGTATGTCTGGGGTTTAAGATCCTTTGCATAGAGAACAGACATTTAAATTTAGAATTAGAGTGCTTTAGCTATATAACACCCTGAACTATCTCTTCTCTTGTGTGCATTCAGAGGTTTACTGAAATATTGCTAGGAAAAAAAGAAACCAAAACAAAACAAGCTCTGAGAAATAAGGGTCACTTACTGTGGAGCCACTGCAATCTCTCTAGCCAGCTTGGCCAGTGCCCACCACTGATGAGTGGCAAACTTGCTCTTGGAAATTTCACCCACTTCAGCTGAGTGGGTGAAAAAAAATCGTTGTGGTGCTTCTCCCTCTTCCAAAGCTGACATATATATATCCAAGTCACAATATCTAAAAAGTTGAAGGGATTATTCCATTTTACAGCCTTTCAGATGCCTTGTCTTGACATATTCCTAATGTGGACAGAGAGGTTTACCTTTGATCTTGTGAAAGATTAAGTTTATATTGAGTATGAGAAGTACACGTGGTAGGACAGCAAGGAGATAACTTTTTGACGTCTGGTCTTGGCTAAAAGTATGTGGGTTAGAAAAAGAATTGATTGATTTCATCAATATCTCAAAGCAAATTCTGAATAATTTAGATGCATACAATTTCTCTTCTCCAAATTCTAAGTATTGCTTGAAAAGAAGATCGATGAAGAGGCCAATTTAGATGATATTCCAAAACTGCATTATCAAGATTAGAATCTTCCTGTTATCTTACCCTGATAGATTGCCACACAATGGTATGGCTAGAGAGGTCCCGATGAAGTCTGCTGAAATCTCAGGAAAATTGTAAAGGTCGCAGGCAGTAGCAGATTCACAGCTGACAAAAAAGTGCTCAATAAAAGTGGGGGAAATGTGTGATTTTTGTGAAATTTGGCTTAATACAGCTGAACAGATTCAATTGGATTCTGTGCCAGCAAAGGAGGAGCAGTGTGGTAATGATTAGGAAGCATTGCTTCAAAACACAGCACCTAGGGGTGATTGTGAAGAGCCTCGTTCTGTTCCTGTTTTTCTGTTCCTGTGTTTGAAGCTGCTAATATGGAAGTCCTCCAGACATATAATTTGTTCAGCCTCTTCACAGTTCTCTGGAATTCTCATCCTACTTAGCTGCCTAGGGACTTCTCCTTTAAAGGAGCTATGCTTCACATCCAATTAGAAGACTCTGTATCTTTGTGTAAGATTAATCCAACTATCAAAGTCCTGTTTTCAAGCAGGTACCAAAACTGCCTGACAGCAAAGTGGCTGGTACAGTTGCTTGAACAACCATCACTGAGATAATAGTGCCAGGGAAGTTCATGTTGAGGATATCTGGTCTAAAGGACTGTTCTTCCTGATTCCCAGTCAGAAGAAGGGATATCAGTAGCCTAAATTGAGAAAAAGCCTAGATGAGCATAAGACATAGTTAAAACAGGAGGGTTTACTTTTGGGAATAGTTGGACTAATAAGGTATAGCTTTCTCATCAACAGTATTTTACTATTGAGTTTCAGTGTCTTTGATAATGTAAAAGCATCCCTCATGGCTTTCTCCACATCTGAGGCTTGTAGAACTCCTTGCTCTTTGTCCTGGTTTCATCTGGGATTGAGTTAATTTTCTTCCTCATAACCAGTACAGTACTATGGCCTTGGATTCAGTATGAGACTGATGTTGATAACACACTGATGGCTCAGCTGGTGCTCAGCAGTGCTTACCCTGAGCCAGGGGCTTTTCAGGTTCCTATGCTCTGGCAGTGAGGAGCTCCACGAGGACCTGGGAGGGAAAATGGCCAGGACAACTGACCTGAACTGGCCAAAGGGATTTCCCATACCATACAATGTCATGCCCAGTATATAAAGTGTGGGGAGTTGGGCTGGGAGGGGCATGTTCTTGCGCTTAGCTGCATGGGGAACTGGAAGGGAAGTGTGCTTTGTGGAGGAACTGTCATGGTACCAGGTGTTTCCTGGCTGCAGCAGATCATTGGGGAAAATAAGCAAATATTGAGGGGCCACTTGTTATTTGTGACAGAGTTGCATCGTTGGACTAAGTATAGGAGGTTCTTCAAAATTAAGAATTGCCAAACCTATGGACAGAAACCCATATTTTGAGGTTACTTGGGCTCTTACCACAATTAGTTCAGTATGCAAAATGTCTTTATGGATCTAAAATCTTTCTTGCGTTGTCAGCTGGGTCATGAAACAAACAGGCTGTCGGCTGTCTGTAACTATAAACTGTTTCAAATTTGTCTCTGCTAGCATGAACCCATTCAGAGAACAGTCCAGTGCAAACATGTGTCCAGTCAGGCACACGTTTGGATGGTGTCATCAGTGGTACAGAAATAATCAGCCTGCCCAGAAGTATCACCTCTGCTAGCACCTTTCAGCAATAATGCAGCACTGTTATTCCAACTGGTTAGGCAGCAGAGTGTTTCTTCACTGTCTCCTCTTGCTCATGGGGAAAAAAAAAGCATACAAGTATTGTGTACCAAGACTGAGAAACTAAATTTTAGAAATTTGAATGGCTTAAAAGCTGTATTTAACCCAGACCTTTTGAAGGGAAATAAAGAATAACTTTATTTTTCAGCTTTGTAAGCACTCTTGTAACGTGCCTGTCTCCCTTTCCAACATCTTTTCCTAAACAAGAATCCGGAAGAATCCTGACAGGTGATGTTTGTCCACAATCTTCCATGCTGGAATAACTAATCACTGTCTTGTGGAACAGTATTGGTACAGCAGTCAGGTAACATAGGAAAGAGTGCGGAAAAATAAGTTGTTTTCTAGATAACACCAATGTGTTTACTGATACTGACTTAGAAGTGTCTCTAATCTTCTGCTGAGCCAAGAGCAGCTTCTACATTTGCCCTACTAATGATACACTTTGTGACTTCATGTAAATAATTGGTTCAACATCCACTCTCCTGTTTTGAATTAGATTTTTAGTGTTACTAGTAATCAGTTACAAAGTGCATAAACTCAACATATACTTAACTATATATATATATATATATATATATATATATATATATATAATGGAACCACAGAATGGCTTGGGTTGAAAGGGACCTTAAAGATCATCTTGTTCCAAACCTCCTCTCCCATGGGCAGGGCAATTGCTTAAAGCCCCATCCAACCCAGCCTTGAACATTTCCAGAGGTGAGGCATCCACAGCTTGTCTGGAAAACCTCCGCCACTGCCTCACCCCCCTCACCCCCCTCACAGTTAAGAATTTCTTCCTAATACCTAATCTAAATCTACCCTCTTGGAGTCTCTGTATCCATTAGACCAGCACTGCCCCATCATAAACGTCACAATGTTTCAACCTTCTGAACTTTTTCTCTCAAGCCCTCAGGTTAATTTCCATATTACTCTGCAGTTTATTATCTACATTCTTTTGCTACTAATTTGTTTGTCTGTTATTTTGGACATTCTTCAGCCTTAAGTTGCACTTTGTTTCTATGCATAACTGCCATTCGAAGGAATGGGGCATCCACAACATCCCTGGGAAACGTGTTCTACTGTGTCACCACCCTCACACTAAGGAATTTCACCTTATATCTAATCTAAACCTACTCTCTGTCAGTTTTAATCATTCCCCCTTGTCCTTTCACTACATGCCCTTGTAGAAAGTTCCTCTCCATCTGTCTTTAGCCCCCGTTAGGCATCATTTATCAATTTTTAAAAACCCACACAATGAGGTTCCTTTGTATATTAACAATATCATCAGTAATTTTATCATATTAAAAATCTCACATGGTTTAAGGTGGACAGAAAAGAAACCTCATTTCTTTTTGGCAACTACCTTATAGGTGTGTGGGGGGACTCTTAAAAGAGAAGCAATGGCCTTTTGGGGTTGGATGGCCTTCTGGCCAGCCACATCCTTACCCACACAAGCATGATCAGCAACAACCTTCCTCTTCACCAAATACCTGCAGGATTCATTTAAAAAGTTAGTGACCTTTATTCACAGTCCTGGAGAGTAAAGCTTATCCCCACAGACAGCAGAGCCACGAACTGCATCACACTGACCCACCAGTGTTTCACCTCTTGGAGCTTTCTCAGTGACTGGCACTTTCTCTGAGGAAACTTCTAAAATGGAAGTTCAGTTAATTCTGGCTGTGGGTATTTCCTTTCCTAGGAGGAGACATCCATTGCTAAAGTGACTGGACACGGATTTCTGCTCCAGTCTGGAAATACGGGAGTAGGCAAATGTTGCTGGAGGCATGAACAGGTCACAGGGTGTGGAATTATTACTAGTATTACTGGGGAAAGATTATTGAGACTAAAGTTATATCCACATCCCAAGAGAGGATGCAATGGTAAGGAAACTTTCAGGGTGGAATGTGGTTGGCATGTAAGGAATCTGTTCCCTGAGCAAACATAGCCTTTGCCTTTAGATGGTGGCAACACTGGGGGAGTTTTGTGAGCTGACCTTAGAAGAAATAGAGTGGAGGGTGGAGCAGAGTGGAGACACCACAGGCAGGCTCAGTTGTAAATCACTGCCAGCATGGAACTAAATGATGCTCTATAGCTCATAAACCACAGAGCATCTGCCACACAAGAGATGTATTGGTTGCTGAACTAGCAACTGATTAATTTTATGGTAAAATTGTGCCCTGTGGATGACATTTGCTCATTATAATACCAAAAAACACCTCCATCCCAAAAGCTACCTGCCTCCAAGGTGTGACCACTGCTCACTGAGCATGTGCTCTATATTTTTCCAACCTATACCTTTAAAATCAAAATGAGAAAATTCTACACCAATCGGTATGACAAGAGTCACTCGAGCACCGCCTAAACATAAAAAAATAGTACAATGTCTTCACGTGTGTCAGGCAAGATATTTTTGTAGGAAAGGCACACATTGTGCAAAGTCCTGGGGAAAACTCACCTGTACCACTGTGGACATTTGTCATTCCTCAGGTTCAAGGAGGAGAAATTCCATGTGAGTGAAGGCAAACAAAGACTAAGCAGCTGAGTAAGGGCATGGAGGGCCTATGGAATAAGAAGACAACTGGCAGGGCAAGACAAAGGCTGAGAGGGCTGTCATCACTTTCAAGAAAGATAGCAAGGATGAATTCCAAGGAAGGAAAAGAGTTACTGAAGTGCAAGGAAAACGATGGTTAAGAACACAAACGAATTCAGTACCTCTTTCCAAAAGGAAAACCCCACCATCAACAGTATAGTAGTAAATGTCCCTTGGTGTATCGGGAAGAATGGTGAGGAAATCATGCATGCTCTCTATGCCTCTGCAAAGTTCACGCAGAGGAAACCAAAACCCTGTATTTCACCTCTGGCATCACCACAATCAGATATGCCCTTATTTACATAGTCTGAACGTACATATCAATTTTGACACCAACACAAAAAATTACAAGCATAATACATTCCTTCCTCTTTCAAAGCTCAAAATACTAAATCCTAAGGGAAGAAGAGACTTACCAGGCTTTTGTATAGGTTCTGAACATTTCCACATGAATGGAGGTGGACAAATAACTTTCAGAAAGGTTTAAGTCACCAAGGAGCTGTGAAAGTTTTACTCTGTGGATGAAGCATGTTTTGTATCCCATATATACACAGCCACCTGGGCAGTTTAACTTCAGTGGGAAAAGGGGATATGAGGGTGATAGCAACAATGGGCTGTTTTACAGTTTGGCAATTTGCCTGGCTGTGCTTTGGGCATGGATCCAAATGTTCTAGGTCTGAAAATAACTAGCCTTTCGACCACACCTCCTCCCCCTTGTTTTTCAAAGCCTGTGTTATTTCCATAGTGGTCTCTTGGCACTGTTTACTCCAGCCAGTGGAATACATTTGGGTTACTTTTGAGCCAAGAGTGTAGTGACGGCTTCAGGTTGAGGGAGAGAAAGGCTTGGGTATCTCCTGGGAGATGTGACCAGTCTGTGCATTGAAGAGGTCTTGCTCACATACTCAGTTGCTAGCACTGAGACCAGAAGGAGTTTTCCCCCAGTGCAGATTGGCACTGGTCCATGGGGTTTTTTGCCTTCCCCTGCAGCACCGAGCATGACCACTGGTCAGGGCTCTCCAGTCCCTTTCTTCCAGGCTGCTGATGCATCTCAAAGAAGGCCTGTTGTGCCCTGCAGCTGAGAGGAGAAAGGCTTCCCCACCCTGTCCCGGTGGGCTAGCAAGTGTCTCCAGCAGGTTTTTTTGCCTTCCTCTGCAGCACTGAGCACGGCCCCTTGCCAGGGCTCCTCTGGGCCCTTACAGCTCCGTTCCTGCCTGCTGCACTTGCAGTTCCCAGGCACCACTGGTGCCCTGGCTCTCTCTGACTCTCCTGCCCACTGCAAGCTTGGAGCAAGAGTGAGCTCTGCTCTTCACTCCATTTTCCCAGGGATTCTTCCTTCTGGTGAACAGCCGTGGAAGCCTTCCTGCCTTGCTTGGAAGGACTCCAGGCTTGCTGTCCCATCCAAAGGCTTGCTGCCATTTTTCCGCTCTTCCAGGGGATGATACAAGTGTGGGTCAGGCACAAGAGCACATTTCATTCATCCTTGGCCACAAAGCACAGTGCAGCACATTTTGGAAGGCAAAAGTGTGCTTGACATTGATATGTGTCCTACTTTGGATGATATCCCATGGTACCACACAGCTCTTTGCTCTCCTCTTTTGTGTGTGGTCAGTACCAATCATTCTTCTCATCCTCACTCTTCAGGAGGCAGGGACTGCTTGGGCCGTATTCCTGCTGCTGCTCTCTGTGCCTCTGTAGCTTTTCTTTGCCAAACTGTAAGGAATGTTTCTTCAATCTAAAGTGAAGAATGCACCAGCCTACTCCTGGCTACATGTGTGCGTTGTATTAATGCTTGCAAGCATCAGCTATGAAACAAACTCAGGAAAATAACAAAAAATGACATAACATTCAGATATAAAAATAATATACCTTTTCCCTTTGTAATCTTTCAGATTTGTGTCCTTGAACATGTTTTTGAAGATGAAAAAGACTTGGTATTTCAGGCAAATAACAATCTCATCGTTACTTGACTCATGATGAGCATAGGGAATAGAATAGAATAGAAAATTAGATTAGAATAGAATAGAATAGAATAGAATAGAATAGAATAGAATAGAATAGAATAGAATAGAATAGAATAGAATAGAATAGAATAGAATAGAATAGAATAGAATAGAATAGAATAGAATAGAATAGAATAGTTCTGCTATGTTATGCCCAGAGTTTTGCATGACAAGCTATGACCCAGGTCTGAGTGTTCCACCCAGGAGAGCAGCTCTCTGCAGTGTAAGTCCCAGGCCCATCCAGGAGACTGGGCGGAGACACCTCCAGCATCACTCAGGCGAAGCTGGAACATGCTCCTGGAGCCCTGGGCAGGAGCAGGAGGTGGAGAGGGGAGGGCAGCCTGTAAGCACAGCCAGGAGCCTGGCAGAAGATCTGTACTGCTCATGTGCTCTCCTGCAGACATTGATGGTTGGCCACTTTGGAGACAGAGTTTTGGGTCAGATGAACCTCAGCTCTAATGGAGCACTGTTGTTCTCTGGGTCTTGTGTATTAATGGGTTTTTCCAAGGGAAACAGCTCAGGTGTTTCTACAGCTGAGTACAAGGGGAAAAAAATCCACAGGGAAATTAACATGTATTGCTCACATCAAACTGTTTGGAACCATTTAGTTCTGAAGCACCTCTTGCTCCAGACCGAGGGATTGATCTTAAAGCCCAGATCTTTGATCTGAGTGTCAGAGATGAGGGAGCTTGCCATCCTGTGGAAGCACAGGTAAACTGGATAAACACAGAAGACTTTCAAAAACCACAGTTTTTGCGTGCTTTTTGCAAATGTATTCAGGTGATCAAATGCTCTTGAGGTTATCTGCAGCTTTCACCCCCATCAGAAGGCACATGTCTCCTTCCTACAAAGTGACAGAGCCAATGCCCAGGCTGGGACACAACTGCCCTGTCCATCACTTCTTCTAGTGAAGAGCTGGGAAGAAATGTCATCAAAGATATCCTGAGCATCTAGGGGTAAGGAAAGGAGGAGGAAGCAACAAGAGCCAAATCAAATCAAATCAAATTGGAACAAATCGAATTGAGAAGAGCTGAGTTGGAAGGGATGATCACTGAGTCCAACTGGCTGATTACTTCAAGGCTGAGCAAAATCAAAAGAATGATATTAAGGGCATTGTCCAAACGTCTCTTGAACACTGACAGGCTTGGGGGATTGACCACCTCTCTCGGGAGCCTGTTGCAGGGTTTGATCACCCACTGGGTAAAGAAATGCTTCCTCATGTCAAGTCTGAACCTATTCTGAGGTTTTGAGCCAGCTTTGAGCCATTCCCACATGACCTGGCACTGGGTCCCAGGGAAAAGAGGGACCTTTTCCCCTTCCTCCCTTCAGAAAATTGTAGACACCAGTGAGGTTGCCCCTCAGCCACCTTCTCTCCAAAAAAGAACACCCCAGTGTCCTGAGCTGCTCCTCACAGGACACCCTGCCAGCCCCTTCCACAGCTTCAGTGCCTTCCTCTGGATGCATTCAGGGACCTTCACATCCTTTTGAAATTGTGCAGCCCAAAAGCACACACAACACTCAGGGTGAGGCCACACCAACACCAAATACAGCAGGATAATCCCCTTTGGAGTGGCTGGTGAAGCTGTGTTTGATGCATTCCAGGGCATGGTTTGCCCCCTGGGCTGCCTGGGCACACACGGCTGATTCCTGTTGAGCCTCCTGCCAGCCCCAGACACCTTATGCAGGGCTGCTCTCCAGCCACTCCTCACTCAATTTAGACTTGTGCCTGCCATTAGTCCCTTCTAGGTGCAGAATCTGGCATTTATTCTTGTTCAATTTCATGCCATTGATGTTTGCCCAAATGCTCCAAGCTACCCAGATCCCTCTGCAAGCCATCTTGTCCCTCAGGAGAGTCAGCAGCACCTCCCAGTTTGGAATGATCAGCGAACTTGCTCATGGTGCATTCAAGCCTGCATCCAGATCACTGAGAAATATATTGAACAGAGCTGGCCCTAGAATGGAGCCCCAAGGAACACCACTGGTGACCAGTCACCAGCCAGATGTGGCCCTGTTCACTGCAACCCTTGAGCTCTGTCCTTCAGCCAGGTCTTCCCCCAGCACACCATGAACACACTCATCCCACAGTTGGAAAATTCGTCCCAAAGGATGCTATGAGGTACAGTACCAAAAGCCTTACAAAACCCCAGAAAAACTATATCCACTGCATTCCCTTCATCTGCTGGGCAGGTGACCTTATTATAGGATACTAAATTATTTAAACTGGACTATTTTTTTTAATGAATCTGCATTGACTATGACTGATGATTGCAGTGTTCTTCAAGTGTAGTGATAGGACAAGTCCTAAGTTTTAAATGAAAAGAGAGTAGATTTAGATGAGATATGAGGAAGAAATTGTTCCATCAGGGTGGTGAGGCACTGGCACAGGTTGTCCAGAGAAGCTTGTCCATGATGCCCCATCCCTGGAAGTGTTCAAGGTCAGGTTGGATGGGGCTCTGAGCAACCAGGTCCAGTTAAAGGTGTCTCTGCCCATCGCAGGGAGCCTGGGTCTAGATGATCTTTAAGATCTCTTCTAACCATTCTGTGATTCTGCTATATTGTAGGGCAACTTCCCGTGTTCACCTCCCCATTAACTACTGGAATTAAATTTTCTGCATTTCTGGTAGAATTCCCTTTTACTACCTTGTTTATTATAATTTCTTTGAAGCTTGCAGCCTTCTGACTTTATACACTCATGCGCTTATTTTTTATGTGCTTTGGGCAGAAAGCTTTATTCTCACTTTTTATATGATTCCCTATTCATTTTCAAATCTTGGTTTCTGGGACATTCTTCCCTGCTGCTCTTTCTCTGCTTTTCAAGTTAATACATTTTTTAAGTCGCAGTCAATGGTTTACCTGATTTTACCCAACGGATGAGCAGTTCTCCATTTTTTTCTGATTACAGTTCCCCTTGCACAACTACGAATTTATTTTCTTTCAGGGTTGTAACTTTATTGGCCATAATTTCAATAAGTTTCATCTTCTTGTAGAAAGTGTTCCTCCATTAGACTGGTCTTCAAGAGAAGACCCTGTCCTGGTCTTTGTTTGATGAAGCGGAACACCACTGTCATTATTTTGCTTCCCTCTTCCTTCCTGATATCAGAATAACAGACACCATCACTTTGTGGTAATTTTTATACAGGTCACTAAAATTAAAAAAAAATCAAAATAATTAAAAGAAATATTGCAATATAGAAACCATAATTTTATTGGAAATAGTCAACACAACTGCAAGAAGTTTTAACTCAGTGCTGCAATAGGTATATTTTGTCATTACAAAACTGTTTTCCAGTTGGAAGCCCCTCAACTGCAGCAGCTTGAAAGCTGCTTAACAGAATGTCACTAATGGCAGCTTTTCTTACATACCTTGTGCTAGCAAACCTCCTCACACATGGCAAATCTATTAGTTTGAATGAGGAAGTGGTTAATGTTGTATAAAATGATCTTTCAGTAGCTATGGCAGTCTTTTTTTTTGTTATTGGCAGCCTCCATTTTGAAGGGAGTGGCTTTTTCACTTCATTTCAGTTTACCAGTAGACTGACTTAAAGTTTTGTCATCATCCACCTCCAACTCATCCACCTCTTCCTGTAATTCATCCTGCAGCTCGAAGTCTGAGGCTGATTCAGTGTTATCATCCCAGTAATCAGTTTCGTATCTGTCCAGTAAGTGTTTCTGTGGCATAATGTCGTCATTGTCAGGAGGATTCCTTGTTTTTCTCTTTTTCATTTTCTTTTGAATCTTAGAAAGCTGCTGCTCCTGCTTCTCTGTCCAGGCAATGCTTTCCGTATGTCTTGATACTTTCATTTTTTTATAGTCCATTATCTGTTTATTCAGCAGTTCATGATCAATACCAAACAGGTTAGACCGCATGGGTGAATCTGAAGATTGAGTTTTACTGTGGGAAAGAAAACAAGTATTGGTTTGGGTTTTTCCCTTGCATATATTTCGATGAATAATGCTATTTTTGACAACTTGAGTAACACAGAAATAAACTGGACTTTTCAGTTTGACTTTATTACGCCCTGTGTTCCCTGCATTACGAAGGAAGAGACAGCACCATATGATGTGTCCAAGGACAGGCTGTGTCAACAGATTTAAAGGGAGAAGGCCAATAAAGCAACAACGTGCCAGATGAAACTGCTTGTCTCTGGGAAAAGCGTACGCAGGTGAGCACTGAACCTGGGAGCCCCAAGGAACTCAAGACTTCTCCCAGCTCTTCCAAGAAGTGAGAAGCAGCAGCCTGTTCTCAAAACACATCAGAGCAATGTGACACCTTGTGCTGGACTTGACTATTTCCTCAAGATACAGAGGAAGATGTTAGGTGCCCTTTGGGAAATCTGTCACAGCAATGACTTCCCACAGGAAGCTATTTCTGATTCACACCATTCACAGGATGATGAACCATCCTGTGAGATGCTGAGGCACAGAAAGCATTTCTACCAACAGACTGCAGCACACAAGTGCAAAGGCTGTTGGCTTTGAGAGCATCCAGAACCACCATTCCAACAGGTTGTTCAGCCCTTTCTCTCAGCAGCCAAAAATCTCTCACGGAAGAATGTTAAATTAACTTAAGGGGATTTATCAGTAAACTGGCAATCCATGTATAACAAACCAAACTTGCATCAGAAAGAGGTGGACAAGTAGAGCAGTACTGGTAAATGTGGTTTTCATCCTCATGAGACAATTACCAGAAAGAAACAAACATCACTGCTGCAGAGCATTTTTTAAATTTTGATTATCATAAACACATCAAGTCTTGAAATCTTAGAAATTCTACACATATTTCCCTCATAAAAATGAAGATATTAATACCATAACAAGTATCAGGTCTGTGAGTAACAATGTACACATCTAATTAAAATATATTTTCTCTTATGTCAAATAATACCAAATTTAATTGGCCAACAGAGATGAAAATGGACACTTGTACAATTCTGAACCAAAAAGACCCACCTTGAATCATTTTGAGATGTTTCTTCTTCTTCTGGAGGTCCAAAATCAGCAATTGCCAGTAAGTCCTCGACCTGTAAACACACGAAGGCAACACATATTAAGGATCCTGTTTAAATCTACTTTGTTCACAAACAGACAAGTATCTAACAGCAAATATGTTCTTTTCTGTGTTTGGAATATTTAGCAAAACCACTTCAAAACAGCCTTTCCCTCCATTTACATGGAGCTGCTTATATTTCTTGCCTGGGATGTTTTTGTCAAACAGTGTAATGGATCCAGAGATTCCTAGGAAATTTTTTGCCTTATGTGCATTATGAACCCTTGGCTAGGGATTGTCTGACATATATAATTTTTGGTTTATTTGTTCTTACCTCATTCTTGCAAATCCTTTTTCATAACATCCTGACACTGAGATTTTTTTCACCTCTTCTCCCTTTCTGCAAGTTTGCATTTCTCTTATATGTAACTATGGAATTCCAAAATCCCTTTTAACATGGCATCTAACCAGTAAATGCTACAAATCTATTATATGCAGTGCTCACAGACTATACATAATTGTGAACATTTTCTCTTGTTTGAAATTTTATTTCAGCTTTTCTTTACATTAATTCCCTTCTAATTAATTGTATTATTCCAGGAGTTTAACTGGATGTTTTTTCCCTTACTTACAATACTTAAAAACCAAGTTCAGCATGTTATTCAAATCTGTGATTGACATAAATCTGATGAACCACGAAGTGGGAGAAAATGATCCATCTATCTGCTTCCCAGTGTTATTCTCTGACAGAAGTGATATAAAGAGGGTTTTTACTTGTCTTCTGTGAAACTCAGAATTTTTCTGACCACAGAAAGTTCAGGCAGTTCATTGCATTTCTAGAGAATCTGAAATTCTTTTTATCCCTTCCAGGTCTGCTCATGCACAATGCAGGAGCCCATGAGTCTCTATCACTAATTGGCTGTAACAGTAACACCATTATAAATAATAAGGCACTTCAGGGCACAGAAACATGAACACGTTCTTTTCAACTTCTGTTCACATCAACAGCTTGAGGAGACATTTCTCATTAAATTCTACTCATTGGTGTCATCTTTCTCTTCTGGAAATCTCACTGTTTTAGAGATCTTACTTCAGAGTCCCAATGACAGCAAATTCCTAGGAAACATCATTATTCTAGTAATATGTCAACTAGTTAAAACTATCAACACCTTGACAGGAAACATGAAATAGTAAAGACAATTTTAAAAGTGAAGGAAAAAAATGTAGTATGAATAAGCCTACATCCCCTATGCAAAGATTTGCACTTTCCTAGAAACGTTTTAACAGGGCACAGAGGGAAAAAGATACAGAGAAAAAAATAAAAATAGAAACATCACTGGTTATTCAACTGAATCTTAAAAACACATTTAAAATGTGGAAAACAGCTCCTCCAACTTCATTTCTATAATCATATACACCAGGCAACCATATATTATTCCTTAAAATAGTAATTCAATTTTTTCAGATTTCTTCACTGGCCTAATGATACAGCCTACAATTCGTCTACATATTATATAGGCATCAATCTCACTCAGGATTGCTTGTTAAAATGCTTTGCAACTACAGAGAAAGACTAATTTTTGATGTAAATTGGTAGAGCAACTAAACAATCAGCTCTCTCCTAAGTCACTATATTTGTACATTGAGTCAAAGATTAGAATTACCTCTTTTACAGCTGCAGCTTCTTTGTCTTTTATAAATACTACTGGGGGCACATTTCCTACAATCTGCTGACTCTTCAGAAGATACCTGGCAAAAATACAGCATTCACCAGCATGAGTATCAGTATAGCAAGTATAGTAAAAGGTGTTACATTAAATCCAGCAGTCCTGTACATTTAAAGATACGGCTTGCAAAACTTTCAGTCTGATGGGAAGCTATTCAGGTTAGTGCTAAGCAATACATCACTGCAGAAACCCGACTTCGAATGCATAGCATACAAAAATTACAGGCTGCAGGTCCAGATGAGTATTGATGATATTAGGTTTGTCTGTATCTACATGCATAGGCTGGCACAGGTCTTTCCCTGCTTCATTTAGTATCCTTATCCCCACTACAGGGATAAGAGCAGTGCGGGATAGAGCCCTCAGAGCAGGGTAGGACAACTTATCCTACATGCTAGCTGCAGGAAGGACTGACAGGGCTCCCTTTGTCCTCTTCCCAGCCAGAAACTTCCCTTCTTAAAGAGTGGAAGCTGTGGAGTAGAAGAGAGCATTATGCTGGAGCAGGAATTACATAGCTTAGGGAAACAGGGGGAAAGAAAATGGCTTTACAAGTATGCTTCTACACCACCTTCCACATGGGTGAAGTCCTGAACTACCAACAGACTGGATGGATAGCAGAGGCAAAGCCAAGGAAAGGGGGTAAGAGACAAAAATCTCAATGATACCCTGAAAACTCACTGGACTCCGTGTTGGAAAAATGGGCAAAAGCATCACAATACATGGTAGCATTCTGAATTTTGTGGGGTTTTTTAGTATCAGTATTGTGAAGAATTTCTGTAATAACAGTCATCCCTTCTGGAGGCCCAAATCATTCCTAGCAATCAGAACTGCCCAGTGAATCTGCAAGGAGATCCTTGTAGTTTTGAGTCCTTTGTGCAGCATCCCATTCTGGGCTACTGTCCCACACAGCCTGTCCAGCCACCACCACCAGAACACGGGAGTGAAACCTCACCCACACTCCTCTTGCTTTCTGCCCAGCCCACTGCAGCCCTGGGAAAGCACAGAAGCCAAATAAGCCAGCTGTGCTCCAGAAAAAGATCACACAGCTGGTCTGACACAGCCGCCCTTCCCTGTGAGGCTCATCACAGGAGATGCTCTACTCCAAGTATGTAAAAACCTAAAGCATCCCAGTAGGTCAGGTCTGGACTGTCAGAAATACTTAAGAAAGGGTACTTAAGAAATGGCTCTGGATGCAGGAAGGGGCCTGTCTAGCCCACAGCAGTACCGTATACGTGGAGCGCTCTTTCGCAGCACATTTTCAACATAACTTTCCTTCTCCATAGTGGAAGCAGGGTTCCAGTACACACGGCACGCTGAAAAGTTGGATGACAGAGACACCTATAAAAAAGGCAAATCTGTCTTTAAAATGATATATATACACACACACTTCATATACAGTGAAGTCTCTGATGGACTGCAGAAAGCTTACTAGAAAATTTCTTTTGATAACAGAAGAAATTATATCAGACCTATGGATGCTGAAAAAGCCTCAGCAGAGAATTTCTTCAGCTCTCTGCAGTAGTTCGTGAGAGCTCTGTCTTTCTCATGCTGAACTATGCAAAATATGATAAGGTTTCTGTAAACCAAGTTTGCTATCTTGCACCTGCAAATATAATTAGAATTGTTATGATTTCGACTAGGACAATGAATGATGTGAGAACTGACCAATCACTCTAGTAAGTAGTTAGCAAGAGGTCCAATAACCTCTTGCCATTTAGGTAGACACTAAGAGAACTAAACACATAAAAACCCGTCCTTTGTTAATTAAATAATTCCATCCAATCTCTTGACTGCATTCCTGTCTCTGAGTCTTTCTTAACCCTCTGGCCGGCAGCTGCGACATAGACCAGGATCACTTTGTGAGTAAATCAGGAATGACCTATGCCCAGCCATGTCCCAGTGCAGCACAAACACTGTGCAGCTATAAAATCTGTATTGCACTGGGAAGAAGGCTGTTTCTTTCCCTCTCTCATGTTGTAAGTTGTTTAATTTACAGCAATGGCTCCTGAAAGCGCTGTGTCTTGCCCACACCAGCCAGCAATTTTACATGCAGACATGTGATCTGAGACAAGCAAATCCTCAAAGCTCTAGAGAGACAGAAATACTCTGTGAAGGATATTGCACACATAGAGCCAAAACTCATCCTGCCCATGTAATTTTGAATGCTTGTCTGACAACAGAATGAATTCAGCTGGCAGAATCACCTATTGCAGTCGTGAATGACAAACCTTTTGTCATAGATGCAGCTACGAGGTACAATTTTTTTCCATACTTCTAAATATCAAAGCTGAGTCCACAGAGCTTTTAAGCCAAACACTGCTATAATTTAATCTTTACAGAACAGCAAATGTAGAAAATATAAACTACAGACAACAAACAAGAATGTGGAGACTGACTTAGTTCCTGTATCAGAGCTCTAACATCCCTTTCAAATCCACAAATTATGACACCACTAGCTACAATTACATACAAATCTCAATTCTTTCTCAGATCTTGCTTGACAATGACATTTTCTTAGGCTTGCCCTTTTTTTTTTACTAATCTCATGCATCACTTAGGTCTTCTGCCTGTAATGTTGCTGGTGAGTGACACAAGGAGCTGACAACTCTCACACAGCTGCAAGAAGAAAAGACTCTAGGAAACATACACTAATGTTGGTGAAACCAAGCTCCTCCTTCTGAAAGGACAAGGCAAAGAGTTTATGTCTGAGTAACAGAAAAAAAAAGTTATACCAGGAGAATCACCAATTAATTGGCCTAAGCTGCATTTGCATTAAAGTGGCAAAGGTCTCCTAAGCCGGGTACTACAGTGGCAAAGCTCTCCTAGTGTGTACTCCAGAGCCTGATCTTGCTGCACTCTGCCACATCAGAAGCAATGCAGCAAAACTCCTCTTGCACACATCACAACGCCCAGGGGAGCTCCTTTGGCACGTCCATGCCAACTTCACAACGTAATCAGAGTGGCCCAGCACAAGCTGTAGCTTTGGCACTTGCCTTGCAGATTTCCAGCTTGAGATCATAAAATTCTTGACTGACTTCACAGGTAGTTGCCATCTCTAACACAGCTTTATGAATAAGACCATTCAAGACTCTGCAGCGCATGTTATCTTCTTTCCTCGTTTTTGTCAGGTCATTTTTCATTAAGAAGTCCAACTTTGTTGGTTTATACAACTTTAAAAATAAACCAATAACACATTAAACAGTAGTTACACACTTGTATTAAGCAACATATACATATACAGTTTCATGCACTTTACTAAGTATGCTCTTATTTCATTCTTGCAGCTGTGATGGCTTTATATAGGTCCTATGTATCATGTGTTTCAATAAAGAATACTTCTGTTCACAAAATCTCTGACATTCATGTGCTACAGTCAAAGTTTCTAAAGTTCCTTTTGTATTTCATAGCAAGTTATGAAGCCCCACAGATGTTTTCTCAAATACAGCATATAATGACTGAAAAGCTTTACTTGTTTGAAAAAACAAACATTAAAAAAATTTTCATTAAACTAAGCTCATAGAAGTTTTAATCTGGATCAGTACTCAGGAGTGTGCAAGAGAGCGTTGATGCTGGCAAAGATGAAAGATCAGTGTAGAAGAGGAAACAGCCATGGGGAGCCAAATGGCAATCCTGTCACAGTCAAACTGGAGTTCTACTGTTTGTTCACAAAATCCTCCTATTTCTCCATCAGAAAATGCTTGAAAGTTAGAATCAATGGCAGAAACACAAGTCTGTTCCTCCTGGCACAAATAAACACATCACCTTAAGAGCTTGCACTTACCATTTGCGGTCCCAAGGTAGGGCTGTCATACCAGAACTTCTTCCTTTTGGGAAAAGGAAAGGAAATCAGCCTTATCTTTCAGCAGCTCAGAGAAACAAGGATTCACTGTGTAATTAATATTCCACCTGCCTGAAAGCACACCACAACACCCAGGTTTTCATGCAAGTAGTTTTCCCCACAGCAGAGATGTGGAAAACAATGCTTCCCTTCCACAGCTGAAGCTGCACAGAGAAGCAAGGGGGTGGAAAAGAACAACTCTGAGGTTTCTTTAGATTCATAGAAACATTAAGGTTGGAAAATATGGCCAAGATCATCAAGTCCCACTATTAATCCAGCACTGCCAAGTCCAGCACTAAACCATGTCTCTAAGCACCCATTCTACACATTTTCTGAACACTTCCAGGGACAGTGACTACACCACTTTCCTGGGGATCCTGTTCCATTGCTTGACCATTCTTCCCTTTCAGTGAAGAAATTTCTCCTAATATCCAATCTAAATCTTCCTTAGTGCAACTTGAGGCCATTTCCTCTCGTCCTGTCACTTGTTACCTGGGAGAAGAGACCGACCCCCACCTGGCCACACCCTCCTTTTAAGCTGTTGTATAGAGTGATAAGGTCCCCGAAAGCCTCCTTTTCTCCAGACTAAACATCCCCAGCTCCCTCAGCTGCTCCTCAAAGGACTTGTGCTCCAGACCCTTCACCTGGACACGCTCCAGCACCTCAATGTTTTTCTTGTACTGAGGGAGCCCAGAACTGGACACAGCACTGGAGGTGCGGCCTCACCAGTGCAGAGCACGGAGGGACAATCACTGCCCTGGTCCTGCAGGACACACTATTGCTGATACCGGCCAGGGCCATCGGCCTTCTTGGCCACCTGGGCACACGTTCAGCCGCTGCCGACCAGCTGAGATCGGGGCTCGGGGTCGGTGTGTCTCTCTCCTCCGCGCTACCGGGGCCGCGGGAGCGCCCGAGCCCCACAGCCCCCCTTACCCCAGGGCCCACAACCCACCCCGCCAGGGCCCCACACCCCGGGAGGGCCCAGCTCCTACTTATTCTTGCGGAGCATTTTCCGCAGCAGGTTCCTGGGGCCGCCCAGGGCGGCGGAGCTGCGCAAGGCCCGGCACCACCGCGGCACCGCCGCCCCCCGGGCGCCCCACATCGCTGTCCTGGCGCACGGCGCGGCGCCGCCTCAGCTCCGGCACTGGCTGCGGCTCCGGCTGCGGCTCCCCCTGTCGGCACGGAGGCCCGGCCGGCGGCTGGGGACGTCCCGGCCGGTCCCGGAGAGAGGGAAGGAGGGAGAGGGGCCGAGCCGCCCTCAGGCGGGGCAGGACTCGCACCCACGCAGAGCCTGGGCGCAGGCTCAGCGCTTCGGCCCGGGGAGGGAACACGCACCCAAGGGTCGGGATTGCTGCCGGAGCGGCGGGAGGAGCCGCTCTGACACGCCGGCTGCGCTTGTGGATTGTGGTTCCTCCAATACGCGATTTATATGTCCTTCAATTCGCCGCTGCATCGGCGGACATTTGTAAGGGAATGCGAGGAAAGTAAGTGGCACTGAGACAGGACTCTGGAGTTTTACCTTGAAGATCAAGACAAAACACTGCAACCTTCCACACAGAATTGCTGTTGGGTATTTAAATAAATTAAACCTGTGCTTTATTTTTTTTTTCTGTATCATACTGTGGGATAATTACACGAAAAGTGATCAAATTCCTGTTTCTGCACTGATGCCATTAATCCTAAGTGCAAGGTGCTTTAGAGCAGCACCTCACGAGGGATAGGAAGACCCGCCAGGCCTGCTTCTATGCTTTCTGCCATTTCCTCCATCATAACCCAGCGTGTCTTCTTGGTGGCACTTCCGATGTGAGGAGTTATTATAACATTCTTCAGCTTTAACAAGGGGTGATCCCTGGGAGAGGAAAAGAAATGCTCAGCTAGTCACTCTCAGCACATTCATCTGTTATTTCATCACCTGCAGGCAGCCAGGGAAGTACATAAAATAATAATTAAAAATAAAACCTAATTGCATGACCCAAGCATATTCAGAGGAGTTCAAAGTGCTGCCTAGCTTGGTGGGGCTTTGTGCAACAAAGCCTCCAAATGAGTAAATGTGAATTTTATTTGGCTGGGACAGAAGGATTAGGAACATGGTTTCAGCAGGACTAGTGCACATACCTCATGTACTCTACTAACAAAATTAGGCAACTTCTCACATGCCCACAAAATTTTACTCAATTTGCACATCACACATACATCCTTTTATGTTTAACTTAAATACATGTCCTACCTTGGTAAAGGTTCAGGATATGTCACATCCAGAGCAGCTGCCCTAATAACTTTGTTTTGAAGGGCTTCCACCAAAGCATCCTGATCCACTACCAGACCTGAATTACAGTAAGAAGGTTATGTTTATTTTCACGCTCCTTACTGTCCTCTCAGCATTTTTTTGGGCATAGTGGTGAGGCAAAAAGCAGGGCAGGCCATGGTTGCAGTGCAGAAGCAGCAGCAGAGTGGTGGAGTGGGAGGGGGACGCTTGGTTACATGCATCAGGGAATTAGCAGCATGAAACAGAGTGCCAGGCTTCAGAGTAGGCTGTGCCACCCTAATGTATGTTAGCAGCGACACTGCATTAAATAAATAAAAGGCTTAAGTAGGAGATATATAAATACACATGGGCTTCTAACACTCCAAGCTCACTAACATTTCGGAGACCTACTTTATCATTATTATGGGAACATTTAAATGTTTTACTGAGATATGACCATGGGTATCTAAATAAACTAGTAACCAGAAAATTTAGAGAAAATTTCAGAGGGACTTTGCTATATTAGAGGTTTTCCCAGGACTTGTCATGCCAGCAAACCTTAATTTAGTTTTGTTTATTCTGCACCTTACCTCTGCTGATATTAATAAGAATAGCAGTGGGTTTCATCAGCTCCAGCTCCCTCTTCCCAATCAGTTTGTGTGTCTGTGGAGTTAGGTTCACAGCCAGCAACACAAAATCTGACTGCTGGAGCAAATCATCTATCTTCTTACAGTAAACGGCTCCAATGGCACTTTCTTCTTCCTTTTTTCTGAGGAGAAAAATCCCAAAATGAAACTGCAGTAGCAAGAACAAGGGAAAGATCAAGTCACCAGTAGAGAAAATATTTCTTTATTGTTATCTTTGCTGTGTAGTGCAAAGTAGTTAGCTGGTTGTCTGAAACTCAGTAAAGACAAAGGTCAAGCTTTTTCCCACAACACCAAGTGAACTGTACACAAATGTGCAGTACTACACCTGCGGGGATGGAAAGTAAGAAATGGGTATCACATAAATGCACTGAATAAATGATAAGTCAAATGCATTTGTGTCACAATTTCTGCTTATAATGGGGATTCTTTTGCTACCCAAAAGCAGGACTGATGTCTTGTGAAAGTAATTAAGTAATTAAGTAATTTAATTAAGTCACGTAAAAATTATTGAGGAAACACACAAGACAGGGCAGGCATTAAATCTTTCCAAATCTATGTCAGCAACAGCCTGATTGCTCTGTGCGTCAGTGCTGATTCAGTGAAACCACACACTGCAGGACCTGCTGGTGCACTTGATCTGTATCAGGATGAGGTTGCCTGGCTCTCATCAAATTCCCACAAAAGAGAAGAATGGAACGGGCCTGATGGGAGCACAGGGGCACAGGGCACATATACCTCACCTAGAAGACAGCAAACAGACTGGCAAGTCTGGTCCTTTATTGTCACGTGGCTTTGGAAGGGCGAGATGTCTCTGCCTGAATCCCTGCCTCACCTAAGTCACATGAGCTAAGTCCTCCCAGTTTTCTGCCTTCCTCAGTCCATTGCAATGTCACCACCATGACAGGAAGAACTCAGGAGCCCCAGCTAATGGAGAGAACAGTGAGATACATCTCTCCCATTCCTTCCTGACTTCCTTTCTGTATAAATTGGGAAATTAATGACCATCTTGAAACAACTGTAGGTACTTTGCCACTTAAAATAAAGAGCACTGTAAAAAGTGAAAGCACAGTGAAAAGTACTAATAACACATAAAAGCAGTGACAAAATAGAGTTGCCATGGAGCTGCAACCAGCTTTACCTCTGATTTCTGTTGTGGTACAAAATCTTCATTTCAAAGGCTTTGGCTCTTTCAGCCACTTTGTAACCAATGGTGCCCATTCCCACGATCCCCAGGGTCGCTCCAGAAACCTCAACCCCCAGCCAGTCAACGGGGAAATACTCTGTGTCAGGGGAGACTGCCATCTCATGGCCTTGGAAGAGGAAAAGAAGAAGTATGTCATATAAGGGATGTTCCAGTATCTGGTTATGTTTTCCCCCCTACTTTTTATCAATAGAGGAGGCAGAAGAACAGGAGCAGTAATACATTGTCATCGTGTTTCTGGACAAGAAGTGAGTAATGCTGCACTGTACATACACATGGCTGCTGACACTGATTCCTTGCTCAGGAGAGAAACATACCCAGCCTCTCTTTGGCAGGCAAGCAGGCAAGGAAGGTAAGGCCAAAGCAGCAGTAAGGCCATCCGGCTCCCAGCTACCTAGCAGATACACCAAGGTTGGCAGGGAAAAGAAACACAGAGCATGGTGGACAGATTTCTGGACAGCTTGTTTGTAATGACTTAGATACATGGCAACTTGGCAAAGACAGGCTTCAAGCCTCCTTGAAAATACATTCTTTTAGTCCCCTTTTATTATAACTTGAAAAGCAAGACTGCAGTGAATAAGTGGCTGTTGGCTGAGGGAGAAGAGGCCTGAATTTAGGGCTGTCTGAAGAAGAAAAAGCTCTACCTTGCCAATATGCTGCTTTGGAAAGGGAATGCAAGGTATTGTCAACAAGACAGATTTATCTTAACTTCTTCCTTTTCCCCTGTTTTATAGTTTTAAGCTTACTTTTGCATCAGCACACATTTTCTGCATGTTTTGAAGTCACCTTTTCTATGAAAAGACTAAGACCATTTCAGTTACTACCTTCCACAAGTCTCCTGGAAGATGCCAGCATCAAAGCCATCCCCAAGTCTGCAGTGTCAGTGGAAACAATAAACGGAGTATTGGCCACCTTCACACCATAGCTGGAGAGGAGTTTCAGGTCCAAGTGATCTATTCCCACTCCAGAACTTGCAACTACCTTCAAGTTAGGCAAGCTCTGGAGAAGCTCTTCATTAATCGCTGGTTTGTGATACCACATATAGATAGCTCTGATCTTTTCGCTGAGAAATGTCTTGTTTTCAAGATATTCCTTCATGGTGATGAGATGAAAATGTTTCTTCAGAAATCCAACATGGTCTTCGTATACTCCATACCTCTCTCCTATACAGTCAACTAGCACATAAGGCAGTTCCTGACCCTCCATGCCCTACAAAAGCAAAGAGAACTAAAAGAACATGGTCTAAAGTGACCTATTTTACGTTTTTTTCTAAAAACCAGGAATTGATTGGCTCAATTACATGCTGTTTTCCCACTTGATGAAAGAGCTGGCTAAAGATAACCACTCTGACATGCAGAACTTTTTTGGGTTCTACCAGTGTTATTCAGAAGGATGTTCAATTTCTATATAATTTTGTTAATAAGGAATGAAAACATAATTTCCGGCATACCAACTATGCTAATACTTAAACAAATGAATGACCAGATGTTACTCCTTTTTAGTATTCAGTATTCAACACTTAAAGCCAAAGTCTTGATTATTTAAGAATGTGGCCATATGAGTGGAAGGCTATCTTTTAGCACTTCAAGTTCTGCCACTTCTGCAACTATATTAAGCAATTATCATTGATGAGGTTATCTCAGTAAAAATCTCATTTAATGTAACAGAGCGGTAATTTGTCAACTATGAACTTTGAAGTTACCCATGAACATAAATTTACCCTTTCTTCGGTCTCCTTCAGTGCTTTGCCAACTCTTCACTCTGCTGACGCTGCAAAGAGCCAAGGCTGTGATCTCAGGTGAAAGCCGAGTGTCCCGCACGGCGCCCCTCAGCCCGAGGCACCGCTCCCGCACCGCTCCCGCACCGCCGGCCCGGCTCCCCTTCTCTCCCCCGACCGCCCCCGGAGCGCGGTGTCCCGGGGAGTCCCCGCTGCCCAGAGCTGGCTGAGCCGCTGTCCCAGCGGGCCAGCGCCTGGGACGAAAGATAGGAGGGAGCTGGAGCGGCGGCTCAGGGCTCTGTCCGGCCCTGAAGGGCGCCTGGGGTCGGGCGAGATCCCTCCCGCTCCCAGCCCGGGCGGGGCGCGCAGGCCCGCGGGAGCCCCGTGTCCCGCACGCCCGGTGCCACCCACGGTGCCGCCCCTCCGTGGGGCTCGGGGCCTCGAGGCCGAGCCCTGTCCCCGGCCGGCAGAGGCGGTCCCGGCCCGCACTCACCCCGCCGGCCCGGTCGCCGCAGGCGCAGCGCGGGGCGGGGCGGGAGCGGCACTGCCCGGCCCCCGCACCCCGCCCGGGCCGGCCGCGGGGCCAGAGGGGAGCGGAGGCGGTGCCAGGGCACCCCGATCCCGCGGGGAGCCGAGAGGGAGCGACGGGAGCTCTCGAGCGATTGCGTGTTTTTGTGGAAGTGTTTCTGTGCTGTTCGTGGTGTCAGTACAATCGGGATTTTGCGTTTACGTCCTGCGTGCCGTTTTTTCCGTACTGTCTTTGAAGATTGGACGTGGCCTGGTCTTTCTGCTGGTCATTACACTGTGTGCACATGAGTTAATGTAAGATGAAGAGTTGTCTCTGACCGACAGACACCTGCACACATGAATGTCTTTTCCAACCTATATGATTCTAGGAATACCGTCAAAAATTATCTTTCAGAACTAAAAAACTGGGGCAGGCTCAGGTGCTCGGGCACTTGAGATGTTATCCCGGCTATAGGCAGTCCTGTGCCCATTTCAGCTGAGAAATGTGTGAGAATTTTTCTGATAAGGTTACTTGGTCTGTATCATAGAATCACAGAATGATTTTGGTTGGAATGGAACTTCCAAAAGGCCATCTATTTCCAACCCACTCTGCCACAGGCAGGGACACCTTTCACTAGATCAGGTTGCTCAGAGTCCCATCCAACCTGGTCTTGAACACTGATAGGGATAGGGCACCCATAGCTTCTCCGGGCAACCTGTTCTGCTTCCTCATCCTCAAAAAGGATAATTTCTTCCTAATCTTCTCCATTCTACTACCTAATCTAAACCTATTCTCCTTCAATTAAAGGCCATTCCCCTTGTCCTATCACTACTTGTAAAGAGTCCCTCTTCAGCTCTCTCGTAGTCCCCCTTTAGGTACTGTAAGGTTGCTACAAGGTGTCCTTGGAGCCTTCTCTTCTCCAGGCTGAACAACTCTATCTCTCCCATTCTGTCTTCATAGCAGAGGTGCTCCAGTCATGTGATAACTTAGTGGCCTTCTCTGGACACACTTCAGTAGGTCCACATCTTTCTTGTGCTGAGGACTCCAAGGCTGGATGCAACATTCCAGGTGGGATCCCACAAGAGCAGAGTAGAGGGGAAGAATCACCTCCCTCAATCTCCATACCCAGTGATGGGGACTAGGAAGTACAGTTTCAGTTCTCAGTTCACAAAAGCTGTGCTAAAGTGATTCCCTTTGCTGTGCAGGTGGTCATAATCCACTGGGGAGGATGCCTGGATTCTGGGGTGAGAGCAGCTCAGGAGCCAGGACACACCACTTCTATGGGCATCCAGGGATCTTCCCCCTTTCACACTATGGAATAACCACCCACAGGGTGCTGCTGTGTCTCTCCTGACTACTACCGTGCTTTTCAAGAGAATGGATTAAAAAATGCCATCTTCTTGAATTCTGTCAAACACATTTTGATATGCTGAACACAAATACAGTCAAATTTTACACCAATCCTATAAAATTACTAATAAAAAGATAAAATAATAACAATTCATATCAATTACACAAAACCATTAACTGTTCTTGTTATCTTGGTGATGATTTTTGAGTATCAGTTGCTTACATGAATTTCAAGTTCAGACAGTTAAACGTTAAAGCAAAAATTATTTAACTGGCAAAATGGAGTTACAGCATGTTAACTGGATTCTTAGTTAAGTTTACTTGCATTTTCTTCCTTAAAAAAAAACCCCAACAAACATAAAATGGTTACACACTACCTCTTTCACATCAAAAGTTTCCAAACTGCTTTGGCAATAAGATGTAATGAGTTAGCTTTTAACTTAGTGCTCACTGGAGATCGAAGGACCCTTGTAAAGTCCCTCTCATAGACACAAGTCATTCTCCCTGTGAACTGAGGAAGGAGGCCTACCACATTTTAGTCTTGAAAGTAAAGAAGAACCTTTGGAAGGACAACACAGTAATTTTTCCCTTTGTATATCAAATCCACAAATTTGAATGAACAAAATGAAGGAGGAATTATTCAGAGGACCCAAAAAAATAACAGTCAAAGGAATGTTACTCTAAGCAAAAATCCAGGATATACGTATCAAGTGTCAAGAAAGTGGGTGTGTTACATGGTTAGATGTGGAGAGAATCAGACGGTTTCAAAGCTGTTTTGTGCAACTTGAACATCCAATTTTCAAGCTATAGTTCAGGAGCTGGTACATCTCTACAAAAGATATATCTGTATTGCATTGTATGTGACAGAAGTTGTCAATTGCACCAGTGCACTATCATGTTTTAAGTAGATTTAGTTTGTAGACAACTTTATGGTGTGTTAAGCTGAATTACATCTGTGTACATCATTGCTGTGTGCAAGTTTTTTCTTATAGAAAGGGATTTGATAAACCAACATTGTACAGAGCACCCAGAAATGAGTAAGGTCTGTGGCTATGTAGAGAGAAGTATTACACAATCTGTGGACTTCATCCCCATCATTGAATATTGCCATTGGTGTCCATGTAATCCTGCAGTCTTAATAAGATGCTTGCATAATAGTTGTTTCTTAGGATTAGGCTTTTGAAGTATTGCGTTACCCTAAAAGACTTTTGTATAATGTAATGTATACATTTCCCAGGTGGGTTGTACAGACTAACTTAAGCATGAAGCTGGATAAAGACATACATTTCCTATGTCTACATTATGTTTTATAAGGCAGTATTATATGTGAGCAGGACTTGTAGGACAAAAAAAGCTGAGGCAGGAAATCTGTATTCACGAGCTTGTTGTTTCAGGCAAGGCCAAACCAAGTGATGCATTTGTTTTCAGTGACTATAAACCTTCATAAAGTGTTATCACTTGCCTGTCTGGTTGCTGTAGGTAAGGCCACCTTTCCCAGTAGACCTCTGTAGCAGCACTTTATTCCAGATCATGTACTTTTTGCACATCAAAATATTTCAAAAAGCCTGAATCAATGGAGTGAACTATAATGGATCATCTCTCCTCTCATGTGGCCACTGCATTTTTGATCCACTTTCAGTAATCATGATATTGAAGGTATTGTGTGTGAATCAATTCATCACTCCAGTGACTGACAGGCAGCTGTGTTTTTCCCTCTAAAGCACCCCACTGGCAGGGAGCACTTCTGAAACTAATCAGCCCAGATTCTTGAAATATCTGCAGAAGTAGCAGTAAAACTCCAAGCAAATGCCAAACATGCACAATTGTTTAAGTAGAAGTGAAGTACTGTATCCGATTTTGTTTGCTTCACCTCTCGAGAAAAGTTTGCATGTGCAAAAACCTTGTGTGTTTTTTGCAGTTTTAGGATACTGATCTAAGAAAAGGTGTTTTTTTTCTCTTTTCTATTTTACTGTAACCTTGTTTTTCAGCTCTGTAATTTATTGCTTAGCCTTTTAATTTAAAATAAATTTAACTTATTTTTTCAAGGTTATGAAGGTGACAATGAAAGGTGTACTGGGCACCTGTACCTCAGAGAGCAGAGAGGTACCTGGGGCAGTCTTGAAATTCTTGACAGCCAACTTGCTGCACCTGAAAAGCTGCAGTGTCTTGTCTCCTGGAGCTTCAAGAGTTGGTAACATCATCATACATTAAACTGATGGGAGGAAGTGTATTTTGGCAAGCACCCATGACAACCATCTTCAAGACAAAGGCTCTGTAAAGATACATAAGGCTCCAGGCAAAATCCTGGCTGCACTCAATGGCAACTTTGCTATAAATTTAACTGATAAATTATCATACTATTCATATAGTCGCACTACATAACAAAAGGCATAGCACTGCCACTTTGTGTGTTGGTTTATTTGTCTTTTGGACTTGTATTAGACAACAGAAAGTATATGAACAGCTGAGAGGGTGGCAAATGGCTTCCTTCCAAGCTTTAGTGAGGTGGATGGACATCCTTATATTTAAAAAGATCTTTAGAGCTGATGAGGAGGAGAAAGATAAGAATAAAAAGAGAGAGAAAGAGAAGAATAAAAGAGTTACAATATTCTTTCACACATTAGCTAGGGAGCACTTCACTGGGTAGGGGGCGACCATTCAGGGCTGCTAGTATGTTTTCAACTGCTTCCTCTGTTATCATGTAGCTGGTCTTGTCTGTTCTAATGCCGAGGTGAGGTGTTATAATGATGTTCTTTAATTTTAACAATGGATGATCTCTGGAAGAAAAGAAAAGAAAAAAGAGTTAACTACTGTTGTTCATCTAAATAAAGAGGAGTCTTACTTTAGCTTTTGTCTTAGCTTTTTATTTAAAGCTAATTTGATACAACTTTACAAGTCCCACTTAGACCCAGAGAACCTGACCACCTCTATTGAAGTAATTTTGGACTGTAATAGGACACACAAAGATTTCATAGCTGCTCTTTTCTCCAGAAACACACTTCTGCCATGAGGCAGCAATTTGAACTATGTCAAAAGAGAGGATTAAACCCTCCTGACACATTCACCGTACACAATAGTCTGAGTTGTTATGTGCACACAGGCACAACGAGACCAAACTACCCCCCCCCCCCCCATCCAAAATGCAGCCAGCACAGTTAACTCCAAAAGGCACCATCCTGGTAGAGCAGTCCTTTTACAGAAGCTAAGCAGTCTCTGGGCCCAAGAGGTTTGCAGTTACTTCAGCCCTGTATTGTGGAAAGAAGCCTGTGGGGAAGGACACCTCGGGGCTATGCAGCAGGTCCTAGGCCTCAAGCAGCTTCCACCCATTAAAATTGGCAAACTGTACTTTCTAATAAAGCAATTTGCAAGTGAAGCACTGCTGCAGCTTCATAGGGTAATTCTAAGCACTGGGTTTAATGCTTTCCCTGCCTCCTGCTGTTTCCTGGCTCCCAGGCTTCCCTTTGGTCTGTTATCAGCCCCAACATCTGGGCTGCATCCCATTTGTATTCATGGCACTTTTATCCAAACTCATGCCAGGGGCAGGGGGGCTGCCTCAGCCAGCTTCCTGCCTGCTGCAGGAATGCCTCTGGCTTCAGCAGGGCTCACCCATCCTTCCTGAGAAATAAGCAGAGATGGCAACCTGGGCAGTGGTTCTGGGGAGGTGACATCCAAAGCCGCGGCTCTGATAACACCAGTCTGCAGAGCTGCCACCAGCGCCTCCTGGTCAACTACTGCCCCTGGTGTGGAATAAAAGTGTCTCTGAGTGCACCTCGAAGGTAAAGAGCAGAGAGCAAAGAGAGAAGGGAAGGGGAGAGGGAGGAATTTCTGCCATGCCTGATCATCCTTGGCATGTGCACCAGCTGTGCTGGATGCAGCACGGTGCTGCGTGGAACACAGCAGGAGCTAGACCACATTGTGAGGCCAGCCAATGGCTCTGGATAGTACCTCGGCTGATGTTAATGAGGGTAGCTGTGGGTTTCATCAGCTCCAGCTCTCTTTTCCCGATCAGCTTGTGTGTCTGAGGTGTCAGGCTCACCACCACCATTACAAAATCTGCCTGCTGGAGCAAGCTGTCTATCTTTTCGCAGTAAGTGGCACCAACAGCTTGCTCCTCTTGCACTTTCCTAGTGGGAAAAAAAGCATTTCAGCCATGGAAACATTTTCTTCAATGATGTCACCTGTATAAAAACTAAAGGATCTGATTATCACATCTATATAGCAAACAGGTGGCAAAGGTGAATTTACTCTCAGCTGGGTGTTTAGATCCGTCTGGAAGGCTTCAAGCCCTACAGCACGGGATCAATTGCATGCCTGCCTCTCAGCCACTCCAGTGCAGGGTCCCAAGGGCTTCTTATGAAGTCTGCAAATGCACTAAGGCTGAGCACTGAAGCAGATGGCAGCACACAGTCCATTCTCCAAGATCCCCTGTGCACCACAAAGGATGCAGTCAGTGCTCAAGCCAAAGGAATGGTATTCACCAGAAATCACCCATGCAAGCTCTGGGCATGGCAGTGGTCCTCATCTTGTTGGCACTCCCAGTAAGCCTGTAATTTTTTTATGAGTGAAATCAGCAAGGCAGCTCTTTGCCAGGCTCCCGGCTGCCCCAGGACTCTCACAGAATAAAGTGTTCAGCAGAAAAAGTTACCAGAGTAGAGAGATTTTTAGTTTTAACTTTTCACAGTGCAAAAGAATACTTGCCATTTCTCATGTTCTTTGTCAATTTAGCTGCCTGAACTTTGGTAAATAAAAAAGCAATGATAGGGGATCATGTGTACAATCTTCTGCTTCTGATTGCAAGAAAAGGACTTCAAGTTATCCCCCCACTAATCTAGAAATAAAGAGGTCACACTAAGAAAATAACTGCAATGTAACTTTGACCCATGTGTCTCCTAACAAATGCGCTTCGCTGGTTTTTTTCAGGTCAGAGACCCGAAAAAAGCAACCAGTGGAAAAAGAACAGACTGGAACTGCAGCCAGTTTTGCAGCATGCAGAGTGCATCTTGATTCAATACACAAGCTGGAAGTGTAAATGTACTTTAAAATAAGTATGATTTTTAATTTCTGTTGCACTGTGCATTGATCATTATTCACAGCACTCTTACATAAGTATTACTTTAAAGACTGAAAAATATTAAACAGAGAGAGTTAATGATGATACACATAAAAAAAGAGTAAAGATACTAATTCCTTTTTAATCTTCCCTTTGTGGTTTGCGAAGAAATTTTGAAAGATCCTAAGGAGCACTTCTTTTAAATGTGAGTTTGCTCAGCAGTTTTTCTGAAGAAACAGGAGTGCCAAGCAGGCTAAAAATTTCTGGCCTCATTCACCCTTGTGATTTGCCTAGGGCTAGCTAAAGCAGGGACCCTCCCTCCATCTGCAGTCTGCTTATGGAGAAAAGCCCTGAAAGCCACATCCTAGCACTGCAGCTTCTCCCTTCAGTCACAGAGGAGTAAAGTTCTCTCAGGGTAGGTCATAGTTTATAGCAGTATATACTTGTTCTGCTCATTATCTGCACCTTGCCTGATTGCAAAGGGATCGAGTTGTACATGGGGGTCTTGCTTACTTTAAATTGAAGAGCCCCTGTGCTGAATGTCTAACAAGGTTCATATTCCCAGACACACAAGCTAGGAGGGACTACAAACAAAGGGTGAAATCCAGTTAAATACTTGCTAAAATTCCTACTGCCTTGAGAAGAAACAAGGTTTTCTCAAGAACATCTCTCAATCATATTGTGCCAAGTATATGTTTCCTAGTTTCCAGACACTGTTTCAACAATATCCCTCCTGAACTTCAAAATATGTGGAAAAAATGAACAACAAATAGTTATATTGTCACTATAGTAAGATATGATAAGAATAAAGAAAAGTATAAGCTTGATTTCCATTTTTCTGCAGGAAACCTTGAATTTTCTAATATAAAACCTAAATTAGGTTTCCAAGTGTTTAATCGCTGAGTAACTCTTTACAGGACTGATTTAAGGCAACCATTCTTTTTTTTTCCTTTTGTTTTAATTTTGGCCCTATTCCCTCATTTGTTTGCTGTATTTCTGACATAATTCCTTGGAAAGAAAATACTGACTATCTGGAAGAGTTTCTGCTGCAATAAGGGTCAAGACATATCTTTACCTCCGTGTCCTGTTGTGGTACAAAATGTTCATTTCAAATGCCTTGGCTCTCAGAGCAACCTTATATCCAATTCTGCCCATGCCAATGATCCCCAGAGTAGCTCCAGCAACTTTAACTCCCAGAATATTAGCTTCACAGTACTCCACACTTGGAGAAATTGAAATGTTATGGACTGCAAGAAAAACACATAAATATGAGAAGTGAATGGGGTCCAACACAGAGGAACAAGGCAAAAGAGTCTGGACTTGTTGTGCTACTATAGCATACTTTTAATGGTTACAAACACATGACTTTGTAATATCCAAGGTAACTCCCTAATGTATCATCTTTCCCTGCTACATGTATATATGATATTCCAATTTATTCTCACCATATTACAAAAAGCCTTTTGATGTAATCTCTCCAAAAAGTTTATTACTGCTTTAGAGTCATGAAAATATTGCCCTGTTCCTCATCGACAATCAAAATAATCATTGCAAATAATAATGCAGAGTTTGAAAATGTCACAAGGAGAACAACAGGTACTGGGTTTCCTCTTCACATCTGCCACTCTCCTTGGAAAGAAAAGCGTGACTTCTTTAAAAATCACAACTTGGTAATTTCTCTAAGAAAAGTCAAATTAATGGCAGGTAAATCTTGCATGATTTTTAGAAGCCACAAAAGAATTGAGATGTTACCTTCCACTAGCCTTCTAGCAGATGCTAGCAGCAAAGCCATCCCAGTATCTGCTGTGCTGCTGGAAACAGCATGTGGAACATTAGCTGCCTTCACACCAAAGCTAGCTATAAGCTTCAGATCCAGGTGATCCATCCCCACTCCTGAATTTGCAATCACTTTCAAGTTTGGCAGGCTTTGGAGGAGTTCTTTGTCGATGACTGGTTTGTGCCACCACATATAGATTGCTTTGACCTTTTTACCTACATCCTTTTTGTTTTCAAGAAATTCCTTCATGGTGATGGGGTGGAAATGTTTCTTCAGGAATGGCACATGGCTATGCAGTATCCCATGTATGCCACCAATTTCATTTACCAAAAGCCAAGGTAGTTTTCCTCCTTCCATGGTCTGCACAAAGAAGAAAGACACAAAGTGTCAGGAGAAAGACATATTATTATTTTCAGACATTTAAAAAAATTATCACTGCCATGTCCTGTTTCATGGCATTTATGACAAGAGATTCTATAAACCACATTGTCACTGTTTTCTCCACGGCTGAGTAGAGAAACGACACAAAGTCCAGGCTCAGGGATAAATGGAAGCACTTCAATGAATTCTCAGAAGACTTTTATAAGTTAGTTTGCAAAGTGTATTAAGTGGCAGAAAGTAATTGGTTTTTGCCATCCACCCCCTGAGGGGACTGGTCAAGTTGTAAGACAGCCACCTCTGGATGTTTTTCTAATTAGAACCATAACAATTCTGCCAAACAACCCGCAGGTGCAAGAAGTTTACAGTACTGTAATCTTGTTTAAAGTAATCTGCATGGGAAAGACAGAACTCTCACAAACTACTGCAAAGAGCTGAAGAAATTCTCTGCTGAGGCTTTTTCAGCATCCATAATTTCCCCTTTTTTATTTTTTAAGATCAAAAAGGGTTGCGTTTGTAATCCTCTCTGCAGGATCCCTTGCAGCAAGGAGAACAAACACAGAATAAAGGGTCTGTTTGGTAGTGGCCAGTTACCAACCAAGATCCAAATTGGATCCTGAATTAAAGCAGGCAGGGAAGCTCTTCAGCGTTGCCCTAGAAGCTACATCTAACAAACCCAATTCCACATCAATTGTTAAGTCTACACAGCCTTAAGTGCTCTAACATTCTGACTCTGTTATAACAAAGAAACTTAAAAGTTCAGTCTCTGCTTGTAGAAGGACCAGCTGACTGATTGTCAACATCCTGGTCATCATCAGAAGGATCATTTGGTTGATTGCCTGCATTCTGGTCACCATTTGGAGGTTGCCTGTTCCGCCTCTGGTGCTGCAGGTCAGGGCGAACGCATCTTGCAGGCAGCCATCGTACCCCAGTATCTGTGGAAACGCAAGCATACCCACGACCCCAAGCCACAAGCTCACACGGACCCTCCCACTTGTTAGTGAGCACGTTCCGTACCCAGACTTTCGCTCGAGGCAGGTGCTTCTCACCTGAAGACTGCAATGAGAGAAAGTGATTCAAAATAACAGGATTCTTTGAATTTGGTGGTACTGTAAGATGATTAATTGCATATAGAGCCTTTTTTTTTTTTTTAATAGGCTCTGTGGTATACAGAAGAAGGCACGCCTAAGACCGTGAAAGCCAGCTTCCAATGAGCAATGACATCACGGCCCCTTTTCTCCAGAATGAGCCGTCGCCCACACAGCTGAGGAGAAAGTGTCAATAGACACGTGCACACACTTGAACCTACCTGATTCAGTGATGTGCGTTACATTCATTTAAGCTGCAAGGCTTCTAGGCCTCTGGGGTTTACTCCCATTGGCAGAGACTCAGCGGGTCCATGACAGTCAGTGCAAGTGCTGACAAAGTCACGAGCCTCAGTTAACGTTAAATGAAACTGCTTTTGCAGTGTATATGCCTTGGCTTGTCCAATTTTGTCAGGCTGAGGCGCTACCCATGTAGGGTTAGCAAGCATGTCAGCCCTGGCATTGCCTTTCGTTATAGAACCTGGCAAACTGGTGTGACTTCTTAAATTGCACACCACAAAATTTTCAATAGAAAAAAGAGAGCCACATTATTGACTTCTTTTAGGAGTGAATAATCTAACTTTGAATTATATCTGCTACATAATCAGAATCAGTGACCAAATTCAAAGTTACCAGTGGAGGAATCCACTTAATAAACCTGGCAAGCAGAAACATCCTGTTGAACCTCTTCCAATGCTCGTTGCGCTTCAGGAGTCGAGTCCCGAGGCGATGTCAGCTCGGGGTCCCCCCTTCCAAAATATTAAAAGCGAGGAAAGTTCGATCATGGTTAGTCAATTGAATCCTTTTAGAAGTTCAACATTATTTCCTCCAGGCACAGTTAAAAGCATTCAGGTTTGTCATTAGAATGCAAAGGAATTGTGAAAAAACAATCCCTCAAATCAATTATCAGGATTTCCCACCCAGCTGGGATCACGGTGGGTGAGGGCATACCAGGCTGCAATGCCCCCATACAGCTACCACTGCATTAACTCATCCTGGACTGGGTCTAAGCTGGCTGAGTAGGCCTGAGCTGGCACCGTGTCCTGGGGGAACCCTTGCATCGGGATGCAATTCCCCTGTCTTGCACCCTTGTTCTGGTTTCCCGAGTTAGTCGAAAACCGGCCACTGACACGGCATGTAGATCTACAGTATTCTGTACAATGACCTGGCTTTCCACATCTCTGACCCTGGAAACTTCCCGTGTGCTCTTTTCGCCTCTTATCGGCCCGTTTCTGTTCATCCCCAGCCTTAAACTGCTTTCGTTTACCTGTATAATTGAGTTGCAGGACTGCAGCCCAAGCAGACGTTTTGGAGTCCCCAGACTCCATGGTAGAGCAGGCAGTGAGCATGTCTGCTAATGTAGGGTTCCCGGGTAAAGCTGCTATAATCCTTTTGCAGTCAGCACTGGCATTGTCCCTCACTAACTGTCTGCACAATATCTCCCTTGTGTTCTCATCTGCTATCTGTTTTTCTAATGTCAGATCCAGTTTTTGGACAAAGGAAAGACCCTGAATTATTGTCGCATATCGCTTTTTAGGAGTTGCTGTATGTATAGCCGTATATATAGCTGCCATACTGACCTTTTGAGCCTGTTCAAGGATCTGAACAGGCCAAGTGCCTCGAAAATCAGCATTAGAATACTGACTGATCCCCATAAGAGCATCTGCCCCAACTGCATAACGAGGATCACTTTGAGGCAACTGCATATTCTGCAATGCAGCATCTTCAGCCATCTTTTTTCAGTTAATCTCAAAGACTTTAAATAGTACAGGTTGAAACAACACCCGAGCCAGATGCCGAATATCAAAGGGAGCAAGCAGGTTAGTACTTATTACTCTAATAGTGTGCATAACCTCAGGAGAACCAAGCCCATATTTCGCTACTTTGTACTGTATGTCCTGGACCACTCTCCGTGATATTACATCGTGTTTACCAACTTGCCCCGTATTCGGGAAGGCTTTAAAGACTTGAGTGTCACCCTGTGGAATTCCACTGTTATTTTGATCTACTGATCCAATATCCTGAGGGTCTGTACCAACCACCTGATCGCGCATTACCTTTTCAGGCACCCTTGCGTTCTCCCGCGAGTCCCGGTCCCCCTCCTCCTTAAGTAAGTTTACCCTTAGTTTACCCTCCCGAAAGCTTTTCGGGTCTTTCGGACGCGCGGTCACCTGACCCGCGGGAAGCGTCCAAGGACGATTCTGCTCCAAGGACGAGCCCTGCCCCGCTGTCCCGCCGCGGACCGGACGTGTCAGGAAGTGCGGGCGGCTCTGATACGGGCGGGGAGGACGGACCGGGTGCTGCCGGCGGCTCTTCCGGCTTGGCCGGCGCCGCCGAGGGGTTCTGAACTGCCTGTCTGGGCGATGCCGCAGTGGGCGACCGCAATAACAATTCCTGTAAGACTCCTTCTACCGCTTCCAGGCGCGCCAAAACTTGTTCTCCCATGTTTCGCATCGGCAGCGCTGTGTGCGCTTGCGCCGCGGAGTACCCGGAGGTTGGCACATGCGTAGAATGGTACCCGGAGGGCTGCGCATGCGCGGGAAAGTATCCGGCGGGTCTCGCGACACGGGCGGCCCGTCCGCCGGCAGAGCGGGGCCTGCGCTGGTAGCGGTGTGAGCGGCGGCTGCAGCGGCAACCGCGAAACAAACGGCGAAGCGGCTCCCGGCAAACTCCCGGCTGTTGGGGTTGTTTGCAACAGTGACGCTGTCGTGGGCACGGGTCCGCTAGCTCCGGCGGAGTATGGCCGCACGTGCGCACGTGGCGTGGAAGGAGGGGGGCGTCCCAGTCTGAGAAACCACTGGAGAGGACAACGGAGAAAGTCCTAGAGATCCGGCACCCCCGCCAGCCTGAGATGGTGTGCTCTGTAAAGACTCAAGCCCCAATAAATCCGTCTCTGTGTCCGAACCCCCTCGTTGTGTTGGTCCGCCTTAGTCTTTTTCAGTAAGTCGTACAGAGACTGCCAACTGCGAAGGAGAACAAAGTCCTCGCCCCGTCCAGACGCAAGGTTGTCAGCTATCTTTGCCTTCAGGGAATCCCAAGTGTCAGGATTAAATGCAGCCTCTAAATCTGCTGAAAATCCATGCTCTGCTGCCCAAGTAAATAAGTGAATTAAGGCTTCCTCCGGCAGGTCATTTCCAATAACAGTTAAGACACTTTTCCAGGCAAAAGTACCAAGTGCTCTTTCTAGGAGTTTTGACCCATCTTTCCAGGTTTTGTATAAAACCCTGGCGCCTGGACCAAAGCTCCGTCCCCGCTCCCCTGGGGGGGGGGGCCGGGATGAGAAAGGAAAAAAACCTTCTCTAGGCTCGCGTTGTCGTACACGTCAGAGGTCACCAGATGCCGCTGTTCTGACCGCGGCTGAGCAGAGAAACGACACAAAGTCCAGGCTCAGGGATAAATGGAAGCACTTCAATGAATTCTCAGAAGACTTTTATATGTTAGTTTGCAAAGTGTATTAAGTGGCATAAGGTAATTGGTTTTTGCCATCCACCCCCTGAGGGGATTGGTCAAGTTGTAAGACACCCATCTCTGAATGTTTTTCTAGTTAGAACCATAACAATTCTGCCAAACAACCCGCAGGTGCAAGAAATTTACAATTCTGTAATCTCGTTTAAAGTAATCTGCATGGGAAAGACAGAACTCTCACAAACTACTGCAAAGAGCTGAAGAAATTCTCTGCTGAGGCTTTTTCAGCATCCATACCACATAGGAAGGTAAGAAAACCAAGACAAGCAAGCAGCTCTTTTAAATATACTAATTATACACACAGGTGTCCACACACACACACAGAGAGGTATTCACATAATCAGTCTGAACAAGTTCTGTCATTCATGATCTCTCAGATTTCATGTTACTGCTACCATGCTCAAAACACGACACTTCTCAATAATTACTTAGTTTCAGACCATCAATATTCTGCAGTAAAAAGTGCAATAAATCTCCTTTGCTACCCTGAAACAACAAATTATCCTGTTTAAGTACTTTAGAAAAATGTTGGACCAAATCTACTTCATGAAAATAAATTGCATAGCTTCATCATGGACTTTGAGTCACCAGGTTAATTTTTAAATGCTTCATTGCAGACATTTTTGCAGCCTCCTGTCCTGAAGAGACCCCAGTGACTGCAGAGCCTTTTCCTGAGCCTATCCTAAGTTAAAAAAATAACAAAACAGTAGATGTTTAGCAAGTGTTTTCCAAGAAGGATATATGCACTCTAAATTATTTGGTTGTTTTTTTTTTTTTTTTTTCCCCCAGAATCTCTGACCATCTGGGGTTTTTTCCCAGAATCCCTGACCATCTGGTCCCAAGAGGGTCTGTGAATTGACAGTTATTTTAGGGGTTTTTGACAGACTATTTATAGCTACCTTTGATTTTCTATAGCACTTTTGGGAAGAGCTGTGGGGACAGTGTTCAATGGCTGAAGGTCTCAGAATGGCAATGTGGTAGCAATTCTGTTGCCTTGTTAGTATTATTTCACTGTTTCCAACTGAATGTCTAATTCTTGACCTATCCACACTTCCTGTACTAGACCTTCATTTTACCATCCCTTCAGGGAGCCTGGCCATGTTGCAAAATAATGGAAAGGCTTCCTGACTTTATGGAGGTGACAAACACTTCACTGAATTTTCTGAATTTGTTGATTGCTAATAGGAAAGAGAGTGTAAGGAAAAGCTTGGCTCTGGCTGCAAGTCAGGACTGATCACTAATTTTGCTTTAGGTTACGCCCTCACCCATGTGACTTCAATGGTAATTCTACCATTCTTTCATGGCCAGTCAAGATAAGAGCATCATTTTTTTCTGCATGGGGGAACCAAATCTCTTGGGATTTACTTTGGTTTTCAAAAGATCCCCCCATGAAAAATAAAGTCACTTTTTCAACAATTGGCTTTGCTTTAACATGTAGATGAAGCAGGGCGCCTCTTACATTAGGAAACCTTAGGCCAATGATCACTTCAAAGAACATTTCTTCAGTGTTTTAATAGAAAAATAGAATATTGCAATATCGGCTGAGAAGTGTTTCAGGATACAGTCAAATTTCTGCGGGGAATCAATGCTCATTCATCTTCAACAGATTTGAGTGTTACACAAACTGCCTGGTGCACTTGCTTATTGTTATGTAGCAGCAAGAACTGGGAACAGAAGATGGGTATTCATTGAAATAGACTGAAGGTATCAAAATGCATAACTGCTCAGTTAAAATCTTCTAACAAATCTCTTTTATTAATTTCACTTTATTTTTTGGAATCGTAAGTAACAGAACCGATCGAGTCTAGTGAGGTGAAAGTTTTGCAGCATCATGACGAGCAGTGCAGGAACAAGTTGCTTTTTTCTAGCTTAAAAGTGGTAAGAAATAGTGCCTTCCCATACACAGGAGATTTAGTGGATCATCTGGCACTCATCATTTGGGAAACACTTCACTTGGAATGGGTTGGCCATTGAGAACAGCCAGCATGTTTGCTATTGCTTCTTCTGCCATCATACGGATGGCTTGGACTGTTGCGGTTCCAATGTGCGGGGTTATGATGACATTATCCAAGTTTAATAAAGGATGATCTCTGGAAGAAACAGAAAGAACACAAATGTATTACACAGGGAACTTACTCTGTTGCTATCCCATGCTAGTTGTGAAGAATTGAACCTCAGGAAATAGCAATGGCACAGTGAGACCAAAGCACAAAGCTGTGGGACGCTTGCTTACACATTTCTTCCTCCTCTCCATCTGTCTCACTCGTGGCCTGGCCCATGAGTTAGGCTGGCAAAGAACTGACAGATATGGGAAGGGGAATAACTTGTCATTTATTTATGATTGTGCAATACAGGCTGAGGTTTTGCCCTTACACAATTAGTCTCCCTGTGGAGATCAAGATTATGAGCATACTTTGAACACAGCTTAAAACATTTCAGATTAACAGAATGGGAAACAAGTTTCTTTACCTTGGCAGAGGCTCAGGGTATGTCACGTCCAGAGCTGCAGCCCTAATAACCTTTTTCTGGAGAGCTTCTACCAATGCATCTTGATCAACAACTGCACCTGCATTGAAATGAAATCCTGATATCCTGATGAATTAATGAACACGTTTTTACCTAAGAGGTTGGGAAGGTCTCCAGGGTCAAGTGAAAAAATTGGAGCATATTCATCTTGTTAGAAAGTAGAATGCCTTTCTAATAATCATTAACCAAATAAACCAAAGATTTTATATATTAATCTTTAATTATAGTATGATTATGGTCCACTGCATAAGGCTTTTCCTGGGATGAGACCAGTTTCAGTCTTTTCCTTATTTTGACACTTCCTGTATTATTATAGACAAATCATTAAATCTCTGCAGATTTTCCACTCTTTTATTTCTGCTTTGTTTACTGAAATGATAATCTCTCTCATATGCTTGTTCAGTGCCAACAGATCTGTCATCCCATGTGAGGCTTCCTTTCTACATTGCTGTTCCAAATGTTACTTAATGTTTTCCCTTGCACCTCATTCTCCCTTGCTGATGATAAACCTTTCAGTTATTTCCACTAAAAACTGCTCTCTCTAGGATAAGACTAAAGAGAACCAACCATCTGCTGAGCATCCCTAATTTCCATAGGACCTTTGAAGACATAGGATATGATCCACTTAAGTCACCCATTTGTAGACTGCCAACTACTTCATGACTCAAACAACAGAGGGATATCACAGACTGAGGTTGGAGAGGGGAATGTCAGCACAATCAGACAAAACACAACTTTAAGCGTGGAGCCACAAATAGTGATTTCAGATCCTCCTACCTCGGCTGATGTTTATAAGAGTAGCTGTGGGTTTCATCAGCCCCAGCTCCTTTTTCCCAATCAGTTTGTGAGTCTCAGGCGTCAGGTTCACAACCAACATAACAAAGTCAGATTGCTGCAGCAAGTCTTCCATCTTTGCACAGTAGTGGGCACCAACAGCCTCTTCCTCCTCCTTTCTTCTGAAGGAAAAATGCACACACACCCAAACTGACACAGCTATTTCCAACTGAGTTTAACAATCAATCAGCCCTAGAAGAGTTGCAGAACAGCACAGAAACTGAGAGGTTTGAGGCCAGCATAAAGGATACATCATTGATAGGCACAGGTGGTGGAATGGATGCAGAAAGGATGTGGGCTAGAGGGAGCAAGAGGCTAAAGGAGTGGTGGGACACCGGAGGAGTGATGTATGTGTGAAAGCAAAGCACGCAGGCAATATCAGGTTAGGAGACTGGGGATGCAGTCAGACCCTACTCTTCTCTCCTGTGTCCATGCCAATTCCTGTGGAGTCTTTCCTTGCCTGACATGCCAGTTAGGACTTGTGGTGGAAAAGAAATGAAGAGGAAGTGAAGTGTGAAAGAAAGGGAACTACAAATCCATGAGAAATTAAGACCATTGTCATTGGTGCTGGTGTGATGAGTGATCTGGCTAGGCTGAGGAGACTGGCTGGGAGGAACAGGGATGCTGCCTGAAGAGGAGTCTGACAGGACAGGGGACACCACGAGGGCACAAGAACTGGTTTGCTTGGACAACATCTCCAGAATGCTTACACGGCCCTTGTTTCAAACTGCTAATGGCTAACCAGGGCAAGGCAAGTGCAGGAGGTGAGGGGGAACTGCTTCCTAAGGGAAGCAGGAGGAAGCCAAAGTGAGGAAGTGGTGGCATGCTGGTGCTTGTCACACTGTTAACAACTGCCACAAGTGCATAGGAAGGACAGGGACAGAGCAGAGTTGTGGCTTCTGTCACTGCCCCCTGGACAATGAAATGCAGAAACCAGATGTCTTTACCTCTGGTTTCTGTTATGGTACAGGATCCTCATGTTGAAGGCTCTGGCTCTCTGAGCCACTTTGTATCCAATGCTGCCCATCCCAATGATCCCAAGTGTTGCTCTGGTTACTTCCACTCCCAGCCAGTCAACAGCAAAATACTTCGTGTCTGGAGACACAGCAATCTGGCAGCCTGTGTGTAAATACATGCTGAATAGATACAAATCATCCATAAACGTAGGCTTGGGGAAAGGAAAAGGTTTATCACCATCACAGCAGCAGGGGAAAGAAAAGGTTTATCACCATCACAGCAGCAGGGGAAAGAAAAGGTTTATCACCATCACAGCAGTGGGGCTCTGGAGCACCCCTTACAAAACACCTTTGTTGCTTTTAAACAGTTTCTAGAAGGGCCTGGATAGTGCCAATTCTTGCACCGTGACCTGAAGCCAGTAACACGGTGGGATCCTGGCTGGGTACTGTGCTGAAAGGAATGACTCCTTGGGGAATTAGCTCTTCCACAGCTGATGTGTTGTCTTGGAAGCTCAAAAATAGCTTATTTGACACCACCCTGCAAGCATTGACTTCACTATTTAGCTGGGGTAAATCTCACCATTTCTCTCCTGGATCACAACCTAAAGCAGCCTCACTGCTTGAGTAAGGGTGAAGGTTTCAAATTGCAGCTCAGCCAGGGGTCTCTGTGAGCTTCTATACCAAGAACTTGAGGTTCAACAAGATGCAATAGTGAGAAAACATCACAGGGAAAGAGATTTCATGGTCAGGGGTGGAGCAGCAGTGACAAGACCATGAGTCCCCGAAGACAGAGGCAGCTTCTTGTGATAGTCTCTACTGACACCTTCCTTCCCCAGAAAGGCATTGCGTAGCAAGGACGTGGGGAAAGAACCTGCTTTTAGGGACACAAACTAATGCTGGTGGTACAGTTTGAAATAGCTTTGGCAAAAGGATTATCCTCTATTTCAAAAATAATGCTGATGCTCTTCAGGAAATAAACCCATGGGTTTAGACAAACTCATCACAGAGGCAGGAAAAAGAAGAATTTATACTAATTACTGCTCTGGAGCTGGAGATGTGGCCACTAATACTTCGTATCTTCCTGTAGCTCCTAATGCTTCTTTCAAGGGGAAATGGAAAATGGTGACATTCAGTTTGGATGCACTTTGTTTTCAGGTTTTACAGCCATAAACAATCCACCCAGTGAACAGCCAGAGAAAAATTAAGCCCCAGGCATTATTCCAAACAGTATATCACAAGACTTTCAAGTGCATAATTTAGACAAAAGCCTTACTCTTGTCACTGTTGCCCTAAAAAGAAGTGGGACATAGGAAAAGTAGATGTCTCTGAAAGGTGAGGCCTCTGAAAATTTTCCCCTGTAAGAGCATCCCAAATGTTGATTCGGACATATCATTCATCTCTCTATCACAGCAAAAGTGAGATATGCCAATTAAGTAGCTAGGAAGAAGTAGTAGGACCAGGAAAATTTCAAACATTACCTTCGACTAGTCTTCTGGCAGAGGCCAGCATCAAGGCCATTCCTATGTCTGCTGTTGGGTCTGCCACGGCGTGTGGGGTGTTGGTCACTTTTACACCAAAGCTTGAGATCATTTTCAAGTCTAAGTGATCCACTCCAACCCCAGAGTTTCCAATTACCTTTAAATTAGGCAGGCTTTCTAGAAGCTCACGGTCAATAGTTGGTCTGCACTCAAACACAAAAATAGATTGGATTTTTTTGCTCATTTCTTCTTTGTTTCCAAGAAATTCCTTCATGGTGATAAGGTGAAAGTGTTTCTTCAAAAGTGCTGCAAGATTTTCTAGCACACCATGAGTTCCTCCTATATCCAGAATCAAAACACCCGGCAACTCTTCTTCTGCCATGACCTGTGACAGGGGAATAGAAAAAATACTCCTTTATTTAGGAGAACACCCTGAAAGGAGCAATGATGTTCCTTTAAGAGTTATCATTTCAATTCACATGTGTAAATCAGGAAACTGATGGAACTCAATAATGCTTTTAATCCAGTCACTCGGTACTAGTGTGGTACATCACACAACTTCCAAGTACTTCTACCAAGTGCTGATTTAGACTATAACACCAAGGAATATCCACACTCTTACACCAAAATCCAGTCCTACAGGGTGTTCTTCTCAAAGAGTTTTATTTTAGTCCTGAATCAATATTGATTTCATATAACTCTAGTAGCTTTTCTGGTAGCTTACTCACCAATGCCTTTCTATTAGCAGTGCTATGAAACAGAGGCCACTAGAAATTTACACAAAGTTTCTTGCCTCTTGTTTGTGGTTGGTGATGCCACAGGCAGTGTGGGGTGGTGCTGAGGCCCATATGGGTCTGACAAACATCTGCCAGGGATGGTTTAGGTCTAACAAATTTGCATGATGAAGGGCCACCTTTGGATAGCTGTTAGACTGCTGGCCTTCAGTGTTTTTAACATGCAGATCTGTACCAGAACTTACCTCATGCAAAATTTAGCACACCCATGCCTATATGAACCAGTGAGGAAGAACACTAGAGGTGATACCACTGACAACACAGTCCTTCATGCTAGAACTTTCTTCTGCCCTGATAGTTTTGAGCCCAGTTCTCTCAACACTCCTGCAAATGCACTGCACTCTGCAATAAGATAGGGGCTCCACAGATAACCAAACACCTAATTTAACCTCTTATTAGCAAAAATGGTAGCTGAAGATTTGCTGCATGTCTTAATAGTTGTGCCTAATTTCCTACAGTTCTTTTTGCTGTGCTCCACTGACTTTTGGTCTCCATCCCATTCTATGTCCTAGACTTGTGTCCAGAAAACTGATGTTGTGCTAACTGAATCAGAACAATTTTCCACAGCAGTATGCTGATTTACTCTGGGCACACAATGCTGGCAAGGGGTGTCCTGCTACTTCACTGCTCTCACAAAAGCCTTCTGTGAGTAACCAGAACTCAAACTGAAAAACTGAAAAAAAGGTGCCAATGTAGGTTGGAAGTTTTTGTCAACCATATTTACCCTTGTCCTGAGCAAACTCAGACTTATCCCAACTGTGTGTCTATTAAATGCTTGCAATCTTGACACTGGTGCTGCTGCTTTATCCTGGCCTTGATGTGCATTTCTGCCTCAGTTTCAGTCAGCTGCTGTACGTGGGCTTGAAGGGGCCTCCATGCTAGGACATGTCAGCAGTTCACCACAATGTCTCTGGTAATACTATCTGGTTCTCAACAGCAGCAAACAAAGCAATGAGATGAATGGTGCAACCGAATTGCAAAGGAAGACCATGTTTTTATATACATTTCATCTATTTTTTGGCAGCTGAAGTTGTCAGCCCCATCTGGTTGTGAAAACTGTGCAAATTTCCCCAAGTGTAGTCTGCATTTCTTAAGAGTATCACACAACATCACTAGGATAAACTAGATTTGTGTCCCAGAATGAATGCTGCATAGAATAAAGGAGGAGTTGATGTCATATTGTGATGGCATTGTCCAGCTTCAACAGTGATCAGAACCTGATAATCCTGGATGACAGCTAAACCTTATGCTGTTAAGCAGGGAAAACTGGGCACCAGACATGACCAAGTGACTGGCAGATGCCAGTGAGGCAGCGCTGTATTACTGCATTTGCTTTCATCACCACCCCCTCCCCCATTACAATACACCACCCATGATGGGCAGACCCAGACTTTCTTTCATTTTGGAAGCACATCCGACACTTTGCAAGCAGAAGGGTGATCCATGAGGAAGCCTCTAGCTATAAACAAACCAGCTGGCACACTAGAAACAGGCTAGTGGCATGTGATGGATCTTTTCATGAGTGCGGGCATGCTGAGCCTGCCACCATTCCAGCCATGTTTGATGCCCATGTGACCCATTCATTGCCTGCAGCACTGGTTCAAGAACTGCTGTTCTGCTCGTCCCAGGTACAATCTTAAAAAATCACACTGATAGCAGGAAACTAAAAACACTTAAAGGAACCTTGTAGAAGGAAGGGGGCTCTCCAGATACCAACCTTTGTCTCAGCATTTATTGTTCGTCTTCCAGCACTACACGGGTGTGTCCTGTACCTCTGTTTGTGAATCACACGTCTGTGACAGCGACATCCATGAGAAGCAATAACTGGATGAATAAATTTGTAAGCCAAATTTGACCGGCCAGACATCAAGGGAATCAGTTTCAACAGACTGAATGCTTTGCTCCTGAACATAATTATTCATTTATCAGATGTCTTGTCCAGTGTGCTAAATGTAACACCTGTCGAGGATATGACAATTTTGGTTTTCAACTAGTATCATCTGCAGTATCACAAAGTTGTTTGTGGTTTTTTTTTTTAAGTTGTCTCTACTCCTTTTGTATTTACATAAGACTAGATGCTACCATGTAGGTAAACAGTCATAATCATATGTAACTCATTGATATAAAGTAAGTGTACTAAGTTCTGGTCCTGGCATTGTACAGAAAACTTTGAAAATATGACTTAGGTTGAGACAATGGGGCAAATGAGAAGGACTATGTTCAAGTATTAAGTTCAGTGCTAATTGAAGCTGGCCTTATTTCATCTGTGGAACTTGACTCACCCCCTACTTGCAGATTTGTTGGCTGGCATTGCTGTATCACTTTGGACTCACCCAAATCACAGCAAAACAAACCTACGTAATTTTTCCTAGCTCAGTTTTCAAGTAAAGTTAACAGCCTGAATTATCCAGGATAAATTCTTCCCACTAACTTCTTCTAAAGAAGAAGACTGATTACCTGAAGAACAACCGAAGCAGGGCTGGTTTCTTTCTGACGAGGCGCCCTTCAGTCCTGCGGCAGCTGGGGGAGCCGGGCGCTCCCAGCTCCGGCTCTGGGCACAGCCGCTGCCGCCCAGCCCCGCTCGCGTGACCCCGCCCTGCCCGGGCACTGCCGGCTCCGGGGCTGGCGGCTCCCGGGAAGCGCCGGCGCGGGGATCGCCGCCCCCGCTGCCTCTGCTCTTGGCTGCAGTCAGCCCGGGCTGCCTCTCCTCTCCTCTCCTCTCCTCTCCTCTCCTCTCCTCTCCTCTCCCTCTCCCACTGCCGGACGTTCTAAAAAGACAATAAAGCAAAACGAGGGCTTGGATAGTTTTTGGGGAGTTCAGCAATTGTGGGGCAAAGTTATTTGCCACAAATTCACGTTGTTCCCTACAGCCCAAGCTGCAGCTTGTGTGGAATTCTTATAGTGGAAACTATGCTTTTGTCCCTGTCTGCTGCAAGCTAACCTTTTAAATGAGCGTCTACTGTGGAATTAAGGAAACAGCTCGGTTTGGGATGGCCTATGCCAATGGCCAGCTCGATTCTGGAACCCAATGCTGAAATGTGCTGGTTTCGCTGCTGACCATTTCCACTGGAACGTTTGCCCAGTGTGCTCCCGTAGTGGCATTTTGGTCGCCAGAGCGACGGGAGAGTTCCTGGTACCCAAGTGCGAGTCTGGGAGCGGCTGGGCAGTGCAGCCGCCACGGCAGGGGCGGGTCTGCGGTGGGGGCATGAAATTTGTCATTGCTGTGGGTGAATACACCGACAAAAACATCCCACAACCAGGAGCTGCAATAGCACAGACCCACAGAATGGCTGGGTTGGAAGGGACCTTAAAGATCATCTAGACCCAGCCCCTCTGCCACGGGCAGGGACACCTTTCGCTATAGCAGGTTGCTCAGAGCCCCGTGCAACCTGACCTTGAACTTTTCCAGGAATGGGGCATCTACAGCTGGGCATATCTCTTTGATCAAATCCCATGGAGGTACAGGGAACGTATTAACACCACAGAGTGGTCAGCAGCAGAGAGTCGCAGATCTGGGCTCTTATGACCTCTGTTTCATCCTCCCCGCGCTACCCGGCATCACCGATCCCCACGGCATGGCTCCACATCCCACCTGCGACGGGGGGACGCGGGTGTCCCTGGCCAGCGGCACCGCGGGCCGTGCCGCTGGGACGCACCCGCGTTTCCCGGGCGGCGGGGTCTCCTCCCGTCGGGAACCGCGGCTGTCCCGCCCCGCCCGTGCCGGAAGCGCGGGTGTCCCCGCGCGCGCGCATTCCCGTGCCGTCCCTTCCGCTTCCCGCCCGTCCCGGCGCTGCCGCCGCCCCGTGTCTCTGAGGGAAGGACGCCCGCGGGGTGCGCTGGGGACGGGCCGGGCGGGCCGGGAGGGCTGCGGTGCTGGCGCTCGGTGCCCGCCGGCGCCCCGGGAGCGCCCGGGCAGGACGCGGGGAGGGCGGGCAGGGCGGGCTGTCAGCTTCAGGGGCATCCCTGTCGTCCCGCAGGCTCGCCAGCCGGCCGCCAGGATGTCGTACATGCTACCGCACTTGCACAATGGGTGGCAGGTGGACCAGGCCATCCTGTCGGAGGAGGACCGGGTCGTGGTCATCCGCTTCGGGCACGACTGGGACCCCACGTGCATGAAGATGGATGAGGTCCTGTACAGCATCGCCGAGAAGGTAAACAGGGGCTTTCTGCTCCTTCTGCGCTTAGGGCTCCCCGTGGCTTGCTTGGAGCCTGGGGCAGGTTATAACTGGGGTTCTGCACAGGTATCCTAGCTTTAGGAGGCAGCGGGAAAGCTGTGTGGTTTGCTTTCACGAGCGTCTCCTAAAATCACTGACAGCCCTGATGTTTGCAGTGTTCTGGGGGGCGAAAAGAGCATCGCAGATGTTCAGAAATCGAGGTTGCTGCCTGTTAATGACCCGTCACTGAAGGAGCATCGGCATTCAGGCAGAAACAATGCTCGGTGGTATGGCAGCCGCGGCTCCACTCTCACTTTACAATGGAAATGTGTAATACCTTCAGGCTTCCATTTGAAAAACTTGGGAAGTTGCTTTCATTTTGGCTCTTGAAAATGGTGAGGTGCTAAAAATGTGCAGGATGGTGTTGATTAATCTGTCACTGATATTATTCTGATTATCAGTGATATTAATCTGTCACTGATGTTATCTGTGGAGACCAATAGCGATCCACAGATTTGCATGGACTTAATTAAATTTTAAGAGCCAGACTCCAAAGCTGTTTTCAGATGGAAACTGAACGATTACCAACAGCTGGTCACTTGCTTAAGAAAGATATGTAGGAAAAATTAGACTGTTAAAATACACAATCAACTATAATCGACCTTTTCATATATTTGCTAAAGGTTTTGCATAGCGATAGATGTAGAATATTGACAGCTCTTTAACTGAACCACATGAAGAAAGAAGCAAAAAAATCTGAATCAGAAATGGTAACTTGGGTAGAAAAAGGTGCCAGCTATCATAGAAATCATAGAATGGTTTGGGTTGGAAGGGACCTTAAATACCATCTCATTCCAACTCTACTGCTGTCTTACACTAGACCAGGTTGCTCAGGGCCCCATCCAACCTGGCCTTGAACACTGCCAGGAATGGAGCATCCACAACTTAACTGCCTTCATATAAAATACTGTGCATGCTGCATAGCTTGACATGGAGTTGTTTTTGTGGTGTACTCCTTTGTCTTCTAAAGTTTTTTTTAAAATTAAATTAACTTGTGTCTTGAAGATCCCCACAATGAAAGATCTCTACCCGCAGCCATGTGTTAAGACATATTAGAATGCAGTAAAGAGTTGTGACATGCTTTAATTCAGTTGTTTTGTATTCAGCCTGGTGGGAGTGTTATGCTCAGATGCTGTTAGTATGGACTTGTTGCAGGATGCCTGGCAGATTGGCAGACCTGCTGGCAGCTAGGGATGACTGGGGGAAGAAAGAACAAAGTAACTTCTTATTTAAAAATCTCCCTCTGCAGAAATGGCAAATTAAAGGGGGAGATCCTACCTCATCCTCTTGCTTACAAGCCATGTTTGGATCTCTGCTGTTTTAAAGAGTGAGTAAAAGTTCCAATTGTACAGGTGTTTATACTAGAGAATAATACAGAATGTTAACGTGCTGTAATTGCAGACTACATTTGAAGACAATGTAGCCATATTTTACATTTGTTACCCTGGTGCAATATTCTTTTAGACTGCAGCATGTTTTTGGGAGGTACATTTTTGAGTTTCCTGTACTTTATGACAGGAAAACAGGGTTTTTTTCTGCTTGAATCCTTTTGGGGAAAAAGAAACTAGAATGCTGTATGAAAGTACAAAGTCGATTATTTTCACTGAAATGTACTCCACTTGCAGTTTACTGGGTTTTTTCCCCAGTGTTACATGAGAAAGAAGGAAGGTTTCGCTGAATGTCAAATCATAATTGTTAGATGTTAGGTTTTTTTGCTTTGTCAGGGTTTCAATCAAACATTGATTGAAACAATAACTGAGTTTCACAATTTTTTTCTTGAAGACCTTTTCTAAAAATACACTTCTTTCTTTTCTTTAAAGGAAACTCATAGTTATAAAAACCTATCCCCTGAAATACAGGGATTGGTTTGCTAAATTAATACAACTTGTTTGAGAAATGTTTTATCTAAGACTGAATAAATCAGCTAACTGTTGTATTGGATGAGTGTGAATTAGGGAGATTTGTTCAAACATTGTGCATTTATTTAACCATAATCAGAAGTGTGAATAGCTGTGGCCTTTCCTCAAACATTAGTTGTGCCTCTGCATTTCTGCTAAGGTTACATGAAAAGTGAGAGAGGAAAAGAAGGTGGGGCAGGGAAAGAGGTACTGATAAAAAAAAGCATTGGTATTTTAGCTACTAGTGTTTGTAATTAAAGGTTGGGCAAAGTTAACCCATTTACTGATGTCTGTAGTTTTCAAAATTATTAGCTGTTAGTATTGCTCTTGACAGTATAATGTTCTCTTTTGGCCTAGAAATTTATCACTTAAACTTACAACATAATTAGCAAGAAAAAAAATCAAATAAATATTGCCAGTGCAGACTTTCAAGTTTATACTTGCTCTGTTCAGTTCAGTAATGCAAGTCTGCCAGCCACCATCGACTCGAGTGATTAGTTGCAAAAGCTACTCTCAGTTCCTGTATTTTTTTCCTCTGAGTTTCTTGTCCATAGAGAACTGTTCTGTTCTTCTAAACAGAAAAAAAACCCCATTGTCTAGAAACTGGTTAGGAAGATAAGAGGATGAAATCTTAGATCTCGTTTCAGATTTCCTTAGATATTTGGGCTGTAAGGTTTGCTTTTCAAAGGCAGCTGAAATCTTAACAACTGAAAAAAAAGAAGAGTATTACTTACCTCTGACAGAAATTTCAAGAAACTTCATGATTTTTGTCATTCATCCTAGACATGAATCATATTTCTGTGTCAACCTCATGTTGTAGGAATGCATTTATTTATTTTTTAGAAGGATATTGTTAATGAAGAAAGTTGGGGGGAGAACTTCAGAGGACCAATGAGTCCTATGCCATATGATTTTTCCTACATCTGTGTTTCCTGTTTACTAGCAAAGTGTGTGATCTTCATGAAGATAGGCTACAGTGTTATCTGATGTTAAAAGTCGTGTAGATTCCTCTGCTTTATAGTCTTGAGCCATTCAGTTTAAAGATTTCATAGTCCTCAGGCAGATAGAGTTCTGTGAAGTATTAAAATAGCCTGTAACTGTGGCTAGGCAGTAGTGTACTTCTGGGTTTTCTACATGTGTAGAAATGTAGTCAGTAATGTAGATTGATTAGACTGATTTTTGAAGCTACCATCAGTGGGGAGAAGGGGGAAAACAACCAGCAAAATTGAAGCCCAACCTGTGAAAGCAAGTCATAAAATTTTGAATCTGTGCTGCTGTTTGACTTAAGTTTCCTACTCTACCCAGGTAAGGCAGAGAGAGTTTTGAATTGAAAGATAGATAAAGGAAGTCAGGAGTGTCAGAAATAGTCAATACCTGTCTCTGAAAATGCTTTTATCTTCAGTTGTTGCAAAAGTGAGATGCTGTCCAAAACGAAGTCTCTCACTAGAGTTTTGATTTTGTTTTTCTTCAGAGAGCAGTTGACTTACTGCAACAAATTTACTGTATTTAATGTATGTTATGAGGTCAGAATAGACTTGTGTTATTAAATGTTCAACTTCTAAAATACCACAAGGTTTTTCTCATGTTGTCTTTGCAGTAAAATTTTGGTTTATATTAACAAACTCAGCATAGTCTCCCTTGTAACAACTGCAACTGCTTGTATTTAGTGGGGTTTGCTTGCTCAGTTACATTTTATTCTTGTTCTGAGGTCTCCATTCTGTATCCTCAGTTACAACTCACAAGTCAGAAAGAAAACTTGCTAGCAACCACTGCCTTGGAGTAGCAAAGCCTGTTTTGTACAGGAATGTAGGTTTTGAACTGACAGCTCTGTCTGAGCAATGGATTCACGTCCCAATGGGGAGAGGTCAACCTTTGGTTAGTCTCCACAAACCATGCACATTGACAGCAGTCTGAATCCATAAATACTTCAATTGCTTTTGCTTAAATTGAAGCCTAAGCTCAAGCTTTGTGAATTAGAGCTGGCTGTGTGTGAAGCTCGGATGCTGCTCTGTACTGCTGCTGTCTTGGCTCCAGTATTGTGTCTGTGACTGGAACTGTTTCTTCAGGCTCTAAAACTGGTTAATACTGTGCAAAAAGAGACATTTGAGTAATTCTGCAGGGCTTGTGTCGTGTTGTAATAAAATGTCTCTTGGTGACAAGCTTGCCCAGCCTGGCATAGCCCCTTAACATTAAATAGGCCACTGCAGTTCTTCTGCATCACTCTCTGTGTTTATCTAGTGTTTATCTAGTCCCTCCTTAGGCCTGAATCCCAATTTCCTGCTGCTATCCTTGGCAGCCAGTGTCCAAACTCAACAAAGCACACCCTCATTCAGTGTGCTTGCATGCTAACTCATTTTGGAGGAGTGATCTTGCCAGATTTGAAATTAGGAAAGTAAGGGGTAAAGAACAGAACCACTTTTAAAGTTGAATTCAAACTTGAGTCCAGCTTTAAGGTCTGCTTTAGACTTTATATGAGCTTTTCAGCAGGTTACTGTCATCAGTTTCACTTCTAGAAAAGTAGGTTGGAGAGAAGGAAGATTTAATTAATGTCTTGGATGCTTGGATTATGGTGATGACTTGCACATGTGCTGTGCAAAGGTGATTTGAGTGATCCAGTCCTTTTCAGTAAGATTTATATAACAACTTAAGGCTTGTATAGTCTGTTTCTCATGTATGAAACTCTAGGCTGTTGATGATCACTAGCAGTGACTAGCAGTTCTGGTTCTGCAACAGCTGAACTAAATAAAATGCATATAATGTCAAACTAACTTTAAAAGGTTTTTTTATTCCAGTACTACCTGGAGTACAGGGTTCTTGGAAGTAAAATTTTGGTTTAGGAGTGCTTTTGGAGTGGTATTCTGGTGCAACATCTAAATCTCCGTGAACTAATCTTTCACCGAACAAAACAGGTCCTAAGAATGTTTAATTAATGCTAGGTTTGCCTTAAAATAATTTTCCAAGATCCAAATTACATAATTGTTCAAAGATTGTGTGCTCTGTCAAAATTGCTGAACATGTTGTAGAAGTTTTCCCACATGGTGAAGGTGTGCTGCTGATGCTAAAAATGCCAGCAGGGTGGAGGAAATAATGATAGGATATAATGAAAAGAGCTCCTCAGGTGTTTCGTTTTCTAAAAAAAGGACCAAACGCCCCACAGCTGTCTTCTGCCTGCCAGGGCTCCCCAGGAAGTAACTTCAGTCACTTCTCAGCTAAATTATGTTGACTCTGAACGTCCCATTAAGCTTCTTAGAAGTCTTTAATGTAAAATTGAAATGGGTGTGAAGGATCCCTTCAGAGGGTTTGATATTATGACTAATTTAGTTTAAAAGGCTTTTACCTCTTGCCTGATTTAGAACATGGCTTAAATGAGATGTTTTCATTAGAATATTTACTGAATCTAGGACTATAACTGGCTCCATAAAAGCACAGTAAAAACCTTAAATGCTGTTTCATTCCAGAAGAGATTTTACTTTCTTTGATACTAATACTTACTTACATTCTAGAAGTGTGATTATTTTTTATAATTTTGAAACTGTCTTGAAGCAGAAGTCCATAAAAATTTATTTACTCCGTGCTTCTGAGGGGTTTTTTGTAAATAAACATCTCCATACTTTCTCAGTTAAAGTGCCTGCTAGGATGTCTATGTACAGGCTACACAATATATCATATTTTTCCTCATACAAACTACTCCTCCTCTATGAACTAAAATAAAAAATTGTTCCATCAGTCACATATTATACTCATCATAGCATTTCCAGACTTTTGGTAGCAAAATTAACACGTGGGCAGTAGTGTCATGAACAGTGAGTTTGTCATAGATCTTAGGCCACAAGTGTTAACCTCAGGCTAGTAATTCTGGGCAGTCACATGGGAGAGACCAAAATTGTCTTAGCATGTAACTAAGGATGGAGAGGCACAATTGTGTACTGGTGATGTAGAGCATGAGCATTTGATAATATACCTTACAGTTAAAGGTTTGTGCAATTTGGGTGAGTTCTGACTTAGAACATAATGTGTGTGAGTGTGTTAATTTCTACTGTGCATGTATGAGCTAAGTTTAGAAATCAAAACTTCCCCTAATTCCACTTAATGACAAGTATGCTACATCTAGGAAACAAAAATGTGGGGTGGTTTTCTTGCAGGAGTGAAGGCATTGACTGTGACACTGGAGGGGAGGGATTCTTGTGCATCTGAGTAATTCTGCAAAATGAAAGCTGGTATTACCAGAATTGTCCAGACAATAGCTTCTCATCAAGGTCTTATTTCTTTAGCAATTACACTTTTAAGTTTTAGCTTTGCACCTCTCATAAAAAGCTACCAGTTTTTAAATTAAATTATAAGTTTCATTTCCATTTAATGAGTCTTGTTAGACAAATTGGATGTTATAGAGGGGGAAAAATGCTTGGAGGCAGGCACCAGGGCACTGTAGATCATTAATTTTCTGAAGTCTATAAGCAGCTGATGACAGAGGCAAAATGTGTCAGCTTGGCTTGCACAAAGCAGTTATTCTACTTGTTTAGAGCTGTGCATGTCACTGTGAGTTCTCTGTTCTATATAAAGGGCATTTGTTTCTCTGGATGTTGATTTAGCATAGTATCTTTCCAGTTGACACTAGATGTGAAATGAGCTTCATGGCTATATTTAAAAATATTTTCCACGTTAATTGGTTGTTGTGGTTAAAAATAAAAGCAAGGCTGTTTATTGTGATTTTATTACTTAATAATTTGGAAAATAAATTTTACAGTAATGAAAGCTTATGTCTTTTAATCAGTAATATATATCACTTTTGTATTTCCTGTTTTCTTTTGTTCAGGTTAAAAACTTTGCTGTTATTTATCTGGTGGACATCACTGAAGTACCAGACTTCAACAAGATGTACGAATTGTATGATCCCTGTACTGTCATGTTTTTCTTCAGGTATGCAATGGTTCTAGAATGTAACTCATTTTAAATTTCTGTTTGTCAAATACAGTGTCTCAGCAGATAATTTCCAAATGCACATTAGCCCACTGATGCCTATGTTTTCATTGCTCTACAAAAGAGAAAGCTGATTTAATAGGAAAATGGCTTGTTTTCCAATTAGCCTGGTAACAGTGTTTGATAAGGGAGTGCAAGTTAGTGATAGAGAAAACTGGGTTTATTATCCATTCTTAGTTTTAAATCTCAAACTTCCTGCAGAGAATACTGTAGTAATGTGGCAGTCAAGCTTGCCAAACTTGCTTTCAAGGTAAATCAGAAGTAATAAGGTTTTTTTGGAGTTAAGGTTTCTACATTGATGAGATAAAATGTTCTACTGACAAGCATGGAAGTCTCTCTGGAGATGAACAGTAGTGGGAAAGAAATACAAACAATAAGGAATATGCAGAAGGATAATTGCACTGAGTAGCCGTTTTGGGGGCGTATTTGGAGTCCTTATTCTTGCTTTAAAAATTGGCAGTAAAATATCAGCTTGAGTGAGAGGAGTGGATACTGTTCCTTTAATGCTTGTTTTGCAAGCCTCTCTATGTTAGAAGGGCTTCCTTTGATCCTACAAAGCATTTGGGGAGGGAAAGATGGTTTCTTTCTGAAACCGTATTAATTCTGAATACCATATTAACTTGGGTTTTTTTTGTTCTTTCTCCTTAAAGGAACAAACACATCATGATTGATTTAGGTACAGGTAATAACAACAAGATCAACTGGGCAATGGAAGATAAGCAGGAGATGATTGACATTATAGAAACTGTTTATAGAGGAGCCCGCAAAGGTCGAGGTTTGGTGGTATCGCCAAAAGATTATTCCACTAAATACAGATATTGATGTTTCTTTGGGCTGCCTTTTTTCCTAATCCTATGTCCACTTAAATTTATTTCTGTGTATGTGTGTACATAAATGTATAATAAAAGAAAAAAAACCCTACAAGTCCTTGAATTTCGAGCATAATTTGAATTATTTAAAAGATTTGAATTCTGTTTGAAAAGTAGAAGACTCAAAGCCTGGAACTGTCTTGACTGCATAATATTGTAGCTGAATTTTTGGGTTTTATTTTTTGAAGACTTTATCCTTTGTTGTCCTTTTGGTATTATGTATTTTGGCACACAGAAAGCCTGTTTGCAGAAAAACATTTCAGCTGGTTTTGTTTGCTTTTATTACACAAATATCTGGGAAAACTATGCTGCAGCTTTTTTAAAGGAATATAGTGAGTTCCACTTATTTACCTTAATTTTTTTCAGCTATTTAAATTTGAGGATGAAAACAGGTGTAATTGGACGCAAATCTGTAATGTTGAAGATGAGGACTTCTTACTTTTGTCAGGATTTCCTTGTGTATCATATTAGTCCCCTGTATCTGCTAAAAATGTGAGTAAAACAATTTATTAATTATGCATTTTTTAATATTTAGCAAAGAGAAAACATCTTCCCTGAGTTTGCCCATCACCACACCCCCATCAGCTTAATGGACTTGTGGTGCCAGATTCCTTTGCCATGGTGTTGTGTACTCACACTTCGAAGCACTTGGTGACTTCTGCAGTGGCAAAGTATAATTGCAGTTCTGGAGCTGGTGCAGACAGCAGCTGAGGAAACCACAATCTGTGCTGTCACTTGACCTCCAGTTTCTCTAATGGTTCACCAAAACGCACATGCACCTGGGAGACTCGGATTGGATTCCACTGTGGCATAGCTTTTGAAATTTCCATTTGCATTTCTGACAACTTTTATGGTAATGGGAGTTGGTGTTGTGTGGGGGTTTGTTTGTTTTTTAAACTGATACGTGCATATTTACAGGATTAATTAAAACCAAGCCAGGCGAGCTCCTTTCTCCAGAAAGGACAAATCCAGTTTATTACAAGACAAAGTAGAATTTACTTCTACTACCAAGTGTTTTAGAGGATTTAGAAAGTGTCAAGGAAGTAAAAGGGTCTCAATTTCTGCTGAAGTTCATCTGGTTTAGAGTGGTTAATAATTTTGGAATAATTTATGTTGGAAGGACCATCAGCCTCCCAGCCACAGTCCATTCCACATGGTCAGGTTGCCCCGGATTGTGTTCAGTGTTGAGTATCTTGGTTGGATTAGATGATCTTCAAGGTGTCTTCCAGCCTTGATGATTCCATGTTCTCTAAGGATGGAGATTCCTCAGCCTTTCTGGAAGGCCTGTTCTGCTGGTTTGAGCACCTTTATGGTTGAAAAAGGTGTTCCTTGCATCTAACTGGAATTTTCTGTGTTTCAGCTTGTCTCAAGTAACTCTGGTGTACAGCACCTTCACCCGGTGCCTGCTCCCCGTGCTCTGCCCTGGGGTAGTGGCTTAAGGCTGAGCTAACAGATTGCTCTCAAACCTTGTATCTGCTGTACTCCACCCTATGTTGGTGGCTCTGTTTTACCTCCCTCACACCACTGTCTCTGTTGAACTGAGGGGCCCCCAAATTGACAGAACATTGTGGGTGTGGTCTCCCAGCAGGGTGAATGGAGGGGAATGACTTGCTGGCCCTACTTGTGCCAATACTGACCAGTGAGTTGCTGCAGCCCTTGCTGCCCGGGCACCCTGCTCAGTCAGTCAGCCTTTCCACCAGACCCCTTTCCTGCAAAGCAGTGCCAGCCAGCCCCTCACATCTGCCCAGCTTGGCATTTGCCTTTGAACTTCATCAAGGTCCTGCTGGCCCATTTCTCCAGCCTGTTGTCCAGCATACCAACCTCTCCCCCAGTCTGACAGTGCGTGCAAGTCTACACTGACTAAAGCATTAATTGGAATGATTTCTTGATATTAACAAAGGCTGTAACAGAAGCATTTCTCCCTCATTAGCAGAGGTATTCTGTTAACCTGGCAGTGCTTCAGTTTCTGCATTTATGGTAAAAGGTTCCCATTACACTTCAAACTAAATCTTTCCTGCAAAGAGTGCCAATGTTTTGGTGTAAAACCACCTTAAAGTTAGTGCAGAAGTCCTGTTTTCTGACTATCAATTTCTTCTGGATGTATTTGGTAACTAGAATTCCTCATCTGTCTCCAGGTTTTTAAAATAAACTCCTTTCATCAAAACAGCTAACATTAAAGGACTGAAATTGTCACAATATAAATACCTGGGTGATGTTACCTGCACCAGTGTGCACAGCATTGGGTGGGCTTGTGAAACGAGCAACAACCAAGCAGTTGTAGTCTGCAAAGACTGCCATTTTTTTTTAGTACAGAATGGTTTATTCTAAGAACATTTAAGTTAAAAAGGCAACAAATCTTATTATTTTAATATTGAAATAAATACATTTTCATACATTCAAAAGGCTTGTGATTTTGTAAGTTCACTATATAGGATATAGTTTTCTATCCAAAATAGTGGCTTTGCCTTCTCTGAAACTAACAGTTGTTTCTCAGCTCCAGGAAACACAGTGCCCCACTTAGATGAACAAACCCAGCTTTCTATTTTTTTCCTGGGGCAATAATTTAAAAAAAAATTTCAAGATTCTGTGATGACATGGTGCAAACATGTTTGTTTTCCCTTAACATTTTTTGTCAGTGTGACATTTGATTGTAAAATCTTGGAGTCAGTGCAGTGCTGTTCTGCTTTTAATCTTCCTTGGACACATCCTCATTTCAGTGCTGCAAAGATACAGTGAATAAGTAGGTTAGTGATTTATTCATGAATGTGATTCAGCATGAAGATGGGGAGATCTCTGTACAGTTAAACACATCTTTGTGGATTGTCTTTCTGTATTTCTGAAAATTATTGCGTAGCTTATGCAAAAAGCATCAGAATGAATAGATACCTAAATTACTTCAGAATATTTGCAGACATTCCCATCTTTCACTGGGAAGTAGTTTCAATGACAAGAATAACTGGTATGTCTCAATTTGAATCAGGAAAGTGAGCGACAACAGGAAGACATCACTTGCATCCACAGAACACGGAAGCAGTGCTGCCTCATAAATACTAAGAGCACTCTCAGGAATCCATCAGGGAGGGGTTTGGCATCGGACTGTTATAAAATCCAGCACACAATCCTGCAATGTAGCATGATTTTGTATTATAAAGTGATTGACTATAATTTACTGCTGTGTTTGGGATGAGTGCATGTGAAAGGTGTGCTCCCAGCCACACTGTGAAACTGTAGCAGGTTTAAGAGCAGATGTACATACATTTATACCAGCGAGAATCCTCAGCTAGGTTAGCATACCGGAGGGCCAGGAATGGTGGGCAGGAGCACCTTAAGCCACACACATTTCACTATGAATGGACAGCCTCAGTTTACACACTTGGGGTGAGTTAGCACTACCCCCCTTGCACATGGCACTCAGCTGGAACAGAGGCAGCAAGATACAGTTTTTCTTTTGTAAAAGTGGTCGCATTCTTTGGCTCTTAGCAAAAAATATATACAAGGTAATTTTAAATATGTTTTTAAAAAGTACACTTTCAAATCCAAGAAAATGCAGGTATAATAAATATATAAACACCATTTCCATGCAAGTTGCCGCCCATCACTCTAAACTAAGTGGAAATACATAACATACAGAAAAACTTAAGTAAATGTCTTTACTTTCAACTCTTCATCGCTGTTTTCTACCCCAGCCTCTGTCATCAAGTCAGCAACACGCTTCTCAAGGTCATTGATGCGCTCGCCCATTTCTTCCAGTAAAAAGTTAAAGATAACTTATTTATAAGTAAGAGTTCTATAATTTTACAGGCTTTTTCTTCTGTAAGAAGAACAAGCAGCTTTCTTCCAGATGTGCCAGCCTTTACTTGTTCACATTTAATGCAAGATGAAGCATGCACAAGGTGGTATTGTTGGAACACAATCCCACATTCTCTTGTGACAGATAAGCATTCAAATTCTTAGTATAAGAAGCCTTTGCAAATACCAGTGAGTGAACGGTGTAAGAGATTGTTTTCTTTCTGAGAAACTATTTTAGGTGATACCATGCAGTTAACCTACACAACTAAAACATTATTCAGGAAACAGCTGCTTCCTGAAAGGTCACGTTTCTGAAAAAAAAAAATTAATACATGCTTCAGAAAGCAGAGGTAATTTCTGTAAATACATGTAATGAGAAAGCTCAGAGCCCCTTCAGGTCTGACTTTCTCCTGTTGAGGGCTCACCTTGTCACGCTCAGGCCAACAGCTGCTTTTAAACCGTGGCTGGTTTGAGCTGCATTTTTGAAGATGGATGCTTTTTTAAATGCACCTTCAGAACCTTTACACATAATTCGATGCTTATTTTACTTGAAAGCCATAATTGCTGCACAGAGCCTACCTTGCCACTTGTAGTGAAACATTTTTTAGGATTTCTTTTTTAGAAAAAGGGATATATAAACAGGCTGGGGGGGGGGGGGGAGAAGTCTGTACGTCACAGGTGTTCAGCCACGTCACTCACTATACGCTAATCTGATGTTTAGGAAAGAAGCCCATCCCGCTGTTAGAAGCAAAGACCCCGCCCGCACCCATCAGCGCGCAGGGGGCCCCAGCACGGGATCCAAAATCTCTGCGGCGGGGCGGGTACCCCACGTTCCAAAGAGGATATTTCTCAGCGTTAACTTCTCCGTCAGAGCCTGAAAATTATCCTGCAGCCGGCAGAGCAGATTCTCCGCCTGCGGGGGGGGGAAATAAAGACAGGGGAAGCAGAAGGCAGAGGCCCCGGCCGTACCGGAGCCCCGCAGCCAGGGCACCCAGCCCGGCCCCGCTCCCGCCCCGGAGCCGCTCCCGCTCACCAGCTGCGGCAGCTCCACGGCTCCCGGCGGCTCGGCGGCCGCCATCGGCTCCGGCTCCGGCTCCGGCTCCGGCTCCGGCTCCGGCTCCGGCTCCGGCTGCAGCCCCGGCCCCGGCCCCGGCCCTCCCTCCGGCCGCCTCCGCGGGCGCGGCGGGGCGGGCAGCGAGCGCACGGCTCCGCCCGCAGCGTTCCGCAGGGCGCCGGGCAGCGCCTAAGTACCAATCCTTTATTTGCCGAAGAAATCGTCATTCCTCACGGCAGTAACTAAATAAGGATGTCGAGGTTTGATCATCAGAGGGTTTTTTTTTTATTTTGGTTTTTTGTTTTGTTTTGTTTTAAGGTTTGCTTCCTTTACCCCGTGTAATTAGTTTTGTGAGATGGAGTGGTAGAAGTTCCTTGCACTGCAGTGTCGAGCGAGACAACATCAAAGGCACCAGCAAGAGTCACACAGTGCCTCTTGCAGCCGTACCAGCATCTAGGTCATCCCTGACTTTTGGGCTGCACAGCGTAAAAAGCTCCTGGTGCAGCTATTACAGAGGTGTCTTCTTGTTTGTGCAGATGACCTGGATGCTGGGACTGTTGCCTGATGTAAATGAAGGGGTTTTCAGTTTATTGTGTCTGTATGTTTAGGAGCATATCACTGTTGGGCAATAAATTACCGTAGTCAATTACTTTGTGTAATTATATATGCTAGACGTGCCAAATACGTGTCTTCATCCACAAGAAATTTCTGAGTTAGAAATGACTTCAGTTGCTGTAAGCCTACCACTTAGAATCTTTCTTGATAAATGCAATTGCTTTCCGTCTTGACTTTCCCCACGTCATTTGGGAGGGTGTCTTAATCTCTGAGGTGAAATTCTGGCATCAAAGCCAACCCCTGCATTGCTACCTACTTCTCATAATTGTGGCTTCTCTGTACAGCCTTATCTTCCCATTCTTGCAGGTTGCCCTTGCTGTATAAAGAAAAATGACGCAAGTGTTGCAAAGCTTGAGTCTTCTAATAGTGTTACTGCTCTAGAAAGCTTCTAGATAAAACAATTTGAGCAATATTACACATGTAGATAGGGTTTACTTTTGTATGTAGCCACTAGCTTCAACCACATAGACTTTTTGTTCTGTTGCATAATAAGGAACAATTGGTGCTTCTTACCTGTTTGTCGGTAATAAATCTTTCCTTTAGAGCCAGGTAGTAGAGCTGTAGCGTTTTTGCATTTTGACTTCTGATAACAGCCATAGTCTTCCTGGTTTTCCCTCCTTCCAGAAGCTTCTCTCTCACACAGCAGTATTTTCCCCCAGAGGTAGCTGAAGCGGCTCTGTCTGCTTGTGCCCAGTTATCTTGAATAAAGCCACAGAGTCCTATTTGTAGTGAAGAGCTTGCAAGGATGAAGAACCAGCTGGAAGTGCAGAGGAGTAAGCATTATACAGCCAACCAATTCGCAGGAATTCCACTACATCTTTGTAGCGCCACATTTTAGCAATGGCCAGGTTAGAGTTCAACTGAAAACAAGCATAACTTGTTAAAGGCTTTCTGTAATTAGCTCCTCATTTTTATGAGTACAAAAACAGGTCCTGAAGGGGTTTGAGAAAGGAGCAAAAGAAAAGAATTGACAACATAAATTATTTTTCCATGCCAAAATATGCTCTATGCTACTTTATTTCAGTAAAAAGCTTAGACTTTAGACACTTTTCAGTCTAAATCTGTCTTCTTGGTATGAAGAACATGAAGTAAAAATAAAAAATAGGGTGACCTCAAGGCTGAGGTGCCATCTGCTTCCATCCTATTTCAGTATTGCAGACCTGTGCTGTGAACTCTTCACAGTGTGCGCTGAAATGGTATCCAAAGCATGTTTCCCTTGCTCTTTCCTAGGGAAATTCCAGTCCCTCCATGGCTGGAAGGAGAAGTCAGGGTAGCAAGATAGGAAATAAAAGCCTGTTTAAACATTTGTAAGACCTAAGCTCCAAGTTCAGTGCCATGTCACCACGGCCTGTGGTGCGGAGAGATAGAAGAACTGATGTAGAAACGCATTACTCTTGCTGTTTTGATGTTACATAGAGCCCCTTTCCCTCCTCTTTGCTGACAAATAAGATTTTGTATACCAGGGGTAAGGAATCTTCTGGTTACATACTCCAAGTGTGTCTGGCTCAGGGTTGTTTTGGAATAGAAGTGAGGTCAGAGAGAGGACGTCTCAAAGGGAAGCCTAATATGACCTGTGTGGTAGGAAAAAAACAGGAAATTTACTCCTGGAAGGAGACAAGGAGGCAAGTGTTCCTGGGCCAACATGGCAGCTTGTTTGGATGCAGATCAGAAGGCAGGATGCAAATGGCACTGCAAATTTTGTGGGTTTGCACTTTTTTCGTCCTGGCAGAGGCATGGTCAATATTAAAAGTTTTCTCTGAAGAGAAAAGGGCTAGGTACAAGTTAGTGCCTGCACCACAGTCATGGTGGTTTTGCTAACAAATTGTTGGGCTGGGTCTTTGAGTCATGCTTCGCTTGGTCCTTCCCTCTCAGGTAGCTTCTCTTGTGTCATTTTGCAGTCGTGATTCAGAGGGACACAATGTGCAGAAACAACTGTCTGGCTTTGCTAGGTCATCAGCTTTTATATGCAGCAGTCCTAAATGGTGCTGATGGTTCTTGCAGCAAACTTGAACATTTACCCCATCACTTGACTCGGCATAATGCAGTTCACTGAAAGCTTGTTCCACTGGAGTACTTCCTGGTGAAGGCATCACTTTTCTTTCATATGGTAACATCAGTAGAAGTAACAAGTTGTTATTTAAAAGCATGGAGAGACGTGGTGAGTGAAATGCAAATACCTCAGGCAGGGGAAAAGGCATTCGGGTCAGTGGTGTCTGACAGCTGGTGCTTCTTTGAAAGACGAAGTCATTTGAGGTGAATATTAAAAGCTTGGGTGTTTGCTTGTGGATCAAATTTCAGGTTCTGTATCTTTGAAGAGAAAAGGGTAATTCCAGCCCTTGAGAAACCTGATCCCCGATGGAGGTGCTCTGCCTTCAATAAAAGTGCTCTGTTTGGGACTGCTGCTCACAAATACCCTTATTGTGAAATTTTTCAGTCAGCCCCTTTCTGCGAGTTTCTTCAGAAAGAAAACTGACAGGGTTAAGGATAATCTTGATCAGAAGTTCAGTGTGTGTTGTGGGCATCATGTCTTGCTAAGTAGCTGTAATAGAACACAGGGTGTCGTTTTCCCTGTAAGTGTTTTGCACCGGGGATAAATGCAGGAGCAGCAGAAAGGTGACTACAGAGGCTGGTGTGGTGGGTGGTGGTGGCATCCCTTGGCTCTGTGAAGAGCTGCATGTAATTCATGGCTCTGTGAAATCACCCGCTTAGCTGCTGTTGACTGAATTATTGTGTGGTGATCCAGAAATCTCCAGCTATGTTTCCCAGACATGGCTGGTAAGAGATGTTGCTTCCCATGCTTTTTTGTGCTCCAGCCTTGTTCCGTGGTCTTTGGACAGTGAGGGTGAAGGAGTATTCACCACACAGTTCCCCTCCTGAAAGGCTGCAGGAGGGAGCTGGAGGTGTTTGTCCCTGGTGGTAAAGGGAGCAGGGTCTGTTTCTCTGCCCGCTGCTGGCACCTGGCACTGCACCTGGGGGCTGTGCTCAAACCACCCCGGGGCTTTGCTCCTTACCCGTGCACAGAGGAGCTTTCTGGAAGGAAACGCCGTGTGTAACAGGCGAGGCTCTGCCATGAGGGCAGGACAGGCAGCCCCTGTGGCACAAGGACAGGGAGCTGACCTCATGTGTTCATATCCCATAGCCTGGTGTGGCTCTCTTCCAGGTACCTCATGGCCCAGAGCAGACTGTGCATTTTGTGCACAGAGATTAAACATGACGTGTGGTGTGGTGTGTGATGGAAAGAGTATTTTTCTAAAATATTTGATAAAGAGAGCCTGTGCTGAAGAGGTTGGAAGCTGGGCAAAGGAGGGAGTGGCTCATTGGAAAATGCCCATTTTGCATTTCCAGAAGGTGTAAAGAACTGCGGGTAAAGTCTCCTGTGACCAAACTGCACTTATGTTAATGTTTCCTTGCAGTTTCAGAGACAATTTTTCCCAGAGAAGGCAACTGGAGTATTTTTCTGGTACAGGCAGTTTAAATTCACCTTGAATTAGTGGAAAGCACTTAGTCTGGTTGCATAAAACATGAATGGATTTGGGCAAATACAGGTAATAACACTGGGGAACATCGGGTGTAGGACACATGCTCTAACAGCAAGATGTGAGTCAATGAGCAAAAGCCAAGAGTGTGCTAATCTGATTCTTTGGCTTTTTTTTTTTTTTGTTGGGAGAAAAAGCTTGCCCTTTCTCATCTGAAACAAAGATCTTTTGCAAATATGCTCTTAAGACTGAAACCTTGACTGGCAGTAGCCTGCCTGCTTCTTCTGTGAGGTATTTGTGGCAGAGGGGAGGTCCTCAGAGTTATGACAGATATTTTATGCAGCTTGGGTCCTGTAGGAGGCCCTCCTGCCTCGGCTCCATTTAGTGTTCCACATGGTGTTTGCCAGCAGGAGACATTTGGGTGCATATTCCAGGCATGCCTGGCAAAAGGCATCTGAAATTACAAGGACATAGAGGGGCCAGAGGGTGCCAAGGAACACTCCAGCATAGGTAGCACAAGTGTCAGATGAGCAGAAGAGTGCTGGAGACTTGGCCTTCCACAACTGGGGAAGAGGTGCAGTGGCATGGGTCCCCAAGGCTACTCCCACTTTTGGGGTTGGTCAGAGGACCTCAGAAGACACATGAGGATGTTAATTTTCTCTCTAGGATAGATGCTGTATTAATCAAAAATACCTGTAACTGCAGCTCCTTGGGGTTTCAGAAAAATCAGTCTGCAGTGTTTGTGTCTGGCTCATCTAAAGTATCTTCGATTCAAGAGTAATCTCTTGCAATAAAGTTGGTCTTCAGGGGTTTTTCCCCCATTCTGCACTCTGCTCATGGTAAGGAGAGCATGAATTTTTGTTCTGTTCTTAAGTGTACCAGAGATGTTGAGCTTATCTAACAGAAACAAGCCAGGTGTGTGCCACCAGAAGCACTTTGTCCTTGTCCTAGAACAGAGAAAGAAAAAACAGTTTACAGGGTGCTGTAATGCTACTGACTCCAGGTCACCTGGTGGTCTTTTGAATGATGATGAAGCTGTAGTTTCTCTGTCATTTTTTTCTCCCTCTGCTTCTTATTTACTCCACAGCTTCTTCAAAAGTGAGAGAAAATGAGTCAGAGCAGGCTAGGGATAGTTCTCCTGACACTTTAGACACTGCATTTGCACCCTCACTTGTTCAGCGATAAAGCCAGCTTAAGGATTTCCCAAATTGCATTTCATGCCCTGTGTTGGCTCCGGCTAAGATGGAGTTAGCTTTTTCCACAGTGGCCTGTATGGTGCTGTGTTTGATTTGTGACCAAAACAGCGCTGGCAGCGCACCAGTGTTTTAGCTGTCACTGAACTGTGGTTGCACAGCATCAAGGCTGCCTCTGTCTCTCACTCTGCCCTCCCCCACCAGCAAACAGGCTGGGGGTGCGCAAGAGGGTGAGGGGAGAAGCAGCCAGGAGAGCTGACCCAGCTGATAAAAGGGACACACTGGATCCACAGCATCACACTCAGCAATAAAGCCAGGAAGTTTCTTCCAAAGTAGCTGTTGCTCGGAGACTGGCTGGGCATCAGTCTGTTAGTGGGAGGTGGTGAGTGGTTGCCTTTGCATCACTTATTTTTGTTCTTTTTATTCACTACTAGACTTTTATGTCAAGCCGTAAGTGTTTTTCTCATGGTTTCACCCTGCTGATTCTCTCCCTCATCCTGCAGGAAGGAGCGAGTGAGCAAGTGGCAGTGGAGGCTTCACTGCTGCCTAGGATCAACCCACCACACTTCACTCTCTCTTTCCCAGCTCACTCTCTGGTATCAGCAGCTTCTTTCTGAACACAGTTGATCCTGTAAGTAGTGAGCATTTTGCCCCAGGGAGGGGTGAAGTCCATGAGAGAGGGAGGTGGTGCAGAGCTCTTTCTGCATCACGTCAAGAAGGGTCCAACAAAAAATGGCTTAATAAAATAGCCATTTTAATAAGATGGAATGAAAAGAGGAATCTGGGTCTTTAATAGACCTTACATCCCTTCTGATGCTGAGCATCATGCATTGGCCCAGCAATGAATGGAGCCTGCATGGTATTTTCCCATGGCACACTGTGCAGATCCTATCTGTGGAGACATTCCTCTATTACAAAGGAACTTCTGGCTGCATTGTTGGACATGGGCAAGGATATGCAGGTGGATCCGGAGCTGCCTATGGGCTTCTCTGCTGCAGCCAGCTGCTGAGCTGACCTTGAGGCCATGGGACACACCAAAGACATCCCAAGAGCAGGTGGGGAAGAAATGATTGTAGCCAGCTGGACCTGTTTGACAGAAGAGTAGGCTGTGGGTTAAGCAGTCCTGGTTCAAATTCTTACCTGTGTAGCTGCTTATTCAGGTCAGAAGTTGAACCAGGACTGCTGTTTGTTAATTTCCCCACTCTGAACTTTGCCCATTGTTTACAAAGCTGTAATGGTTTGAAGAAGGGTTCATGTATCTCTGCCAGCTGTCAGGCTGACTCCTGCTCTGGCATGTTTGCTGTAGTGCTTTTTCTCCATTTGTCTGTGGAGATGGTAGCAGTCCAAGTACAGAGAGGAGTCTAATCATCAGCCTGCATGGTCCTGGTTCCTGCTCCTCAGTGCAAAGCATGTGCCTACTGCCATGGGATGGGCTTGTAGGCTTGGGCATGTTTGTCAGAGCTCCTCCTTGGAAGGGCAGAGGGTGTTCCTCTGCATGCAGGTGGGTGTTCCACTCACGCTGATATTCACTGCTCTGTTTGCAAAGGCTGGCACAGGAGAAAGGAGAAGTGGTGAAGATGTGCAATAGAACTGCATCTCCTGTTAACGCTAGCTTGATTCTGTCCATCAGCTGCCAAAACAGGGGCTCACTAGTGCTAGAAGGGGCCTGGAGGTAGGTTCTGCCACCAGCTGCAGTGGGGAAAAATCAAAAAAGGAGAGAAGAGGACAGCTGATTTAGTGATAATATATTGTGGTAGGAATGGCCAATTTCAAGACACTTAAGACCCACTTACTTGTTTTATGAACAGTACAGTGAATATTTCTTTTTAATCTCCCCATGGCTGTAGTTGTAGAATGAGATTTATAATGGGATAATTGAAGGGAATTTGGCTACCATAGGGATTCACTTTATCCTTATGACAACATTTATTGTGTAATGTGTTCAAGGAGTGACTTAGAGCTTATCTGCAGTTTGGCCTGTGTCTTGCAGGGACTTCCTATGCTTGCTTCTGTGCAACAGCATTTCTCTAACGTAGAATATAAAATAATTTTAATACTCATCTTTCAAAATCAATTAACAGAACAACAGTTGGGAGACTTGCAGCAATCTGCTATTTTTGCTACTGCAGTAACTACAAGTGAAGCACCAACAGCTGTCCTCCTCCTCCTCCTCCTCCTCCAGTAAAAAACTACAGAAGTAGTTAAGGCTTGTCATGAAACGGGTCCATTGGGTGGTTCATTCTCGTGTCCTGCTGGTCCCAGTGTCATCCTGGTAGGAATATGACCATATGGATTCACTTGTAGAAATGGGGCTCTGCTTACTTTTTTAAGTCAGTGGACCTATTTGCAAAAACTAAACCTTAGAAAATAATTTTTACTACCTCTACCAACGTTAAAGTTAAAAGCCCTTTGAAAACATCCCATGTCTTTTCACCATTTTCAGCTTGCTTAAATCATATCCAAAGATACTACAGGAACATTTCTTATCAGATTTCTTAATCTAAAATAAATCAAACTTCTCGTTATGTTTGGAGGTTTGGGGACCACTTTGTCACCAAAATGTTAACTGCTAGAAGCTAGTTCATAACTAGGTGGCTAGAGCTGCTCACATAATCAATTTCAATTCTCCTACAGCAGATTGTCCTAAAAGATTAATTTAGTCTTCAAAGATCTGGTCTGAAACTTTGCTTCTCTTTTCTGAATGGGTAATGTAGTTCTAGCAAATAGAGGTTTGTGGTTTTTTTAAATGGGGGAATTTTGCCAGTCTGTGTGGAAAAATAAATGCACTTGTTCTTTTTCGCCTCACTTGAAAGAGAGGATTGCTGTCTGGCAGTGAAGCAGTTCTATTTCTAAGGTAGGCTCTGCTTTTACACCAAGAGAACGGTCCTTCTGAGATCCCTCTCAGTTACTGTCTCCCAGTTACTTTATCTCCTAGATAAAGAAATCTACTTTGATATGAAGCCTCACAAGGCTCATTCTTATGTGACTGCACTCAGACCTGCAGGTTGTGGAACTTTTCCTTGATGATGCAAGACTTTCTTCAATCACCTGTTATCACCCCAGGTTTAGATAAATTTCCTCCAGGGCACTCTCCTACTGGAGTCTTTCTGGGTCTGCTGTGGTTGGATGTTCGTGTGCTGAGCAGGGTGCTATGCCGGAGGCAGCAAGCACCTCGTGATGGTACCACTACCAAAAAAACCAGCCCCTGGCTTTTTAGAATATCCTGAGACCTGAAGGGTCCCTCCCTGATGCTGGCACAAGATTTTGGGCAGCTGCTCAGCCCGAGGAGTTCAGCCAACCTGTCATTCCTCCTCCTACCCAGTGTCTGGTGTCACTGGTCAGTTTAGCTTACATCCATGGATTAACTCCTGAACAACTAGGATGTTTTTCAGTGACCAAAACGGAATTGTGTTCACACAGAAACATGCTGTAATTAAGAGTTTTTACCCCTACAGTTTCAAGTAAAGGAGAACAACCTAAGTTAAGGCAGTTGTCTGTTTCCAGTCGAGTACTTTAGAATCTTAATATTGTATACAATTTGTTATTGCATAGACTTAAGAGCATCCTGGAATAATTCTGGAAGCTGACCTGGAGATCTGGTGCCAGCCTGGGCTGTTTCTTCTACACAGGTAACCATTACTTCAAAATACCTATTTTCTCAAGATAATTTGCCCATGATTTCTCAAAATACTTGTATTTACATGAACAAAAATTGTCTTCCTCGTCTGGGCTACTCTTATTTGCAACTTGAGGTTTGTTTAGACCATTGTGCTTAAGGAAAAGTAATGTGCTAAGGGCTCCAAGGAAAGTATGGAAAGAAGTTGGCATAACTGCCTGATGATAACAATGCACAAATGATACATGAAATATGAGCCATTAAATAATAAAATGTGTTTTAAACAATGCAGTTTAACATAATTGGATTGTTATGCTCTCTCTGAATGAGTCAGATGCGATGAAGTCAGGAACTTCAGAATTGTCATCCAAAAATCAGAATTCAAAACATCCACAGTGTATTTTTAACTTTGGCAATCAAACTATCAGGTCTGTGTAATGGAACAGAGCTTTGTTCAAGTAGCAGAGCTGCTACTTCCTTGTAGGAAAGGTAAGTCCCAACATTATCACTGGTCACCTGATCTACATAGGAGGCTGTTTTGGATGTTGGTGTGATGGTACTCCAAGAATGTCTTTGACAAATACATTCTGCAGTAATGTGCAGGTTCCTGTGCTGCAAGAACTTGCCCAGTGGAAGAAATGGTTGCAGTTGAGCAAGGTGCTGCTATGCAGGAAGTAAACAAAAGGATTCTGAAGCCCTGAAACAGACATTTTTGTTTTTAATTCAGCTCCTTTTCCCCTTCAAGACTCACAAAAACATTTGTGGTTGCTGCTATAGGACACAAAATACTACATCACTCAGATGCAGGAAAACCCATCTCATTTCCTACCTGTCGAATGAGCAGCAGGGGCACTTAAAAGGTAGAGGGAAGCATCTCTGGGGTAATATTATGGGGAACCCAAGGAACAGCTTTGAGGACCGCTGTGCAGCCACTTGGATGCATGGTGGATGATCCATCCTTTTCAGCGTGGCTGAATGAGGTGCATGCAGTGTCCATGCTGTCATTCTCCACACAACATCTGTGTGCAGCACTTGTCCTCTGCTGGCCCTGTGCAAGCAGCAGTACAGGCTCCCTGGTCACTTTGGGTCTCCCCTGCTTTGGAGAGAAGATGCGCGTTTTCCCTCCCCAGCCACTGCAGTTCTGAGAGCCAGAGAAATCACAGAATCACCGAGTGGTTTGGGTTGGAAGGTACCTTGAGGACCTTCTAGTTCCAACCTCCCTGCCATGGACACCTTTCATTAGACCAGGTTGCCTTAAGTCCCATCCAGCCTGGCCTTGAACACTTCCAGAGATGGGAAATCCACAGCTTCTCTGGGCAACCTGTTCCAGTGCCTCACCACCCTCACAGTAAATAATTTCTTCCTAATACCTAAAATCCAAATCTACTCCCTTTCAATTTAAAGCCATTCCCCCTTGTCCATGAGGCGTGACGGAATTTTCCGTAACTCCTGAGAAACAGGACCTGGGGCAGCAGCTCAGCGCGGCCCCCGGAGGGGAAGGCGCCCGGGGGAGCCGAGCACCCTCCGGGGCCGAGCCGCCCGCCGTGCCCGGATACCGCCCGCGGGCGGCAGCCGGGAGGAAGGGGAGGAAGGGGAGGAAGGAGAGGAAGGGGCCAGGGCCCGATGCGGCGCCCGCCGCCGCCGTTCCCCGCTGGAGGAAGGGGCGGCCCCGGCGCTCATTGGCGGAGGCGCGGCCGCTCGCGGTGCGTCACGGGCCGCCCCGGCCACCGCTGCCCGCCCGCGGAGCGGCGCCGGGGGATGGAGGTGAAGGCGGCGGCCGCAGCTCGGGGAGCAGGTGCGGGGCGGGCGGCCGTGCGTGTCCGCCGGGCGGGGAGAGCGCGGGTGGGCGAGGGAGGCGGAGAAGCCCCCTCGGAGACACGACCCGGGGGCCGGGCGGAGGTGGTGGTGGAGCCGCATGTCCGCGCCCTGTCCGGCCGCTGGCCGCTCTCCTCAGCGATGGAGTGGCGCGGGTGCCGTGCCGGGGCCGGGCTTGCCCTGCAGAGCGCCGGGCTGGGGCTGGGGCTGGGGCGGCCCCGACCCGCCCGCGGCTGGGCGGTGGTCCGGGCTCGCCAGCGCCCGGCTGGCAGCGGCCGGAGCCGCCCTCGGCAGAGCCGGGCTCACGCTCCGTCCCTTTCCCCAGGTCCGGGCCCCGCGGGAGAGGGCGCAGCCATGGTGCCGCATCCCGGCCAGGAGCCCGCCCGTGGCTAGAGCCGGCCCCGGCCGGAGAGCTGCGGCGGGGCACCCTCAGCCTGAGGGCATCCCTCAGCCTGAGCGCCTCCCCGCGCGCCCCCGGCATGGAGCCGGGCGGCCTGGAGTGGCTGCTGGTGCCCATGCAGCAGCTGGTGTCGTGGGGCGCCGCGGGGGCCATGGTGTTCGGCGGCGTCGTGCCCTACATCCCTCAGTACCGGGACATCCGGCGGACCCAGAACGCGGAGGGCTTCTCCACCTACGTCTGCCTGGTGTTGCTGGTCGCAAACATTCTGCGGATACTTTTCTGGTAAGTTGGATGTGTTTCTGCTCAGTTCGAAAGGTGCTTGCTTGCTAGCTGTAAAGCTTTGATTGGAATATTTGAGGAAATAATGTTTTACGTACATTTTTCCTTCTCTTGAAGATCTAAATGCCGTCTTAACATCAGTGTGCGATTCTATTTTAAGTAGAATGAACTGGGCTCGTGAGCATGGTCTTATTCCCCTTGCCAGATCTGATTATCAGTGCTCTGATTTCCAAGATGAAACTTTGTAACATGTTGGTAAAGAGGTTTATGCTAAGTCAGGTCTTTTTTCTTGCTGACTGTGTTTTACATTTCTCGTGTCCTCTCTAGCTCCATATTCAGAGTGAAAGCCTCGGTCCCACACACTTATTCTCGTGTCTAGTTGGCATTAACGTCACTGGAACACCTGCCATATATTCTTGCATTTTCCCGGGATGCCAGCTGTCTTCAGAGGGAGGTCACTTGTAGATATTCATACACAACTACAGATGAAAATACTCATTCTTGGATAAGCAGGCAAAAGATGCGCTGCCTTTCAGAAGCAAACTTCTTTTGCTTTCAACACTACTTTGAATACCTAAGAGCAGGCTTGCTTCCATATTTAGGTCTTGTGCTACTGGACAAAAAATGTTATTAGGGCATGATTTCTGTGAATCAATGTTATTAACAGCTTGCTTGTTACTTCTAATTATATAAATGCTATACCACTGAGAATGTACTTGGGAAACCAGAGATGAAATGGTCTGGGCAATTACCGCAACTAAGGACAGTTATTCTGTGATTCTGTTTTGACTACAAAATAATGCTTTGTAATCCGTAAAGAACTGATAGGTAACAGGCTGCATCCTTTTGTTGGTTTCCAGTTCCTTTTTAAAGAAACCTCCTCTGTATAATGGCTCCCTGGATTCTGCTACAGCAAAATGCAACATGTAAGTGCTGTGCTGGAGTGGCAAAACAGGAGATCCTTTCAGACACCACGAGCTGGCAATCAAACAGAGGAGTCATCACTAGATCAGAACTACTTGTTGCATTGGAACTGTATTTTCCTGGGGAGAAGTGTATAGAGAAAGCAGAGAGGAGAAGGAAAGTAGAGGAACTGGCAGGAGGAAGAGAAGTGAAAAGCCTGAGCTGACAGTTTGAGAAAGAGAAATAATCATATTTTAGGGTTTACTGGAGGTAGTCAAAATATACAAATGACTTACATCCAAATGGAGACGCTGGCAATTTCTAGGTAATTCAGGTGAGTGCATCTCTTAAGTGAGACTCAGACTGTGGAAGAACTGAAAGATCTTTGAGTTGATTTTAAGTACATCTAGTTTAAAAATGTGCAGAAGTATAAATACTGCGAGTAATGAGAAGTTATAATTTATGTCAATGTTGAAAGATTTTTCAATACCTCAAAAGAGAGAGAATGCAGTTCTATTGCTAGGAGTATGTAATTTTTTTACTGTGAGTACTTAAGGCACAAATAGTATCACTGCCTGACACATATAAGCACTGTGTAGGCTCTGGTCACCTTGGAGCTTGGCATGGAATGGCATCCCAGAGCACGTGCACAGGTGTGTCTGGCTGCAGGGGTAGTGCAAGGCTTGCTGCTGGCCAGTGGTACAGCCACTCTGGGGAAATACTGCAGGCAGGAGCCTGCAGAAACCTGTCTGTCTGTACTTGCAATGAATTGTCTCCTTCTGGTTCTGCTGAACTAAAAGACAAAAGAGTACTTGCATAATGATAATTCAGTGTTCCCCAGGAGAGAATATTTTGTTTGTCTGTCTAAAAAATTAGGCATCCCTGGTAGTTAGTTATAAGCACCAGTAAGTCATGAAAACAGCATCAAGGGTGGATGTTATCCTTAGGCATATGAATGATTAAAGGAAGATTGTAGACCAAGAGCCTGTGATTTCTGTGAACGTGGTTAAAATGCACCTACAGAGCATCTTGGCAGCTCAGTTTTTGCATTGTTTGATTAATGTCACCTATGGCCAATGCATTATCTGGGACACAACATTCTCGATAATGGCATAAACAGCAGAATTATTTTAATTGTGTATGTAATAGCCTTTGGAGGGAATTAGAAGTTTTTATTTATTTTGTTTTAAATTTATTAAATAACTTAATCCATTCTGGTGCCAGGACAGAACTGTTCCTACAAGTAATTTTGTTCTGTATATAACTTTTTCCCCGATTATCAGTTGACATCTCCTTCCATTTAGCAAACCCAGTATTACTCTAAGTCTCTCTTCTGAAAACTTCACTGCTATATAGCTGCTGGTTTCATTTGGTTTCTCTTCATTTACTCCTAGTTATTAAGCACATCATTTGAGCCAGAGTCATTTTTCCCGACTTCCTCTCCACCCTGATCCAAAAATAAGTACTTAAATTGTGAGGCCTTAAAAACTTTCAAGTTTTAATAGTGTTGCTTTTCAGGACTTAATTATTTCCTAGGGTGGCTGATGTTTCTGCTGTTTTTTGTTTGTTTTGTTTTTAACTTCAAAGACATTTCTATAATTTGTTTCTGTTGTTACTTCCAGGTTTTCCTTGAAATTTCATGTGTTGAATTTGAAGCTCACAAAGACAGACTGTTCCAGCTTTTTATGTCATGTTGCCTCTGTATTTTTGCTCTTGAGTAGTGCTGGTCTTTCTGTATTTGTGTTACTTGTAACAGACCCAGTCCTCCCACCTTTCCCCTATAGTTTTACTATACTTTGTTTGCCTCAGCTATGGGGGCAATTCCCTTGCACTCTCTTTGCGGAATGACAGGTTCCACAGGTTCTTATAATTGTACTTGTTTATTTCAGGGGTTATCCTTTTTTGTTTTTATGTCTGGTTTTGCAGTGGGTTAAGTTTGACTTTTTATTTCCCCTCCAAAAAGAGTATTTGCTTCCTGATCTTCTTGGCATGTTTTATGTGTCAGTAGAGTTTCAGCTGGTGGATTGCACTGTGACAGTAGCCAATGAACAAGTACTTCTGAGACCAAGGGTAACAGTCCTGTTTCGAGTTGCCTGTTTCCACAAATTCTGTTTCTCTAATTAGACTGTCTCCAGTGGGAAGCCACCTTTTAACGTCAAGAGGGCTCCGTGCAATGCCTTTCCTCCTCGTCTTTCTTACATCTAATCACTTAATTTCAGGGTGTGCCCAAAGAACTTTTAGTTTGCTAGTGATGACAATAACACAATATCCATTTTTCATGCTTCTCTTTCACACAATATCTCAAAATGTCGTCTTTAAAGAGTTGTTTCTGCTTTTGATTATGTGTATTTGGCCTTGATGTGTTCCAGCAATGTGCCAGAACTTTGTGTAAAAACTTTGGGAAAGGATTGGTCTGTAAGAATGAAGACTGGGTATGGATAGCAATGGACATGATTCTCCTTCAGTTTGTTTATGCACACATGGCTTTTGTTTAGGAAAAAGAAACTAGAAGTTTGGCCATTTTTAAGTCTTTCGACCTTTGTGCTTACAACATCACACAAGGGAGTCTCTGTTGACCAGTGTGAAAAGTAGATTTTGTGCTGTACTAGATTTGATACCAAGTTAACTTTAGTAGCAATCTATTATTACAATTTTATCTAACATGTCAAAGCAATATTTATTTTGGGGTGCCAGTTTAGCTGCTGGATATGATTCATGATTGCATCAGCTGCGCCTTCATTTGTACTGCCACTGTCAGTACTGCTTCTCCTGTCTGTCTTCTCCAGCCCCACAGGTCATTTTTTCTCTGGACTGGTCAGCCCAGGGAAAGTCTGCCCTGTGGACAGACATCAAGAGGCAGTGCAGAACTCCAGGCCTTTGTAATTCTGGTGCATATGAAAGTGTATGACCTGCTCCAAAAAAATCTGATAGCAGTTTTCTTCCTTCTACATTTTTAATTAAACACTTCATTACCATTTTTTGATAGCCTGTGCCTTATGTCTTATTACACATTCTTGAGTTAGCTCTGTTTTCTTGCTCAAGGGATACCCTGAGCTTTGAAGTGATTAATTATCTGTTTAAGCTGTCCAAGGCTGTTTTGAAGTTGTGGGATGGCTCCAGAGTGCCCCATGGCACTAGAAATCAGTTGTGACCAAGGTGCACACATCTTCTGGGTTCGTGTGGCCTGCAGGCTGCCAGCTCAGTAGCTTTGCATTGTCATGGTCGAGAACAGGAATGAGAAGGCGGGTGAGAGTTGTGTAATCAGTTGGGGGTGGAGGATGCAGAAAAACTTACTTGTGAGTTCTCCCTCTCTTCCCCCTCTCTCTCTTTGCCCTTTCTTTTAAAAAACAGAGGTTATGATGAGATAAATTACAGTTTCTTCTAATATTAAAACAAGAATAAATAGCTAGAGGAAAAAGATCTATAGATTTCTTAGAAATCAGCCATAGACATTTATATGTATCTCAACTAAGTGCAGCCAAAAGTACTTACATTACCCCAGAAGTATCTTCTGCTATCCCCGGAAGTTTTTTGGCTTTTTTTTCAGTTCTACATTTTACTAAATGGATGTCACCCAAATATACATGGGTTTGTATATTTCCCAAGAAGACAATGTTCTTTCCAAAGGTTTTGAGCTGCAGTTCCATGGGACACTGTCCTAAAACTCATACAGCAGTGCCACAGAAATCCAAAACCAGAAAATAAAACCATCCAGTTTTGTAGTTGCTCTCACAAAATAGCTGCCTTAAGACAAACCATGGGAGCAAGTTCTGACAGCCAGGGACAGGATGGAGACTATGGAGTGTGTTATTTTTGAGCAAAGGTAACCCTCTACCCATTCCACATCAGTTGACCTGAAACAAAAAGTCTTCTTAAAACAGCAATATCAGTAGAACTGGGAGCTCTCTGTGCTGAAGTCAATGGAATAAGCTCCCTGTTTAAGCATAGAGGTTTAAAGACTCAAGTATGGAGCTGGAGGTAGTTTGGAGAGAAATGGTGAACTTGCTCTTGTTAGGGGTAGATTCCTATGTATTTATTATGCTGTAACACCTACAGTGCCACTTGTGGACCAGATCCCTGTTGTCTGGTGTTGCTCTGGCTTCAGAAAGCAGAGCAGTGATGTCTGTTTGAAGGACTTTCTGTGAGAATGAGAAACTTGTGCTTTTAAGGCTTCTGTTACTAAAATGGATCTTGCCAGCTTTTACCATGTGTGGAATGTGGGATGATGCTATAAATCAAGCTGACAGAATGACTACAACTTTGAAAGATTGCCTTACGTACGGCCTGCTGGTGGAACCTTGCTCAGATATTGAGAGCAAAAGTGTTATGCAATTCCTCCTCCTTTGTATGAGTGCCAGAGAGCAGGGATAAGATGCGCTACTCTTTTGTGCAGAAAGTAAAGTAGAATTCTGTGTGCTCAAATGAGGAGCTTGGTTTGAGATGTTTCATAAAGTGTTGGAAGTTTACATGTCAAGAGGAAGCGCATATCAAAAGATCCTGTTGGAGAACTAGTTTGTTTCTTCTTCCTGCTTAAATCCTACAGGTTAAGTTCTGTAATTGCGTGGGATGACTTTCAGGACAGCTGCCATGCTGCTACCCCGGGCTCTCTGTCGTGATCCTGGTGGTGTGTGGTGTATCCTGTGTGCTTTCCATGTTGCCTAGAGAGATGTAACTTCCCAAAGAGCTGAAAAAATTTATAGGAGCCAGCGGACAAAAGCTGGAACAGCATCCAAGAGTGTAGGAGGAAACAGAGTGGTCAGGATGATGGTGATCTGGCTGCACCAACAGCAGTCAGTTTCTTTTCAAAAATGTCTTAGGAAAAGTGATAAGAAAACCTTGTTATGTTTGGTCTAGTTTAGGCTTCTTTTCCACAATTGGCATTTGCTGTTTCAAGTAGGCCCAGGACTGGAATAGCAGGTTTATTGCAACAGAATTGAATTGTATCAGTGGAATTACGTAGTCTTCTCAATGACTATTTTGTCTCTGCTCTGGCTTGAACGTGCACTTCTCTTGTCTTCATCACCCTGAACATGCATTAGTCATTTGAAGGCTGTGGAAACACTAATAAAATGTAAGCCACTCCCTCCCTTTATTTGTGTATTTGACTAGTACAGGAAATAAAGAGTTCTTTTGTTCTTACAAATGAAGTAAACAGTGGAAAAGCTCTTTGTCTCTTTGTAGTCTGACATACGAAGTCTGAGTTCCTTGAATACCGCAAGTGTCACTGTTCACTTTATTACACAGCATTGTAGTTATGGGATGAAAATGCAAAATAACAGTGGTGACCCCTAGCCCCCAGGACTTCAAAGCTGTTCTTTTTCACAAGCCTGTTCTGGTATCCTAAGGCTCTTCATCTTTCTCTCATAAGGTGCTTTAATTACCTTAATGTTCCTCCTCTCCTGGCTCCTGCTTAAGCAGAGACAGGAATAATGTCTGCGAGGCAGAAAGGAAACAGAACTTGAAATGGCATGCTCTCCCTGCAGGGCTTACATCCCACAGTGCTCCTGGCTCAAGCTGGCCTGAGGAGTCTTAAACTAATTAGTGTTGCTTTACCAGGCCCTGATATCAGTGCAAAGTAGGGTAAGCAGCTCGGAGTGGTGTTTGTGTCCATGATCCTGAGAAAAATTGGTGTTCTGGCTTTACATTTACAGCTTCAATAACCCGAAAGTGGTCCTTGATACTGGTATTCCCTTCAGTCTTGCTGCCCAGGTAGTGTGGTGTAATCCATGTGGTGTAATTTGCTCTGCCTGTTGGTCTCCATGGCAACTGTTTGTTTTCCTGTACATGTGATCTGGTTTAGAGGGTTGTGTTGCCTGCAAGACTCATTCTGGGGTTTGGTGTTTGGGGAGATGAATTTCACATGAGTATGTTTTGTTGTATAACCTTTGTTGTCTTTGACTGGATGGTTGTGAAAAACCGTACAGGTGGTGTGCATTATTTGAAGTTCCCATAAGAATTTTTAAATTTCCATTTTAACTCTCTTGTGTGTTTTGAGTTTTGTTTTACATTTTTCCCCCCTAATGAATAAGGGGAGAGGGTCTGCAGCAATACTTGAATCTCATGACAAATTGTTGTGATCAGACAACAGGTGGCTATGCTTATTTGTGTTTGTAGTGGGTGGGTATTTATACTGCAAGCAGTATTTTGTGAGGCACCCATTAGTGAATGACCAAAAATCTCATCAGCAGGGAGAAACTAACCTTGCAGTGACCTGTGGCTGGATTTACTGTCATGATAGCTTCTAACTTGTGCTGCTAGCTCAGCCCCCTCTTAAATGCATTACTATATTTTTACATGCAAATACATTTGTAATTGGAGATGGTTTTTCTCAACCTGATGTAAACCAGTTTATAGTTAACTGCTCCGCAATTCTCAGTAAGTCTTTCCCATATTTTTTCTCGTTCCCTGAGTAAGAGACAAATATAATACTATTGAATTCCAGTAGATTAGGGGAACTTTGCCACAGTCAGCAATACAGGCCGAATGAGCTCTGGAATCATGAGCCTGGGACATAGGCTAGGCCAAACTTTTGTTCTTTTCCCCTGCATTTTTAACTAGTGCAGTAAAAGCCTTATCCAGAGCACACACTGCCTATGATTATGGTTATCAGCTGTGTTCTATATTTCCTTCCTCATAGTGTCCTCCAAATTTGTTACAATAGTGGCTCCATGGACAGTAGAAAGAAGTGGAGCACTAAGGTCACAGAACTGCTCTTCTGCAGTAGTTACTGGTGGGCCCCCGGCAGTGGTCTGGAGGCTCAAGGTGTTGTACTTTTCCTCAGCTGTATGCCATTAGGCAGGAAATACTTGGCCGTTCTCACTGATGTGAGCTGCTTGTTTCTTCTGCACAGGAAGATTTCCAGGGAAGCTAATCAAGGACTTTCCAGTCTCTCTTCTGTTCTTTATGAGTTGACTCATAACAAAAAATCTCTCTCCGGTGAAATGGCTGCAGTGGAAATGCAGTGGGAGAGCATGATGGTGAATCTAGCTGGTTTATACTAACATGGAGCTCTGCCATGAAAGTAGCCCAGGCATAACAAATTTCATTTTGCCAGGGTGCTATAAAATGGAACTGTCAAGAAGAGGGCAATAATTGCCTGTGAGCAAGGCAATTATTGAGCATGAGGACTCTGTCAGCATGATGTGGTCAAAGATTGACCTTCGTAACTCTGCTCTTAGGAAATTTAGAAAGCCTGTGTGCCTCACAGTGCAGGCAAGGGAGCTGGGGAGAAGAGCAATGTGTTCTGACCAAATCACTCTCTCAACATCTGTCTTCAAGGCATAAAACCTGGCAGAATTGAGCACAGAGAAGCAGTTCACTGAGCTGTGTGTGTAACCCTCCTGTTGTAAATGCAATGTGCTTTGAAGGCTGCACATGATAAACTTCCACCCTTTACCCCTAATGCACTTACTGAGTGTGTGGTGGGGATTGCTGAGCTTTCATCAAGTAATGTAGGAAGAGGAGCTTGGAGCATTACTGATCTCCACTGAAGGGTTCTCCTTTTCCTGTGGCAGAATCTTGTGTAATCACTTAAGCTCTTCAGTCAAGACTGGCCATAATCCAAGTTCACCCGCTCTGTTGTGTGAAGGAAGTGCTCAGAAGCTCCCATCACACATCATCTATACTTCCTTACTTTCCCAGTCTTGGTCCAAATAAGACAACAATTGATGAAATAGTTGATCTGTTCTGCAGACCTGGCTTTTCCACTCAGATGTCTAGACAGGGCTGTGGGTATTTATTTCTTTATAGGACAGGTGCTGTTGTTTTTATGACTTAATTTAAAAATGAAAAATTGAGAAAGAGAATTTTTGCACAGAAGTCCATGCAAAATCTTTGGAGTGTATGTGTGGAGAGCATACATAACTGGTGTTAACGTGGCATAACTCTCTGGTCTCTCTGTATTCACTTACTGCTTAATGAATGTGCTTCTCCTTTCAAAATAATAGGTTTGCTGCTGGCTTTTGAAACAAAGGCTTAAGCTTCTTGCTGCAGCATCTCTAGGATCAGTCCACTGGGATGTTGAAATAAGGTTCTCAGATACTGGATACTCCTGCTCTGAGCTACTGTATGTGCAGCTAGGTTTGTCTGGTGACTCTGATTTCCTCAGCCTTCCATACTTGTTACTTTTAGCATTTCCTTTTCCAGGTGCTGAGATGTTTTACATATTTTCTTTTCGGTTTTTAGGTTTGGAAGGCATTTTGAATCCCCTCTTTTGTGGCAGAGCATTATCATGATCATTACAATGTTACTGATGCTGAAACTGTGCACTGAAGTTCGTGTGTCCAACGAGCTGAACGTGAAACGCCGCTCTTTTGCAGGTCAGTGATGAGAAATGGCTTTTGCAGGATAAATATTTTTGAAAGTACGGTGTGCTGTACTTAGTACAAAAGTTCTGTCTTAATTGCAATCTAATCTCCCCACTGTAGCACTTTCTGAAAGCTTTTTTTTTGAAACTGCTTGTTTTCCAGATAAAAATGTACAGCTGAAATTTTATTTCTGACAGATCTTGGTTCAGTCTAGAAATTGGAGTTCTCTGTAATATTTCATACCACATTCTGAGTATAGAGCTGGTTGTTATGCTATTGTGTTAGCCTGGCTTTTTTGAAAGATCTTGGCTGGAATAAGAAGTTACTTTCTTCAGCTGTATTTTCTACCAAGTTCTTAGTTGTGATCGTACACTATTATCTAAATGTTGCAATTGCAAACATTTGCTTTTGTAGATAATAATTTTCTACTTGCTTGAGTTACTGTCTGTCAAAAAACCAGGTGCTTCTTATCATAGTTGGAAAACTATCTCTTTTTGTGTACCGTTTCCTTTGGCTTTAGTGTGGAATTAGTTGGGTTTTATGGGAATTTTCCCATATATTTTATTTTGGTTAATTTTGTTAGTTTTTAGGCATTGATAATTTCTGTTGGGCCAGACTATTATTCTCTATTGAATAAAATGTTCAGTCTTTGTGCAAAGTCCTTGCTTTTTTTTCCCTGCAGATAAGAAATGTGAAAGGGGTAGGTTTTTGTTTCTCTGTGTTGACTTTGACTTACAACATTCCATGTAACAGCTTATTACCAACAAGAACAGAATTAACACTGTCAGCTTTCTGTCAGTTGTTTTGCCATTAAGGGTGTATAATTTATTCTCTCCATCTGTTCTCTTCCACACTCCCTAATAATTGAGGGTCTGATCCAATTCCAGATATCCACTGCCATCATTAGAAGGCAGCAGCTCCTGGCTGTGCAGTAGGGTAATTTATCTAATAGCTAAGGAAGCTACTTCCATTCCTGCTCATTGTGGAATGTAGTGTGAAACTATTCAGGTAAGTGAATTCATGTGGAAGAGGAGCTGCACTCCAGCTTCCAAACACAAGTTGCTGTGTTCACAGGGGTTGCCAGTCTGGCAGGATGAATGACTTAAAAGCTATTTTCAGCCAGATTTAGCAGCAGTTAAAATCCAGGAAGCATTTGGGAGGGGTATGTATGCTTTCCTCCTCCTCTGCTGTTTGTGCTTACATTTTGTGGAGTGACAGAGAGGTTTCTCTGTTTGCCCTTTCTAAGAGGAAATTGTTCTTGTGTACATTTGCACGCACATAGTTGCAGGCTCCCTCAGTAACCTTTGGACAAGAAAAGTAGGCTCTTCAGTTTAGTATATAGCACTCTTTCAGCAACTCTCCCTGAAAGACATAGTGTCCTAGGGGGTAATCAGTCCTTCCCTTGACAGATGATAGAAACTCCTTAAGGTTGCATTGTGTTATTTGATCCTTTTTCCCAAAACTCAGTTTGTCATATGGAATTTGCTAGGGAGATTTTTACCTACTTGTGGTCTTTAATTATTTGTTTTCATTGAAAGGCTTGCATCCTCCCACAAACTTTGAGAATAGTTGGAATATTTTTCTTACATGGGATTGATTTTTAGTAAGGCCAACTGTATGATTGCTCAGAATAAACACACATATGCATACAAAACTCCTTTCAAGCTGGACAGAATGATGGGTTTCAAGCACAATACAAGTAGGAGTGAGAACTGTGTTTCTAATCATACACCTAATCTTATCTCTGAAGTTTTATGGTGATCTAGGCAAGCTGATTATTCTGTGTACTTACTTTCTTTCCTTGTAGCTTACTGAGGCAATGAAGAGCTAGGTTTGAAATCATTGTTTTTTGTTAACCTTGCAGAATCCTGAGGGAAGGTACACACCATTTCTATATGATAATGTAATTTACTATTTCTCACATGGCTGGTCTTCATTTTAAATGTTTTACTTTTCTATCCTCCCTTTGAATGTTTCTGCAAAATAATCCAAAATATTTAGAAAGAACTGAATATTTCAGTGGAAGGGAGTTTGCTGTTTTCTTATATTATTGTTAAATGTGGTATTTCTTCCAAGTGGCATAAATAGATGTTTACCAGTGTGTTTTCAGTTATGTGGGAGTTGCCTTTTTTCTTTTTTTTTTTTTATTTTTCTCACAAATTAGGTCCCTTAAGTAATAACTAGTTCAGAATGAATCTGCTTCCTATCTTGAAGCACTAAGAAGTAATCTCTTCAAATCCTGACAAACTTATGTATTCTTTAGCTTGTTTGGTGGTGTTACTGGCTTAAAATACCCAAAATATCAATATCAATAATATTCAGAACATAAAAAGCCATTCAGTCAATTTGCTTGTACTTTGATTTGTAGGGTAACTATCATAGCATGAAAAATGCAGTCTCCCTAGACTTTCTAGTAGTGATGGATTTATTTTTTAGATTCTATGTAGAGAACTTAAAAAGATTATGTGAGTTTTCTTAAATTTTTTCCCTTCTCACAGTTACTTCTCAATTATGGGATTTTGCCCCCTGTTCCCTTTTAGTATTGCAAAATGAAATGAAGTTGAAAGTAGTGGAACCCATCTTGTGCTGTTCCTGCCTTCTCTGTTTTTTTGTTTTGGATACATAAACTTTATCCTTCAGTACATACTGATTGAAAACAGAGCAAGTCCTCTTCATATATCCAACTATTACTTTTTCTCTATTACTTTTTTTTTGAACTTGGATTGTATAGCCTGTTTTTAACAATTCAGATTGGGAAAAGCCAGCACCCAAAACAGGCAAAATACAAAAACAGCAAGTATCTCCAATTTTATTTTAAAACCTCCAGTGATAGGACAGTTCTCTCCCCTGCATATGAATGCTCTGAAAGCTACATGAAAGAGTCTTCAGGTGAAATCAGCAGGCATGAACAATAGCTTCTCATCTTTTATCCTGTATTTAACCTCACTGCATCTTAACGGCTCTAATGCAGATCTCCTGGTACCATTGTTGTGGTAACAATAGCTTTCCTTATTTGTTCCCAAGTTTTAAAGTTGTATCTGTGCAGCCATATGTGTATGTGGCGTTGTTGGCTCAGTACAAAAGGGGCCAGGGCTGTTGTTAACTTTGTTGTTGGTGTTTTTGTTCAAAGTATTATAGTATTTTGGGGCATGATGGAGCTACCATGCTAAAGAGTTGAATATTGATATGCAAAATATGCATGTGCTATGTCTTGACTCGAGAACCAAGAGGTGGCTGAAGCAAGGTGGTCACAGATACAGACAGCTGAAAACATCTGGTTACTTTTGGGAATGTTGGTGGGCCAGAGCAGTCTCTTCATAGTCTTGGAGAGACAGACATTCAATGAAGAACCTTCTTTTTCTTTCCCCACATCAGCCTCCCACCTCTCTCCAACAAAGACTCACCAGTTATGCCCAAGACATTGTGACAGATTTTGAGCCCTCTGAATGTATGAACTATACTGAAAACCAGTGGACAGCATTTGTTAAAAGGAGACTCTTGGAAATCTCTCCTTACTTGTGCAGCCCAGGCTCCACAAGTAGAACATGGGCTGCTGTGTTTTTACATGAAGATGATTTCCTCTTGTCATTCATCCAGTTTTGCTGGTTGACTTAATCTGCTTTATAACTTGTATCTTATTATAGCACTCTGATCCTTTGAAGAGCTTTGGTTTTGGCACCGGAAAACACTCTTGTGTAATACATGGTTTTCGACTGGCAGAGAAAGGTTAGAGTGAAAAAAGTTTAGCATGCAGCATCATTGCAGATGAGGTCTGTTCTCTCCTTCTTGATGTTGGGCTTTGTGATAGCATTTTTGAACAGCATTTTCCACTGGAGGCAAGGCAACTACTGTCTGAGCTGTTTATACATACATATCTACACACCCAGGGTTGCTGAGCTAACAGCTTGTTTTCTCTGATCCTGAAAAGGTAGAGTTTATGTAGTCTAAAGTAAGAATCAAGCTGTCTGTTTCATTGTTTTTTAAGCCTTTATTTTCCCCTCATAGGCACACTACTGTTGAGTTGTGCACTGAGACTGTTCTGGGACTTCGTACTGCTCAATCCTACCTTAACATCATGGGGTGGGAGCCTTATAGAAAGCATGGGGACTAAAATTTCTGGCATGTTTTGGTCTGCATATTATTTTTTAGTAAATAAAATGTACTAACTGACTAGATGACTCAAATAACCACTGTTGCATTTAATCATAAAAGTCTGTCTTTCCTTTCTTTTTTATTTCCCTTCAACTCTTTTTTATGTAGCTGCAGATAGTAAGGATGAAGAAATCAAAGCACCTCCCAAGAGATCCTATCTGGGTATGTACTGTACAAACCCATTCTGCATGCAGTTGTCCCCTTAACTACATATTTCATGATTTGCTACTTTTTGTGATAATTTTTGGAAATGATTGCATGATCATTTCTATAGAGAATGTTTGCATTACCTTTTCTTGACACACTAAAACCTGGTGTCTGTTTTTTTTTTTTTAATTTTCCCTCTGCCAACTTCTAACTTTCATAGAGGAAAAGATGCTTTCAGCTCTATTTCAGAAACCAGTTCTTTGAAGGCAGTTGAATTGACCACGTGTGTGTCTCAAGGATATTTTCCTTACTCCTTCCCCAAGCTGGACAAACAAAATATTACATGATACAGAGATCGACCTCTTCAGACTCAGTTGTCCTCTTTCAGCTCTAACACTGGAGGAAAGTATGAAAGATAGAGAAGTATCTTTCAGCAGTGTTCAGAATGCTAGATAAGAAATTTCACACAACACTTGATATTCAAGCGAAGTGCCTTCATCCTTGCAAATATTCCTCTCTTTTTCATTATAGAGCAGCCTCAGAATTGTTACTTGGGAATTAGTAATGCCCAAGGTGAGAGCTTCCAATCTTCAGTTTTAGAGTTGGAATCTATGTTGTTTAATTTGCCTAAGGAATAGGAAATATTGGGTGCAAACCAGCCTCACAGTATTTTTTCCATTCTTAATATTTTGGAATGACAATTTTAGTCAAGTAATTGTAATTTTGTTTAGATTAGCTGGGGTATTGCGTCAGAGAAGTTATGCTGACACAGAAGTTCCCCAAAGTCAACTTTTAGACTGGTTATAACTGAACTGATTCAGAATATCCCATTGGTACCAGTTGTGCTCTGTTGGAGTTCTTGAGTTAGTGGGGGATCAGCTGGAAATATCCAGGGCACAGAAGAACATTACTACGGCAAAAGGAGAGCCTCTGTATTTCTCAACACACAGTTAATTAAACTGGAGTTAGCTCTGAGAAACACTGCCCAATAGTGGTATTAACCTGAGTGCCTTCTTGAAGCTATAGAGTCATCCCTGTTTAGGTTAAATAAGGCTGCCTTTTAATGATTCATCTTCTGGATCTCCCCTTTCAGATTTAGGGGAAAAATCCATGCGTTGGGAAATTTATCTTTTTTTTTGTCTGATACCACTGATACCAGTATTTTTGCAAAGCACCTTTTCCTTTTGCATTTTCAAAACCTTATTTTTTCTAGATTTGGTATCAAACTATTTTTTTTTCTGTTTGTCTTTAACTCTAGTTTGTGTGGTCATTCTCACTGGCTTGCAACACTAACCATTGGAATGTAATGTTTAAGCAGTTCTGTCTTTCTTGTGCCTGCATTCCTGTTGTTTTTTACTAGTTTTCAGCAAAGCTAGAAACAGTTGTCAGCTTCAAGTGGTTAAAATTAAACAGAAATAAGTAACTTAATGTGACCTTTTACTTATTTCAGTCAAGTTTTTTTTCTTGTCTTTTTGGTTAAAAAGTCATTTGTTGGTAGTTGGATAGCTTAAGATGTAGAAAAAAGCACCACACATCTTAATCCAGCTGATTTAAGTCTGAAATATTTGGTTAATAGGTATTACTTGACATTTGTTTTGGAATTGCTCAGGAAAATGGGATGAATTGAACTATCACTAAGGAGCAAGGCAGCCTTACGCTACGGCTCAGAAGTTTGAAGACTGGGTGGGCAAATTTGAAATGTGACAGTTCTCACTCCTATAAAGAAATTAGAAATGTTTTGAGCTGTTTGTGTATAATGTACACACAGAAGTATGGTGGTTTAAAGAGTGGGGTGGACAGTGCTTTATGTCACAGCGTATGTCATATTCAATTTACAGAGGGCTTAACTGAGCTGTGCCCTGCAGTGCTGTGTTTTGCTACAGCTCTGGGGAAGCTCACTTAGAGATTAGCTGAGGGGAATATTTGCCATACTTTCATGTGCTAGTGCATTCTCATTACGTTCTTTAATGAGTTTTAATTAAACTTCTGTTGAAGAAAAATTAATCGGTTTTTTAATTTCCTTTGAATATTTCAGTGGTGTAAAAACTTTTTTCAGTATATTCTTAGGCTTCAGAAATGTTTATATTACTCTCTTTTTCTGGTCGTGTAGTAAATTATGTTTGTAATTGAAGATGATGTATTAAAGCTATTTTGTTATAGAGCTGTTGAACAATTAATCTGAAAATGTACTGGGCTACCAATGAATTTTAGGTGAACTTGTTAGATAAATATAGAGACATTTCTTGGTGTCTCTCTTTGAATAGGAACTGAACTCCTGCTGAGCTCCCCGAGATTGCTTTTAGGTTTGTTTTATTGTTAGTAGTTCAAGAAACCACTTAATGCCACTGTTTTTCCACATGCTATCTGAAAAAGCCTTTATCTCTGTCACATGACTCTGAAAAGTGACTTTCCAGCATCGGTACTGAGAGAGAGTTGAGAGTGTGGGGGAAGGTTGCTGCAGTTCAAGTGACCTAAAAATTTACAGTATGGTTGGCCCCAGGGTGTAGGGTTTTCTGATTCCATACAGAAATAAAATTACTTCCCTTGTTTTTCTTGGCAAAGGAAAGATTAAAAAGTAGTAGTTTGAGTTCTGAAGAATTAATGCTTTATTTCCTTTGTTTTCTAATGCAGGTATCTAATTCTACCTAGTGCCTGCTAGCATGGCAACTGCTGAGGCTGAGTAAGCTGCAGTTGGGTGAAATTTGGGTTTTTCCTTGTTTCTTGTTTCATGATGAGATGTTTTAGAACAAATGTGAATAAGTGTATTAATCTGTTTCACTAAAATACAAACTCCATAGGTATATTTTGAGCCCTGTGAGTGTTGGAGACTGTTAGGGTAACAAAATCACTAAAGAAGTAACAAAACACTACCATTGCTCCAAAGAGCCTGTATTGTTTGATCAGTGGTTTCAGTGGTGTGGTAGGTGACTGTCAAAGTGGATGGGACTTGTTGGTTTGGTTTTTTTTTTCCTTCTTAGTAGACAGTTAAATATTTTGAAAGACATTTCTTGGATTTCCTTTCCTCTCTGAAGATGGTTTTAAAACTTGCTGTCTTACTGAATCCTGAACCTTGGTTTTAACTCAACAAAATCTCATCAAATAACATTAAGTTTTTAAACAGAAGTAATAAAAACTAGTGGTAATGAAACAACAGAAACTTAGATTTGCCAAATATCTATTGCAAAATATTTTCAACTATGCTTTTAAGGGGGGAAAATATAAAATGTGTGTGTAGTTGACTTTGCACACTTATATCTGCATAATAATGAGGAGAAAATAATTCAAATTAAAATAATAAAAATTAAAGTAATGTGAGTTTAGCAGGTGCAGGCATCTGCTCCATGGTTTCCACTGGCAGTGTGACAGCCTGCTGAATAACTCACACTTCCACCTCTCCTTTGTCAGTGCTCTTTAGTTAACTCAGGGCATCAGCTGCCATGTGTTTTGTTCAACAACACCACCACAGTGTTAACATATTCTAGAACAGCACTACTACATTACATGTGCCATGAAGGATGTAAACTTTATTTAATCACCTCTCTGGTATCTTCTGTTCAGCGTGTTTGGTCTGTTTGGGTTCATCTGGGCATCCTGCACAGCTTGCAGGCGAGTACGATGCTTTTCCAGGGGTGCTCTGTGAGTAACATTCACAGTGTGCTTCTCTGTCTAGCCCCGACACCCTGAGCAGAGCTGGGGACACAGCAGAGGCACAGCTTTCCTTGCTGGTTGTGGGCAGCACTTGGGTTTCACTGAAAGTGCGTGACTTCTGCACTGAGCTGCCCAGTAGCTGAATTCCCTGTGCAGCTGGAACAACGAGAGCAGAGTTGTTGCTGGGCTGTCACCACCTCTGTCTGTGCGTAACTGAACATGGAAGTGCTTTTGGAAGGATTTTGATCCCTTCTCCCCAGGATTATATGAATCCTTGTTAGACTAATTCCAGAGTGCTTTTGTTAGTATTTTGGGGAGGGGATCCCCAAATAATCCCTCCAGGAGAGGAGATTGCAATGGTATGTATGTGAGAAAATAAGATGCCAAGAGGATATATATTTTTGTTTGTTTTGCTTTGTTTTGTTTTGTGGTTTGTTTGTTGTTGGGTTATTTTAAATTTATTTTTTATTAATGGAGTTCTATTTGTTGAAGAATTCAGGTCTACTTTGCCTGAGAAAATGGCACCTGTCTGCACTGACACTTCAGTTTTAGTTCTGTGTGTGGTGGGAACAGTTATTTCCCCTTGTCTTTCTCTGCATCAATTTTTAGACCTTTCAAGAGACAAAGGAGAGTAAGAAATGGAGATTATAAGGATGTAGGGGCAATTTTAAATTTGTTTTAATAAATACTTAAGTGGAATGTTGTCTTTTTTAATACATAATTTTGGTTTCTTTTTAGTTGATGTTGCAAATGAGACCAACACAAGTCTGGAAAATAATTTGTCTTTACAGGTATGGGTCTGTGCTGGAGGTTTAAGTTACTTACTGTTCAAGCATTTCACAATAATTCAGTCCAAATAGAAAACTATTGATTTTTTTTTTTTAAAGGAGCTTAAAAGTTGTTTGCATCCTGAACAGATAATTTTTTTTTTTTTAACTACAAACACAGAGAGGGGGAATAGCTTCATTTAAAAAGTTGTTCTTTTATTTTCATGGGGAATTTGTCCTGAACCATTGCAAGATCCACAATAAAATAATTTCCTTTCAGAAAACATGAGAAAAATGGGTTTGGATCAGTCTTTTTTCTGGGATGGAGTTTTACGTTTCCCAGTAGATACTCTCCTTCAGGCTTTGAAGTTCCATTCAGCATAAATCTTTCTTCATGCCCTCAGGCTAATGGGCCTCAAAAAAAAAGTACTGTGGCCTTTTCTCTCCTGTTAAAAATGTTGGAAGTGGTTCAGTAGGAGGGCATACCTTTTTGCAGGCTTATCTGGTATTATTCAGAAGGTATAAAAGGGAAGGATAAGTTTAAATTCTGTATTCCAGAGAGACCTTTTCCTTTCAGAAAAGACAGCTGGGAAGGGAGAAATCCAAAAAATGATTGTTGAGGCCTCTGAGCAGCTATGATCCTTGCCTCTGGCAGTTTGCAGTTTCCTTAAGGTGAGAGATCCAGAAACACACACACCCCCTCGGCAGCGAGGTGTTGGCATGAGGCCAATCTGTTTCCTGCATGCCTGTGTGCTGTGAAAGCACATTCCTGACCACGGTGGTCAGGAATGGATTTTCTTTTATTCTTCTATTTCCCTATGCTGGAGGCAACTGGGCCACGTGGCTCTCTGGAGGGCGGAGCAAGGGGAGAATTGCAGTAAATCCACAGATTTACAGATGAAGTGATTGATGAAGGATGCAGGTGGAGAAGTCACTCTTGGAATGCATGGCATGTAGCAGGTTTAGGCCTGAGAGACAGGTGGTGGCTTGTATGAGAGTAAAGGTGGTCACCTTTAGAAAATATAGGAGCATTTCTTTTCATGGGTGCATGGATGAACTGGGCATTAGAAGTGAAAGAGACTGACATTACCTGCAGGACTGATATGGAAAGTATGAGGCAATAGGTTCCAAGTCTTAAACTGATCTCAGATGTGTTTTTTCATTGATGGACTGCAGATTTAACATCAGTAGTTGTAGTTAAGCCTTAGGGAATAATCCTGGGTTTTGGGCTCACCCTGGCAAGGTAGCTCAGCCCAGCACAGCCGCACACTCGCTCCCCTGAAGTGGGTGGGAGGGGATAATCAGAAGGGTAAAAGTGAGAAAACTCCTGGGTTGAGGTAAAGATACTTCAATAGGTGAAGCAAAAGCTGTGCATACAGGCAAAACAAAGTAAGAATTTAATTACCTACTTCCCATCGGCAGGCAAATGTTCAGACATTTCCAGGGAAGTACGAATTCATCACAGGAAGACAAATTCCATAATTTCAGACATCCCTGCTTCCTCTTCCTGAGCATGGCTGCTTATACTTTCTGTGATCACTTGATGAATGTGTGAGCCAGCACAGGCAGGCTCTGCTGTGATTTGATTATCTCCAGGTCAGGGCAGGAATCTCGGGCATGTTTGACGGGGTGCCTCCTATCACAGGCCTGTGTTACCTAAACACAGATACTTGAGTTGTCTCTTGGAGAAATATGATGAAATGTGGTTTATATTAAAAAAAAACTGCAGCGTTTTTTCAGAGTCCAAGAAATGCCAAGGAGTCCTGTCTTAAATCTGCTTTCTGATTTATTAGTGTATGAGGTCTGTGGAGCACCTGTTACTTCATGCGAGCACACAGGTCCGTCCCAAGTTGAAGTCTTATGTTCTTAGCATGCTTCATAGTGGATTCTTACTGGGTCTGCCAGTTACCTGAATATGGAATGACGTGTCTGCCAGGTAATGGCATTTTTGGCTGCTGACCTGCTGTTTTCTTAATGTAGGTAGCATAACTCAGAGGAGAGGGGTCTTGTTTGGGTGGTAACACTTTATCATTTTTTCCAGAATTTTGGTTAGCACAACGATGGTTGAACAGGTTCCTACTGATTTCAGGCTTTGTTTTGGAATTTAGATAATTTACCTTCATTTAAGATGAAACTGGAATTGGTAGGCAGAGTCATAATGTCCTTTAACAGACAACTTGGGGAAAAAATGTTTTCAGCTTTGCAAGTTCTTGTGCAGGTCTGAAATAGAAGCAGTGAGCTGCAAGCTCCGTTCAGTTTGGAAGGTGCTTTTCTCCAAGCTTAAGTTGTTTATCAGTTAGAACAGTTAAGCAAGAATAGTTGCCAATAGTTGCCACCTGTCAGGTCATTGTCACCTGTGGGATGGAGAATGGAATGAACACCCGCCATGGAATGTGGATGGGTGAGTTACATTTCAGGTTATATTTTTAGCAGGCAATGAAGCCAACAGTTCTAGAGTCTGTAATTTTTGATAATCATTGGTGAATTTTAGTTTCCAGACTTCCTGTTTGGCAACTTGACGAAAAAATTTCATCTTTGGGGCTTCACTCAGAAATCAGAGTTAAGGCAAAGAGGCACTTTTGACAATAAAACCCTATCTGGCCAGTAATTTTTCTCTCCCTAGTTTGTATGTGAGAGTTGGTGACTAGTGCGTGTTTTATATTAGCGACATGTTTTGCACCTGCACAGCTGATACACTAAATGGAGTATTTTGCATTCAGTGATAAATGCAGTAGCATTCCTGTGCTTTGAGAGCTGTATTGTAAAAAGTACTTTTTCAAAACATTTGAGAAATTGGAACTGCAACTTCTTTTGGTTATTAAACTGAATCCTACGAAACCTTAAGGATTGAAGGGGTTATTCTGATCTCATGTAATGTGGACAATAACATTTTGCTTATATTTTATTGTAGAGTAGCTTGTTGTCAAACTGGTTCTTCATCACCGTTTAAAAATTTACCTATTCTTAATCAGCAAGGTTCAAAGTACCACTTGGTACAGTGAAATGTCCTCAGTTTTTAAAATTTTAACAAGTTAGCATTGAACAGAGTGGACTAGATGTCCTGCAGAAGGCTTTTTCAATCCAAGCTATTGTGGGATTGTAAATAAAATATTTATAATTTCCTCTGTCAACCGTATTAGCTTTGTAATGTTTTGTATAACATGTTAATTCATTTGGCTTCTGTCACTGGTGGTAATCAAACAATTCTCTATCCCTAAAACAGGGAGCTGAGAAGGTGTTAGCTGTGTTTACTTGTTAACAGGGCAGGGAACCTGGAGGACAGTGTTCTGCTTTAGCTGCTGCTGCATTTTAAAATTATTTAGCTCCCTTTAAGTTTTCACCTTATAGGCAGTAGGGAAATAGCCAACCATAGACTTGTAAAATCTCTTTTGAATTAGAATCGTTTCAGTAGGATGTTACTTGTTGGTAGAGCAGCATGTTTGGGCCTAAGCCTTTTGACCTCTTCTTTGCACCAACCTTGCTGCTGCTTTTGAATGCCTTTGACATGAAAATGTGGGTAGGCTGTTGTTTTATGAACTTCTAATGCAGTTTACAGTGCTTGTGTTTGTAGTTTGAGGGGATCTGCCAGATTAAATGTAGCATGTGACGGGCCCATGCCTGTTCCAAAAGCCTTACCAGGTGCAAAGAGAAAGGGGATGGACAGGCGGGCATGGGTTAGGTGGAGTGAGGGAGGCGTGTGCAGTGTCAGAGCCTTTCCTTTGCCATGCAGCACAAGGAGCACACTGCAGTGCTTGGGAGAGCTGGAAAGAAGCAGTGCAGCTGTTGTTCTCCCAGCCTGTCTTTGTTTAAAAAAAAAAAAAAAGTGAGCAGGGAAAAGAAAAAATCTTTATCTGCTACCAAGAAATTTCAGTGTTACCTCAGGTTGAGGGAAAACTGTTGTTTAGTCTGGGGAGAAAAGAGAGAGGTGGTGAAGGTTGCTCCCCAGCCTGGCATGAGCAGTAGAAGCTTCACAGGAGGCAAGGTTCAGAACCGTGTTTCTGGAGTGTGCTGCTCAGGGTGCCTGCTCCCAGTGCTGGTGCCCCTGCCCAGCCGTCTGGCAGGCCTGTCATCCAGCTGTATGTACTCTGGTGGGAAGAAGCGACTTGAAACAGGGACTGTTGGAAGAGCTGTGTGGCAGCAGAAATATTATTTATGGCATAAGAACCGTGCTCAGTTGGTGGTGTGGTGTGGTGGAGATAAACCTATGAATAAAATGTGGATTTTGCTTGCACCTCACGCAATTCATACGGAGGAAGGAGAGCTCCTAGCAACATCTAGCCACATGAGGGTGCTCTGGGGTTTCCAAAACTTGTCTGCTGAGCGACTCAACTGGAACCTCGGAGAGGAGGCTGAGCTCGCTTCCAGAGCTGTGGAAAAACTGAATAAACAGAGATGTTGCAAAAATCTTTTCCTTCTTGGTGGGAGCCAGCATAATTAGGTACTTTAATAACATCAGTGATGAAACATCTAAATGTTCAAACAGAGCTGCTCACCCTGCACATCAGGGAGCAGTGAAGCTGCTGCTTTCGTTTGGTAGTTTGGTTTGCAGTTGCCTAGTTCTTGAGCTTGTTACATGCAGTTATATACTTGGTCACATCTAGATCTGAATGGTGAGCATCATTCTTTAAATTTGGCTTGGAAGGGACTTGTGAAGTTATTTGGTCCAGTTCCCTGCTTGAAGCAGATCCAGTTAGATGATGTTGCTCAGGGCCTTGTCTGGGTGAGTTTTGAGTGTCTACCTCCTTCCAGGTAGTTGTAGAGAGTGATAAGGCCTCCCCTGAGCCTCCTTTTATCCAGGCTAAACACTTCTAACTCCCTCAGCTGCTCCTTATCAGACTTGTGTTCCAGGCCCTTTCCCAGCTCCATTGGTGGACATACTCCAGCCCCTCAATGTCTTTCTTGTAATGAGGGGCCCAGAACTGGGCACAGGACTTGGCAGGGCCAAGTACAGGAGGTCAAACACTGCCCTGACCATGCTGGCCACACTACTGCTGATACAGGCCGGGGCCATTGGCTTTCTTGGCCACCTGGGCACACACACTGGCACATGTTCAGCAACTGCCAACCAGCACCCCCAGGTCCTTTTCCACCAGGCAGCTTTCCAGCCACTCTAACCCAGCCTGTAGCTCCGCATGGGGTTGTTGTGACTGAAGGCACTTGGCCTTGCTGACCCTCATACAGTTGGCCTTAGTCTATTGATCCAGCCTGTCCACATCCCTCTGCAGAGCCTTCCTACCCTCCAGCACATCAACACTCCCACCCAGCTTGGTGTGATCTGTGAACTTGCTGAGAGTGTACTCCAGTAGATAACTCCAGTAGGCCAATGTCTTTCTTGTGCTTGTAAGCCCTGAACACTACTCCAGATAATGTGTCTTGTAGGCATTGAGTAGAGGGGAGTAAATACGTCCATCCTTCTGCTTGCCGCACATTTGCTCAACAAGACAGCTGGAAAGTGGTTGATTGCCTTTACTATGGGTGTACGCTCATGGGTGTACACTCTGACTCATGCTCGAATTGCCTGCCAGGCTACCCTCTGCTATTCTGTTCTCTAGTGAGTCAGCCCTCTGCACTGGTACTGTGGTGTGTGGTTACTCCTTCCCAGCTGCGCAATAACCCTGAACTTCATGGTATTCCTGTCAGTCCATATCTTCAGACTAAGATCCTTTTGAATAGCAGTGCTGTCCTCAGTTCATAGAATCATACAGTATCCTGGGTTGGAAGGGATCCACAAGGATCATTGAAGTCCAGCTCCTGGCCCTGTAGGGAACAGCCCCAAGAATCACACTGTGACCCTGAAGGTGTTATCCAGACAATTCGTGTACTGTGTCAGGCTTGGTGCTGTGACCACTTTTCAGGGGACCTGTTCAAGTGCTCAGCCACCCTTTAGGTGAAGAACCTTTTCCTAACACCCAGCTTAAACCTCTCCGGACACAACTTCATGCCATTTCCTCAGGTCCTGACACTGGTCAGCAGAAAGAAGAGATCAGCACCTGCCCTTCTGCTTCCCATTGTGATGAAGTTGTTTATTGCTCACTCTCACTAATTTGGTATTCATGAACACACCATCATCCAGGTTGTTAATGAAGGATATTAAAGAGCATTGGCTCTAGTATTAATCACTGTGGACTGCCTTTTAACTGGTCATAAATTGTATGTTTTTCTTTTGAGAGGAGAAATTCTTTGAATTTCTCAGCCAATTTTCTGCCTTTGTTGTTGTCCATTTACCAATCAGTAATTCGTTAATAAAGATACTGCAGGAGACTGTCAGCAGCTTTGTTAAAGGCACTGTAAACAAGACCCACTGCTCTCTTCTTGCTCTTAAAACCATAAATTCATAGAATGTTAAGGGGTTGGAATGGTCCTCAACGACCATCTAGTCTCAATCCCCCTGCCATGGGCAGAATATGTCCCACTATAGACCAGGTTGCTCAAGGTGTTACCCAACCCAGCCTTGAACACTTGCCAGGGTTGGGGCATCCACAGTCTCCCTGGGCAACCTGTTCCAGTGTCTCAGCACTTTCACAGTAAAAAATTTCTTCCTAATACCTAACCTAAATTTCCCCTCTTCCAATTTGTACCCATTACTCCTTGTCCTATGACTACAGCTGCTGAAGAGTCCCTCTCCAGTTCCTGGTAGGCTCCCTTCAGGTACTGGAAGGTTGCCATCTCATAGGTCAGGCTGGTCAGTTGCAGTTTGCACTTGGCAAAGCCACACAGGCTGTCCTTGTCACCTTCTTATCCTTCCTGTGTTTTGAAGTGACTTCCATGAAGACTTCTTCCATAACATCCCAGGGACAGGGTTATCCTGAGTGGCCTGTAGTTCCCTGGTCTCCTCCTTGCCAATAGGTGTGATTTTTTTTAGCTTTCCTTCCCTCTGTCCCCAGTAATAAAAAATGTCTCCCAATACCATCATCTTTCAGAGGTGATGGACTAGCCTTGCAAAGACATCAGCCTGCACCGTCAACACCCTCACATGCATCCTGTCTGTGTCACATGCATAAATGTAGGTACTCCCAAACTCTTACTTCCTGTTCCTAGGTAATGCTTCACTCTCTCAGCTTTGCTAGCAGGGCTGAGGAGCTGTAGGGGGCAGACCTCACCAGTGAAAGCACATTAAAGCATTATTAATTCAAGAAGGCAATAGGTGAGTTTAGAGCCATGCTGACAATTAGTTAGCTGGCTTTCACAGTGATGCCCTGCTTTGCTGCCTGCCAGCTCTCTTTCAGTTTCTGTAAGCAAAAAGGTGAGAAGAGAAATGATGATTTTCTAGATGATGGCCAAGTTGCCAGTTCAGTGCAAAAGATATAAGTGAAGAAATATTTAAAGTGTGACTCAATTCCCCACAGAGTTAAGAATAAACTTTCAGGCTGAGGGGGTTTTAACTGTTAGTACAGCTACATTGATAGCTTGCTTTTTTAGTTTCTTAAGTAGCTTGTAGCACTGGCTGGCATGGTGTGTGCTTAAAGAAGCACTGTTGCCCAGTGCTGCCTGTTCAGACATAATGGATTGTCTAGACAGCTTGCTAGGGAGGAAACTTCTGGTTGCAGCACATTTTTACAATCTTTTTATAGGTTCTGGAACATCCAGATTGTAGATTTCATGAATTTTTAAAGAACCTTATCTTTGCATTTAGGTGAGTGGTATGGAATCAACAGTTGATCACATGAGCATGTCATCAGAGTCAATGTCTGCCACTGTTCTCTCCTGTAGAGGAGATGAGGCATAGCTTGCACTCACTTTCTGCTGCTGACTCTTTAACATGTACTCCATAGGAAAGGCAGATGTTGTCACTCTGGAAAGCTGCTCATGTGATATGTTAGGGCCTTGAGGGCACAATTTACTTGGGAATTTTGTTTCTGTTAGAAATGAGCCTGCTGAGGTAACCATACCCCACTGCTGTATGCAGTGGGGGGAATGGACAGTGAGGTGGCCTGAAGTGCTGAGCTGGTGGCAGCACTCACTTGGTCCCAATTAAAGTGCTTCAAGGGGCAGGTGTGACATTGGATGTCTAAGCTGTCATAATTTGCTCTGTGAACTGTATGTGGAGGTCATGCTCAAGGTACAATGTGATTGTTGTACACAGCCTGATTTATTTTTGCACTACATTTCACGTCCTGTATGTTTTATTAGCTTTATTTAATTATTTAAAAATCACTGGGAATATGAAGTTACTAGTTTCTAGTAAGCTAGAAGTGGGGAATATATTTAATAAACCAGTGCTTCTGTTGCTCTTATAAATAATGCCATTTTAACAAGACATTTCCTTATGCTGGAGATTGAAAGGCACTTATCATTGAAACATCAGTGCTTTGCCATTTTCATTACTGTATAAAGGGAAAACAAAATAAACCCTTTTCTATTACAACACAAATGTCATGCTTTTAGCCTGTAATGCAGGACACTGACCATCCTGGACTGAAAAAAAACTGGCAATAGCTTTATTTTATGAAAAGATTCCCATTTTCTCCCCACTCCACACTCTCACTTTACAAGCAGTGATGCACCACAGGTTCATTGGAAAAGGTTTTTCGAAGTCTGGGAGGACATTTCAAGTGAGAGAGAAGAGAGATCTTAGCCAGTCTCCCTTGGCTGTTTGCTTTTGAGCGATGACACAGGAAATTCTATTTTGTGTCTCATCTCTGAAGCAGGAAAATGAAGCAGTAGAACCTAGGTACCGTGTATCCCATGGGAGTGCTGAGCAAGGGCAAATTAGGGCATGGGGGCTTAGGTGCTCCTGCTTTCCTGTGTGTTCTTGATCCCCTGTAGCCACCACAAGAAGATGCATGCAGTTGGCTCTGTTTAGCCCTCACTGCCCATTTAGTTTGTGTCTGTCTCTCCCCTTGAATGCTTTTAGCCCTGTGAAGATTGGAGCTGAGCACTCCAATTATTCAGGCTGCAAGGCAGTATCATGGCTTGTGGGTGGGATACGAGAGACTGAGGTGGAGGCTCCTGCTTGCGCAGGTAACTCCCAGTGTATTAGTGTGACCAAAGTGGCTCTGATGTTTTCCTGCGAAGCCGGGCTGCAGACAGAAGAGAGAGAGCCCTCAGTGGGAGCCTGAAGCCTGCATCCTAACGCTTAGGCTGTTTAGGAACTGCTGATTCCCCATCTTTTTTCCTGTGATTTTTTTCCTGACTTGGGATGGAGAAACAACTGAAATCTCAATGTTTTCCATAACAGAAAAAGGCATCCTGTCTGGTTCTATCTGTGGCTTGCCGACTGGCCTGCAGAAGCTGAAGGCAAGCCAGTCTCTCCCCATGCATTGCAAAGGGCCTGAATCCGAGGCTCAGTCTGGTGGTTTGGACTCCAGATCTCACGTCTGATGAGATGAATACTGCCTTCTGTGGTGCTGAGATCAGCCCTGCATCAGGGAAAACTGCTTCCTCATGAAGTTTTACTTACTTACTGATTTTCTTTTGAAACAGTAAGTTCACAGTTGGCTTTATCTATTTTTATTTTTTGAGTAATTTTTTGTGAACCTGCAGGCCCAAGGTGTGCTGAAGAACAAACACCAAACCAAACACCCTTCTGGTGTGGATGCCAAGTTGTCACTTCTGATGTTTGGCAGTTATCAGGTGCCCAAAGAGTGACTTAAAAATGCTGAAGAGAAGAAACTTGTTTACAAATTATTTGTTAGTTCTGTTCCTGTGTGTTGGGGAGGTGGGCGTTGTTATGGAAAATGGTGTAGACCTGGGCAGTAAGTGTGAAGGCTGTTTGATGGGAATGCTGCAGTGGAGCAGGTTTGGCCTAGGTCTCAACTACGTTCATCTGCACTGAGATGTGACGGTCAGCTTTCAGAGTCAGGCAGTGCATCATCTTCCCCCTTGCCTTCCAGCTTGATACTTTTTACTGTTGCATGCACCTGATATAGATGATTTCAGGTTGCATTAGGTCTTGGGGCAAATTATTTAGACATTTAGTGGTGTGACAGGACAGTGTTGAGTAATGCTGGTTTACAGCCACATTCCGGATTGCAGCCAGGACTGCTAGAGGGTTGTACAGGACATTGTATCAAGGAACAGACAGAATTAAGCTGTAGGATTATTTTTTAAGTCATACCAGTTCCTGAATTCACTTCAGAGTCTTGTCCCACCAACAGTTATTTCCTGTTTCAAGGCCCAAACCATCCCCTTTTCACTTTCAAACACTCTACTTCATTAAAAAGCTGTGATGAGGAAATCTTACATTGTAAAAGGTTTTTTTCTCTTTGTGCAAAGAAAGGTTAGTGTTGGAGCTGCCTTTGCAAATCATTATTTAAATTACCAAGCAAGAAATACGGGAATAAAATAAATTATTTTGTGTCTTTACTAAAGAAAGTTTGGTTCATGTGGTGATATGTATAAATGGAATAACTATATTTTATTAATGATCCATTTAAATTACATTTTTTATCACCTTAAAAAATGAATTCAGTGGTCAAATATTGCATTACTTTTACTTGTAACTTACAGCAAGCTGTTTGGGTTGAAAATTGATTTAATGTAGAAGTGCAAAATGACTTAATTTATGTAATAAAAAAGTAAATGAACTGCAGTATTTCTTCTGAAGGTTCATTTTGTGGAAATGTTTCATTTTTAAAAACAACTGAAGGGGATATTATTTTCAGATAGATTTTTAATGAAATTAATTTACTCTTTTTTTCCTCATTCTTTTGTACTCTCAGTCACTAGTCAAAGACACAAGAACAAAGCAGATGTTAGTCAGCACCAGTCAGTTTCTTGTTGTTAGACTAAATGAGATGCTTTCAGTAAGCAAAAGTGAAAAAGTAAAAAAATTGTTCTTGCAGAAGCAGACAAAGCCTTCTAAGCTCTGGTTCCAGTGCACCAGCTAGTAATTCTTCAGATGCAGTATTTGACTCGTTCAGGCTGTGCAGTAGTGATTTAAATGATGGTAATAGGTTGGCAGATGTAGGCCTTATTAGAAGGGTGCATAATCACGTTTCAGAATCTGATTTTGTGTTATGCTTCAGAACAAATGTTTTTAGCTTCAGAACGTTATCTTGTCTTGTAACTAAGAGAATGGTGTGCAGTCTCTCTCTGTAGGAGGAGGTGACATAGCACTGAGCAAGGCTGGGAAGAAAGGATGTAACTTAGCTCTTTGTGAGAAGCTGCTTCCTCTATCATCTCGAATCAGCAGCAGAAAATGTGTCATTTTTTGGTGAATCGTGAATTTACAGTGAGGGGCAGGGTGTACACAGTCTCCCTCCAAACACTTGGATTACTAGTCATCAGCATGTTTCCCTCCATGTGGAGGGAACTATACCACCATTATTCCTGAAGTTATGAAGGCCTCCTTTCAGATGCATTTATGTGCCCTACTTTCTCTTCGCTCTGCTCTGTGATCAGTATGCATTACATCTACTGCATTGGGATCCCGTGTCCCCTCCCAAGGGTAGGGGAAAAAATCTGAATCCCAGAATTCAGTTATGACAGATTTATTTTTACTTGCATGGTACATTTACCAAAAAAGGGTCTTGTTCATCCTGACCGATTCCATGGAGCAATACAAATCTGTGAAAGGAAGACAGATCCTGAGTATTTCAGGGGAACATTTTTTATTTTTAAAAGCTGCTTAAAGCTGTCTTTTTTACTATTACCCATTGCAATTCAGAAGTCTGAAGAGAATTTGGGAGATGAAACATTTTAAATATTCAGAACGTCTCTGTTTCTTTGCTTAAGGTATGAGTGTCAGGATTTTTTTCACATCAAAATCAGGACCAGTGCTGCTGTTTCTAAAATACATAGACTGCTTTGGTGTTACACACACTACAGTACCCCTTGCAAACTTGCTTCATTTTTTTTGTGTGCTTGTGCACATAGTTAATCTTTAAAATTTGGCATTTATCTCTATGATAATAAAAATTATGCCATCCTCTCCTTTCTTAAAGTGGCTTTTTAGTAGGTTGCTTTGTAAATGTCACAAACTCTGCAGTTGTTGCTAGGTAAAATTTTTCCCCTCCTTATCTCCAGTTTGTATAGCCTTTGGAAAAAAACAGTTGCTGGTCTTGAAATTCTCTGATTCCCATCACCCCTGGTTTTTTGAGCTTTTATACAAACCATGACAAACTTGCAGTGACTCCTTGCTTATTTCAATGTTTTCCACTTTGTCTGCCCTTTGTCTTTGCATCTCTTGGCATGTAAAAATCAGAAGGAGTTATTTTAAGAAAATGTCTTTTGCCTTAGATTTTTTTACTGTGTCTTCAGAGATGCTATTTACTCCCTAATGCCTTTCTTCACCCCCTGTTGGGAGTAAGTTGTAGTAGAAAAAGTAACTGCACTTAGGGAATAGAACAAACTTAATAAGGAAATGGCTTCAAATAGTCTTGTACACAAGTTCCCCATTTAATTTTTGTGTACAGTAGATGTAAAGAACTGATCACTCTTTAAAGAAATTCACTATTTCTTCAGCGGAGAACTCAGAAATGTAATGAGGATTTTGTGGATAGGATTGTTGCTTGCAGCTCATTGTTTATGGTTCACCTGTCATCATTCTCCACATCCCCTGCACTCCTGAGTACACAATGCAAAAGGAACACAGCAGTGGAGGGTAAATCCCGGGATCACTTGGTCAGGGATAAAAGGATGGTGCCCTGGGGTGGCAAAGTCATCTCTTTGGTGAACACTTCCAGTGCACTTTATTCTGCTTGTTTTGGTTTGGAGGCTTTTTGTTGTCCTTTTTGCAAGTAAAAATATTTATAAAGGGGCATAATAGCCCAAGTCTTTTGCCTCCAGCAATGGCTGGGTGCCAGGATGCTTAGCAGCAATGCTGAAGATATGCTTGATCCTCTTTTTCCCCCCACTCATTCTTGCCCCCTCACTTGTACTGACAGAACAGTTTGTGGGATTATGTTTTGAACCAAATAAGTGAACCAGTCTTGCTTAAAATGCAGGCTTGTTCTTTTTTTGTGTGTGTAAAATCTTAAAAAAAGAAAGAGAAAACCCCACATTTTGTGGCTTCAGTGGGAAATGCTTTAGGGAGCTAAAGAGTTGTCCTGTTACAGATTGAGGGGAATGAGAGGGGGCTAAACTTCTGCTGGGAAATGTGAACAATTTGTGAATGCTCACCTGTGTCACCATCAAACTCTTCATGACAGAACCACTTACTTAAATCAACTACCTTTTGTTCTGTGCCTTGAAGGTTTATTAGGTTCGCAGCATTGAACTGCAGGCACATGGTGTTCAGAAAATGTGGCATTCAGAAGTCCACCTTACATAAAAACCACTGGTCTTGTCAAAACAGGGATTTATCTGTGGTCAAACTAAACAGCTGGGAAGTTGAAGGGGAAATTCTGTTTCAGGGAAGCTCTGTCTCAGTTGGCTCCTCCAGTTACAAGTGCTGTAATCAGTAACGCAGTCTGCAAGCACTCAAGTGAAACTCTCTACTGGTCCCCCATCCTATAAATTCTTTCTGCTAATGCAGTGGAAATTCCTGCTGCTTGGTGTCCGTATACAGTAATTTAGATCTGTGCAGACTTGCTGTAAATACAATGAGTTTTGGTTTAATGGTTCTGAGGGGACACTGCAGGCATGGAGGTTCTGGAAAACCTTCTGCTACCTGAAATCCTTTTATTCCCTTTTCCCTAGAAAGTTGCATGGAGACTGGAATTATTGCCAACTTTATCTACCTATATATATTTTTTTTTTTTTTTAATACCAGATTAATTTCCATAGTCACCTTTACACTTTTAAGTTTCAGTACACTTAAATTATGTTTATGGTAGCAAATGAGAGGTTATAAATAGAGATTTTTTTTGCTACTGCTGGCCAGAAATTTGTGAATTGATTGTTGGTGATAAAGGTTGGCACTGGTGAATGGTCATACCTTCACAAACACACATACATAAATTATTTTAATGAATTTGGTCAAAATGTAGGAGACGCTTCCAGATCTGAGTGGGTAATAGCTTCATGACCTGGTGCCGTAGGACATGGAAAAACCCAAGTGGAAGGTTCTTAATTCAAATCAGAGACATGAAAAGTTTGAACTGATTTCCAAATCCCATCTGTATGTTTGCCTCTCTCTTCATCCTCCCTCAGATTTCCCAAAGTCTTCCTTTTTATTCCAGCATAGAACAAAAATACAGAAATACAATTTTTTTTTTTTGAAAACAGGATTCTTGTTCACCAGCCTACCCTACTATTATTAACTATAATAGATATTTGAAAGGAAGCTCTGTGACATGGAGTAGATTGTGCCATCATTTTGAGATACTAGCACCTTTGTAATGCGGTTCAGATAATTAAAGAAAACTCGTCTGACATTTTCATGTGTGTAGCTGGGACTGGGCAGAGGAGAGAGGCAAAAAGAGGCGAAAGCTTCCTACAGTTTCCTACATGCTTGTGATGACTTTGAAGCATTCAGCTACTGATACTGAAATGGGTTATTCTGAGGTTAACTGAGGTAATTGCCAAGAGATGCTTAGCAGCCCACATCACGTTGTTTTAGAAAAGGAGACAGCTGCACAAGGCATTCTTCTGTTTGGATGCTGATTTAGTAGGGCCAGTTTGGGGACTAGGACTTGTCTTGGCTGGTGGTGGGTTACCTAGGAAACAAGGATTAAACTTGCCCCCATAAACCCTAAATGAGGAGATGAGTTTAGATTTTTAAGAAGTGTTTAGCTTTGTGTTGTATACATACTTACACATGCATTTATGCATGTCTGACTTCGGTGTCCGAAAAAAAATTCACAAATGCCTTCTTTTTTGTGGTGTCTTCACAACAGAAGAGATAGGGTCTCAGGCAAGTCAAGCTCAGACAAGGCTGAAAAAGAGAGGGATCTTTTTCTCGGAGATCTGCAATTCAAAAGGTGGTAAAGTATAACCTGGCAGTTACTTCCAGAATTTCTGGGAGTAACTTGCTGCATTATACATGCAACCTGGCACTGTAATCTCTGGCATGGTGGAATCTGAGTCAGACTGCATCTGGTCTAATGCACAGCTTAGTTTTGTAATGTTTAGAAGAACTTTTATTAATCTCTTTAATTACAATCTTTAAATGAGAAAGGTCGTATTGTTTCTAATATTATAGTAGTCTTCATATCTTCTGAGATGTAAGCTGCAAAGAGTAAGTTTCAGTTCTATTCAAAATAAATTAAAATGTTTTCACAGAGAGTTTAAAACTCCCAACTACAAGAATTTTAGAGTCAAGGCTCCATGCTCTGCAATGCTTAACTTACTCCATTTTAGTCTTTTTTGGAGGCCTTTGTGTACTGCCTGGTAGGGCTGTGGGTGATATCTTCGATAAACTATGCTGATGATAGTGTAAAATATTGTTAAAATTATTGTAAAAATAGAAACTTGGTACTACATGTTCTTCTTGCTGTGACATTCTCATCATCCCTGCTTATCTTGCTGTCAGAAAAAGAAATCTCTATCTATAGTTAGCATAGGAAGGCATATCTGGCCAAAAGAAGAGTGAGGTTATCTCTTATCTGCCGCCTCCATCACTGGCACAGTTGGGAGCTAAGGCCTGACTTCACAGCTCTGCTTGCAGGTGGAGGGTTGGGGCACTTCCTTAGTTTGACTTGCTCTGGGGTTTTTGATGCTCCTGGTGCAGGAGGTGGGCAGAATCAGGAGTATTTGTAGCGAAAGCAAAGGCTGCCCAGAGTCATCAAAACTCTGCTATGGCATCCTCTGGGCTTCCCATTTTACTGCCACTGTTGCAGCTTTAGAGGAGGATTTCCTCCTGAGGTCCATGCTCACTCTGTCATGTGGCTTCTAAAGCTGTTCATGCTGCTTTCACTCCACCTTTCAGATACAGAGCTTATTTCCATAGCCCTAAATCCTATGGGCCACAGCTATCTTATTCCAGTGGCTTTCCAAGCCCCATGATATGCCTAGTTATTAGGCTGTTTTCCTTCATTGGTCGTAAGTCAGCTAATTGCTGCCTTTGCCTGCTGCTGACACAATCTCATGGACGCAGTGACTAAGAAGAACAGTCAATACATTGGACTAGGAAGGAGAGAGACTTCTATACTGAACAGGCAAGAGTAGCAGTAACACAGAGGGGAGTTTCAGTAGTGATGCTACTGGTGAAGCCAGTCTTTACAGGGGCAATACAGTGCTGTAAGTACCTTGATTTAGATACATCTAGTCTTAAGTTAAGTGCCTTGCCCTAGTAGCAATATTGGTATGTGTATGGTGCTGATTGTATTTTTTTCTTCTCATCTTACTGGCCTACTAGTACACCAGGAGTGGAGACCTGGTGTTTTCTCTCAGCTGGACTTGGGAAGCAGTTTGGTTAGCATATGTTGCCCAAGGTACTTTGGTAGGGGGCTTGCATGTGTACCTGCTGCAAGATTGACTCAAAAGCATCTTCTGTCTGGAGAACTCCAAGAAATGTCATTGCTTTGGAAGAGACTAGTCCAGAGTGCTCTTCTTCATGCTTTTTGTGGGAGGGACTGGGGTAGGAGCTTGCTTCTGGCTGCCCCCAGGTTGGTTACACTCATTCTGCAGTGATGGGTGGAGATGTCTGGGCTGAGCTGTACTGCTCCATGTGAATTTCCCAGGTCAGCTGGCATTCATCAGTAGTTTCTGAGCCCAACAGTTGGAACCTTGTTCACAGATACCATACTTGCTATAACTTCCTCTGTATTAGAACAAAAAAATCTTTGTTCTCCCCTGCTTGCTCTTATAATTTTGTTTTCTTTTTAATGCTTATAACATCAGCAGTAGTGAGGAAGAGGCATGTATGTGTGTGCAGGCATATTTAGGTATAAACACACAAATTAAAATGTTGACAGGGCTGGTGTCAGTGCAGCACAACTGATGTAAACAATTCTGCATCCTTTTGTAAGACAGTGGAAATTCTCAAAGATGAGGTAAAGGTCAGCCTAATTTTGTGGGTTTATATAACTGCATTTTTCTCTAAATTTTTTTTTCTTCACTGTGAGACTCCCATAAACTGAAGCTGTGTACAAAGCAAATCACACTGCAGATAGCACAGCAAAGGCTGTCAGCTGCACAGAAGGTGCCCAGGGTATGAATATTTTGATTTAGCTTTTCATTCCTATTGTCCTGTGTGTTGTTAGCAGCAGGAGTAAAACTTTCAGAATAAATTGTAACTTTTAAATTGCTGCTCTTTAAGGGTCACAAAATGGTCAAGATAGGTGTTACTGCTAATTATCTTTGGTGAGGACCACTGTGCTAAGTGGTATTCAAAGGTTTCCCTTAAACCAAAGGCTGTAAAATCAGGGAAGCAGCACACGAATGGGAAAGGCAGGGTGTTAAGAAATAGAGTGTGGATTGTTTGACTTTTTCATATGTACTAGTGCATTTGTGTCAGATTTCTCTGAAGTAGGTGTAACTCACATTGTTAACTGTTTCTTAACAGTGCAATTGCTAATTCACTTTGGTGAGGAGGTAGAGTGGACCCTGCAGAACCCAAAGAAAGAACAGAGCAGTTGCTGATGCTTGCAGGTGTGTGCTGAGGGACAGTGTGGAATATGAGTGAGAACCCCTGGATGGGCAGGATAGTGCTGAAAAAATCTCAGCCTAAATATGTAGGTTTTTGAGAAGGAGGAAGAAGAGTGGGTGATAATCCTGGTGGGAGGGAAAAACATGAACTCGATGTGGCAAAACAAGAGACTCAGCACAGAAGATTTTGGAACGCTGTGATGGTACACAAAATGAGTCAAAGAAAACCAAGGCAAGTAATTGCCTTCAAACTAGAGAAGATGACTGAGGGGAGATAGGGATGTAGAAGATTGATGATGTAGAAGAAGTTTCATCAGACTTGAACTTCTAATCTCAGATGTTCTGTCCCCCATCAAGTACTGAAAGCTCCACTGAGCTTTTAAAAACAAAAGTTCTTTGTATGTATCTTCAAGGTTTACATGTGTCAGGCTTTCAGCCTTTTTCTCTGGTTACTTTTTGTTGACTAAAGGACTCGTGCTGGGCTTTTAAGGAGAGTCAAATACTAAGAGGACTGGCTTCAATGAACTGACATTAGATGTGGCCAAGAGAAGGCACTGTATGAGCCAAGGGATATCAAAAATGGATTTCCTTGGAGGAGAGTAATTTGTATGGTATAGGTTGGGGTGATATTTTCAGAGGAAGTTCAAGACCCTCCAGAATGTTATGCTCCCATCTTAGATGGACAGTGTTTGGGTGCAAGTCAGTGTGAAGACCAGATAGAAGGGAGTGTTCGTGAGATGCTGAAGTACTGCAGTGACGGGGTTGAGCAGATATGTAAAAGTAACTCAGAGTTTGTGGAATTCCTAGGTCATGGGCCTGAAGGAATGGAGATGAAGAGCATTGTTTCTTTATAGACAATGTTCTTTCAAAAAGACAGTGGTTTGGATCAGAGCCAGAAGTTTTTGGTGCTAAGCTCTCATTTCTTCTCTTTTGTACCATGAGTGAAAGATAACAAGTCCCTTCTTAGTCCCCGTGAGTGTAAAAGAAATGCTGGCTTCAGACAGCATTTGCAGGTTTCTGTCACTTCTTGAAAAAAGGGGGAAGAAAATCTAAATGTATCAGTTCTCACTGTCTGTAATGCTGCTTCCTTCCTTCTTTCTGGAAGGAAAGAGGAAAGTGCCTAGCTGGATATGTGGATGATTGAGAGTGAGAAAAAAGTTTCGGATTACCCAGTAACAGTCATGCAGAGCCTTGCTGCCCTTGTCACTCCAGTTCTTTCCTGGGTGCCCTGTGGGGTACTCAGGAATTTCAGAACAGAGCACCAGAGACACCCAGGTTCTGACTGGGAGCTGCTCAGAATGAGCAAGGCGAGGAGTGCTAGCCAGTGTGCTTCTCTGCAATCCTGCTGCTGTTTTTAGATGAGACAGCTGAAATCAGGATTGCTAGGGAGACAGATAATGCCTGAGGCAAATGTCTGAGGATTTGCTGCAGCTGAAGAACTGTACAAGTCTCCTTTTCAGAATCCACTGCCTGGGCCCAACCTCCTGTGGCAGGTGCCTCACAAGTCCTTTTCAGAGAATGTGGCAAAATTTATTTTTAAGATGCACTGCTTAGTGTAGGACCTGTGCTTATCTTAGAGCGCTCATTGGAAGTGTGAGAGGTCTGAGTTAAGCTTCTCTTGTCGGCCTGGGGATACAAGTCTGCATCTTCCAACTGTCCAAAGAGTTGCCCTTGGTGCCAGGCTGGGATGAGGAGCAGCATCATACTTGCCTGCAGCTCAGAGCTGAACCCCTTTTACAGCAGAGACCATGAGTTCTGGAGACGAGCAGAAGAGCATATGAAGGGGAGAGTGTTGTACTGTAGCCCTGTGGCTGAGACCCACAGGCAGCACAGAGAGTTGCAGGTTGCAGCTCCTGCATCTTCAAAGTGTGTACATTTTACAGTAAACAGACCATGGATAATAACCTGAAATAATTCCCAGCCATGACTGCATTTTGTAACTGTTCCAGGTTGGATATATTGCTGTTATCAGGCTCTTTCACAGCATCTAAGCCCTCAGGTTTTGGATTGCAGTCTTGTTAAGGCAGGCATTGGACATCTGGCTGCTCGGGCTGTACTCCTTTGATCGTGTGGCAGGAACAGGTCAGGTGGGCAGGCACTGTGGTCCACAGTTAGATGATGGAAATTGGATGTCCTTTGAACAGCGCCACAGTCTCACAAAACATAAGAATTAGCTGTGTACCAAGGGGTAGGAGGATTAACTACCCAGTCATCTGTTTAGAAGGGCACTCAGGGGTAGAGACTGTCCAGCATGCTCTTAGAAGGAGTTAGTGAGCAGTGTTTTTCATACAGCAGCTCAAAACTCCCGAGTTTAATTATGGGAGGCAGTTTGGGTGAGTGACTATGATGTAATGGCATTCATGAGGAGTGGGAGAGAGTTAAACCAGTAGCCTTCATAAGAAGAAAAGGGTTTATTTCCTTATCAAAGCTATACAGAGGACTCAAATGCAAACTCTCCCACCTTGCAAAGACAGGCAGTGGAAATTGCAAGCTTTTCCTTGACCTCAAAACTAGGAAGGAACCAACCAAAAAGGAGGAGCTGGGTCAAATGTCTTAAGGACAAGTGTAAGTGAACGTAGTTCAAGGGATGTAGGTACAGAATTAGAAAGGTGAAGGCACAAAATAAGATACAGCTAGTAAGAGAAACTGAGAGCTACAGTAAATAATTTTTAGGATGTCAAAGTCTTTGCTTCACTTTCCCGAAATGAACTAGCATGGTAGCTGGCTTGGTATAAAATGCTTCTTGACTAAAAATAATGTAACTGTTTGGACCTCTCTGTCATCCTCAAGTGAAAGTTGATACTGTGGACTCCTCTTTGTGTCACTTGGCATCTATCCCACACCAGAATCATGGATTTACTACTTTTGTTTTGGCCCAACTGATAATAACCAGTGTTATTTACAATGCAGTCTCTGCCTGCTTTACATTTTTCATATCTGACATGCAAAGTGCCTCCCAGAGGAGGCCTTTTAATCTCATCCTTCTTCACCCTTAAGCTATGTAGAGTTTCCTCCAGTCAGTGCACAAAAAACCTACCGAGCTGCTCCTTCCCCTAGCATTAATAGGATTTTCCAACATAAATCTCTCATCTGTCAATGGATTAACATGCTTAAAATGCGACTCACTGAGTGGTTTAAAGAGCTCAGCCATGGGTAATAAAGTACAGTACCTTTCGCCACAGTAATGCCCATTCTGATCCACACAGGATGTTAGTGACTGGGAGTTACTGCTTGAACTGAAATCAGCTGAATGTGGTTACAAACCCATGTCAGGGATTTCTCTCTGGGCAGAATGGAGTGAGCTGTGCAGGCAGTGCCTTCCCATTTCAGGGAGTAGAAAGATACGCACCCACATTTAACTTAGACAGTTTTTAAGACGTTTGCTAGAAATAAATGGTGGTACAGTGGGATTTCTTGTTTTGTCCTTTTAAAGCAAAGAGATGATGGGGGGGCAAAAGTCCCAATATCATATTTATTATTCATTCTTTTCTTCAAACATGAATAATGTTTGCAATGATATTTATAACTTTGTTCGGTTCTCAGATGACATGGGACACTGATTGGTGTCCTCTGACTGTCTTCTTAGGATAGGACTGGTTTGCATACACATGAATTTTGATCTGTTTTTAAAACTATTTTTATTTGTTTTTTAAGCATTTAAAAGATGGGTTTTTTGCATATACCTGTCACTGTACTCAGCAGAATTTACATTTTTTTCTTTAAAATATACCGCTCCCATTACAGTACTAAGGTGTTTGGACCCCCTTGAGAAGGGAGCCACTTGGAAAAATGAGTTGCAGTTTATTTCCAGACCTTGAAGTGATGAGTATGTGATTTTTTTCCCCTCTGAATTTTTTAAACCATTTGTCAAAAAAAATAAACTTTAGCCGTGGTTAAAAAGAAGCAATCATGTGGCAAAACATTTTAGCAGTTCAAGTAAGGGCTAGAGAAGCTACAGCTCTTATGGAAAGTCAGGTGTGTCATTATCTACGTTTTTTTTTTTGTTTTTTTGGTAATGCAGAGTGTGGTGATGTGTAGTGTCCTAAAATAGACTCTGCATCTGGAGAATACATCTGTTAAGTAGAGCAATTAGAAATTATATATTGGGTTGTTTTCACAATAACTCAGATGTTTTTCTGCAAAAGTATTACCAAGGTTATGATTGCTCTTATCTCTTTTGTTTTCTCTTCCCTTCTTTCTTGAATACATTACCAAGCAGAATTTATAGCAGAAACTAGAACTTACAAACTACTGCAGTGAAATGGAGATTGTCTAGCATCATGATAGTTTTGAATGAAACAGACTCTCTGTGCTAGTAATTAGTTCTCCTGCTTCGGCTGAAGTCCTGTTTCACACAGTGTTTTTCTCATCTATGCTCAAGTGTTTGCATGGATCCCTGGATTTTGTAGCTTACCTCACGGTAGCTGTAGAAATGTTGGCATTTTTGGTTTCATGAACTTCCTAAACTTCTGCTCCTTCCATGTAGTTTTAGTTCTTTGATTTCTATTATGAAAACGAACTAGGGAAATTAGGATTTGGTGTCCAGGGATGGGTATTTCAAAAAGGATCCATGAGCATGTGGAGAATGCAGGAGGAAAAACATGGTGTATGCAGGGCAGATCTGACAGCTGGTAGGAAGGTTTAATGAGTGAAGGGCCATGGCCCCTTCATCTCCAAAAAGGAAAGCCTTCACAAAGCTCCAGAAATGCATGAGGCTCATGTGCTTTGGGCTGTGCCAGCAGTGGGTCTTACTTTTATTTAGTCTTGTGTCCCTGAATTTTGAGGCTGAGGGGCCACTACCATAAAATACTGAAACTCAACAGTGGTTTTGCCCCAGATAATTTCGTTCAATTCTGGGTGATGGCTGACAATGCTGCAGGTCGGGTATGGCTCCTGGCCAGTTGTACCTTCCTCTTTGGGTGGCAAAATAAAATGATTCAGCTGGATGCAGTCAGGAGGTGTCCTGAGGTATGGGTTTGCCAAGTACTATAAAGAGAATAGTTACTAAAGGGTGTCTGAGGGCCAGACTGGTACTGATACAAAGAGATGCAGAAAATGAAACTATTACTTGGCGGGGATATGCATCCTTAGGCAGCTAAGTGCCTGTATTCCCATCTCACTGAATTTGCTGTTAGTGGAGGTTGATGTCTTCCTTGCTTGAGTCAGCAGTGGGACTATTTCTTTAGCTTTCTCTACTGCTTCTGAAGTGGCAGCAACAGAAATCGTGTAGTGATGTGCTGTGTCTTGCACGGCTTTGGGCTGGTTGTAATAACCCTGTTAGGGACAGTAGTTCATCACCTTGGTAGTTAACAAGAGTCCAGTTGGTCTGAAGTAGGTATTTTTAACTTAAAGTGCTTCTAAGAAAGGAAGGCAGGAACAGCACCTGCTAATAACAGTTGTTGTAGCATTTTTGTTAAAAATGTTGTTACTTTGCTATACAGTCAATGGCTAGGGGGTTGTGTATTTTGTTATTCATCAATAAGACAGCTACATATCTTCCAGTGGTGTGCTGTGAATGTGCCAAGCAAATGCCCCGGTTGGTTCGTTCCTTCTCTCCTTCCCTCAAGAGGGGTATTGTGTTTTGTGGCTCAGCATTTTGTTGTGACAGATGCAAAAACGGGTGCTCACCCTGCACACCTTGGTGCTAGCAAAGGCAAGAGCAAAGTGTGTTTTGTCCCTGTAGTGAAAGTGGGGATGTCTGTGGGAGGCTTTTTTCCAGGGAAAATCTTGCCACAGTCTTGTACCTGTCTCAGTAAAACTGGAGCAGCTGCACTGGCATCTTGCTCTTCACCACAGGCAGCTGCACTGCACCAGGGAACAGAGCCATGGACTTCAGGTGACCTTCTAAGCAGCTTGGATTGAGGCACTTGGAAGACAGAGATAATGACCTAAGAGAAAGAATGTTTGCGCTGCTGTGCTTTGGGACCTGTTATTAGTATTGGGAAGGCTTTTGTGAAACATTTCTTATGCCAGCTCCACTAGAGCAGTATCCAGAGTCCTTCATGTTTGATACAGGAATGTATTTCTGAAATGCCTTCTTTTAAAAAGTTGTCTTTGTGAACACTTTGTTGGCTTGTAAGCCTTAGTTTTATTGTTTCCTTATTGAACACAACCCAAAAAATGTTTTTGAAATCAGGACTGTTAGGCTTTATTTTTCTTGTTGTTTTTGTGGGGATTTTTTGAGGGGGGGTGGTGGTGGTTGCAAGAGTGTTTGGTTGTTTTGTTTTTATTTTTTTCAATCCTGTCCCTCATTTTCTACTGTCCCCTGCCACCAAAGACTGTGGCTCCCTCATGCGTCCCAGTTTTCACTTCCACCCTGATTAACTTTGGTTGGGAAAATATATTTGATTGTTCTTGCATTCCTGCTCTGTTGCAGATTTTGACTTGAACTATTTTTGGCATTGGAGCAAGTTTACAGACTACGTGCAGTGTGTCCTCACCTTCACTGGTGTGACTGGTTACATCACTTACCTGTGGCTGGACTCCTCCCTCTTTGTGGAAACGCTGGGCTTCCTTGCTGTGTTCACTGAGGCCATGCTGGGTGTCCCGCAGCTGTACCGCAACTACCAGAACAGATCAACAGAAGGAATGAGGTACAGTGCTTGTCCTCCATCAAACACGTGCGTGTGCCTTCGTGTGGGTTGTCTGCGCAGTGTGGGAATGCTTTGCCAGGAGGGGCAATGTCATCTCTGCAATTGTTACTTGAAAATACAGCAGCAGTCAGAGTAGACTCTCTGTCAGTAGGAGCTGGTGCAGCACTGCTGAAGGCAGTGGGAGTTCCATGACGCCTTTGAAGTCTGACCCATTATCCAGTTCCAAGGTGAAACGTTTTAGTGAAATAAACATGTGAAACCACTGCTGTTGCCATTAGCAACGTGTTGCAGTTCGACGCAAGCTGCGCTACACTGGTAATTAGAAATGGTCTAAAGAGATCTTGCATATCAAAAGTAATAAAGAGAATAAAAGTATTTTGAGCCTACAGCCTATAACTATCAGTGTAACTCATACAATTAGCTTTTTCTCACATCTTCTCATCACTCCTTCATAATGCATTATTACATTTGTAGCAAATTACATCAGTATTTATTTTTGTGTCAGAGCTTGAAAGTGACATTTAAGAAAGCTCAGATGTGACTTTTAAAGTCATGACTAGGAAACCCTCTGTAAAAAAATGTGGGACAGAAAACTTTAATCTTGTGCCTACTCTTGAGTCACTAAATCAGATTATCTTTTCACAGTTTATTGGATAACTCCAGTGGTACCACTAAGATTACAAAGGCAATTTGTGAAGCGTTTTGAGAGAGGAAACCTTCACTGTGGTATATCAGTGCATTGGTCTGTAGAAACAATACAGCAGCAAATTCAGTTCACAGAGTACTCTAATAATTTGTGACTCTGTCTTCTCTTTCATTGCTTTGTTATGACTTCTCGGCATTGCTTTTAAATTTGCTGGGATAATTTTTACTTTGGTCAAAACAAATAACCATGCCACCCCCAAACCAATGCAATTCTGTCCTCTGTTCACATTATTCCCTTTACTTGCTTGGCTTGCGCATGCTTGTACTAGTTACTCCTGAGATATTTTCTAACTTAAAATGTTGAAATGTTCAGAAATTTGCTTTGATGCTTCAGGCATTTTCTGATTGAGAGCCCCTTTGGTACAGAATGAGTCAGGATTTGCTTCCAAAATACTGGGGTATTTTTCATGCACATACAGTTTTCCTATTTCCTGTATATGCTATTAGCAAAAAGATTAAAAAAAACCCTCTTTGTTCTTTGTAAACTTCTAAGCATAGAATTGCAGAATTCTCATCTAAGACTGCTTGACAAAAGAGTGCTGCATTTAGTCAAGAGAAACTAGCATAAAAGCTCATGTTTCCTTGCCATGGAACAGAACCAGGTCAAGGATAGCCACACTCCTTGTATCACTTGTGTCCATGTTCTGGAATGCATTCCCCTCTCTGGTTCCACTCTTGAAGCAGTTCTTTGTGTGGCATTGGACATTGATGGGTCTGGGGACTGATGAGGTAATGCACAACTTTGTGCTGCTGTACTGCAGTGGGAGGCTCTTCATGCACATGGTGCTCTTTCATTTTTTCAGGTTAAATTGCAGTTTTGTGTGTGTTGCAGGTAGCACACACACTTTGTAATACCGTGCAATCCTAAACTGACTGGATGTTCTCTAAGCATTAGTGAGCTGTTCATCCTGTGAGAGTGAGTGACTTCTGCCAGTGTATTGCCTTCTGTTGAAGGAGCTGTTAGAAATATTTCCTCTGAACTTGCCTTCCTGTGCCCACTTCTCTAAAAGCACATTGGAAACACAGAAGGGAGCATGTAAGAGTGCAGCCAGCCTGCTTGCATGGATATTTACCAGGTGGGGGCTGGCTGATGCCCAGGATAGCTGATGCCCACTGCACTGTGCAGTTATGTACAGCTCAGGGCAGAGATAACCATGTGTGTGGATGGCTGCACTGTCGGAAGCAATCGCACTGGGGATCTGGGCCAAAATGGCTGGCGGCCAGCCATGCTCTTAGCAAGTCTCACTGGCAGAGTCAGAGATGAGTTTCAAGTGTCTCTGTGACTTTAAGCTTAATGGGGAGAGCAGTGAGTATTAAGCTGTTCCATATAGTGACCTTTTGGTCAATCATTGCATCCTGGTTGGAGGTGGTAACTTCTTAAACCACAGTAATTCTGTCACCCAGTGCTGGAGTGCAGTCTGTGTCCCTGATAAAAATCACAGCCTTTACTACTGCCAGAGAAGTGGTTGTTCACAGGTCCTCATGGCTTGGCTGAGAAAAGCAGTAACATGCATCTATCTCTGAACTGGGACAGAGCAGCTGATACATTAAGGCTATTTAGCAGACAAGTCCTTTCGTAAAGGTTAACTGTTGAAAAAGAAATGGACAATAAGGTTACAGTATGTGGCCCCATCTGATCAGGGTATCCTGCCAGACTCCTCTGATACTCTTGTTTCTGAAAAAAGGTCACCCTACCCACAAACCTTTGCCCCCAGTAACACCTGTTTAAGTGAGAAGTTGAGGACATCTCATACTTGAGGTAGCAGTCATTTCCTGATAAACAAACTTGGAGACCAGGGGCCATGAGAAAGGTAAATGGGAGAGATGGCTGCAGTGGCAGGCAGGATTACCCTTTAGGAGTCTGTTGTGGAAAGGGTCCTATCATCTCACCTCTGTATTTCCATCTGCTACTGCCTGAAAAGTCCCCTACTGAAAATGTCCTCTGTGTCTGAGGTAAATGTCCGGAGGGCATCTGCAGCTTAGTCAGTTATGTTTATTGTAATAGAGCATGGCTGGAGTGAGGGAATCACAGTTATGTGCTTTGTAGTGTTCCTGAGAATGAGTCTGCTGGTTCTTTGATATTTCTGTTCTGCTGGATAGAGCTCTTCACATCTTATTTTTTAAGTTTTCATTTTTCCCTTCCTCTCCCATTTTCCTTCTTTTTGTAGGATTATTACTACTGGGTCCTGTACCTTCCTCCTCTATTCTGAGAGGGTGGAGACCAAAGGAGAAGTTGGAAAGAAATAAAAACAATAAAAGTAGAAAGGAGATGCATGCTGAGTAACAGCTTTTGTGGAGTGAAGATAGTGTAGTATGTCCTGGTGGGCTGATGATTCATGGGTAGAAATTTTCCTATGATTAAGTAAACAACTAAACTAGTCAAAGGAACAGAAATTTGCATCATGTTCTCTTTGACAATTCACCTGATAACTTTATGGAAATGAGTACTTTATGGTAACTTGGAGCTCTGTTTAAGTGTTTAAGTACTTCTGAATGGTTGCAAACCTAAATAGTACAGTAGTAGTTATATAAATTTTGGTACTAAACTTGACAGAAATGCTTTGTAATGAATTGTGTTAATATCTATCAAAGAAATAATCACTTAATCTCCGTTCTTTTCAAGAACTAAACTAGTTCTGTCAGGTCACCTGGTAAAAGTAATTTCATTTAAGTATTGGGGTGGATTAGAATTATGAATGATTATGATAGAAAAAGGACAAAAGCTGCCTCAAAGTTAGAGTGTTAAGAGTATTTGAGAAAAAAAGGCACGATGACATTAAAAGATTGGTCATCACTTGTAAATTTTCTTTATATTATGTGGTAAAATATTTCAAGATTTGACATCCAGAACACCTTTTAGGAGGCAGAGCTGCTGAGTGCTACAGTTGGGATCTGATGCTCCTTGTATTATTAACTGCTTTTGTTTTGTGACAAAAAACATAGGAACTTACTCTGTCATTTATCTTTTCGTCCCCACTCCTTCTAGGATAGTTGCCTCCCAGTTACTTTCTCTTTCTAATAAACTGCATTAGTGAGAAAAGGTGGTGTTCAACAGAAGGCAGTGGAAAGGGCCAGAAGCTTGGCTCTGGATCTGGCAGCAGCGCTGCTGCACACACAGGTCAGTGCACTGGGAGAATCACATCCTAGTGTGGACAACAGCTTTTGTGGAGTTCCTGTAGGGGAGCAGTGTGTCCTTTTGTGCAGGAGTGGGGACAGTCTGAGGGAGGCACTGCTGTTATTATGCACTCCTCATAATCCCATCTGACCTCCCTCCACCAAAGGAGGATGGAGGGTGTTCCTCTGTAAGGTCTGTGACCAAGATGTAGGTGTGTGGTCCTACCCAAGGACCATGTTAATCTTGGGACTGCATGAGGGTTGATTTGCTCCAGGACAGTATTGCTGCCCTGCTCCAGAAAAAAATAACTGCCTTTAGTTGAAAGTTTTTTGCATAAGCTTTTCAAAATCACCTGGCAGCAACCATTTTGACTGCCAGCTGTTGCTCCAACCCCATGGAGAAGCAGTTTCTTTTCAGTCAGAGCTGCTGCGTTGGCGCAGTCTTCCCAGGTCCAAGAAAGAGGTCTGGCAGTAGGACAGAGCTGGGCTGCAGATGTTGAAATCTCAGAAGCCACAATCCATCGGGTACCCAAATGTGCCCATCAGTTGTTAGCTTGGAAACATGTGGGTTCAGTAAATCAAGGTCTTTTTGCCACAGTAATTGAGGTCCTGATACACTGTTGTCTCTTCCCTGGCTGCACCCTGGGCACGGGATGGCCCTTGCTGTGCCTGGCTCAGGGCTGCACGTGCAGCTGCAGGATCAGAAGGACACAACTGGGGAAAGTCTGTGTTGTCCCTCTGCAAGCAGAGTTCCAGGTCTCTCTTCTTGCTCAGGGACAGCTTTCAGTCTGCTTGGAAGGAACCTGCTTTCTGCACGACTTTGACTGTAGTGTTTGGCTGACATTGGGTCAGGGGCTCAGAATTTCACTGCCTGGAGACAGCCAGCACAATCAGTGACTCCGCTTATATGTTGATAGGAGACTGTCTTGAAAAATCTAGCCTGAAAAGGCTGAATGAGGATAATCTCAGGATTTAATTCAATCAGGTTATTGTGCTATGAAAGAAAATATTAATTTAGTCTCTCCCATGGCAGTGCTGGGTCAGTCACAGTGATTATTCTGTTTTAAGAAGCAGAAATCACTGGAGGAGAAACAATTGGCATTTATTGTCTCAGAAGCTACTGGAGTCAAGAGCTGCAAATTCTAAGAAGCTTTTTCATTCAGAAATGTTTTATAAGGTGTGCTGCAGCTGTGAGCTAGTTATGAGCAAGTATTTATCTGAAATGTATCCAGTGAAATGAGTGTGGTGTAAAGAGGTATGAAAGAAATAAATAATATTAAATTATTCTAATATGTATATGTATTTAATATATTCTTTACTTTTCTCCTCTATAGATAATATTAAAAATAGCAGAAGACAGTATTTCTTTGGGAGATAAAATTTTGTTGTTGGGTGCTTTTATTAAATACTGCTCTGTAGCTTTTTCCTTTATGAGACATGCAGCTCTTTATATCAGTTTTCAGGAGAAAATTTTGACTTCTGAGAACACTGTTTGTCCCAGAGACAAATCCTGGGTTTATTCAAATGCTGCGAAGATTAATGAAAGCTGCTGTATTTTTTTCTGCCTGTATTGGATTAACCAGGTGTTGTGATGAGCAGATGTAGAAGGCTTTATTCAGGACTGGCTAACCAATGTCTGGCCACCTCATTTAGTGAGATTTTAGATTTAAGGAGATTGGGCAAATGCTCTAAAAATGCCACTGCTGGGGTTTCTTGGGATTTTTTAGCCTGAGAGAATTTTTTTTTTTTTTGTGAATAAGTAAAACAGCTTCAGTGAGTTACTTCCTTTGGAGTAACTTTTGAGTTACTTCCTTTATGCTATTTAAAAGAAAACAAAACCCTATGCTGGAGGGAGGTAGCAAGAGTTGTGGATCTTTCTGCTCAGGCACCAACTATATATTAGCTTCTTAATAATAAATTTAGTTCCATTAAGAAGAGAGGCAATTCACATCGGTTATGGCAACTGTGTCACATATCTGTGCTTCTTTGGGGAGACTCAGTAAAGGAGAAAGAGAAATTAACTGGAAAAGAACTTAAAAAGTGCTAAAAAGAAGGGAAGTTAAAAGAGAATGATGCAGGCAATGGCAATACTGAATGTTATGTTTTTTTTCTCTTCAACTCCTGTTTCTCACTGTCAGAAATTGCATGGATGAAGGCAAAATCAAAGAAATAGGATAATGGATGCCTGTGTGAAAGATTTCCTTTTCTGAGTGTGCCACATACACAAAGAAGACACTGGCCAGTACAGTGGAGACCTGAGTTAGGAGTACATTGTGTCCAGTCCAGAACTAGCACTGAGGAAGACGCTGAATAGAGAGAGAATCGTTTCCCTCAGGCTTTGGCATTGTACCCTCCAGGTGCTGATTAAGCAGTGTCTTCTGTTATTCTTAAAATAGCAGCTGCTTTATATATTAAACAGACAAAACAGAGAACATGGAAGAGGGGTATGAGAGGTGAGGACCATTTAATTAAAAACAAGCAAACAGAAACCCCCAGTATAGCTTCATGGATTCAAATCATCTGACCCAGCTAAGAAGCAGGTTTTCATTGCATAAAGAATTATGCAGACAATCATAGGGACTAAGTTATGAAAGAGAAAGTAGTTCTCAAGGGACTAGTTAGGACCTAAAAGTTAAGTCTGGGACCGTGGCAGAGAAATCAAGGTCTTAAGCATGAGCCAGAACTACATTGGGTAAGTGTAAAATTACTGTCTCTACTTAAAAGTGGTTTGTAGTTAAGGTTGTATAGCTCATTCCTTAGTTTCACTTCCTTTCCTATAGCACTAATCAGAATTGTCACTGTGCTTACAAATTGCCTGTTTTAAACTATACATGTAATTTACTGTAGTTCTGTGATTGTATTCTTTTGTCTTCCTGAATGTTCTTCCTACTCAGACCCTTAGTTTTCTTTGTGGGTCTACAAAAACCATTGTCCTTGCTTCTGTGGCTCCAGCCAGCATTCGTAGTTTTCTGGGGGAGTTTTACTTGTTTGATTGCTTTGCTTTGCTGACCTTTTGTCTTCTACTCTTGGCACTGATCAGCTGCTTGCTATTGTCCTTTATGGTGGCTTTTATATAAAATACTCCAAGGTTTTTCATTTCTGGACTTTGCATGCACAGCCAGGTTTGCATAGTAGTCAGTGAACAATTTTCATGACTGGATGGACCAGGTTTTTGTCCAACTGTGAGGCTTAGTGCAAACATCTTGTCTTCTCTCTTAACCTTTCCATTTGCGGTTCTAATAGGCAACAGGAACATCAGATTCCTTTCCTGAATCTGTTTTAAGGCTAAGAGATTGAAGAAAGTCATCACTAGTCATCAGAAGATTTCTAGTTTCTTCTCCCTTGGAAGTGTTACTACATTGGGAAAATAAACAGGCTTGGTCTCAGTGCACTCAGATTGAGGGCAGAGTCCTGTCAGCATGTGAACATAGACTGAAACTATTTTGTTCTGATCCTAGGAACTAAATGGATTCTCTCCTTTTCTCCAGACCCTCTTTTCACTCAGAGCAGATCTGTGATCAATGCCCCAGGTTCAAGGGCCTGCACTTTCTGCTTGACTCTCTGCAGATCTGTGGCCTGTGGGTTGCTGTGCTGGGGTCAGCACTGCAGTCACCTCTGTGCTTGCCTGCTGTGTCTCCCCAGAGCTGTTCTCTCAAAACCTGCAGCAGCACAGTATGAGGCTCCAAAGACAGTTCTTTGTGCCCTGTGCACTCAACACATCTGAAAATTTCAGGAACTGAAGGAAGAGGCAGGTGGGTGGAAAAATCCAGGAGGGGGACCTTCCTTCTCTCAGCCTCCCAGCACTTCTGACAGTGTGAGCAGCAGTATCCACTTCCCTTAAGCATCTAAGGTTGTAGCACAATGTGGACTGCTAAAGCTCTTCTACATATTGAACCTCTTTCTCATTTCTCTTCCCCTGGCACCTCATCCACTCAGTTCAAAAAGTAAATTCAAAGCAAATGACTTCAAACCAAAAGCATTCATTTTTTACAAATAGTTCAAGGCTTCTGGACAGTAATAGGAATGAAGCTCTGCTGGCATGTTTAATGAATGCTCTCTCAGTTGGTGCTTGTCTCTGTGCCCTGAAAATTTGAATTACAAGAGAAAATTTATTGTACTTCTGTTACAAAACCATCCCATTAAGTTCAGGTGCTCCATCTTCCTCTGGCAAGGAAATGTCATGCAAGGTATTTTGCACAGTTAAGGTCAGGTCAAGGCACAAAAGGTGGGAATTGAGCCTGACATGAAGACACCTGAGAGATGAAAGTTTTATTAAAACATTGTCTTCCTCTGTTACCTAACAAATTTAGGAACAAAAGTGCCTCAGTTATTGAAATTCCAGCACCTGTATTTTTTTGTCAGAGTTCACCACAGCCAGCTGTGTAAGTAGGATAAGTGACCTTCTTAGGTGATTGCAGAGCTGTCTCCCTCAGTTAAGTAGGACTGAGTGGGATTAGAAATCCATAATGGAAATAAACTGAGATTTGAGTTGGAAGAAATGTAGGTTGAGATGGAAATATCCATAATGGTAATACTGACTGTGATGAAGATCTGTAAAGTCAGCAGTGTGGTGAGTAATTTAAGTAGTTAATAGATGAGCCAAAACAGCAGAAAAAAGAGATCAAAGAACTTCAGGCCAGGAAGTGACTTTGCAGGGTGGTCCAGAAAGGCAACCTAGAAGAAGTGGGTAGAGCATGGGAGTTGGGCAGATCCAAGTGGGTCAACTACAGAGATATTCTGTTTCAGCTTTGACCTGTAGTGGTGCATTTGGTCCCCTGCTCCTCAGACACAGAGGGACAAGCAAACAGAAGAAGAGTGGGAAGTGCAGAGACTGACATACTGAATGATCTGCCCAAAAACTGAGACAGGGGAGTAAGTGCTCATAGTATTCTTGAGTGGAATGTAGAAAGAAAAAATCTTGATGTCAGAAAAACCTGTTTGAACAAGGCTGAAAGGCAGGGTTTTAATTTGTTGTGGTGAGGATGGCTAGGAATGATATATGTCTACATCACATAAGGGAATTACATGCCAAGCCAGGTGTCCTGGCATTGTCAGGCAAGCTTTCAAGGTAGTTGTGGAAGCCTTGTCCCTTCAGACAGTAAGTCTTGTATAAGAGGATTTCCTAAAGCAAGATTCCTAGCATACAAGGCAGCAGATGGCAAGAGTTTGGGAATGAAGAAAGGCTAGGGGATGTCTATCCTTGTTGAACTGCAAAGACCCTACTTGGGCTGAAATTTTGTTGCATGCTGCTGTGTGTGGGATGCAATAATGATGCTTTTATTTCCTCCCTACAGCATTCAATTCTGCCTACAGCAGGGCTTCAAATCTCTGCAACCAGTGTGGGTCTGTGGCAGTGCTGCATGTGGGAAGTGGCTCAGAAAGGGCTGGTTTGTGGTGGCACCTCCTGACAAAGCACAGCCTTCCCACTGGGCTTGGCTTTGAGAAGCAGCACACAGGTGTATGGTGTGTCACTGCCACCAGTAACTTCACTTCTGCACCACTGTGTACACATGAGCATGTGGAAGGAAAGGGAGAAACCTGGCATTTCAGATGAAGAATCAGGTGGTGACATACTTTCATATAGAGCTTGCAAGGGGTTATTTCGTAGAATCAGTAAGGTTGGAAGAAACCTCTAAGATCACTGAGTCCAACCATTGACCTAGTACTGCCAGGTTCACCATTATTTCCTTACCATGCTAAGGTGTTTTGGAGAAGAATGCAAGCTTTGTTCTTGCAAATACCTGTAACTTCTTTCTGGACAGTAATCTGTACTTTGTGCCTGAGTGATCACTCTTATTTTACCCACTAGTGTGTTTGGGGTTTTCATTTCCCCAGTGTTTTCCTAGAATGTGAGAAGCATGTTTACTAACTGAAGGATATGATAATTCGTGAAAAGCAGTGACTGCAACATCATTAGATTCTGTCCTTGTGGATGCTGGCTTTGAAGACAGCTGAACTCCAGTCATCCAGATCAAGAAAAGCACTAGAGCTGGGACTGTTACCTTGTGTGTGTTGACCAAGAGGTAATTGCAGTTATTGAAGTGGAATACTAGAAGTGTGCTTAGGCTATGTACTTGTTACTGCATGAAGTTGAAGAGAAAATGTACTCAAATTACCTCAGGTTGAGTTGGATGAAGAGTCTGATGATCTCTTGGTTGTCTAGGGCAGGAAGAAAGGAAAATTTAAAAGCATTGCTTTGAGCCTTGGGATACACAGCTGGGCTGAAGCTAAGCTCAGTTCCCTCACGTCTTTTTATTCCCTTTCAAATTGAATTTGTCCCAAGTTATTTAGAACCAGAGCAGGAAATACACTGAATGGTGTTGCACAGGGACATTAATGTTGCCACCTCTTGGCATTGACCTTGCAGGACATTGCAGTTATGTTCCTCCTGGCAGTGGGCAGGCTACAGCAACTAGGATGTGGCAGGCCAATTCACCCTGTAGGGAAGCGAGCCATGGGCAGGAATGTTGCTTCCTGGGATTTGTTTCCCCATGCCCTTGCATGGCAGCAAGTCCTTTTGTCACTCACCTTTCAGTGCATGATGTGGGGCCCCAGGGTGGGCTGTGCCAAGTGGCTGGAGGGAAGATGGGCAGCATGAGAGCATCTAGAGCAGCATGAGCCAGCAGCTGTGCCTGCAGCTCCACCAATTGCAATGCCATGAGTGGGAGGTGAGAGGCAGGGAAGCAGGGACAGATCCTCAAGAACAACTTCACGAGTGAGATGTTGAAGGATGGTGTGATTTAGGTGTACTCTGCACCATTCTCATTAAGCTGGCAGTACCACGTGTGTTGGCAGCTGACTGTGATTATTGTGAGAAGTGCAGGGCGTGATTTTCTGCCCTGGCACCAGAGGAAATCAGCTCCCTGCCATGGCAGCAGGTGTCAAGCTTCCCAATTCACCAGCAGCAGAAGCAGAGCCTGTCTGATGTGTGTTCATACCACATGTCTGAGCAGACCTGAGCTTTGCAGTCTGGCTGGCATCCGTGTCTCCTGCAGGAAGGGCACTGGTGTGAATTGTGGCTCAAATCTCTCCTCTGATCCACAGAAGAGACTTATTTTCACACCTGCTTCACAGAACTTGGGGTGTTTTGGGCTGTTTAAGACCTGCTGCCCTTCTTTCTGCAGCACAGGTTGTAAAGTACTAGAAGTATTTTGTAGCTGTTAAGGGTTACCAGTTTCTGGACCCCTACAGACAAAACTTCAGGTACAGCTGTTTGGCATACCTGGAGGCCACAGTGGTGGTCCTGGACTATCCACCGGCCCTGTGTGGCATGTCTTGTAGTTTCCCCTTGACTGTCCTTTCATATGCCTGACATTCTGCCATTCTTGGGAGCTTAGAAAACATATACTCACAAAAGAAAAATAGACAAATACCCATTTACCCTGTTTTTTGTTGTTTAACTGCACCTTTTTGGGTTTGTTTGCCTGATGGTGTTTCAGAGTGAAATCCTGCATTTCATCTTTCTTCAGTGATGAGTACAGTCCCTGAAAATAACAAGAACTTTCAGATAGTTTGTTCTTGGATTGCAGCTGACTGTGGTATCAATTGCTTGTGGATATGGCTTTAACTCAACTGCTTCAGCTTAGTTACAGAGGTCCAAAATAAATGCTGGATCTCTCTTGCTGCATGCTCCTCTTAACTCCTGCTAGTATTATGGGGCTGGACAAATGTCTTGCTCTGGAGATGGTCAGTGCTGCTCCAGCCTCAGAGGAATTGTTGAGAAGTGAGGTAAGGCACCAACACCAAGCAGGGCACGTAGGACTGGTGAACAGTTTCATGCTTGGATTCCCAGCTGGCTGTGCAATATTTAAAACAAGATCTTTGCTTGTTCACACAGAAGGACCTGTCTTAGGGTATGCACATTTAGTTTCCGTATTTTCAAACTTCAGTCACTTTCGATATCTGATCCCTGTGTTTTCTTTTCCTTCTTTTCCTTTTAATAGTTTTTGGCAGGCTAAGCAATTTGCTTAGCATGAGGAGAACTCCTTTTTTTGTTGAGCCATATGGCATTTTAGAAACAAATGCTCTGTTTATTAATTTTTGTTTGTTTTGTGCAGTGTTAAAAATAACATGGCATTCGTGTTTTGTGTTTTCTGGTCTGTGTTTCACTGCTGTAGGCAGGCCAGCCTCTGATTGAAGTGCAGTGTTACGGATGCTTGCTGTCTTTTCTAAGTAGACTATTTTGGAGCTGCAAATGGGAGCTGAAAGTTTTCCAAAGTCAGGATGTTACAACTGAATGTGCTTTCTCTTCCAGACATTCCTATGCAAATGGCTTGTGGGAGGTAGCAGCTTAAAAGGTTGCAGGAGAGATACCTTCTGTACCTTCTTCCTCACTTCCCAAAACCAAATGCAGTGTTGAAAATACTCACTGACAGGCTGTTTCCGCGTGGACTTTATTCCTGAACGACATACTATATTGTGAGCCTTTAAATTATTTTATTCTTCTTTTATATCCCATCATTCAAAGAATTGTCACTGTGTTTTAACATGTATGAAAGTCAAGACATGAAGAAATGTCTGAAACTGTGGCAGTCTGACCACATTTTCAGATTTGGCAAAACCTGTGTCATGGCCAAAATGTGGGGAAGTTGGCCATGATGTGGGGCCATGATGTGTGGAAGTTGTGGACAACTTTCCCTGATTCTTGAACAAAGAGTCCAGACTAATTCTCCTCTTTAAGTAGGTAAGGTCGATAAACTATATTATTTTTTTTTATTATTGAAAATAACTTAGAAGTTTTGAGTTCATCGAGTGTCTGAGCACAGTTAGCCCTAAGTTTCTGACTGCAGCAGGATGTAATTACATCAGGGCAAGGCGTACCTCCTGTTGCTATTTGTGCTGAAACGTCTGCTCAAACCACTACAGGATTTTTCAATGGAAGTCACCGTCTAATGTCTGATTCTCTTTGTGCCTTCCAGCACGCAGGGTATTTTTGGGTTTGTGTGTTAAGCTGCAAACATGCAGAGTCATAACATCAGTGTGAGAAAATCTGCAGTGCAAATGGGAAGTGAGGGCTGCTGTGTCTTTTTCCTTCTGCATGTTTTGTGCTCAGTCCCAGCCTGTGTTCTGCAAACTACTGCTCTGCAGCCCTGCTGCTGTGTGAAAGCTGTTTGAATGGAGGGGTGCAACAGTCTTAAGACAAACTGGTTCACCAGAGAAGTGGAAGAGGGGACTTCACATCTCATATTTTTTTACAAGATCCTTCTTTTTGGTAGTTTTTGTTCTTTCAGATGAAGGAAGAAGAAAGGTGTAATGACCCACAAGTGACTAATGTTGAGCAGAGTCTGCAAAGACTCCAGGGGAAAATCAGAGACTGGAGTCCGTTCCAGCCAGGTTTTGTGCAGAAGGAATGAAGATGCTGAAAAGCTTTGATTAGAATAGTATTAGTCTTGGATAAGGCAGATTGAGCCTGAATATCTGGCTGACATAATTGTTTTTTAAATTACTCAGCCTCTAGTATAGTTCCAAGAAAAGAAACAACAGAAAATGTTTGGGGTTTTCTTCTCTCTTTTGAATACACTTTACAAGCTCTTTCTACATCTGAATAATTCCAGAAATAATTCTGTAAAAATTGAGGTTTGTTGGCTGACTGCAGATACCATGTTACTGATAGCTGGTTTTTACCTCTAGTTGCTGTCACTTCATGATTAATATGCAACATACAGGGAACCTGTATGAAGCAAGTTGTTCCATGAGAAAAGTGAATGCTGTTTTCCAGCATGTCATTTATTTATTTAGCAAATGAAGATGGCTACAGATTGTTTATGAAATCTGCCATCAGTGGTAGAGAACAGCAGTGCCATAGGGCATTTTCATATTACCATATTAAAAACCAGCATTTAGCAACCCACCCCTAGTCTGATCAGAAGGGCTGATGTCTCTCTGAGAATTAGTTCCAGCAGCAGAATAAATAAGTGCTCTTTGAAATTTTAAAAACAGTTGAAAAAATACCAGCTTTTCCTCTTTGTGGTCATTTGCAATTTATGCAGACTTGGCACTGGCTGTTACTACATTAACAACTCCTTCTATCGAGCTCAGCTGTGAGGAAGGCACTTGCTTTTTAGGAGGTTTGTTGTCCTTGGATACTGCGGTGCTGATGTACATGACTGGGAAGTGCTATTTTTACCACAAGTCTGCCTCAGCCTCTGGCAATACCAGCTATTTGAACGCAGTTCCTGCCTCCTGCCTCTCCAGTTGGCATCTCTGTTGTCACACAGGCAAATGCTGCCATTTGTTTATTTCTGCATCCCCGGGTTGCTCTCTGGCACTGCTCACCCCTGACCTGCTTGCTCATTTGCGCTAAGAGCAGTTGTGCTGTCCTGCTAGAGCGTATCCTCCATATCAGCAAGGTGAGCATTTCCTGCCTTCCACATTGCCCCAGCTTAGCTTTGGGCTATTTCAAGAAAGAAATATTTACTCCTAAGTCCTGCTTTGCTGTGTAGCCAGTGCTGGACAGAACAGCTTGGCTTGTGTGACTTTGCAGATGTCAGGAAGATGGAGTGTGAAGTTGGTATTTGTGAGATAGGTTGGGAAATTTTTGGTGCATTCAGCCAAGATCTTTGTGCTGTGCTCTCCAGTCTCAGGCAATATTGATGGTGGGCCCTGCCTGCCTATTGTAGCAAAGCCTCCTCTGCATTATCAGTGCAGCATTTTCTCTTGCACTGTGAAGCCAAGGGGCAGACTCTGGTGTGCCAGTGGGCTGTGATCTGCCAGCCCATGACACCTGGCACATGGCAAAGGTGCAGATCCATGGGCTGAGGTTGGTTGTATGAGCATTGCCAAGACCAAATGCCAGGTCCTGCACTTGGGTTGCAACAAGCCCAAGCTACAGGCTTGGGAAAGTGTGGCTGGAGAGGTCCTCAGCAGAAAAGAACATGGGGATGTTGGTTGACATCCACCTGAATATGGAGATACTTAAAAGATGGGCAGATGCATCACTTAGGGGTGTGGTTCAGAGGTGGACTTGGCAGGGTTGGGTGAGTTTAGGTTAATGGTTGAACTCAATGATCTTAGAGGTTGTTTCCAACCTAATGGTTCTATGATTCACTCAGAAAATACAGGGTTTAGAGTAGTGGAGCAAGGGCTTAGGTGTGCTCTCCCCTTTTTATTCTTTCTTCTCCACAACCAGTTGAATATTCTCATTTCTTTTGGGCAATAAAACACTCCCTTTCTCACAGACAGTGCTCATTTCTCCACCAGGGCAGGTAAGGGGCAGCTATCTGCCCAAGCTAGATTGGTGTCTTTCTTGTCTACCCCAGAAGTAAGAACAAATGTAAGAATTACCTCTCTTCTCCAGGTGGCTGGGTGAAGTTGAGAAGCTGCAGACAAAATCTGTCTTTTCTGTGCAGTGTGGCATCCTGAAGTGACACAATAGCTGGAAGTATGAGAACAGTGATGGTGTATCCATGCCATCCATTACTCATAGTCATATACACACCGCTGCATCATTGCAAGTGACATCTGCATATGCAGCAAGGACAGAGCAATTGCAAATCCCAAGTCGGGGGGAGGACCATTACTATTGCACTGGGCATCTGGAAACTAGGACTTGACAGAAGGTGTGTTGGTGCTGTAAGCTTGCTTCATCCAACCCATCTCCCAGCCTCCTGGAGCACGGGCCTGTGATGTCCTAGTGAGGGCAGGGCCAGCTCTGTTTCCCTCAAGGTGCCACACAGACACTTGACGTGTTTCTCAGCAAGCTGAAACTTAGAGGCTCTGTGTGCAAATGGGTGCTGCTTGAGATGGGAGAGAGCCAACAGCAGCTGCAGCTTTTCCCCTCCCTGGAGTGGGCACTGGAGGAGTGAGACATGTACTGAATTGGAGAGGGTGCTGGGGGCATTCCAGGGTGCTTGGAGTGATGACATGGGGGTTCTGGGCCAGCACACACCTCTTCCCTACCTTTACCCCCATGGTGGATTGATGTTGGCTGGATGTCAGGTGCTTACCAAACCACTCATACTGCTCCTGCTCCTCGGCTGGACAGGGGGAAAGAAATATACAACGAAAGGCTCATGGGTCGAGATAAGGACTGGGAGATCACTCACCAGTTACCATCACAGGCAAAACAGACTCCACTCAAGGAAATTGATTTATTGCCAATCAAAATCAGAGTACAGTAATGAGAAATAAACCCAAATCTTGAAACAGCTTCCCCAGACCTCTCCCTTCTTCCCAGGCTCAATTTTATTTATCTTCTCTACATCCTCCCCACAAATGGCACAGAGGGACAGGGAATGGGGGTTGCAGTCCGTTCATCATGTTTTTGCTGCTCCGTCCACTTCATGCTCTTTCCCTACTCCACCCTGGGTTCCTCCCAGGGAGACAGTGCTTCATGAACTTCTTCAGCATCAGTCCTTCCCGTGGTATGCAGTTCCTCATGAACTGCTCCAGTGTGGGTCCTTTCCATGGGGTGTGGTCCTTCAGGAGTGGATTGCTCCATCGTGGGTCTTCCCTGGGGTCACAAGTCCTGACAGAAACCTGCTCCAGCTTTGCTGTTTTGGTCTGCACTCTCCACAGGCCCACAGGTCCTGCCAGAGACCTGCTCCAGCACAGACTTCCTATGGGGTCACAATCTCATTTGGGCATCCACCTACTCCAGGGTGGGTTCCTCCACATACTACAGGTGGTTCTCCGCTCTCCCATGGACCTCCATAGGCTGCCAGGGGCACAGCTGCTTCACCATGGTCTGCCATGGGCTGCAGGGGAATCTCTGCTCCAGTGCCTAGAGCACTTCCTTCGCCTACTTCTGCACTGACCTTGGTGTCTGCAAGGCTGTTCCACTCACGTGTTCTTGCTTCCTCTCACCTGGCTGCTGTGGAGTGCAGCATTTTTTTCCCCCTTCCTAAATACGTTATCCCAGAGGTGCTACCACCGTCACTGATGGGCTCAGCCTTTGCCAGTGGCAGGTCCATCTTGGAGCCAGCTGGCATTGGCTCTCTTGGACTTAGGGGAAGCTTCTGGCAGCTTCTATAAGAAGTCACTTTGTAGCCTGCGTCCCTGGCCCCTGCTACCAAAACCTTGCCACACAAACTGTCCACCCCAAATTCAGGGCACTTCCAAGGATTTGTGTTACAAGTTTCCAGTTCTCTTCTGTTCCTGTCATTCCCTGTCCTGCTCCAGTCTCTTTTTTCTATTGTCTTCTCATCTGACCAACGTCTTGGCTCCTCTGCTGTCTCCTTTGCTTTCCTCTGTGGCTGTTCATTGCCTTTTCTCACCTCCTGCATGACACTGTCCCCATTTCCTTGCTAAGCTCTTTGTGATTACCCCATCCAACTTTTGGTCTGTGCTGGACACGCTCCTTTTGTCCAGTCCCATCCTCTCCTCTGGGAGAGCAGCCAGCACTCCCACAGTCACTACTTTGCATCAGCCCTCAGAACCTCAGGGCAGCTGCAGTACTAAGTTTTGTGGGATGTCAAATGTTTTCTTTATTTTGTTTTTATTGTACCTTGGTGATTTGCCGGTTTTCTCTGCTGTTTTGTTCAAGGTACTGGACGTATATTTTTTGGTACACAGATAGACCAGTGGCATTAGCTTCTTAAACTATCTGTAGCATTTTTTAAGATCATTTTTGTCAAGGACAAGTTGAGATTTTTGTGTGTGTGGTGCATTGTCATGTCCTAGTGAGAACTCCAGGCATGATGATGATGTCCTTGAGTGTCAGGTGTATGAGCTGAAGTGCGGGCTCTGGAACATGCAGAGGCTGTCAGAACATGCACCAAGTTTTCCAGCCGGTATTGCAGACTGTTGAGTTCACAGGTGGCTTCCTAGAAAACCACAGACTTGCTTTGGCAAACTTGGCACAGCATGTGGCACAGCTAGAGGTGTGCTTGGCTCCTGTGGTGCTGCTGAACTGCAGGTGTCCTTAAGTTTTCCCTCAGTGATAGATCATTCTTTCTTTGAGGGGGTTAACTATTCTGTAGGCTGTACATCTTCTGACTGTGTATCTTCTCCTCTACACCTGCACTGCACTGTAAAGTCACTTAAAAAACCCACCTAGCTTTCTCCATAGGGAATGTGTGGCAAATACCCTTTGCATTAAGGATATTTGTTAAATTCCTATTCAGCTATCTCATGGTATCCCTGAATTGCCCTTCTGTCAACAGTGAGCAGTTAGTTTGATTGGGCTGGTTGAGCATGTGCTTTTAGTGAGGGTGCCTAGCCATACCAGGACAGATTCAGAATTAAATTGTGATCGGTTGCCCAGCAAACACTAATAAGCTTAAAATCAAAGGAGAAGGTGCCAGTTTTATTACCCTCAGAGTTTATTGCCCTCCTGATTAAAATCTCAATCAATCCCGACCACCACCTGCATCTATAAACGTCCTGTAAGTATGATGTAAGGTGACTTGATCTGACTGGGAACGTGCACAGGGCAGGTGGTGCAGGCTGTTTGCACCAAGCACAAATGATATGTAGAGTTCAGCAGTTATTTTCTTTCTCTGATTATTATTTACATTTTTAGAATGACCTTGGGTGGGGAATGACTGCTCACTCAACCCCATATCCTTGCTTGCACTTCCACACAGGTTCTGTGGAAGTTCGCAATTGTAGATCTGCTTTGTGCTCTGGGCCATGGGACCTGAGTTACAAAAGGCTAGTGTTTCTGTAGTGTGAGGGGGCTGTACAAACTGATGCTCTTGGCCACCCTTCCCATGCAGGGAAAGAATGGGCTGCAGCATTTGGCTTGCAGTGGCATTGTGTGCTTGTGTCCAAAACACAAATCCTGCTAGCTCCTGCCTGAGTGTTTGAAAAGGGCAGAACATTGAGTCCTGCCCTGCTTCATGGGCTTGACTGTGTGTGATGAATTGGAGTCTGTGCTGGCAAAATGTAAATTGCTTGTAATTATGACAAATCATGTGCAGTGCTCATACTGTGAACTACATGGCTTTTGTCCACTGCTGCTTATCCAGCTGCTTAAAAAGCTCTCCTGATAAAGTGTATGAAGCTCAGGAACAGCCTTCCAGGTTTGGTTATTCACATTTTGTTGAGGACACTGAAAATAATTTGGTCTGTTTGAAGAACTTGCTTCTATTCCCCAGAGTTTCTCCTGACGTGGGGGAGCAGGAGCTGGACTACAGGACAGGGAATGCTCAGCAGAAGAGCAAGATGAAAGCAAGTTTGGCTATTAAAAGGAACTCTGAGCATTGCTCCTGATCTGTGTCCTTGATAAAAATTCCTAGTGCTGTTCATCCTTCCAGTAACAGCTGCAGGCATGTAATTTCTCCTCTTTCTGTATTACTGAACAATCTGTCTTTCTGCTTTTTTTGGTTATGCATTTTCTGCAGTAAGGAGTGGTTTCATCTATCTATTTTGTTTCAGCAAATGCTAAAAAGTGTGCATGCACAAGAGAGCAATCTGTGTGTTACTTTACCTTGCGTGAGCACAGAATGGCACGCACAGAAGTAACTGCTGGGATGAATTGCTGTTCTTTCCTGTGCACTGTTTTACTTCGGTTTATGGTCAATGCTCTCAGCATGTGGCAGTCATGTTTACAGAGTACCACTGAGTCAAATAGCCTAGCTGGATACTTTAAAATGTTGGATACCTTCATAGCCACAGGTATTTGGAGCTGTAATTGCTCAGGTAAGAGTGCTGCAGTTTGTGGAGCAGAGAATTTGATCCTCCCTTCCAAGTACAGTGCCGCCTGTCTCAGTTAGGCATGCTGTCTGCCCATGTCAAGGGGAGTCCCAACCCACTGTTTGGTACAAATCCTAGCTGAAGTAGGTGGGATCCTCTGGCACAGCAGGTCTAATCCAAAGCCAAGTTCTTCTCTGTTAAGACTCTTCTCTCTTCTGTCTTTTAGCATCAAGATGGTGCTGATGTGGACCAGCGGGGACACGTTCAAGACTGTTTACTTCATCCTGAATCAGGCCCCTTTCCAGTTCTCCATCTGTGGACTCCTGCAGGTTTTTGTGGACATCACTATCCTGTTGCAGGTTTACTTGTACAGCCACTACCCTCAGAAGCCTGTGTCCCACACTGCACACCCAGCCAGCACCAAGGCTCTGTGAGGAACTTGGCTGGACAGGTTGCAGGTCAGCAGTCAGCCATGGGATCTTCTTCCACTTGTAAATACTCCTGTGTTGCCGAGTTGAAAGCAGAAATGAGAACAAGGATGCAAAATTTGGCTGCACTTCCATCTCGGGAGGTTCTGTGTTAAATAACTTGCTCGCTCTGTTTTCAGACTTAGCTGTACAGAACTGTTTCTTGGTGGGGGGAGGGGCACTTTATTTTTGCATACGTACCTATGAGCCTTATCAATTCACAAATGTTTGTATATTTAATCACAAGGGCTGGATGGTTTGTGGTTTTAATGCTATTTAAAAATGTTACTCCACAGAAATTATAGGATATTTTGTCTGAAACTTCTACCTATTTATATATAATATAAAGTCTGTATATTGGTGGGAAATTTGTGGCATATACTAGCATTCAGTATCTCCACGATGGAGGAAGAAGTATTGAAGAGCAATCCAGGAGCTTTCTCTTTTCTCTTTAAGGGTGTCCGGTGAGCAGAGAAGGTGGGGGTGGGAGGCCCTGCAAAGAGGTGAGCAGCCAGAAATGAGCTGGCCACAGAGGGTGTAAAGCTGAAGAGTGAGCACGTGTTCACTCTCCCTGCAGGACACATGGAGGACATGATGGAGGGGGTCTGATGGTGCTGGAGCCATGTCTAGAGCTGGCACAGCCAGTCAAGCATCCAGGCAAAAGGAGGAGGCAGCAGGAGACTGCAGGGAACTTAGGTAGTCGTGCTTTGAAACCATAGAGTGTGGGAATAGCCTGCCCTGCACTTGTGGGGCAGCCCATGCAGCTGTGCACAGGACAGACCTGGCCTGTGGGGTGTCTTTCCCAAACCAAGGGGCCAGCAGATGGGTGTTGCCAGTATTGTCAAGCAAGTATTTCTAGATGGTGACTGAGCCACAAAGATAGAAGCAGGTCCACTTTCGTTGGCTCACAAATGAAAAAGTTTGAGACAAAGAAAAAGCTGTATCCCCTGGAGTAGGACCAGCATCTGACAGCTTGATTTGTTGAGGCTGAGATTCGTGTTCATGTTGTTCAATGCCAAACAAGAACCAGGTTATGTTTTGGGGTGTTTACTGCATTGGCCCAACAAGGAAGGAGTCCATGTTTTCCTTTTACTGCTGTGAACTTTTAGGCTCTTAAAGAAGAGATTCTTCTCTTTTAGAAGAACCAGCAGCCTGTACTTACAGGGACTGAGAAAGCCGAAAGAGCAGAGTTTATGTAGATGTTGTCTCTAAAGGCTGTTTGCCAGCACAGGTCACTGTGCTGTGTCCGTGACGTGCAGCTGCTGGTGGTGTGGCCCCGTGGGGGCTGTGACCAAGCCCCTGCGCTCCTGTTGTGATGCTGCTGTCATGAAACTGCCCCGGCTGATGGGAGGAGGCCATAGCAGGGCCATCGGTCCAGGAACAGCACTGCCTGTGCTGCTTCCTTCATGAGGCTTCCTCCCTCTGCTGGGTGAGTCCTGTCTGACCACAGGCAAAGCATTGGACAGATTTTTCAGAATCATTTTTTCTCTAAGAATAGCACAAGAGCTTATGTTTTCTTACCAGTGGCAGCAAGTCTGAGGTTTGATAACTTCAGTGTATAAGTCAGATACTTCCCCTACTGTGCTTTCTTTGGGAACCTCACAATTTGCATCTGGACTGTCTTCATCAGTGGCAACCTGTCCAGTGGAGGGGAATCACACTGTGCCCAGGCACTGACTCCATGCTCTTTGTTCGATACCATACTCTTCTAGGCCTGAAGTGACCTTACAAAGACAATGTACTCAGCATGGCAGACTATGAATGTTTTGTTCCTCTCTTTTCTCCAGTGTTCTGGTTGTGTTACAGGAACATCTGGGCTTTTGTCTTTTTTAATTGAAAACTTAACAACTGGCTTCTCCGGTATGCTGCTTTAATGAGGGTTGTATTTCTACTGTTTGAAAACAAACACTTTCTTGTGTGTTTTAAGGGTCTGAAGGGTTTTTTTTAATAACTTGTAATGGTAAGATTTTTGTATTTGGTGGTCTTTTTCTAATATTCTGCAAAGTGGGGATGTAAGAAATTAATGGTTTGTAAGAAACATACTTCTGTATGTTATAGCTTCACCTGGGAGTGCACACTTTTTGGCCACCTCTTTGGCTTTGAACTGCAGATATTACTGAAGATAAAAAAAATTGTTTTTTCCATTTGGGATTCTTCCTTGTGCGGATTCTTGAGTCTGTCATCAGTACTCAAACCAGCAAGCTCTGCAGACCAGTCTCATTTACACTAGAACAGCAAATGCTGGAAGAGAAGCCAGTGAAACCATGTCCAAGTCATCTTCTGTATGTGGCATTTAGCAAGTAGGACTCTTGGCCAGGAACTCTAGAACTTCTTGCAAGGTACTTTAGGGACAAAGTGTTACAGAACTTCTGTTTCATTCTCTGCTTGTCAGAAAGTATCTGTTTCAATGATCACCTCAGAGAATGAGAAATTGATTACTTTAAATACATCTCTTTGAATGTATGACACATTTCATGGAATTTATTTTTTCTGTCAGTTGCAATGTTTTTTTAAATAAAAATTACCTATTATATATAAATTGAAGTGTTGCTTTGTTTTGTTCAAGTACAAAATGCGTGCTTCTTAGCTCTTATTATAATTCATCCTGTCAGGAGCATTGTTGATAGGAATAATTAGTGTGCTTTTTCCTTCTGATGAGTGGGTAAGCACAAGGCATAAATTGTCCTGAAGTCATGATGCACAACAGGGATTCTGGATTTCTGTCCCCTGCTCTTCCATACATACTTAACCCTCGGGACCACGTAACTTCTTTGTGTTTGCAATGCTTGCAGTAAAAACCAAATTACTAACAGATTGTTGCATAGCTTTTAAAGAACCCCGTGTCATGCAAACTGCGGAATGAGGTGGAAGATGGGACGCAGATGAGGGATGTGCTCCTGGCAGCCTCTGCACAGAAGATGAGGATACTGAGTCTGTCATCTCATGGCCAACTACTGCCCCAGGAGAAGTCTTGGCCACCCTCCCTGTTCATTCTGGATGGGAAAACAAGCCAAGACTGTCAGGAGCAGCCTTGTAGCTGCTGTGCATCTCCTGGATCCTGCCAGGCTGCTGATCAGGATGCTGGGCTGCTCTGGCACAGGGAGGTGGTTCGCTATTGCTGTGTGCAATGGCTGCAGGAGCTGGAGAAGGGGAGATGGGGAGGAGAGAGGGCTGGAGGTACAGGAGAGAGGGTTGGGAAGGGTGGGAGGAGAGATGTGGGAGAGACAGCTTGCTGAAGTAAGGGGCTAAAGGGAGATACTCCTGAAGGAAAACCAAAATCTGAAGGGTAAAGGTAGGTAAACCAGTGAAGTGGGGCAGGGAGGAGGAGGAATGTGAGGGTGGGGAGTTAGACCCTGCCTGCTCCGTTGCAGTCAGCTGGCAGTGGAGACCCAAGCAGTTCTCACAGCAGCCGAGCCTGCTCAGCACTTGCAGTGCTGCACCTTCTCTCCCAGAGAGTGCTGGTGTTATTGGCTGCTGCTTTGGCATTCACTGTGCGGAAGACAATGGTGGGGCTGGCCCTAAAGGAAACAGTGGGGAACCCCATCTCTGGGTGCCGCAGCAGCCCAGCCCGTGTCCTGCTGGATGCTGCAGCGCTGCCCCAGGCTTCCCTCAGGGGAAATCTCTCCCTCTGCTATGCGTGGCAGGCAGTGGTCTGCACTGTGGCTCCATGGAGGGAGAAATGTCATGGTTAGATGTTTGAGATGCATGCAGTTGGGTGCAATTAAAAACATTTTAAGACGTAAAATAAAACTCACATTTGGTACTGGGTATTAAAGCAAAAGTTGACCCACAGGTTCTGTTTTTTAAATCTGATAGTGCTCCTTATCTTAAGCTTGAGAGCCAAGCAGGCTTCAAGGACCTGACTGACAACTGTAGCTTTGCTGGAGGCTTTCTGTAAGAAAGAAAACATCAATATGTAAGTCAACAGTGTGCCAGTAAATAAACACTGCCTGGATACCTGTGCCAACAGCAGTAAATAAGAGATGGGGACTAGAACACAATGTGAGGTTCACCCTGGAGCAGGGGCAGGTCTTCCTGTAAACAACCATCTAAAGCAGCCAGTCCCAAGTGGATGTCAGCGTCTAGAAATGCACTGACAGCAAACACAGCATTTCAGACCCCCGTCCTGCCCTTCTGTGTCTGGCTTGCGTGCATTTGGCTCTGATACATGCCGGCTGGGAGACTGAGGGGCTTTGCTCAGCCTCAGATGGGCCAGCAGAACCATGCTGGATTTCTCTGCCTCTCAGCCCCTTCCATGCACCTCTCTCCCATGCCAAGGCTTCACAGTCCTCTAAGGCTCTGGCTTGTAGGTGCCAAGGGGAAGGCCGAGGATGCTTTGCCCCTGAAGCATCTGCTGTGAGGCTGCCATAACCTGCACCTATTCTGGCCTCAGCAGTGTGGGACAGCAGCCTCTGTCTGGCTTACAGCTGAGCTGTGGTGACACCAGTGTCACATATTTCTTACCATTAGTGCTTTTTCTTAACTGAGGCTGCTGTGAGGTAGGAGGTGGCTGTGCACATGCCTTGTATGAGCTGTTAGACTTTGTGCCATTCCTTTAACTCTGTCCCTTTACCAGGTAAGACAACCTTAATTCTCCTAAGTTACGGTTTTCATGACTGTTGTTGCCAGCTGCCAGAATTTGTAGGTCCAGGTCCACGCATGCTGGCACCAAGGTGGACATGTAGAAGAGGTAGCTTTGCTCATATGTTTCTAGTCTTTGTCCCATATGAGAGAGAAATACTTTTTTCCTTGAGGCAAAACTAATGTGCTACGATCGTGAAGCACTAAGTTGTTCAAAGAAACAGGTAGAACTACCTGCTGGCACTGGTGTGCCTACAGACAGCAGTGTGGCATTTATTACAGTGAGAGATAAATTGCCTTAAAATGATCTGTGTGCTGTGGCAAAGAAAACCAACCACCATACAAAAAAACCCCAACATTCTCCAGCAGCTGATCAAAAGTAGTAAGCATCACCCATAACAACAGCTGCCCTGGGTGAAATTCATTCTCCTCCGAGTGTCTTTTATGTCTGGCAATGTGTGCATCACAACTTTATACAGCTTCTAAAAATAATTTGTTTAAAAGGTTCCTGGTTTATATTTGTTTCCTCATCTGTCATCCCAATAGATGAGATGAAACTTTATTAAAAGCCAGGCTTTGACTAGGAGACATAATGAGTGGGTTTTGTTACTTTATTAAAACTCTGTGCGTGCTGGAATTAATTTTGTGCCTTTTGAAAAATACAAAGAACTCACTATTGTAGAACAATAGCAACTTGATGGAGAGCAGTAATAATCTGGTGTATGTCATCAATCTGTTTTTCCACACAGCTGCTGAGCTGCAGTTTTCTGTCCCAGTGCTAGTTTTTTTCATGCTGCAAGGCCAAAAGCTGCATTGATTCATGGTTATTTGCTAGCACTGCAAGTGTGACACTCTTTGTTCTGCAAGGATGTCTACTCCAATGTGGCTTTTCTAGTAGTAAGGTAAGGGTGCTTGCAGTTTGTGGGCTTCACCACCTTGAGGAGATGCATTCTGCACCCTCTATGCACACTACCTGTGGTCACTTCATTCTCATTGGAGATGGAGCATGAAACACACCTGGTGTGCATGAACCAAATCACCATGAGGAGTGAACTTGTGAGTGCACCTAGTAAGTCTGTCGGGTGCCACCTCAAGACTGAGCACCTGAATGCCACCAGAAGAGGCAGTGCTGCCCCTCAGCACCACGCCACACTGTCCCCCTGCCACTGCTCCCTTTGCTGGTTTGCAATCACCTGCCTGCAAAGTTGTATCCCTGATGTCACACCTTAATAACCCTTAATGAAAGAAATGCCTACATTAGGAATAAAAAATCCAATAAAATTAAAGTCTTTCATGAGTCACAGCAACCCAGTGCTGGCTTTGCTTTGCCAGCAGTCTGAGTCAGCCCAGGCACCAGCCACCAGCCCTTGGCCCTCCTCTCCGGCACAAGGAGGGGATGTGTTCCCAGTGCTGCTGGGCCGTGAAGGATGGGCAGAGCCCTGGCATGGGCACCTGTGTTTGGTGTGCCTGCAGTTCAGTACAGCTGGGGCTTTGCTGACCCAGGTGCATCCTGCAGGGTAGGGGGGCTCAGTTTTGCTGCCTCCATCTCCTGCAGTCTCAGCAGCAAGTAACACGCGTTACTTCACATCAGCACGGCAAAACACCACCTGCCCCCACACCCAAATCACCAGACACAAACAGTCAGCAACAAAGCTTTTAACTTTTATTAAAATAAAGTGTAACCTTTCAATTTCCCTTGCTTCATTCCTATAAGGAATGGCTTAATATGAGAGTTTGCTAATGTGAGGATTGGTTTCACGACATATGCTGAGGCAAAAAATCTCCAAACAACAGAGCAAGACAAATCCCATCTTCAGCATACCAGGTTTTGTTCCCTTCCTGGCAGGAGGAGAATATGGAGGGTGACACTGCATGGCTTCAGTACAAATAGGGGTGTAGGTACAAGAGAGTGTTGGATTCCATCTCCCTCCATTCCCTGATCACATCGGACCTGTAGGAGCACTGAAAGACCCACAGAGCATCCTGACTTGGACCAGCTACACAGCTCCTCCAGGGTGGGGGCTGGAAAGCTCATGCATGGGGCTGGCATCAGTAAGCAAAATGCAGATGCCACCATGAGATTTATTTTCGCTTTAAATTGACTTAAGTCCTTTGAGAATCCGGAAGAAAGGCCAGAACACTTGTTCTAATGACAGGATTGTCTTTTTCTTAGTAGGAGGGCAAAACCAAAAGGCTACTCCTAACACAGAGCACAGCTGCTGCACTGCAGCTTGGGCCAGAGCCCACTGAGGGTCTCTCGCTGGCTTCACTGGGTTTGGAATACTCCTCTACTCCTGTTTGCACACGGCTGCACTCAGTGCAGCCACCACCACTGAGGAAGACTATGCAGAGCTGGGAGTCACTGCTGGTTTAACATCACCCTCCCCTTCTTGGGCTACATGTAGTTCAGATTGGTTCAGTTGCCTGTTAAACACATTTCTTCATACATGAGAGATGGAAATAGTTAACAGAAAATGGAGGAACATCATAATTTTTAATGATATTTGTTATATTAGACTGTTAGCAAAGGAAAAAAACCCAAGTTAACATTCAGTCCCACAGTCAGAAAGATTTTTTTTGTATGTATATTTCTGTCATGGGGCTAAGATACAAAGCTTAGGATGGTAAATATGCATCTCTACTAAATAATGCAAACTGTGCTCACACAATTCAGAGCTGGCAGCTCTGGCTGTGCTGCCTCATCTGTAGAAGACAGAACCAAGCCCCTGGTAAAGCTGAAGGGATGCTTCTGCCCTTCTTTTGCCATCTCCCCTTGGCTTGTCTGAGGTTTGTGTTCCTTGCTGGGGCTGCCAAAACAAACGTGCTGTGGGGTGTTGCAGCACGGGGAGCCCCTCGCTCAGCCCCTCGCACAGAGAGTGCCACCGAGCAGGGCAGGGAGGAGGTGGCACGCTGGTTGCTCTGCTGTGTGGCACCTGCCACAGGCTGTGCTTCACATTACATTCTGCTGGCGGGCTACCTTCAATGGCTGCTCCTTGGGCGTACCCAAAAATACTTGCTCAATAGAAAAGAAAAGCCCTAAGAAAAGCAATGGAGCAGAGCTGTACTTGGTAGAATTTCTAGGGGTACTTTTAAGAGGTCCCTTAAGATCAGAAGTTGGTCTTTAGAGAAACCTTGTGTGTGTCTGCCCCTCATTTATGCAGTTCATGGGGTTCTTCTTGCAGAACTGACCTCCCCTGTCCACTGCTTCTTGTGCTGCCAACAGATGTCCTCAGCTGTTCAGTGTCAAGAACTTCTCTTGGCTTACTGGTCCACCAAAAGCAGACCCTCCTGCCCACCGGCACTTGGTGGGAATGTGGCACTGAGCCCCCTTGTACTGTCACCACCTGGGAGCTCAGTGTTCTCTTGCCGCTGGCGCACCTGCCTGCTGGCTACTCGCTGCTGCTGCTCCTTCAGCTCGCTGTAGGAACGGGAAAAGGTATGAAAGATGGACGTGACCGGGAAAGCCATCAGCAAGATCCCACTCAAGATACTGCTCAGGGCTACCACCTGTCCGGGGATGCTACGAGGCACCATGTCCCCGTAGCCAACAGTTGTCATGGAGATCACAGCCCACCAGTAACTGGAGGGGACGCTGGTGAACTCTTGCTTGGCTCCCAGTTCGCTCTCAGCCAAGTACACCAGCGGCGAGAAGAGGGCCATGGCGACGCAGAGGAAGAGCAGGAGCAGCCCGAACTCGCGGGTGCAGCGGCGCACGGTGAGCCCCAGCGTCTGCAGCCCCAGCGAGTGCCGCGCCAGCCGCATCACGTACAGGATGCGCAGCGCCCGCAGGAAGCGCAGCACCAGCCCCACTCGCTCCAGGTACTTGTTCCCAGCTCCCCCGCCAGGCTTGCTGCTGTTTTTTGTGGAAACCACATCCACAATGAGAGAGATGTAGAAAGGCAGAATGGCCAGGATGTCGATGATGTTGAGCGGGGTTTTCAGGAAAGCACACTTGTTTTCTGCCTGGATGGATCGCAGCAGGAACTCAAAGGAAAACCATGCCACACACACCGTCTCCAGCACAAAGATGTCATAGCACTTTTGTGAGCATTCACCCTGGGGAGAAGAGGAGCGGGAAACATAAAAGGGGGAAGAAACAGATTTAGCCAGGGCATGAAACAAAGAAATAGAGTGTCACTTCTTTAATAAAAACATTACGTGAAATTGATATGAACTGCGATGTACGGAAGCAAAATCATGGGTGCTGAGAGGTATTTAAACCAGAGGCCACATGTTTGGCTCCAGGACAGGTCAGGCTATATGTTTGACTACAGGACAGGTCATCAATGCTTTGGAGTGTCCCAAAGCTGCCAAGAACTTGGTGTGATCTTACCAGCTGTTGGCCAGAGAAGCTACTGCTAAAAGGCCAGGGGCTCACACTTCATTTCTTAGCAAGACTTTAACACCTTTTAAAAAAGATTAATACAGGATTCATGGATTGTAAGAAATGTGTGCTCCTTTCTTCCCTTCCTGATCAATAATAAATTGCTTACTAATGGCTCATAAACACCTACAGCATTTTAAGTGATATGCTTGGAGTTATCTATAATCTATTATTCACTAAATACAGTATGTATTTATATTCCAGTGAACATTTATTAACACTGTACCCCTACAGTCAAAAGCTTATATGAAGTGCTGAGAAATGTAGGCATTTCTAAAAGAAAAAATACCAGAGGACAGAGTGGGGTATGGAGAGGTTAAGTGTTTTTAGTTACTTCACCTGTAACAACTAGTGACCACAATGCCTTCCCCAAGCTTTCTGAGGCACTGGAAGCAGTGCTCTTCCCAGCAGGCTCACTTGGTGGCAAATAAAGAGAGCTCTGGCTCTTTGGTTACAATGCTTGTAAACAAGTCAGCCTCAGTGCACAGCAAAGGCAATAAACAATAATGCTGGTGATGGCCACTCTTCGGTTGTTAATACTGTGGCAATTCTCTGCTACAGCACAGTTGGTACCTCCAGCTGCATAATAAACAACTTCTCTAAATAAACAGATTTTGATGTGGACAATTACAGGGCTTGCGCTATATCCTCTGTAAATGCTCATATAAAAGTGTGAGTGCTCTGGGGGCTTCGTGTGGAAGGCAAGTGTATATTTATTTAAGGGAAGTGTACATTTATTCAGTGTGCCAGTTTGAACAGTTTGTGAAAATTCTTTTAAGGAGTCCATCCATGCTAGTGGGGTGTGTGACTCCCGCTGGTTCAACAGGTATTAGGTCCCAGTGCCCAACCTTGTTTTACTTGCCTATGCCAAATTATAGCAATAAAACATCAGCTGAGAATCACAGCAAGGCTGTTTCAAGCTGGTCCCCATTTCACCACTGGAGAAGCTGAGAACCTGGCACATCTATTAGCAGTTCTGCCCACATACTCAGCCACAGGAGTCTTTAGCTCCAAAGAGCCAAGTACATTTTTACTGCACAGCACCACATCCTAACTTCATCCCTCTCGAAGGGTGTATGCACAGGCTTTTTCCCTGTTGGGAAAGAAAGCAGCAAAAGACTGATGAGGCTTTTGCCCTCTTTGCTAACTGCAGCCTTCCCCAAAATGTTGTGGAGGGACTGGGTAAGTTTCAAGGGCTGTTGCACTGCCAGCAGTGAGCAGTGTCATCACACTGAATACAAAGTCTTGGGTTAGTTACCCCAACATGTTAACCAAAATGCTGAGGCACCCTGCACCTCTTACACTTAGGAAGAGATTGAGACAGTAACTAGAGAGACATCAACAGGAAAAACAGACGTGAAAATGAATTTATGGTCCTTGTAGTAACCTCAATAAGAAGTTGTAATGCCTTGTGTTTATGCATTTTTGTTTTGTATGCCACTTTCAATTGGCATATGATGTACCTCCCACTGTTTCCCAGGGGGTCATGCTGATATGGAGAGAAAAATTACTTATCCCATTGAAATTACTGTCAAGATTTTAAGCATATTGCAGGGTGGAATGATAATCTTATTTTACTAGTAGCTCACACAGACTGTCTTTAAATTCCTAATTTTGATAGGTGTGAACACTAGGAGCTTAATTTATAACTGCCTCACCAAACTAATTTGGTCATAAGTATTTTTGTCACAATCATAATACATAGGACATAAGAGTTTGTTTCTAGGAGCTTTCCTCCTATCACAGCATAATTAAGCTGTCGGGCTCTCCTATCAAATACAGAATCAAGATGCTCTCACACCACAGCACAAATCTGGCTCTGTGAGCCAGGGTCAAAGCTCACAAAGTCAGTGGAAGGACTCTGCCTGTACCACTGTAACTTCTCTCCTTATGACCCAGACACCAGCCAGCAGACCAGTATTGTCCCAGAGCTCTGCTGCCTGGGAATCTCTCATCAGGATATGCTTGATCTCACACCTAAGGGCAATAGCTGAAGGTGATTTGCAGCTCTTCATCCTATCCTTGCAGGTGACCAAAAGGATCAGTTTGAGGTGTTAGGACGACAACCCAGAGAAGAATAGCTATGGCTTGGGCAAAGCAACAGCAACGACAAGATAAATACCCAAATGTGCAAATTTGCTTTCTGTGACAGATGCACCATTACCTGGACCACCGCCTGTGGAAACTCAGGTACATCTTGCCTTAAGAGCCCTATCTGACAGGAAGTGTTCTGGATTCTGATGTACAAGTACAGGTATTTCGTGCCACTAAAAGTTTTAGGCAAATCAGTGATGCCTATGGAGAATTTAGCCTTAAAATAAACCTACAAGGTCGCTAAGGTGATTAATAGCTAATTTGGCACCTAATTCCCTCAGCGCTTTCTATTAGCTGCATATGGAGAGGAGACTCTCGGAAGTGCTTTTGTGTGTGAGTTTTGGTGTAGGAGAAAACAGGAGAGAAGATTGTTCCTCACTAATGGGCTACCAGTGAAGATGACTTTCGGAAGACTCTGTCTGCTCTCCCACACTCTGACATGTTTATCTTGTGTAGGTTCACAGACCTAAAGCACTGCTTTTTCTGTCTTCAATCTTCCTGCAGAACTACATCCCAAACGCAAGTGTGGGAGAAGCCTGGCAACCTTTGTTCAGCCAAGCTCGAGAAGCTTGGTGGAATCTGAAGCTCGGATAATCCAACGCTGCAGAACCAAGCTGCATCTTTGCCCATCAAGATAATGAGGAACTGAAATTTCCTCCATCCAGAGTCATTGCTGGGCCTTGGCTTTTTTCCACTCTTCCCACTCTCCACAGCTGACAACCAATGTGAAAGTCGTAATGTTTACTTTCAGCAGAGTGGAGTGATAATGCTCTGCTACACAGAGTTCACTTCAACGGAATGAAACAACCTCCCCTTCCAGCTAATGCATAATTATCTCCAGCAAAGTGCTGGTCTTGCTCTGTATCCTTATTAACCTATCACCATCTGACCAAGCCAGACTCTGTCCAAAGGCTGTCCTGAGAATAAGAGGGTCTGAACAGGCTTTTAGAAAACAGATCTGTGTGTCAACCAACCTGCCAGATGTCTCTTTTTTTCACCGATTAAATGTCTTCCTGTCCCTTGGACCATGTTTCAGTATCATCTAGGTGAGACCTATTATTATCCTCACATGATATCAAAAACAGCAACAAGAAAAATGTATTTCATGCTCTTTGTTCTTTGCTTCTTTCAGCTGCAGCTGCTTTTCCTTGCAGGTGTTTTTCCTGCTTGACTACAGCATAGGTTAAGAAAAAAGAAAGGCACATTTTTGCTTTCTAAAACTTCTAACTATGTGTTCCAGTCCAACTGGATGCTGTAACTCTGCTTAGGCTTTTGAGGTTTTTCCATTCAAGAAAACAAAGCAAAAATTCTCAGAAAGGCACACACACAGATGGGAAAAAAAAAAATCAGGAATTAATCAGCCATTGAAACACAAGAAAAACAACTCCTAACAGAACAGGGCATCCTGCCCCAAATAGGTCTTCATCAAATCTGTATGTTCTCAAAGAAGATTGATCTATACCAACTTGTGTCCATAAACATGTCCATTAACAACTACACACTGCTTTTTACCTTTTATAAGCAAAACAGCCCTCCCTCGTACCAACGAACCAAATTTCTTCACCCTGTAATCTAATGGATACATTTTTATCACTACTTTTCCATATTTAGACTGATGAAACTGATCCACAGGGAAAACAGTTGTTCTTTACAAGGTGTGTGTATTTATTTATCTGTGTACATTTGTTTCTTTATTTCTTTCAAACAGTGAGTAGTGGTTTTTTTTTCCTGAAAAAATTACTTGAGTATGGGAAAATATCTGCAGTTGCACAGGATTTGGGGGCTATATACTAATGTCAACACAGGTCACAAGGAAAGAAAGTAAGAAAGGCTTCAGTGAGTAATTCTGCACAATCAAATTAAAATGAGTTTCCTTAGGACCTATAGAAATTTGCTGTCAAAAAGCCAACCACAGCATCTTTTGTTCTGGAGAAACGTTTTCTTTGCCAAAAGTTCCTTTGGCCAAAGGAAAATTACAAAAGTAAAAAATGGTGTCACTGGAGTTCAAATCCATCTGTATTCATTGTTCTGTATGGCCTGTCTAAAAGTTGCAGACGTCTTTCAGAAACATTTTGGTTTGGCTTGGCAGAGTCTATTTCACTTGTACTTCCCTGTACTGAACCTCAGAAAAATTCTCCACTGTGTGTTGTGTGACTTCTTGGCCCTGCCTTTGTCCTCTGGTCTCCTGACAAGAAATTGTGATTCTTCCTTAGATTCTCACAGACTTTGACGCCATCTTCTAATCCCTCTGCATTGGAAGATGTCAAAAGCCAGATCACCTCTAACTGCCCTAGTTCTTTTGTTGTTTTCCATGCACTTTTTTTAAGGTCAGCAGCTCCACAGCACTTTCAGGGAAGAAGTTTCAATGCTGCCCACTTTGGCCCTGTAGTGAGATTTCCCTTGCTGTCAAATCTATATGTTATGAAAAAAAGAAACCTCAACATGAGAGATACTGCATACAAAAGTACTTACATAAGCTTGAAAATCATGACATTTCTAAAATGATGTTTCTGTTCGTGTCCACCAGCCCCTAGTTACTTGAGCCTTTTGGGTCACACATTTCAAGCGCTTCTCGGCGCACATCAGATCAAACTCTTTTTTAATAACAATGTGGAACTTGAAATTCTGATGCAACTGAGATCTCAGCATCAGAGATCCATGTTAAGAGACCTGCAAAGTCCCTGAGGCTGCTGACAAGTCTGCCTACAGTCCCCAGTCCAGAGGCTCAGGGTGTTCCCCTTGGATTTGGGTAGGAGGCTGAGCCGCCTGTTTCAATGAACATCTGCAGGGTGACTCAGAGGACAGACACTGCTCCACTACCAATTATTCACCAGGCCAACACTTGGAGCCTCTGCTGAGCTTCGGAGACACCCAGCTCCTACTCCTATGAGGGCAGGGTGGAAGCTTGCACCTGGCTCTGTCCCATTGTGTGGGAGCGTCTGGAACACTGGGTATTGGGTCATTTGCCCCCTCCTGTCATTGTAAAATGAAGACGCTTTCCCTGAGAAAAATTCCAGCAAAAGAGCAACATTCCCAGAAACATGCCTCACCAACGAAACCCAAAGATATTGCTCATGCTGGCACTTTCTGATGAAAGGCAATTTTCTGATGAAAAGTGATTTTCTGGTGAAAGCATCCAGATAATTTTCGCAGCAGGGATGAGTGCACGACTCCTGCGATGTGACCTACCTTGGAAGGGCAGCATCCCACCCTGCCCGGGGGCACAGGCACGCTCCTCTGGCCCTGACCACCCACAGACACGGTGATTGTAACTCAGCGCCTCTGCCATTAACGCCGGGGTCAGGCTGAACTTGCAGTCGGCCTGCTCCGAATATTTCCTTGTGCTCCCGAACAAAGATGATTCAGATAACTGCACAGCCTGTCCTCAAAGCTGGCTGGCTGTGAAGTCGAAGTAACAGTTTCTGTTTTTAAAGGCACCGAAGGGCCATGAAAGTGTCTTCTGCTTCTTGCTGTCCACACTTTGATCTGCAACTCGAGCTTAGTTCGTGCTTCATCTTCAGCCCAGCTGCCAGCAAAGGTAACCTGTGCCTTCCGAGGGGAGGGCTGATGCTAACTTTGTGCAGCCCTGTCACGGACACAAGATAGCTCTCGTACAACTTGTCTTTGTTGAGCAGAAAGGGCAAGGAGGTGGGCAGGAGCTACACCTGCTTATCTCTCTGGATTCCCTTTGATCCTGAGACAGCACAGCCCCAAATCACCACTTCTCAAAAGCCCTCAGCCTGTCATTTTTATCCTGCCAGTGAAGCTGCAAAATAAACATGGAACACCAACAGGAACAAGGGAGATGCCAAAAGACTGTGGCAACTGCTAGAAGGTAACTGCGGGGTGTGCTGAAATACCCAGCCAGAGTCTAATCAGCTTGTGGAATTGCAAGCTGCGCTGTTCACTTGCAGTCACACAGCCAAGGGGTTACTGAGATACCTGCATGTGCCTGTCATTTGTCTCAAATTGCTCCTCTGACCTGTAACTGTGAAGCCAGATGGCTGTGTTCATGGAAAGCTCGGAAAAGGGTCTGGGAGTCAATGAGAGCGAACCCCACATGAGGACTTTACCTATGACCACCCTTGCAGACTAAAGAGAGAGGAGACAGGAGGCACTTCTGATCCAGGAGGCTGCAGAGGGAACCAGCTGTGTTTCCTTGCCCAATCCACAAGCAGCTGCTGCTTTGGGCCATCTCAGCCCCAAACTGTACAACCAAAATTAGACACTGTAAGTAGGCCTCGGGTTCCTAAGCCATAAATACTGAGCTTGGAGACCTGTTTAACTGACACCTTTTTCCCTGGAAATGCTATAGACGTCTTAACAGCTGACTGCATGGACCTGGCATATGCATCTGAATTGTGGAGAAAGACACAGACACGAGGGATTCAATCACCTACCTACCAGGCAAGACTGTTACTGTGGTCCTAAGGCTTTCTTCCATTTCCCTGCCTGTTTCACGTAATGTGAAGATATATTCTTTGGTCCACCATCCTGCCTCCTTTTTCCCCAGTAGAGTTGTTGGGAAGAATGGAAAGCAGGTGAGTGTACAGATGCACAAAATGCCATCTCATTAATACCTTCTTCTGAACTAGCTCTCCTCATGCCTGCACCCGTTTTCAGCACACATTTCTCCAAAAGCAACAGTATTCATAAGAGGGAAAAAAATGCTATCTGGCTCTGCTTTATGCTTATGCTATTATGCTCTGCTTTGCTTTAAGCAACCAAAACCTAAAATCAACAAGAAGCAGGGAACACAGAAAGAACAAAACAGACCATAAAACACCTATGAAACAGAATACCATCAACTTGCCTGATTTTCAGATGTCTACCAGGAACAGCACAGCACCTCATCCACAGAGACTGGGGGAGGTGTCAAGACATCCAATGTCTTAAAGCTCCCCAGACTGTGACCGTGGCTGGGAGCAGCTTGAGGAAAAAGTAGGAGCTCCAGCAGGCAGCTGCTCCTATCTCCCACTCTGATCACACCACACCCAGGAGTGAGGGGCTATACTGTAACATAAGGAGGAGCGATATACCCTGGGTAACATTTTCTGCAGATGTGGTCCAAGAGTGGCTGGGAAGGGCAACACCATCAGCTGAGTAACTGCAATCAGCAGGAGAGGTAGGAGGGTGAAGGGAAAAGACCTTACATGCCCGGTCTGTACTGGCTGTGTGCAAAGGGAACCTGTTGCTAATTGACAGGACAGTGTTGGCCAGAGAAGAAACAGCTACACCAGCTTTCAGAACCTGGACTCTAGAAGACACACGAGGTTCCAAAAAAGATCCCCTGCAAGAACAGGGAAGACCAGAAAGCTTTTAAGAGGAAACTTTTCAGTTTCTAGGGTTGGTGGTGTGATGTAGTTCCCATGAGAACAGGGGTCTGTGCTCATCTCAGAGGACCCCTCAGAGTCCTACCTGCCCATAAGGTTCAGCTGGCAAAGGAAATGATCTCCTGGTGCTGCTGGAGTTGGCCCTTGGGGTCTGAGATCCCCACCTGACTGGTCCACAGCTTTTGTCCGTGTATTAATGTAAGACAACCAGGCTATTACTAATATTTAGAGAATTACAACCTATATGTACAAGAATAGATTTACTGCCATTTGCTAGAACACATATTCTAAATTAAAATACTACTTCTGTACCTGGGGTCTGCTTTGTCAATTTTACAACCACTCAGTGCCACTGGGAAATTGTCTGAAGACAAATAGCTACACAGGAAGATACAGGTCCAGGAGAACAAGTATTGTATTTGAAACTCATCAACTCCTGTGGCATTCAAGGCAGGATTTCACAGACCAGAGCCCACATGGCTTGCTTGTCTTTGCCCTGCGGCTGACCCCTCTGTGGGAAACACCCGTGGGTGACACAGGGATCCAGGTGTGCCCATGATTCCTGCGCAGCCTGCTGTGCTTGGACCAGGCACAACCTACCCAGCCTGGCCTCAGGGACAGCTCAGCACAGAAGATCTGTTAATCAGTCACTGCCACCGACAGAGGCAGGAAGGCAGGAAAAAGAATGATGATTTCACCAACTGAAGGTGTCCTCCAAAGAACAGCTTCAATTTAGAAACACCGATGTTCTTAGTATTTCTGACTAAAATTAACCTGGAATTTTCTATTTCCAGATTTACAGAATGTTTTTCTTGGGTTTGGCCCATTTTTTCACTGAAATTTAAAGTAAAAATCCCCAAGAGAATAATGAGCACCAGGAGTCTCCTTGCTGACAAGCTGATGCTTTGAGAGGCCACCTAAAAACAGAGACTAGACAAGAATAAGAGAATAAAGGTAGGTATTTATTTGAAGGGCCTTCAGGGTATCCCCTGGGCAGCCAGAGGCTACTGCCAAGATGGACCCCAAGGTGGACGACAGGTCAAGAGCTCTTCACACTTTTATAAGTTTAGTTCATTTGCATATCGGGGTTAATTCTCCAATTAAAGCTTCAGTTAATGATGTCATTTCCCCAGGCTTGCCCCCCCCACCCCCTTTCAGAGGCTTTGGTTTACATTTTGGGCCTAGGATGGTCAGAGTGTCCTTGGAGAGCAGGCCTGGAGAGGCTTTGTTATGTCTGCCTAGCATGAGAGAGCCGAAGTTAACAGGCTACGAGAAATTTCAGAGTTACACACCAGGCAGTACAGGATTTGAAAAATATGAAAGTTAAAACCTAAGGCATCAAGTGTCCCTCTCTTCCCCTGATTTTACATGAATAGAAAACTTCCTCCTCAGCTGCCTCTATTTTCTGGCTCTGACAGAGCCTTGGAAGTTTACAATGCTTTTTTTTAAAAAATCCAGTATCTGTAAATCTAGGAAAATGCTTGATCCTGAGCTTTCACGTGCAGAAGCCCAGTTACACTGCAACTTAGAAAATCTGATTTCTGAAGAATTGTAGTTTCTATCTTAGTGCTCTGAAAACAAGGCAGACTCAGCTGTCACTTGGAAAAGCTTGGGCAATGGCACTTGGCACTTGCAGCACACCTGCTCCTCACAGTCAGGGCAGGATTGCAGAAACAAAGGTGAGGACTATCTCCCTTAAACCAAACCAGCATAATCTGCAGAAGCAGAGCAGGGCTGAGTTCTTGGCAAGGGCACTTGGGTGCAGTTTGAGCAGTTTCCCCAGGGAATGGGAGCACCTGCACACCCCTCCAAAAGGACCAGCCCAAGAGAGACAGGGCTGTGTGACAAAGCAGTGGCATTCCCAATGCTTTCTCACTTACACAATACCTGGGAAAAGACGATGTGGAGGCACCTGGTTGTGCTCACAGATATTTGCAGATATACACTGCCTAGAACTGTGGTCTTCCTAAACCCAGCATCCTCTTTCCATCTTTTCTTCCTCAAGCTTGTCTCACACTAAAAAAGAATCTCAGTCTGTTCTCCCTCTCTCTCTCACTTACTAATTATACTAAAAGAACAACTGATTCTCAATAGCATTTTAAAGTGTATTTTCCCCCTTATTTACGCCAGTTTCTCCCTTCTTTCAATCAGGTTTTGAAGCTCTTCTCTTCCTGCTATACGATCAGGGGGTGTCTGTTTCTTTTCTTGGAGGAAAGAAGGACAGAGTCAAGCCCACTGTTTTCCTTTTACATTTTTTTCCAAACCTGTATCTCTCCCCCCTCAGTTTTCCTTTATCCTCTTATCTGAGAGCAAGGGAAGGATTTGCGTGTGTTGCCTGTGGGAAGATTTGCCTTCCTGCTGGTAGCAGCTCAGGCTCAGCTGGCAGCAAGCTCCCGCAGTGCCCTTGCACTGAAATGCTCTGAGTTGTGATGGATTCTTACGAGGTGGATGTGACCACGGTGAAACCACACACACTTTCACATTCTCTCTTTCTGCTCAAGGCAACAGTAAAAACAGTGCTCTCTGTGACAGCAGTGCAGCATACAAGAATTTACCTTAAAACACCCAACATTTCTATTGTGTATGAAGGCAACGAGCTGCAGACTGGGAGAAAATCTCTGCTGCATCTGCTCACAGTCAGCCAGTGCAGGGACTTCTTGGGAGAGTGCTGCAATTTCTCTTGTCATCATCTCTACCCCGTGCACCAGGTGCCAAGCTCCCAGCACAGCTCAGGATGTACTGGATGGCTGGGACCTTGGCACTATTCCCTGTATTTCCTATTTGAATCCTGGCTCAGGAACTGAGATGGGGCAGAGGGAAAGGGATTGTTTGTGTGTGTGTGTGACTTACGGAAGGGTGAGGGAAGAGTGAATGAATGGCCAGAGGGGTGGGCTGGCACATGTCCAGCCTGTTCTGGCTGTGGTGAAGCCCCACGAGTAGCATGTCCCAGGCCCTGTGGCACCCCCTACAAACACAGTCAGTGCTGGACAAGACACCTGGGTTAGGATGCTGCCTTCATGGGACCAGACTTATGCCACATCACTCTTCAGAGAGCTTCTAGGCTTCGGAGCTTTTTCTGGCTGCCCTTGCCTTTAATCACAATTATGAACTGTCACTGCTCATTTCATCTTACCAATGCCTTCAGGTCTGAATATTCACAAGGGCCAAGGAAGCCCCAGACAGCAAGAAGATGTACAGCATCCTTGCTGGCACCTCCTGCACCAGCGAGTCAGGGACAGGATGGCAATGGCTCACCGCCCTGGAAGGTCAGAAGAGGCTCTTGAGCTGATCCCCTGTGGAGCAGAGGATCTTGCCAAGTGGCTCATGAATCATATGCATGGCTTCAGCTGAGCTGAGAAGGACTGACAGAATGTATTTAAAAACTCCGTGAGATGCACGCAGGCATGTCTAGATAAATGGTTTCCATTGTTAATTACCCACCCTGTAACACACTTTAATTCAGAGCATGAGTTTGTCCAGCCACAGCTTTCAGTTATTTCGGTTCACTGCTGCCCACAGATGTTCTCTTATTATGATTCTCACCGCATTAAAAGCATTTCTAGTGTCTCACTATAAAGCAGAAACTTTCAGATTTTAAACCATTTTAAAAACTTTTTTTCAATTTGCCTGCCAAATGGATATCAATCTGGATCTCAGTATCTCATTGAGATATCAGTATCTCACATGATGTCTTATTGTTGGTTTTCTGCTATTATGAGATCTAAGAGAATTTTTTTAAACAACAAGGAAGCTAATTTTAGAAAAAAAATCCTTTTTATAAAGGAAGAATGTTGTGTGGCACTAATTCAAATATCTTACAGCAGTACCTACATCAGAAGTTATTTTCTTCTGAAAACTTTGTAACCTCAAAAAATTATACTTAATCTGATTAATGAGTGGTGTTCTACATAGACTAGAATAAATATGCTGGTGTGCTCAAAAATGTGACTGATTGTACTCACTACTATCTTTTTGATATTTTTATTTGGGACTAATATCATGCTTACCATTAGAAAATCCAACAGCTTTATAGTTTTCTCCTAGTCCTTTCTCAAGCCTTTGTTTAAAAACTTGCACAAAAAATCTTATAACCATTTTTTTTCCCATCTGTATACCACTCAATTTGTCTTGAATCTAAATGTCTCCATGGACACTGCAAAATCCCCCAGTTTCAAAATCTTTTATATTTCATCTCCATTGTCCCACTCTAGGCAATGAAAATGTAAGCATTTATAATGCTGAATGATTTAATGCAATTCTTCTAAGTGCCGTACACATGAATCAGCTCATTACCTCAGCCTAGCTATGCGAGGTGCAGCCAAATATAAATCTGCCTGCTTGCTTTCATTCCAAACCTCCAGAATTGATAGCAACATATCCTGGAGCTCTGAAGTGAATTTTCCAGATGATATTTTAATTTCAAATAAACCAAGAGTTCTCTCTTTCAGAACACTGGGACAGTACTCAATAAGCCCACAGCGCCCAAGCTCTCCTGCAAAAGGCAGTGGAGCAATCTATGGAATACAGGAACTGTGCTGTATCCCCAGGATATAAGGCTGTGATGAGTAGCTGTAGTGATTTTACAAACGTGTCTGAAGGCCAAGAGACTTTTATTGTGAGATTGCTTCAGAAACTCTCTGGATGATTTACCTGGAAGTCTGGAGAGTAAACCCACTGGTAGGCATAGTTACTTAGGTTGGTGGAACCAGAGAGATATTAAAAGAAACTAAATATGGAGCATACTTTGCTGGGGGAGCCACATTGCACCAAATGTAAACCAGTTAACAATGTGACAAAGTTTTATGAAATAGTTTCAGCTGTTGAATTATTTAGCACTAATGTTACACTGCAGCATATTTATATAATATTTAAAAGAAGACCTAAGCTTGCTATTTATTCATGAGAAGATATCCTGCAAACTGAAAGAGTTCATTGGCACAGAATAAAGTTATTAACAAGTCAAAAGTAATTTTATCTTAGTCAACTCTAGCCTTGTTCCCAAGCAGTGAAGAGAAACACTCTCCATTTTTTTACTTCTAAGCCTAAAACTGCAGAGAATCTCAGGTGGCTCCCAAAGTCTATACTGTAACCTACTGTCCTCAAAATCTTACCAGGCAGCTCCTTGAGCCATAAGGATTTCTCTCTTTACTCGGGAAAAGCAGCCCAATAAAAGGCACTGCAGTGAGACCCACGGCTGGGAAGAGACAGCATGGACAGCTCAGGTGGTGACTTTGCTGAGAGGGGGAGTTTTGAGCAGAAGGTCTGCAGGCTCACTAAGGGACTCTGTGTAAGCCTCTTACACAGTGCTGTGTCCCCACTCCCAGTCTAAGGGCAATTCTTAGTGAAAGAATATACAACATTCCTCCTAACCCTCCTGATACAATGGAGAATGATTTTCTTACTGGGATCAAGCTTCCTTTATCTTCTCTTGAGGCAGCTGCCATGACGGAACAACCAGGTATGTCTGCTGAAATTTAGAGAGCTTCAGTGAAGCAGGAAGGCTGGATTTTTGGGGTTTTTTTAGGGGTGGAAGGACTGCAGAAAGCAATTTGTTTTTTTGCCAGGAGGAGCAAGCAAGCCAAGGAGAAGAAATGGTGAGTTGTTGTCCAGCACTCTGACCACACAACCAATACCAAAAACAACCAGTCATTCCTGCTGTGACACACAAAAGCAACATCACTGACCAAAACCAAACCTCATCACTTCCCACTGCTTTCAGACAAACCTGCGCTGTCTGACAGACAACTTGCATAGCAAATGTCTCTGATCATCAGAAAGGAGCTGGAAGGCCATGCTAGGATGACTCAGACTTGAGAACTTTGCAGTTACTCTGCAGTTTGGATTCAGCATGAACTAAGTTGCAAAAAGAATTTCCTTGCCTAGAAACATACCTCATAGGTGAGGCATGAGGAAGGTGCCCATGTACCTGAACAGCAGGTAGATGTAGTTTTTATTTCTGTTATTATGATGGCCATAGACATTGTGTTTAAGACATTCTGTCCCAAAGCATTCCCAGTCTAAGGGCAGGACTACACAGAATAAGTGATGGAACTACATGAGGCCAATTGAGAACTTCAACAAGAAAGCAAATGTTTGCTTATTGCTGATAACTGAAGCTGTGGGTAAAGGATGCCATCAAAGCTTGTAATTCAGAGTGTGTGTTACCATTTTCACTTAAGTACTATCTGAGGAGAAAACCTACTTTAAGCTTATGAAAGAAAAAAAAAAAGAGAAACACCTTACTTTTAGTTAGAATAGAGTTCTGCAGTTCTCTGAGTCCTACATCCCTTAAGCAAGGACATGTGAATGTGAAACTGAATATGAATCTCATGTGCCTACAGGAACTTCCTTATGCACAATGTAGAAAAGGCAGGTGACAATTGTTACTGAGTCATTTGTAGTGACAAATGGCCAGTCTTTCCCTGGCCTCCAGCCAGCTGTGGCCCTAAGAGTCTGGAGCAGCCACAAAATTAGCAATAAAGGGTACAAGTACAGTAGATCAGATGCCAAAACTGGTGATACTGTTACAGCTTGTGATTTTTGCATTTAAATAGCAGAGCTGAGAGTGGTATAACAAATTCTCCGATGATCCCCAGGGAAATTAGTTAGTCCAATTCCCCAAGATTCTTTTTATAAAAAGTCACCCTCAGTGCCTATACACTATAAATAGTTATCTGTAACACTAGCAGGAAGATTTTTTAAAAATAAATGTTTTTTGTTGACTGTGCTGTAATTTCTAGAACAGTTTATTCCACAAAGAAAGTAAAAAACACAAGCTGCAATTTTATTAATATTTCATTCATGAAAACAAACCATCTATGCATCACAAGTGGCACTAAGGTAAAATCAAGGTCGTAGTATCACATGCAGAACAACAACTGAACAGTCAGAAAAGAGACAAAGTCATAAAAATGAGCTCTCCAGTAATTCCAGAGTCTCAAGCAGAGTGCCATCTTAGGACAGCAAGCACCACTGGACTTTGCCCAGCATGTCTGTATCTCTCGTGCACTGAGGAGCCCAGAACTGGACAGGGTGCTCCAGGTGTGGCCTCTCTGGTGCTGAGCTGAGGGGAAGGACCCTTGATGTGCTGGCAGCACTTTGCCTGATGCAGCCCAGGATACAGGTGCCTTTCTTTGCAGCGAGGGCACAGTGCTGGCTTATCGTCAACTTGGTGTTCACCAGGATCCCCAGGTCCTTTCCTACCAATCTCCTTTCCACATGGCTGGCCCCCAACATGTACTGGTATGTGGGGCTGTTCCTCACCAGGAATGCAGGACTCTGCATGCATTCTCCTTGCTGAGCTTGCTAAGTCCACAGGCTTCCTGAGCCTGTTTCTCCAGCCTGTCAAGTCCATTCAGGACAGCAGCACAACTGTCTTGCCTATCAGTCACTTGTCCAAAGTTTGTGTCATCAGCAAACTCGCTGCAGGTACACTCTGCTTCATCCTCTAGGCCACTAATAAAGAGGTCTGACAGGACTGGACCCAGAATAGACCCCTGGGGCACAGTGTTTGTTACTGGCCTCCAACTAGACTTTGTGTCACTGACCACCATGCTCAGGGCACGACCATTCAGACCATTTTGAGTCAACCCTCACTGCCTGCTCATCCAGCCTCTTACAGAACAGCTTGTCTATGAAAAGCTATTGAGAATCATTATACAAGACTCTCTTAACCTTGTCTGAGATTACTTTCGTGTGTACCTTTGTGAAATGAAACCTTTAGTCACAAGATTGTTTAAAATGCACATTCACAATTTACCTATTCCCCATCCTCACCATTATAGAAGTTGGAGCACCCTGTGCAAATTGAGCTTAGAAGGTTAAATAGTTTTGGCTTCTTTATGAGCTATTATTAACTTCATTATTTATAAGTCTCTCTCTTCGTTGTAATGTTCTTCAGCTGAAGGTTATTGAACTGTAACTTCCTATCACAGCATCTTTAATTAGGCTAGCTTTTCCAAACCCATTAGGAAGCAAGGTGAAGAATGAAGAACGAACTCTCTGAGATGCTTCTCCTGTTTTGCACTGTGCTGCTACAAATGACTGAGCTCAGGGGGACTCAGGCCTATAAATGCTTTTGTGAATCAAGACAGAATGTTTGATATTATTCTCCAAGTTCTACCTTTTCTTCTGTGATGACAAATGCTGCTGTCTAACAAAAAAGAGAAGATTCTTCAGATAGAAATGGCTGACATTTCTGTTTTCACCAAGAAAAAAATGAAGAGTTTAGTATGATGACCATCTGGCTTTCAGCTGAATCTCTCGATGTCTTTTGGTTGTTTAGCTCTTACTGTGTGTTTAAAGCTTTTGCTGATATGTATCCCTGACTGGTTTAAGACTTCTCTGATGTATTAGCTGCTTTCTTTGAGTGACTCGATGCCTGCTATTTGTTCAGAGCGGTGAGAAGTCCACTGAAAGGTACCATATGCCTAAAATGCCTTCAGGATACTCTGTGCCTCTGGCTGTTTTTATGTCTTGGAGATGACTTCTGAGGTGGTCTTGAAAGAGCTTGGTGCCTGAAGGCTCCTGCTATGATTTTGTCTCAGCAGATTTTGCCTTTATTGGAGACTTCACCATTAAATCTAAATCTTGCATTGAAATCTCCCATTCTGAAAATTTTGGAAGAAAAAGTTTACCATTGTCTTGTTACTTTACATGGAACAACCTGACCATCTTCACATGTTTGTTTTCTTCACATACTTGAAGTGTCCCTTCCCTGAAATTTCCAGAAAGAGCTATTATACACATGGCTGGATTGGTGGATTTTACTTAATTTAACCACTAAATAAAAGCTAAATGAGAAAAAAAAATACTAAATATATATCCTACTTTGGTAAGTGAAAAGTAGTTCAGGATCTGATTCTGTTAACTCTACTGACAATTGTGCAGCATCTGAAATACATGATACTACTTCCAAAAAAGAGTAACACTCAAGGTGAATCAAGGTGACCTTTAGGAAAACAAGACATCTACAGTACAGGGGAGCATGAGCCTTCCCACTCTTGTTAAACCACTGGGGATTGCCACTGTCATCCAGAATACCTGGAGCAGCTAATGAAGTTAACAGAATGTATGATTGAGTCTTCTGCTCTATTTTAAAAGAGACAGGCAAGCACCTAAAATAATTTCCTCACCCACATGGTAATTACTTGTAACTTTTAAGGTCCCACACTTACATCTTGTGTGAGGTCGTTTACACCTCTGCAGGACATCACTGGGTGTAACAGCTGGTCCATTCAGATGGTATTAAAGGATCAGGGCACGGAAAATTGCTCCCCAGCATGGTTTTTTTCATGATTGGCTTCTCTGTCTTTCCCTGAAGCAACAACAGGACAGATAGATGGCACACAGCTTTTGTTTTCTGTAGTAATGCCAGCTCAAGGAAAAGGCCACTGTTTGTTAGCTAGAGTACCTATGACAGCCCTGACACAGAACCACGACAACAGGAATGCCAGCCAGAAAGCCTGGAAAATGTGCACACTGAGTATGATGTGTCTTTGAAATAGTATTTACTATTTATTTGTTCCTCAGTCAGGAGGGATTCACATCCTTTTTCTGCTTGTTAGGAGACTGCAAAGCCAGACCTGAGAGCTACCCCTGGGCACAAATTTTAATCTAGATACCGGGGATACAGCTCAGGATGATTACCATGAATTTGAGTTTACATAAGCTCTCTTCTCTCCACACCTGTTACTTGAAGAGCTTGCTGAGCCACACAGAGAGTACACGCAGGGGAATCTGCAGCCACGGTCCCAGATCCCACAAGTGATTCCATATGGGCAGATGCCTACTCCTTGCCTCGCAGAAGTGATCCTTCACCAGTCCCCTGTGCACTAGAGCCACCTTTGTCTCAAACAAAATAACCATTTCCAGTCTGTCCATAGACCTTCCCCGTGCAAAGGGCAGAACAAAGATTATTTGCAGGAGCTCTGTGCTTTTATAATTTAAGGGCATAGAAGAATGTTGGATAATTTATTCTGATCTTCTCTGTATTTCAAGAATTGCACCTTTGTAACTTGATCTACAACTGATGTTTTTCTTTTGATTGAACTAGAGTCTGCTTAGCTGAATGCTAAACAAAAGGGCACTGGGCTTTTAACTGAAAATGTCTAGAATTACAAAATCCACTAATTCTCTTCCTAGTCTGTCCCAGTAATTAACCACCTTGGTAGTAAACACAGGCATATAGTTTCCCATATGAATTTATAAGGATTCAGTTTTTATCCCCCTGCTTAATTTAAAGGTCTTTTAGAGGATACAGTTCTCTTCCCCTCATAAAAAAAACACTTCTGTGCCTAATCCACTCACCTTCCTTCCAATAACCTAAATCAACTGAAATGTTCAAGTTTCTTATTGTATGGCATTTTCTACCGGTGCCTAAGATTTACAGGTTTTAATCATCTCTCAATTTTTCAAAACACCATTAAAAATATGAATGTGAAAACTGACTGCAGTATTCTAGTGTCAGTCTCACCAATGCTGCATACAGGCACAAAAACTCTTCCAGCTTCTAATTAATACTCCCCAGCTTAGATATTCAAGGATGGCATCAACCCTTCCGACTTTATGCTGCAGTAGGAATCAATGGTTGCTTGTACCCTAAATGTTATTTAGAGCCTCGTTTTGGGAACCGGAGTCCCTGCTTTTACAAGTACAAGCCTGCATTCATCTTTATTGCACAAATTTGCATTTGACCATGAAAATGTGCTCCGTCTAATGGTTTCAGCTTACTAAGAAATCCACACTTCTCTCATATGCTTGCTCTATCCTCGTAACTATCCTGTGCCACCCAAAAAGCATTATTAGCCTATTGTTATGAGTCCCTATTTATGTTCAGACCATTACTAAAAACATAAGGTTCCTAAACTCTCATAATTCCAAAAGCAATGGTTCAGCTCTCACTTAAACCTAGGAACAATTAAACACTAAATACATGTCAGTTTTCAACAGTAAAATATCCCTTGTCCTTAGAATTCTGGATACTGGAGCCCTGACGGTTAACTACAGTAAAAGGCATGTGTTTTGGAAATGATATTAAAAAAAAATTATTAGGACAACAGTGTTAACTAGTACCCAGTACTACTATCCTCAAATTTTAAATCAGAAAAAGCCCTTAAAATAAAGATCTGATAATAAACCGTATCTCAGTCAACATACCAAATGTTTTATCTTTTTTCCTGGCTGCTCCTAAATGAGTCTGATTCCAATCAAACTACTCAGCTGAGATGTAACCTGAGCAGACTTCACAAGCAAAGGGTGAGTTTAACTGTACACAGGGTGCTCGGTCAGACACACGCGTCTCTCTGGAGTGGCTGGATCCATTTTCCATCAGCAGGCATTTTACTTTCAAGGCGACATAACAGTAAATGCCTCTGCTCTGAGGATGATCACCCTCTTTTCTGCCCATGGCAGTGGGACACAAACCATCCAGCCCCTGGGTGACAGCACATGGGAAGAGCTGCTTCCAGGAGAGCTCAGCCTCCAGCTCAGAGGCAGCACTTCATGGGGTGAAGCACTGTCTTAGCAGCTGAAGTTCACAACCACATTTAATGACCACGGGGCTGGGAAATAAGCCCAAACATTTAGTGTCAAGCTTGGACTTGGGTAAAACTAGAGAGGGCATGAATTCTTCAAAACATCCCCAACCCCTTAGATTGCATTTCAGCATGTATGTGAAGAAAATGTGAATGTCCTCCTCAACCATTTTTCAGTTGAGCTCTCACTCACATATAATTAATCCTAGGAAAGTGAACTGCTTGCACAAAAAAGGAACTAAACCCTTAGGAAATTGATGAACTAAAGAATAAACAAAGTATCTGTAATACTTGATTTTCAAGGGCATGAATCATCCACAGCGTACGCTTGAGAATACTAAGCAGGTCTGAAAATTGGGACAATTGCTCTGTTTCTGCTGTTAAGTTGCTGCCTCAGCTTCCCTGGCCTTTACATCACCCTATAGCATCAAAATACTTTAGATGTGGTTTTTACATTGGCGCACTGAGAATTCATTCAAATTGTGAAAGTACCTTTAGGGAAAATTGATCTGTTAGCTCTGAACCTAACCCCAAAACCTTAAGCCACAAGAAAGGCTGGTTTTTATCCCCAGAGTAGCTAGTTTCTCATCTGGTGAGACATGTCAGAAAACAAATCTGTTGGGTAAGGTTATCTGATGGTGTGAACTGGCTAAGCTGGGCTGGCAGGGCAGAGTTTGGCCGTCTTCCCTCCGTTTTAAGTGACAATACATGCTCTACCCAGCCAGCCCTCCACGTCGTATATACTGAACACAATACCTACATATCTGCTGGAGTGATTTTGCCTGTCACCTTCCCTGAGGAGACAACGCAAAACACACTTTACCCTGAGAAAAGCTGCACTTACCCGATCCTCTTCTTCTCTGACATCTGGCATGGTGCTGATGCAAAGGCTGACAGCAGTGATGGCAACAAAAGAGATCGAAATACAAGCAAAGATCTTTCCTGGGATCCCTGAGTGGGGGTTCTCCACCATATCCCTGAGCTTCCGCATGCACAGACTCAGTCGGCTGCTGTCCTGGAAGGCACATTGCGTAGCTTCGTTAAATACCATCTCCCTTTCAAACAGCCTGGCCTCAGCTGCCTCTTCCTCTTTCTGTCGCAACCTCTTTTTACAGCACCACTCCAGGTGGTCCTCTTCTATCCCCCAGTACACAAGCTCCTCCTGGAACGAAAGAGCACACATCTCCCTGAGAAGCCTCAGCTTCCCAGCTGTCAGGAATGTCATGATCGTTCTGAAGGCACTAGGATTACGGTCAAAAAAAAATTCATTGCAGCTAACGTCATAATCATCACAGATGTCCATGATCTCATCATAATTGTTGCAAGATTTTAGCTTCCCAAGCCTGGTCAAGGGGCAGTTCTCCAGGGTGGTCCAGGGAACTTTGTACTTAATACCACCCACATTGATGATCACAAACCTGGTCCGGTCATCCAAGTGGGCTAAGCAGCACAAGTCTTCTCCAGGATGCAGAAGTTTGGCCTTTTTGTAGAAGAATCCTTTCTTGGTTTGCACTTCACACAGGTTTTCCAAGTTGTTGAAGGAGCGGGAGCTGAACTCAGGATCTGCATTCCCAGTGAGCAATGCCATTTCGTGGTACATCTGTTGAGTCCATAGGGAGGTTGAGGCTACTCAAACAAAAGCATCTGGAGCTTGACCATAAAGTCTATCTGTAAAACAGAATTTTAAAATTACAAGAAAATAGGGCACTCTTAGATGATAATAATCCTATCCTGTCACTCCCAAGAAACTCTTCTCTACAGCATTACTTTTTGCCCCATTATTTTAGGACTATCTTTGCTTGATAGTTGCTTGGGGAAAGAACTTAACACTACAGTCAGGTCGGAAGCCATGCTGTTACTTCTAGAGGGTTTAGCTACTGATTGAATGGAAACAAAACCAGTGTATTACCATTTTCAGAAACTTCTAGAGGTTCAAGATATATCCTGGACATCAGTGCCTACTAGAAGAGAAATCTAGTCATTTGCATAAATGGCAATTTACGGTTTAGCAACTTAATAAAAAAACTTAGTTGCAAATAGTTTTTTTATTATTTTGGCCCATCAACATTATGTTCCTATTACAAAAAGCCTATAGGATGAGGATAAAATGGACACTTACAGTACAGGCAGAAATGTGATGGCAGAAATGTGGGTAATTCCCAACTTAAATTCACCAAGTCTAGGTAGCAATAGCAATGAATATGTGGGAGCTGAGGACATGCTGAGTCTGAGCTGAAACCAGAGCTTGCCTGGGACCCTGGAGCTGCTGGAAGCTCTGCTGTGGGCTTGGCTGAGTTGTGGACAGGGTTCCAAGCAGCCTGTCAGCAGCTCTGAAACAGGACACCAAACCTCAGAATGAAGCCAAGCTGGAAGTGACCTGGTTGCTGCTCTTGCTTCTGGATAGCACAGAACCCAACTGGTCACATTTAGAAGGAATTATGTATAATTCCAGGATTTAATTTGTGCCTCCTGCTTATCCCTCCTTTACCACACCACAATCCACACTGCTTCCTTACTGTCTCTAAAGCTCATCGCATGCATTCTTCAAAGCTGTCTCTCCAAAGCAATACTGGGATGTCTTGAAGTGCTACCATGAAATCCCATTTGTGAATCACCCAAAACTTCTCAAATTGCTCAAACATGAAGTAAAAAACAAGAAGTCAGTGTAGGATGACTGGGTCTCCACACAAAGACCTGGGCTGGGAACGGATGCAGTGATGGGGAACAATTTTAAGCAGAGGATGGAGAAATCAAGGAAGAGCTGACTAGTGAAGGATAAACTAACATTTCTGATGTCAGAATGGTAATCATGAAGCAGTAACTCCATAATTTATAAGCAACATTCTCCAATTCCCTCTGAAACTCATGCCTCAACTGGGAGAGAACAACAAACAAATGGGTGCTGAGAAAAACTGGAGAGGACACACATTCAAACACATTCCCAGAGGAGCATCTTCCTTTATCTTTCATCAGCTCACTAACTCTTAGCTCATTAGACTTAGATCTCTGACAGAGAGTGGTGAATACTTTTAGTCACAGCCCTGAATCACCCTCTAAACACTCTCACCAACCACTCAAACAACAACACTGGAGTACCAGTGGTACTTTTGCTTCAACATTTCTACGAGGAACCAGTTCCTGAATTTCAGAACAACATTTCTATTAGATGTGTGTGAAAAGCCAGAGAATGGTTGGTTTATGTGCAAAAATTTATAGTCACCCAAAGATACTTTTTAGCACTGTGAAAATTTCAGAAGAGCTAACGATGCAAAAATCTCTCCAATTTCACTTCGGGGAAGAGAAATAATTGTTTAAACATCGGTTTCTACAGGGCAACATGAGCAACAGAGAAAAGCTCCTTCATCTGGCTAAGGGCCAGTAAAGGGCAACAAGCACTCTGAGGAATGGGTGCTTTTACAGCACAGGCTCGAGTGCAGCTGGGATTGCAAATACCATTACTGTCACAGCGAGAGCGCACTGTCAGCACAGCATATGCTTTAAGGATTTGTCTCTTGTTGCTTTCTCTTGGTAAGATAAAATATTCACTGTCACTACTGAGGGCTCTGCGCTTTTGTTTTCATGCCTCACTTGTTCCACAAGTCAACATACTAAAAGGAGTTTACATTGTTTTGACATCAAGGCCAGGATTTGTTTTTCTCCTCTCCCCCGTGTAGCAGGTTGTTGCATAAAGGGGCCAGATACATTTCACAGAACTGTTTTGAATGTAATCTTACATGCACTTCTTCCTCCTTCTAAGCAGCAGCTAGCTCAATGTGAAAATCCAGCATGTTGTTTGCTAAAAAATCTCTGAATTATAGAGGGTTAATCTTTTATTTTGTGGCTATAAAATAATGTTGCTTAAATCTAAAGCGTAAGGAAGCAGCTTTTCCTTTTCTCTTTTTTTTTTTTTTTTAAATGATCATCAGTGGACAAATAGAAAGTGAGAGAGAAGTAGCTGTAGAAGTAGAAAATAATATTGCCTGTGGTTTAGCAGGTTGATTTTGGACAGTGCTGGTAGCACCAGATGCTGGAGTTTAGTAACTAAAGTGAATTTTCTGACATCACACTTCAACATCTCAGAATCCCTAACAGTTGGCAGCATTTGTTTTGGAAATTTCATATTTCATCTCAGATTAAAAGATAAGCATGTGAAGACAATTGTATTTATTATTCTCCTTGGCATTTCCACCTTGTGAGCCGGCTGCCCAAGGCCGAGCTCAGATGTCAGTGGAACAGCTTGTGGTGCCTCTTTAACTGTCCTATAGAAAAACAAAATACTGTGGGCTCCCAATTTGACATCTATCCTGAGAAGTAAAACAAGCCTGGAAGGTCTGCTTCTGATCTTACGTGCATGGAATGTATTATCATGACTTTCACTAAATATTAAAGGGTGTTTCAAAATTATGTGTGTCTTAAAATACTCTCTGCATGCCAGGGTTATCTAATGTATGCACATGCCTGCAGTAGAGCATCCCATTGAAGATTAACATTAAAAGCCAATACTTCCAGAAATGATACTACATTATCATCCAGTTGGCAGTTCTACTATTTAATCTGACATATGGGTGCATGAAAGACTATTAAAACAGTCTGGAATAAGCTGCCCATCACAGGGATGAAGGACAGAATTTGACTCTATATTTGTTGTTCATAATTTCAGAGTGCCGTGGGAGAAATGCTGTATGAATATTTCAGTTTGAGGACCATATACAGGGTGGGTCATACATAGCATGGATTCTGTTTTTTTTTTAAGTATAGAGAAACAATTTTTATTCACTAAGAAGTACTTTCTTTGGCCACCTATGTATGCACATGTATATATCTACACAGACACACAAGTTCAGCCACATTCTGTCAATAGCAGACAGCTGAGATCTTCCAAATACAGGTATTTCTCATCAAAGATTTAAAAGATTCAATAAATGTCAGAAGCACACAACTGCTTCATATTCTTCTTTTTGCTGAATTATTTCCTCAGTGGAGAGAGGGCTATTTCCCTGCTTACTGCCTTTTCACTTTTCCTGCTCCCAGAACTGCTCTTCATACAAACATTCCTCATTATCCCATGCTATCAGTATTGCTGCATCTAAGTCATATCTGATTTTGCATGTGGCTCCCCTGGTCTCAAGTTGCCTTGGATAAGAATGAAAAATGGAGCAAAATCATCCCTACCAACAGGCTGACCAGCCTGGTGAGGAGAGCTTGAAAACAGTGATGAAGGGGAGGTATTGGTGGAGCAGAGACTGCAGGGTGCCTTGGCCAGGAGAGGCCTCGTGAGGAAGGGTGGCCACAGAAATTGTGTGCACATAAATGAAGGCACACGAAAGTTCCATGGGCAGAGCACTCACACCTCTTCTGAGAAACCAGCCTGACCAGGTGGCTCTGAAGGGGCTGCGCACTAAAGCAGGCAGCCAGGGGGGAAAACAGGGAGAATTCTTTGTGCAGTTGTACAGGAGAAAACTGCTACTCTGAGGGTGGTCAAACACTGAAACAGAATGCTAAGAGAGGTAGTGCAGTCTCTATTTTTGGGGATATTCAAAACCCATCTGGACATAGTCCCAAGTAACCTGTTCTAGCTGATGCCACTTTGAGCAGTGGGAAGTAAATCAGATGAACTCTGGAGGTCCCTTTCTACTTCAACTATTCCGTGATTTTGGGACCAGTCTCTTTTTAACACTGCTGTAAATTACAAAGTATTGAAGGTTTATATTTATGCTACAGTCACAAAAGGAAGCCATGAGACTTTTTAGTAATTAATGTTTTAAGATTTCCTTTGTGAAATGAAACACATTTTGACAGAGAGCAGGCAATTGTGTCATAATTTAAAGCCACTAACATGAAACATATATTAGGGTGACCACAAGATGTTTTCTCTCAATTGCAATGAGAGTTGAGTCAGTGAATCTGTTCTGCAGTGCTCAGCCCTTTCTAGTCAGAGATGTGCTGAAATCTGACATTGCTGCCTGGGACCAAAGCAGTTCCCACTTCTTACTGTGACGTGATTCATAAATCACAGCACACACAATCACTTTAGTACTAAACCTTACACATGCACACATTTGGTGATATTACAGCTAACACTGCAGACCAAAAGGCTTAGGAGATCCAGGTTACTCTTGTACTTATTACAATCCAGTAGAACTTGGACTCCCAATAATGAATCCCCGCTAGTCACTGTGGAAACATGGAGAGGAGAGCACCTGCCCATGAGGCTCACAAAATGCAAAATGGATGGGGTGCGAGAAATACACATATTTATAAACAAAGCAAAACAAACCCCAACGAAACAAAACTGAAAAGGAGAGTGGGAGGATATGGTAAAACAGATGCAGCCTAGCCTAGAAGGCAGACTCTGTGGGTTTGGGTAATTAGCTTCTGAGTTTGTCCACAGTGAACATGATTATGGCTCCCTACATACTCATTATCACAGAATTGTAGAATCATTTATGTTGGAAAAGACCCTTAGGGGATCACTGAATCCAGCCGTTACCCTGGCACTGCCAAGTCCACCACTAAACCATGTCCCAAAGCACCACATCTGTGGTCTTTTAAATACCTCCAGGAATGGTGGCTCGTACACTTACCTGGGCAGCCTATTTCAATGCCTGACCACCTTATCAGTGAAGAAATGCTTCCTAACATCCAATCCAAACCCCCCCTGGCACAACTTCAGGCCGTTTCCTCCTGTCCTGTCTCTTGGTACTTGGGAGAAGAGATTGAACTGCACCTCGCTACACCCTCCTTTCAGGGGAACCAGAACTCGGACACAGTCAAGTTTTACATATTCCGTATTTCTTATCAGTAAACTTTGATACTCCTAACCTCCTAAGCCCCTGCTTAGGGAAGGCCATAGCCAAAGAAATTGAAAAGGTATTAGAATTTTGAACAGCCCTTCATTTTGTCTGTTTCTTCATCAGATTAACAGGAAGCAGTGACACCACCTTACACATCTAGCTGAGATGTCCCCATCTAACAGAGAAAGAAGGGTCTCTTGTATAGGTATGGAGCACAATAGCCAAGATAGTCTTCTCCAGAGAGTATTTTGGGGGTCTTGAGGAGGATGCTGAATTAGTCAGTCCAAGAGGCCCAGGAGACTCATGCTATAATGAAGGCTGCAAAATTCAGTGTGTGAAGCTGGACATTGTTGCATACTCTGAGCATACATTTTCCTTAATATTTTCATCAATTCAGTGGAGGAAAAAAGTAATAATTTTCTTCTCTGAACATCCCTCATCACAGTTTATGCCACACTACATAATTAGCTGAAACAATTCAATTTGTTAAATGAAAAAATTAACTTGACTCAACATTAATTATTCTGACATGTGTCCATAGCTATTTGTCTCCATTAGACAGATTATGAGTTACCCTGTGTCACTGCACTTGCCAGAGTTCTACAGTGAAAATATGAACATCGTGATATCTTTAAGAAATCAGAGATTTGGTTCAACTACCTATGTGAAGGTATGGGATCCTTACCTGTATCTTCATAGCTAAACCCAATCTTTTTCTGCATTTCCACAAGCTTTCAGTGCCCATTTATCTTTGTACCCTAAATAGGATCGAACCATTATTTCTGTAAAGCTATTTGCACATTTCGGTGGCACAGCAGACAAATGCAGACATGCTAGGTAAAATACAGGCAGAGGAAGCACCATTTGTTTTTGCACTCTACCCAGAATTACAGAATTCTGTTCAGCCTAGCAAGCTTCAAGATTTCACAAAGGTCCCAAAACATGAATTTCACTTAAACACAACTATCAATAAAAAACATGCAGAGACAGCAAGGATTAGGCAGAAAAGTTTTTCCCCACAGAATACTTAGAGTATTTTACCTACAATAAAACAAAGCATCATGTTCAAACCATGCTTTATTTCTTTAGGTGAATTAATCCTTGGCTGGTTACAAGAAAAACAGATTTGTAAAATGTGCTTTCATCCTCAGTTGGTATTTCCTGAGCAACTGAACAGACTCCAGATATGCTCCAAGTGGGTGATGTGCTAAAAGGAAGAGACTTCAGAGCAGAGCTGTACCTTCCAGACTCTGGGAAGATTAGATTGGACATGGAGATTTGTTTGATCCAGTTCCCATTAACTGCAACCTTGGATTAAGTATACAGTGTCAAGAGCCTAAAATTAAAACGTGTTCTGTCTGCACTTGCTTGGTCAGTGATTGAGCCCTGTGAACAGGGCACCCTTGACCCTTACTGGCAGCCACTAGATGGTGAAGTTTTTATTCTTCCATGAATCACACACAAGTTTATTTTAGGAGCCTTACTGATTAATCCTGTTAATATTCTGTTTAATCAGCCAGTCAGGTAAGGCACTATGAGTTAGTCGCCAATCTGAAATATTTCTTTCCCTGTTCTTAGATCAGTGTATTTCAGAATAAAAATCATCAAAATCCAGTTTTTAAAGTATCTGCTCCACTCATGATTACATACCCACAGGTGGCCCAAGATACAATGTGAATGGCACTATCAAATGCAAAAGTGACAGACTGTGTAGTATTTTAAAACAGCATTGTTTATCCCTCTCACCCAGGAAATTAAACAGATTGTCTCATTTTTGTTGCCAAAATTCTGGAAGCATGAAAAACCAAACAAGTTTTGGTGTACTTGAAAATCACAGAATTATCAGTGAAGTGTTCCATTTGGTCTGCAGATCACTGCGGGGGAAAAAGCAGATTTTAACATGAGCTCTGGTCCTCTCCTAACAGTGATCTTTTCTCTCTGATCCATTCTTCTGGTTTTTGCAATTCTATACTTAGCAGCTTCCCACCCACATGATTAATATGCTTGATTTCGTACAGAGTATAGCAACTAGATTTCTGACTAGAAATAAGAAGGTTTGACTGTGTGATGCCGCTCTTGACCCAGTTCCACATTCAGAAGTTCATAAAAATTTGCTGGGGCACTTTTCCTAATAACAGTACCTGTCCTTGTGTCTCTTTCAGGGCCATTCACAGGTTTGCGTGAATGGTTGTTAGATACATACGACTGAATGTGAAAGGATGAGAGGAAACAGCCTCAAATTGCACCAGGAGAAGTTTAGACTGGGTATTAGGAAAAAATTCTTCACTGGAAGACTTATCAAGCATTGGAGCAGGCTGCTGAGGCAAGTGGTCGAGTCAACATCCCTGGAGACCTTGAAGACACGGCACCTAGGGACATGGTTTAGTGGTGAACTTGGCAGCGCAGGGTTAATGGTTGGACTCAGTGATCCTAAAGGTCTTTTCCAACCTAAATGATTCTGTGCATAAATCCTCTTATTAACTGCTCACAGATTTTAGATGTAGATCTAGCCTTTTTAATTTCCACATGAAATCCTTTGCAGAAAGGATAAATTGTATACAGATGCATCTTGCTTCTCTTGTTAGCCTGAATTAGTGAACACTGGATTTTATGTGTTTTCATTTTTTTTTTGCAGATGACGTTCTTGTTCTCATGTGTTTCATAAGTGAATTGTGCATTGACCTCAAAAATATTCCCATTTCTATTTAAACGCAGTTCTGCCTCTGAATTTAACATGATTTTAGTTAATTATTAACATCATTTCATAGAATACCTTTTAAATTCAGACTCATGAAGATTATATATTTAGTCCATGGTTGGAGTTAACAGGAACTGGATCAAACAAAACTCCACATGCAATAGAATTGTCTCAGACTCTGGTTAAAGGACAGCTCCTGGTCTAAAGCCTGCCCACTTTAGCTCATCACTCTTTGTGCACATCTGGTGTTCCCAGAGCTTGTTCTGCCTTGTTTGTCCCAATATCCCTACCCACACTCCCAGTGACACACACGTTTTGCACAAGATTAATATGGCTGTGGTTCCAGAGCCCTTGGAGGAGGTGACTCCTAAACAGAGGGGGGTTTTTAACTCTATGGCATGATGGCCACATTCAGCACTGGGAATACTGACACAGTGCTAATAACTGCTGCTTGGTGTAGCAAGCAGTACCTGCCCTACCTGCTGTGGACAGAATTCAGGAATCCTCCAGACATGTTTTTAAATAAGGTGTTCCAGATCTTGCCCAGTACACAACTTGCATTTCCACAAGGAGCAACCATCACTGCCTGGAGCGGGAAGCTCCCAGAGCCCTTCACTTCTATTCTGCACAGTCTTTACCCAGGAACATCTACATTTTGCAGCTTTCAGTTCTGGTGAACTCGAAATACTGCAGCAGCTGAAGTAAATTAAAAATTAAAATTTGTGCTAAATTAAATAGAAAAAATTAACACTATGACTAACAAAGAACCTCTCATGTATTTATATCAATTTAACACAAAATTCTGTTTCAAAATATCAATTTCATTATATTTCTGTCCTGAATTCCTCCTAAACAAATATGGTAGCAACATCAAGTTTCCCAACAAAAGCTGGCAGGACAAAGCCACAGCAAATGTGTAGAAGCACTGATTCTTTTGGTTCCTGGAAAGGTGGGAGACAGTTTATATTTTTTCCCCTCAAACACGTAGAGGCCTTTTGAAGTTTGGGTTTATGTATTTCCACATTCTTACCCTGTTATTGAAGAGGATGAAAATGACCTGAAATAGTCTAAGGCATCTCTGTAATTTCTCTCACCAGAAACCCACTTCCCCCTCCACTAAACTGCCATAGTTGTATTCAGTAGAGAAACACTTAACTTCACTAAACACACTCACTTAAGGATCACCTGATAATGTTATCAGTTTTAATGTTTCATAATGAATCAAAATGATTAGAAAGCTTTGCACTTTCTCTAATGCAATTATTTCAATCAGCTCACAGAGGGAGTATGTTAGCATTTTTAAGACCTTGTTCTCTATAAAATTTCAATGGACTTATCTACTCAATGCAGTGAGAATGAATGGATTTCACTGTGAAGATGATGGCTTTAAAATCAGGTAAAATATGACTGATCCAGTTATGTGCAATATCTTCAACAATCATATTGAACCCTTCATAAATCACCTCTCCTTTCAAAAACACGGGAACAGATACAAGAAGGAGGCTGACAGGCTAATTATTCATGTATGCAATAGATGAAAACATTCCTCTGACATCTTGCTGGAGAACCCTGGTAGATCAGATATCATGAAGACACACTCTGATATAACATTTCCAGAGAACTGCTATAGGGACAGAAGTGTGAGAAGCTCAATTCTAAGACCAACCCCCCCAGTCTGGAGGTTTTTGACCCAACAGGTTTGTATGTACCGCTGAATAAGGTGAGCTCTTGGGGCAGTGAAAGTGGGCAGTAACTTCATCACTATGACAACAATCCAGACCTTTAAAGGATGCTGAGGGTGGCTATTTATTCACTAACTGTTGTAGCAGTTGGGCTAACAAATGAACAATTCCTGTTCTCTACAAGAAAGCTCTCTTCTGTTCAGAGTTCCTTCGGTTTCTGCCAGATTGCTCACCACCATTCTACTTGCAATACCACCAAATACACAGAAACACTGGGATAAAACACCACTATGGAATTCATTTTACAGCATGACCACCACCAACAGGATTTTGTTTCTGAGCAGTTATTTTCATGCAGCAAAAGGACATGTTGTTACTCATAAGGCATACATTATTCTGCAAGTGAGACAAACAATAAATCACTGCCAGATCCCAGTATCTCTTGCACACTCCAAAGCTGCTGGTTCCTTCCCCTGTGTTGTCATGCTTTAGATCTTATTACCATCACAAAGATGATGAGGAATTTCCAAGTTACTTTAGTTCACTGCCAGCTGGCCTTTCCCTTCCATGAGGAAGACTCCATGAGCTGCATAGTCTGTGGTGCTCGCATTAAGAACTCAGGAGGTAATTAACGTAAGGGCTTTGTTCAGGAGGTGTTTAAGACTTCACTCCAGGCCTCACTCATGGTCACCTCATTGGTTTTAACTTCCCCCTGCAGGTTCCTACTGCAGCAGTCTGTGAGAGAGGCTAATTGTGGGGTGCTACGCAGACACACAAATAGGCTTTCAAACATCAGCAAAATGAGTATAACCACGCAGACCAGTCACCCCACATCGGGGTTACGCCAGAGATTGGTGCAGAAATGTCACTCTGAGTGCTTGCCCTGATGGCTTTGCTCAGAACTAGGCCTACAAAGGGCAACTGGCCCTGGCAATTCCATTACCAAAGGAAAACAGGAAGGTGACCAAGATGATGAACTGGGCCAGCAGAGTTGAGGAAGTTGCTTCTTCATTCCACCTTTACCTGACTGGCCAGTTCATTGTGCAGCTAAGAGGATATCTATGACTATTTCACTTCGAGCAATGGAAAGCTGCTCTCGCTTTCTTGTATTGCTTGAAGATCTGACAGGCTCTCAAAGAAGCTGGAGACTGGCAAGTGTAGGAATAATTTTGCACCTCTTTTTCTTTCCAGTTATGCTCCCTGACTGCCAAAGGAGGCTCCCTGGAAGGCGCTCTACAGAAGAATAAGATGGTCTAACTCATCAGGTGGTGTTTGCTAGGGCACTGCAGTGCCGGCATAGTCAGGGAAAAAAGGCTGGATGTTCAGCTAAATGAGAAAAATCACAGAATGGAGAAGTTCCATAGGTACTAACAAAAAGCTGGGCTCCAGCTCTATTCCAAGCCTGTACTTCGGTAAATATAAGGTTTATCTACTACACTGAAGAATCTGGAGCGTGGTCTCTACAAAAACCCTTTTGTCTCCCTCCACAGTGACAGTAGTGAATAGAAGTGATTCCCTGGCTCAAGGCTTATGTGCTCAGCAGCTCTGTATATTTGTATCATGCAATACACCAGAACACCCCAAATTTATCTACCTCAGTTTTACTTATCCTAGGGCATTTGTTCCAAACAAACCTTCATTATTCTATTATTGGTTTTTTGCTAACAACCAACGTTTACTGTTAACACAAAAGATACATTGAAGAAACAGGCAAGAAAATAACTTTCATTCTCTCTCCTCCTGAAAATTTTTAATTAAAAGACATCTCATAAAATATGAATTCATATCCAATTTGTTTGCTCATCAAGTAAAAAGTAAGCACAGATACCAGCATCTAAAAATCTGAATAAAGATCAGCAAATAAGTAGCTAACAGCTACTTAATGAAGATGCTCGAAAGGAATGCATGTGATCTGATTTGTACTGCATAATTCTTTTTGTATTATTTATTTTACACTTGAAATGACCTTATTTTATTTAATGCATTCAGTCTCAGTAGCTCACTGATACAGAATCATTTAGCTTAAACTCTGATTAGGCAGCTGCTCTCCAGTTCAACCAGTCCCCTTCCCAACAGCAAAATTTTATTTGGCTGGTGAATACTTCTATATCATGACAGGAACTTGAAGCACCATTTTGTCTCAGAAACTCTGTCCTGAAGTGTGTCATCATACTCCACAAGGCCTAGCTTCACCTGAATCAACAGAAATCGAATGGGCTATGGAATTGGGTTCTAGAGAGCTACATCCTCAGGCTTTGGAGGGGCTGGAGTGAAGGTGCCCCTGCGAAGGCATGCTGGACAGAACTGGAAAGATCCTAACAACGTTATACAGTAAACCCAGTTCATAAGATAAATTTCTGTGCCTCTGTCACCATTATAGAGAGGTTTTTGTGGCTGTAAAGGATAGCTTCATGATCTGGAAGGGAAACAAAGTGTGAAATAAATATGAGACATGAGCAAACACAGATGGGTTTACAGAAAGAGAGTGGGAGAGAGAAAAGCACTTAGCTAAACCTCTTGTGGTCAGCTAAGAAATGTAAATTGTACTGTTTTGAGATAAAATATGATAATAAACTAAAATCACTTGGTGGTTTTATGCTTACAACTACTAAATCAAAAAGAAACATGTAAGTTACAGTGTGAAGGAAAAGGATAAAAGGATAGAGACCAATATGGTATAAAGCAGACACTTCATTATTTTAGAGCTTAATTCAAGCATATGCTGAATCCCTGCACTTTTCATGTAAGTTAGCAAGTGCCAAGAAGCTTGTAAGAAGCTCTCTTCCTCTCTCAGAATCAGGATACCAGTCTGCTACACCACCTAAGAAAACCATTCCCAAGTAAATGCATAACTGGTACTAAGCTTATGCTTAAACATATAAAAATGCTCCCCTAGAAAATGTTGTCTTTTCCCCCATGTATATGCATATCTATGTAGATACTCATATATTCCCCTCAACAGGCAGGGAAATGACAGACATGAGATCTGCAACACAAAATGCATGTGGGTCTCCAAAACCAGCCCTCAGGAGCACAAGGCCAGGAAGCACCAAGGAGGGTCAAATCAGTCACAGCTCTCACTGGCTTCCAGTGGAAACAGAAGCTTGAATCTGGTGCCTGCACAGAGGCACACAGTGCGATTTCAGCCACCTTGGGATATCTGAGGACAGATGTGACACAACAGCACCAGCTGGATGCCAAGCATGATGTGCTAGTACATCTAAATGAGCTATCTTTGGGCAACCAGAACCACCCTAGATAAACAGGTCCTTTGAGAATCTTTGCACACAAAGCCTTTAGAGATTTATTTTTAATCTCCTGGCAGCAACAAAAGATCCTCCATATTCATAATTTTTTAAAGTATGGCACTCTTACATCAAAAGTCAGTGCTGCAGATCTACTGATCTCTCCATGGAGATAAGATACCCACTGAAACAGCAGAAGTGCTATTAAAAAACTAGTGGATTTCTACCATGCTTTGGTGCATGTAAATCTGAAAATTTCTGTAATTGAAGTTAAACACTATCCTGGAAGAAGTTTCCGTAAGATTCACATTAGGCAGCTATATTTATTACTAAATGTTTCCTGTTTTACCCAAGCCGAACACATGCAGCAATTTGCATTACAGAGCATAACTCCTTAATTCTCAAGTTAAATGTGATCACTGCAGATACTGGTTTTGCACGTACCCAGCCCGTGCATGCCAATTTCCAGTGTCTGTAGCTTGATGGTGTCTGCTCATACAAAGGTACTTGTGATGGGGACCAGCTGGAAATAAGCCTGTGCACAGTTATAATGTTTGTATGAACATGTGTACAAGTTGAAGAACAGAGCACATTATTCCATTTTCCAGAGGGGAGATACCTTGGTCACACAATGTCATTATGGAGAACCTGACAGTCCTCGTCCTTCCAAAGCACATACAAACACCCAAGAGCCGAATGGAAAAAGAGAAGCCAGTGAAAGGGTTAATGTCAATTGGTGTTACCTCCTCTGCTGCTGGATAAATGCTGTTTTCTAAAAATAGCAAATAGCCTTCCTGATCCTGGACTGGTGAAGTAGAAGGATTTTAAACTAAAATGTTTTCTCTATGAACCACAGTAAAAAAGTCGCAGTTTCCTCCAAACCCTAGAAATTCTACTACTCATTTTATTTATACAAAACCAAAGCCCGGCTATGAAAAATAATTTAAACCTAACCACTTAGATATCCTTTTCATGCGCTAGAATCTCATGCTTTTGGCCTCCTGCCTCTGTTTTAAGCATAGTCTGCATTCCCACTGACTTGACACAACTGGCAATTTGTTACAGTGACAGAAAAATCAGGGCCACTTAATTCGCCAGCCTATGAGAGTAAAGCAAGCTACTTTTCATAATGCATGTACAGGCATAATGTGAGCATTCACTGCTAGCTGTGTCAGAATTCCTGGATATTGTGTGTTTGTCAGACTGTCATAAAGAGTTATAATTACACAGCCACAAACTGTAGATGAAGTCTTGCAGTATGGACAGGCTATATGCACCTAAATTAAGAAGGTGTTATAATTCTCGATACAGAAAGATGCAGAACATCTTTTTGCATGTAAACCTGTTAAGATTTTCAGACTGCGGTGATTTTGCACACAGAGAACCAATGCTTCCTCAGCTTCAGCAAGACCTATTGAATTCTGTGTGGTTCCACCAAATGACAGCAGAAGAGGAAGCAATATAGAAACCACTACAAAGGAGCCCTCCTGAGCACCGAGTCTCAGATTATAGAGACAAGATGGGGACAAGGTGAGAGAATAGACAGCATGTTGCCTCATTTCCACCCCATTTCACACTCCTTAACACCTTTATTTCCAACCCAGAAAGACAGGAGCAGTGAAAATTCCACAACCCCAGTCAAGCCATCCCAGACAGAGAGTGGGGAGCAATTCTATAGAGTTACAGACATATTCATTCCAAATTCTTCTGAACGTGTTGTAGTTGTTGCTGAGCACCTCCCTTACAGACATCTGCTCTTATGTCCATGCCACTTTTTAATGAGTGATCCCCTCAAATCAAATCCATTTTTTTCTAAAGCATGAATAAAACACCTTTATCCATTAGCCGAGTTTCTGCTGCTTTCCTAATACTGAAATGGCGAAGCAGTCACTTGTGGTATCTTTTCCTACTTCCCATAATCTGGCAGATCTCTTTTCCTTTTGGGTAGTTTCTTTACTCTCTCTCCAAGCTATTCTTTGCTAGAGCAACATACTTTTCCTCTTATTAAGGACTCTTTCATCCCAAATAAATGTCTTGCAGTATCGACCCACCACGCATCAGTTCCAGCTCCTCATTACCAGGTCCATTTTTCCTTCTGCAGACACCTGCATAATTATATAACGTGAAAAAGCTTATATAAATCAGCTATCATTGTCATATGTTCTAAAGAATTGACCTGCAATTGTTATCTACTGCAAACCTTCATCCCAATTACTTTTAGCCATCAAATCTAAGCCATAAAGTCAAAAGTTGACTGAATATGGATTACTGAAGCTGCATTCTGGAAACAATAGATTGTAATTTATTTACCTACTTTCAGAGCTATTGTGATCTCATCCCCACAGGCCTCAAAATTGATTTTTGAAACAATACTTTAATTGCCTTCCTATCTGGCAAACTTTCTTTGGTGCTTGGCTCAGAAGCTGAGATTGACCCTGCCTTTCCATGTCTGGGTCTGTGCACTGATGTCATCTGCTCTCCATCCTTTCTCACTGCTGCTGCGCCAGCACAACAGGGATGGTGAGCAACTGTTACAACATAGGGAATACGTGGCCAACAAATGAAGCTTTCCTGATGCTTTCAGTAAGCAGTGACTAACAGCTCTTCAAATTATCAAAACAGTGGCAAAAATAAATTATATTTAAGGTTACATTTTCACCACCTCCTTATTTGTACATACAAAATATGTCCACATAACTGTATCAGCTAATTAGCTATGCAGATATTCAAATGCCTTTTCAAATGCATCTGTACATGGTCAAATGTAGATTTTTCATACCTGAATGACAGTAAACAAACAAACCAGAAGCCAAATGAAGATCTGGCTGTCTAATCTGGAGGATATTGCATATTAAACACATTCTAAGTTGCAACTGTGTAAATTATTGCTATCCCTTTATCCATTTTCAGTTCCTGCATGAAAAGAATTACATTTGATCCACTGAAAATAAATCTGGCTATTATAAAATCCAGAATGTGCTTCCACAAACAGAACAAGCAAACGTGTATAATTGGTACATTCATAATTTATTTCAGAGTCACCCTATTTTGCTGACATATATCTATTCTTCTTAAAACCTTTTCCAATGACTTATTTTCCAATAAAGGCTATCTTAAATCTCTCCTTTCTTTCTGTTTAATTCTGAGTATTTCACAGCTTGAAAGTTCCAATGACTATCTGCAATAGTTATATTTAACTTTCCATATGCCCCTCTTTCTCATATAATTGTTTACCTTCTAGGACCAGGACTGGTATCAAACTTCCTTTCTTTTAATTAGGTTTCTTTCCTACTGCTAGGCAGCACGTGTACCCCTTAGGCTTTCAGTTTACTAAAGTAACTGTTGGCACTCCCTATGATCCCTCAACTTCTTTTCCCTCCACAGATTTATCTCATTTCATTATCCTTGGCAGTTCTGAAACCTTTCAAAATTTGGTCTACTGAAAATCAATACTAGTACAAGAGGACATAAGGTTCACCCTGACAAGAGACAACTACAAATTTTGAGCACACCTCTCTAGCTAGCCTTGACCAGTCTTACTTCAGCCGTCATTCAGTGCCTAGAAGCAGAACTTGGGTGTGCTATACAAACCCTAAAACCAAGAGTGCATTCTTTCTCTAGAAAAAGATATACTCCTTTCCATTTCCTGAACATTTCTTCTCCTCATCACTTCTTCAACTACTTATAGTGAAATTACATTACCTGACTGCTTTGCCTAAGGCAAATGGATATAGATTATGTCAACATCTCTTTGTTTTCTTTTTTTTTCTTCTGGAGGGTGAGGCCAGCAATTTTATACTAGACTAGCAACATTTAAGTCAAATTTAAAGAAATATTCTGCATGCCTCCTGCTCTAATTTTTGCTTTGAATATTAGTACTTCTTATATTGATTTGAAACATGAAAAATAACTGCATGTGGCCATAAAAGTGCATAGGAAAACAAAATCTGTCAGTTACACTGAGCTATTTTTGTCATATCTGGCCTTCTGGGTCAATTCCAACTATATCACTCTAGTTAAGTCAGTGACTTACTATCAGTTGTTTGCCAGCTCCTGGCAGTGTTCCATGACTTCTTCTAGGTGACTCACAGAGCACAAGATCGACCTTAAGGTAGCTTCAAATGGCAATAAAATGTCCAACTTGCCAGACCAAACACAATTCCTCTTTCTTCTAAGCCCCAGTCTCATCCTACCTGTGCTTCCTGTTCCAGCCTGAAGAACACCCAGAGTAGGAGGAAGGAGGTTATTTGAAACATCAGCCTGGAGGTGTTTCCAAGACACGTTCATGATTAAGCAAAGATTTTCCCTTGATTTTGTCCAGCTAAAGAGCAGATGAAAGTAAATGGACATTTTTTTCCTCCCATGATTCTATCTTTTGCATTTACTTACTTCTGAAATCTTTCCAAATGTTTTCTCAGGGTTTGGCCTAAAATCTTGATATGCTGCCTCCTAAAATTCTCCTCAAACATATGTTATTTGCCTTGAAGTTGATAGTGTCTTTCCACTTCAGAAAAAATCTTCAGTTAGAGGCACCATGAGATTCTCTATTTCCAGACAAAATCCATTCAGTTATCAAGGAAAGAATTAGGTCTTCTACAAAATCCAGTCAGGGCACCCACAGAGGAAGCTGATCTGCTAAATAAGGAGGTGCCATTTTCCACAGCGCCTTTTCAGAGCTGAACTGCCATATGCTGCTACTCCTTCACTTGCATCCTCTCTGGAGGAAACCAGCTCTGTGTACTTCAGTCCACTGGCTCAGCCTTCCCCAAAATGGTGTGCACTCCACTTAGTTGCAGGCTAATGTCTTCTCATCCCACCCCACAGCACTGAAATATGTTTTTGGTAACTTAGGCACCCTTCAAAGGAGCAGATGCTTCTTTTCCACACACGTTGTCACCAGGTGCTGTGAGAGGGACACCTGACCCTTTGAGGGCCCGTGGCAGCCTGAGTCACAGACACAGTGACTGGTGGAAGGAGGTGACAGATTTTTGCTCCGCGTGTGACACTCTTTTGGTCTCTGGTTTCTTGTGAGGAGCACACAGGGCTGAGGAGGTGGAGGGAAGCCACAGAGTTGTTCTAATTCTCTTGCACTGCATCAAGGGAGCAGGGGGATAGGCAATGGGAGAAGAGCTCTGCTAGGCCCAGCCTAACTCTATCCCTGTAACATGTTAAAAAGAACAACAAGCTTCAGCATGTGTCACTGGGGCTGAGCAGTACCTTCTGTACCCCCTGCAGACTCCTTCAAGAGTTGTGACACCAGTGCCCATCAGGACTCAGGACTGTCTAGTGCAATAATGAAGCTCATACAGCCTGGTCCTTATCTTCTCCAGCCAGGCACGTATACAACCATTGGCTTCCCAGCCCTTTCCGGGCTCAAAAAGCTTTGAAACAAAGCTCCAGCCAAGACCTCCCTCTTGCAGCCTCACCTAAGCCTTCTCTCTGGCCACATCCTGCATGCCAGCTTACAGCAGGCACTCTTAACATCAACCCTCCAGCTGCCTGCACTGTCCTCCTCTCCAAAGGGAATTTGGCAACACTTTCCACAGGTTTTGCCTCTGCAAAGCTACAAAGGCCATGCCTCTCACACTCATGCCAGCCACTCCACTCAAGAATATAATAAAAACCAAAGGATGGAATGTGAGTGGAAAATAGAACCTGATAAATAAGACTGCATTAACATATTTACAAAGCCCTAAACATAACTGTACTAATATACTTATTGCTGTGCTGTTGAGAACCCACTGGTGTAGCAAAAATGTAACATGGGCAAATAAGCAACATAAAAATGTTTTAAAATCCATTTCTGGATCCCTGGAAACCCCCATGTTGTTTCCTGGCATTTCAACACTTACCAGTTGGCTCAGAAGAAATGATGGAAAAGGCAGAGGAGCACTCTTTTCCTTATCACACTTGTTCATTATCTTCCATCCTCACTATCACTGTATGAGATGCAAGCTCCATGCCACCATCGATGTAGGGCACAATGTCATGCTCCCTCTTGCCTTTTCCTTTCACCCCACCTCTACATGGGGCTGAAGATTTCATCCAGAAACCTGAAGTCAGGCATTGTTCATCCTAGCTGGTAAGGACCCACACCTTTATTCCGAGACAGTCCTATGAACAGGCAGCTGGTGACTCTGAAGCCACTTTTGTGACACCTGTTATCCCTGTGAATGGGTAGGTGAATACACAAAATGAACGGAGAAAGACTCTTGCTTGTGACAACAGAGGACAGAAAATAATGCAAACTGTACAGATAAACAGCCTGAACACTGTTGCTCTACTTTGATCTAGCACTATTTTAAGTCAAAGCACCAGTCCATGGCAATTTTACACTGACTTATTTTAAGTGAAAGTGGATCACTATATTATGACTATCTGAATACATTTAATGGCTAGGTGAAATTCCAGCAATGGATGGCTCTAAGTTGAACCATGTCTACCAGCTTTCATAGGTGGAAATAGCATGGCAAAATCAGTAGTTAACAGAAGACTTCACTGAAAGGTTCAAAGAACCTCATACTGCACATTCATGATGTATCTTTTTGGAGCAGTTTGCCCCTAGGCCCCAACACTGCATTTTCATTTACATTCTGAAAACAAAGGGTCTGATTCCTTTTATACCTTTCTTATGCTATTTAATTTAACTTCAGCTGTGTCTCTTGCTTCACGATTTTTCTCTGAAATCTCCATTGATGCAGAGAATAACTTAAAAATTGTAGAGTAGGATGTTTCCGTGGTACAATTACTTTTTCTCTTTAGTAATAGTCCACTTTTGAGAATGCCAAGAGTGGTGTAAAGGATGCCAAGGAAGCAAAAATGTGGGGAAGAAATCATGTCACTAAACTTCTCTGATAGTTTGAATGTGCTTGAAAAATCTTCTCAACCAAGAAGAAAGCAGGAAGAGCCCAGAGAAATGCTGACTCCAGAGGTCTCAGAAAATAATCAGGTGGCTGCCACTATACATGACAAATCGTCATCTGACTTTGGTTTTTCATGCTGACACAGGCATAGAGCAATGTGCCCCACATATAATGCTTTTTAATAAGAAACTCAATAAATCCAGTTTATTAAAAAGTATCAAAATATGAGGTTTGGATCATACACACACTCTCACTTAAGCCAAAGGTGAATCCCTTCATTTGAGGAATAAATAAATTCTAGATGATCTTAAAAAAAAAACCCAAAAAACCCCAGTATTTAGAATTGTAGTAGGTTGTTGAACAAGGAGCCATGTTTGATATGAAACAAAAAAGCATGCATATCCACATGTGCAGCATTTGAACAGGTATTATTTGTCACAGTCTCCCACAGATGCTATCAGAGCTTACAGAGAAACGCAATGGTTATTAAAAATGATTCACCGCACTTATTAACATGACAAAGCACAAGAACTGTGAACTAGTCATTAGAAAGTATGAGATTTGATAAATAAAAGGCTTTAAAATGTTCTCTAAAGATGCACTCTTGAAACCCCTTACTTTTCCTGAGTCCATCAGCTTCAGGACACTGATGCACTCAGCAGTTTGTTTGTGTGAATTACGCATGAAGGGTCCCTTCCAACTCATACCATTCTATTATCCGATGTCACTGGGATAGTGCAGAGAAGAGGCCAATCTTTGATTGCAATTGCTCAGTTAAAATTTTCACTTACAGAAAACACAGTTTTGCTGTGCCAAGTCCAAGTTAGTGCATGTTTTGAAGGTATTTATGCTGATTCCCTTCCTGCAGGAGAAAAGCAGAACTTGCCAAAGTGACTTCCAGATGGAAGGTGCATTCCTGATTGTATGTGTCTACAAACAGACCAAGCTGGGCAGTCCTGAGGCTGCTCTTGCTTGACCCCAGGGAGGAACCATCATCTTGGAACATAAAGCAGAGGAAGAAAGCCAAGTGAGAATCACTCGTTTTAACTGAAAAGTAATTAGGCAAGAACATCAGCAGATTGCAGTGGAAATTGAGAAGCCATAGAACAAATTTTTGTCATGGACTCAATGATCCTTGTGGATTTCTTCCAACTCAAGATATTCTGATTCTATGATCCTAAGGGCGCAGTCTGGCAGGATTAGACATTGAATGTAAGCTCTTTTCACAATTTTTTATTTTGAAGTTAGAAAAGAAATAAAATCAGAAGTATTCCTGTTGCTTAGTTCAAGGGTTATATATTATTCATCCATAACTCTGAGGGTTTTAAGTCTAGACCAACGCACATGTACAAAGAAATAAAAGTACAAACACCTAGGACTGAGGCATGCTCTCATTTACAGAAAGGTAGGTCTGGACAGGCTCCTTTGATTTACCTCAGCACAGCCAAGAAGAACATTCCTCTGCCATGCAGCCAGGAATTGCTCTCAATTAAGAGCCCTGAACAGCAGTCTTCAGAACAAATTCCAGTCCTTCCACTGCCAGAGGAAGCCTTCATGGTGTGAAGCCTCATACAACCACAAGGAGAGGCTGAACTCAAAATCAGACTTTTAGGGAAACACTAAATGAAATACTAAAGTGAGAAATATTTTAGTGACATTTACATTGAAGAATATACACACAAAAGAGGATATTCACAATCTACAATCACCAAATGCTGGAACTCTCAAAAGCCTGAAGAATATGCTGCTTCTGCTGGATAAAGAAAAGGTTGTGTATGCTGTGCATTTCCAAGCCTACCAGGACTCAACCCTTTTTTTCTAAATCAGCAGATATGAGTGGAGCCTTATACCTGCTTCTAGACTACTTAAACTTGTCGTGGAAAGACTTTTCAAAATTTCTCTTTTTTTTCACTCTCTTTCATCTGTAACCCTGATCAGCTTCCTTAATCCATATATATTTGCAAAGGTTTCTGCAGCCTTTAAAGTCATACTCAGGAAAGTCCTTCCTGAAACACCTTTGATGACTTTACAGTAATATAATAACATCAAAAGCTACCACTCAAAGTCTGAATAAATGACCTTGAAAAACACAGTAGACAAGAACTCAGCAATAAAATCATTCTAGGTACAGAACTTATAGAAAATCAACCTTATCTGAACCAGAACTGGTGTGACTAGAGTTGCTCTTGCCTTCTTGTAGGCTGAATAGAGGAGACTTTCTTAAGGAATTGATATGACTTTCCCTTAAACAATGAACACAAGTTTAACTGAATGCAAGCTGGAAAAAAACCTAAAACTTAGCTGGGAACTTAGACTGAATATATTAATTTGAGTACTGCCACAGAAACTGCATCTGATTAAATGAAACAGGGTCACGATTTTACTGTGTGCTTCTGTACAGTGAAAGCCATCATATAAAAGATACCATTCAAAGTTAGCATACTCATGCACATCAATAGCAACCACACAAGCCTCTTGTGGCTTCACCGATTGCTTAAGCCTGGCAGGTAAGGCTGGTCATTATTCGGAGCACGGATGTAAGTTCAGAAATATGTCAACATGCATTATTGCAATCAACATGCATTACTGTACATCAGTGTGCATTACTGTAATCAAATTTAACAGCTCAACTGAACAACAACGTCTTGCAGTCTGAAAAGATGGCAAAAGGTCCAGTAATGGCAACAAAGTGGTACTAGACTGTCCATGGAGACACGTAGCAGGTCTCTGCCATCAAAGTATAACTGCAATTTCACTGCAAGAATCAATCTTGATGGTCTTGATGGTCTACCATAATCTTCATAATCTTCATTAATGAAGCACATTATAGTAAGCTCCAAAAGCAGTCATTTCTGATGTCAGAATTAGAAACTAAAATTTATGAGATGTGCTTCATGTCCTGGGAAATATCTGCTTTTTCAAGTATTCCTTAACTTCGGAACATTATTGAAGGCAGTTTGTGAGGGAACAGAATTAATCTGTGAGAACCAAATAAAAATTTCATTGTGACAGGTCAGAATAAAGTAGAATTCTAACCCATACAGACTTTAGCCTTGGGATAATATCTGAAAAGCTCTAAAAAGGTTTGGGTTTCACTCAGAGTTTTGTTGAAGGAATTTACACTGTGATTGCAGAGTCTCCATAGAGGCTCTGGCTTCCTGGCTTCACAGCTGAAAAAAATTGCACTGATAATCTGAAGGAAAAAGACTGTTTTTCCTGACGCCCATTGCAATCTGATCAGCATGGAGTACCTAGGATTCTCACACTTCTCTCTGAGAAGTTAAAAAACCCCTCATCTTCCCTCAAGCTCAGTCTATCCTTCACCCTATTACTTAGAACATTCAATGATTTACAGTGTTGACAATGCACTTTCTCTAGCAATTGTTTCCACCTCATTTCCAAAGCAGGATGTTCCTATTTTTAGAAAATTTTTAGAAAAACTCTTCCTAAAAAAAACCCCTAAGTCCAAAACAAAAAAAAACCCCTGGAGTTTTTTCTCCATACATTGCAAAAATCTGTCCATCATTATGATAATGACCTTCAGGCAGCGGGACACATTCCTGGCTGACACTGCCTTACACCACTCGTGCAAACAACACACCTTGCCCCATTAATGGGAATCACATATTTTTTCCTTCATTAATCTGCATCACTTAAACACTTAAACCAGCACATTCCCATTGTTGTTGACTCTGAATGTGGTGTTCTTCTATTATTGCTCATGCAGTTCAGAGTTGCTTCAGCTGTAAACAAATGCAGAATTTAGCAGTGAATGAACTCCTTCCAGCTCAGGCAGTTAGAGCCCAGTAATGCCAAAGCCACCTGAACCAGGAGTGGTACACAGCACAGAAAATGGGGCTCACAATCCATGCACTACCAGAGACAGGAGGGCCCGAGGGGGAAGAGAAGGCAAAAGGGAGAGACTCTGAAAGGATGCAAATATTTATACCCTCGAAGTCACCAAAGTAAGCAGATCTGCACTAAGAGATATCCATTTTCAGACAAATGGGTATCAAAGCAGTATTTTCCTTGATTCAAAGCTGGTTTGATGTGACAAACATTTTAAAGCAGTAGCTTACATGCAGTTCTAACTCAAGAAATTAACAAGTGAGTGGAATCAAGATTCCAATTTAGGATGTACTTCTGTTCAACACCCAGGATAGATGAAATCCCAGAGTCTCAGAAATGCACTAGACTTGAAGAAGTTCAGTTTAGTTTTCATGGGTACAAGGCTACTCACAAAAAAATTATTCTCACAGCTGTGCCAAATCCCTGGAGGACAGTTTATCCTAAATCTGGTTTACTTCTCATCCTTTTTCCTTAATCTGGCCACTTTCTCCTTAAACATTTTAAAATCGCAGATGTCTTGTAACTCAGACAGTGGGGCAAATGTGCATAAAATGATGACGTGAGGAATCTGCTTCACAGCCAACACACAACTGCTTTACAGTACATCTAGGAAACCTCATTGTCAGTCTACCCCAAGAATGTGTCTGACTAGAAACATTAAAAGAAACCCCAACAAACATTACAAGATGGAAAGAGATACATAATAAACAAATAAACATGTTTATAAATCCTCTCCAAAGTTCCCAGAGGACCACGCTCAAATCCCAGGTGTACCAAACTAAGCCAGTGTAATAGTGACTTGGTAGTGTTAACAGTTAAGACTTCGTGATCTCAAAGGTCTTTTGCAACCTAAATGACTCTATGATTTCTGCTGTGTGTCAGCACCCGTTTTCCCCTAAGGAACAATGGAGTTCAGGCAGAGAAGGGTATCACCAGCACGGCCCCAGCTGCTCCCACTCCCAAAAGGTGAGCAGTGGGCATCCTGGCACTACTCTGCACACAGACGAAGATGGATCTTACCCATTACTCCCTGCTCAGTTTGTATCAGTCTATTTATTGTGTTCACAGAACCATTTATAGATGGCTGAGACAAATGGCTCTAACTCAATTGCCAAAAATCCCCCACACCATTAATATTTACAAAGTGCTTCTTGTGGGTACCATCTCAGTCTAAATACTATTTGTATCTTCAAGAAACACAAAGCTCTGAAAAAGATGAGAATAATCTCCATAAATACCAACATGTCTAATTCTTTTTCTTGAAACAACACTGAAAGGATACATTTTTAAAGCTTTATTTTTGTTTCATCTCGGTTGCTTTAATATTCCTAGAATCTTGAGTACATTTTTTCTTTTAAATGCTTATATTCTTTCCCATTTGCCAAACATTGATTTTCCTCCTGCAACCTGTGCAGAACTCTAATTTAACAGACTTTAGTTGGATCTCTTGTTTTCAACAAACTTCACAACTTCTACTGAGAGCTCAGAAAGACACTGGTTAACCAAGTAGCCAGAGCATTGAGAATCATTATTTGTGAAGATATCCTGCACACATAGTGGTTTTACATTTATTTTGACCAATAGCTGGCATCACAGTTTACAGTCTTAATTATCCTTATTTTTAAAGTAGTCATTTAGAACACTGAAAGAGAAGAAGAAAGAAATAATTTGGGACCTTCTCTGCTCAGGAATAGGAATACGCTAGAGTCGCTTAATTCAATTACAGTAATTGAAATTGCTCCTTTAGTTTTCTGTCACTTGGAAAAAATACCACAAACCTCTGACTCACTTTAAAGATTTAGATTTTATCACCAAATGGTTGTGAAATGGCAAATTTGTTGGTTGAACCTGAACAATTATCAGAGATGCCACTTCATGTCAAGGAGCTGGGACACTGCATACTTCTTATCTTAATTCCAGGGTGAAAAAACAAAGAGATTTTAAATATCTAATAAGAAGAAAAATGCTCCAGAAATTGCTCTTCATGCATCTAAGGTTAGTGAAAGCACAGGAAGTTTGAAGATGTAAAGCACTCATCCTAAAGCACATCAGCTTTCAGTAAACCATCACAGATGCTTTTTGAGTTTTCAAGGGCAGAAAGACAGTATTAAGAAAGCAGAGTGACTCTAGCCCCTCTCTCATCTAAAATAACTCAGGGAGTGTCCACCCTCTCCGCTGGGAAGTCAGGAAAAAGCCACTTGTCTTTCATCAGGCAATATGACCAGCACCAGAACCTTCACAAACGTTATTTTTTTCACTCAGCTCACTGTTTATCCACAGTGCACAGAATCTTAATTTGCATTTGTATCTTAGTCCAGTGAAGAACAAAACAAAGTGAGGAGCAACGAAAGCATCTCTCACAGACAAAACACTACAAGAGGAACAGAAGCAACAGAGTCTGACTTTCTGTGGGGCTAAACTGCCTCCTGAAATGGAACGTGTGTGTGGTGCAGAGGCAGCATACACCAGGAAAGCAGTACCAAGTAACTTGAGTTGTCAGGTTTAATTAATTGGTTCTTAAAAATGCCTGATGCAAACCAAGCATTAAAGTGCCTTGACTGGTTATGACACCTCTTATAATCTGATGAAGACACTCATCTGAGTAAGGAAACACGCAGGTTGGGTAACTCAAAACTAATGTCTTAAATGAGCAGGTAAGTTACTCCATGCAATTCAAGGCACACTGAGTATTTAAAGAGGTACTGTACCAGAGCTGATAAGGTTTCTTCATCTTTTTAGGAGAGCTGCAAAACGTTTGAAAAGAAATAATCTCAAACCTTATCACCTACATGCATCTGAAAGTTTTTGAACTCTCTACTGAAACCCATCTGTATCACAAATTTAACACTCCAGTCCTTGACTGCCCATGTCATTTTTAAAGTAAGAGAAAGGCTCCTCAATCACTTAAACCTTTTAAAAATTAGGAGTTTCCACTATCTCCAGTTTTCTGTTTCTTCTCTTAATACCATTTAAATCAAACATTTATTTTTATCATTCATTGGGTCTTAGAATGTTGCCTCTTTTTCTTCCTTGCAAACAATCTGAGGACAGGGACTACATCCATCTCAGTCTTTCCCCATGATTGCTCAAAACAAGCAATCACATAGCTGTGTGCATGCAAGCTAAAAGCTATGCTGAGCATTCAGAAGACAATAGTCTGGAATAATTCCCCACCTGGGTACTCACCCAGTACCAAGAGTACCAGTTCACGATATTAGCACAGGTGTAGCTACAGCATCGGCAGTTCCCAGCTTTTCTGGCTCTAGCTTCTCCAATCAGACCGGTCTCGTGCTAGAGAAGTCCAAGGCTTTCCACAGTGTCTAAAAATCCATCCAGCACCGGCTTGATTACTGAGCCTGTCTGACTGCAGACAGTGCTGGGTTCAGTGAAAGGCACAATCTGATTACCTGGGGGCAATTTCCGACAGTGTCCTAAAATCACAGTGACGCATTTAAAAGGATTTCTCCCAGAATCAAACACAATGACAAAGGAGAGGGCAATATGAGAAGCATTCAAAGACCATCACAGTCCTGCCTAAGTTCAGCAAAGAAATTCAATTCTAGTGAAACTCTTCTCTCATCTGTTTTATCAACACGGAGCTACCAAGGGGAAATTAAAGAAATAAACTCACACCTTTTAGGACTTCAAGACCAAAGCCACATAAACAAAGCTGGGCTATATTAACGGGGACCCTGATGATAGATCCAGGCACCATGAGAGTTAGTCATGCAAAGGGCTGCGTCACACTTAAAAACTGAGCTGAAACTTTTCTTTCTGTGCTGTTTTAAAGCCATTCCCCACTTAAGCTCGAAGTGATGGCAAACATTTATTGACAGTTAATGCAGTGCTCCTGCGATGTATTATTAGGCACAAGCCCAGAGGCACAAGGCCAAGTGCTGTTAATCTCCTGGTGAGTGCCTTCGTGTCTCAGATATGTACTGCCTGAAAATATCCGGTGATATCGCTAATGTTTTTTAAAAGTCTTGAGTTTTCACAGAACTGATACACTGATTAACTCACCAAAACAAAAGTGTAATGGAAAAAGCCCTGCAACAGTTCACCCAGTTTCTAAACCCTATTTTCCCACATCAGAAGTGATGTACCAAAAAAATACTACCCTCCTCTGCCTTACCTCATGCTTTACTTCAGCAGCGTCAAATCACATCTTTCTTGCTTGGCTTAAAACCTTTCCAAAACAAGTGAAAACATCTATCAGCTTTTACCCAAGGGAAATGAATTGCTGAATATTCAATCATCGGTTTCCTTCCAAATGCTCTGCTTGTTTGTTTTAGAGAAGCCTTAAGAAGGGCAAATAAAAGGTTTGAAATCCTCCGAGCAAAGCTGACTACCTTCTCTGAAGGTCACCCTCAAGTCATTTCAGAAACGTGGAAATAGCACAGGGGTGGGATAAGCAGACTCAAGAGACAGCTTTTCTTCTCAAGTAACTTTGATGCCTCAGGCTGAACTACATAAATGCCCCCAGGTGGAGGTTTGCCACTCTTTATGGACCTATTCAATTATACCCTGGGGAGAAGGATGCAGTAAGAAGTTCTTGCAAAAGTAACTCCTGCACAAGTGCTTCAAAGAAAGGAGAGCTTGCATCTTCAGAAAAACTCCACTAGAACTGATCAGGCTCGTCAAGGGTCTTACGGTCAAGTACCTTCTTCTTTGGGACAAACCTTAACCACTGTTTTCAGGGTCAGTGCCAAAGCTGGAATATTCAAACCACACGGTGTAGATCTGAATCAAGACAGCCCCTTCATATTCCTTCAGAATTTACGGTCTGATCATACTAATAATAGGCACTCAAATTGATAGTAATGCATTTAGAAAACATCAACTATGACTGCCATGCCTATTCAGAGCAAATTTTGACTAGGATCCAAACTGAAATTCATAATCACGTTAGTGAAACATATTATTTAGGAGATGCTGCAACCTGACTAAAGACTTAATTTTGTGTAAACCTTGAGAAAGACGCGGGAAACCAGCGGGAGCTCTGCCTCAGCAAAAACTACAGGATCTGGGGCTCCCTGTGCAGCTCCATGCACGGGCACACCACCGAGACAGCTCCGCACACCGCGTTTCTATAAGGAAAGCGAATCGCCACCCAAAAACCGCAAGCAGGCAAGCGAACAAAGCAGCGCTCCGGGGCAGCCCCAGCTCCCGGCGCCCCCGCCCAGCCCCGTTACCTCTCCCGCGGCTGCGGAGCCGCTCCGCAGGGCAGGGCAGGGCCGGGCCCCGGCCCGGGGCAGGCGGCAGGGACGGGGCGGGGCGGCCGCGCTTCTCCCCGGCTCTGGCAGCGCCCCTCGCTCCGCGCACGGCCCGGGGCAGGGACGGGACTCGGCAACTTCGTGCACGGTGCCGCCGGCCAGCGGCGAAGTTCCGCCACCCAGCGCCGGTCCCTCGCCCAGCGGGTGCCCCCGGCCCGCCCGCAGCCCCTCTCACCTCAGGCACTGCCTCCTCCCCGCCAGGACCGGGGACGGCGCCGGCCGCTCCCCGCTCCATCGCCTCGCCCAGCTCCCGGCTCCCCGGCTCGCTCCGGCTGCCACCGCCGCCGCAGCCCCAGCGCCGGCCCCGGAGCGCCGCCTGCCGCCGGGGCACGGCCCCTCCGCCCCCGAGCGCCGCCGCCCCCCCCGCCTGCCGCCGGGGCAGCGCTGCCCAGCCCGCCCTGCCGAGCCGCAGCGGGGCACCGTCCTGGCCGGGCAGCGCCGGTCGTGTTTCATTCATGTGTTTAACCAGCAGCCCGCTCCCCTCACCGGGGCAGCGCGGGTTCCGCTGCCCGGGCAGCCGCCTGGAGTTGCCCAAACGCTCAGCCCGAGCCCGACGCGCTTTGAGGCGGCGAACGCGCTCTCCCGGGCTCCGGACCTGTGCTGGCCGCGCTGCGGTCCCGGCGGAGTTTCCCGCTCCTCTCCGAGCCCGCGGGTGGCTCTGTGCCGCCGGCAGGTGAGCGCTGTCAGCGAGCCCCCGGGGCGTGCCCGGCGCTTCCCAAGGCGGGGACAGCCCTGTCCACGAGTTTGTGCCCCGGGCCGGCCGCAGCCGGAGCCCGTCGGGGAGGCGGGAGCGGTGCCTGCAGCCCCGGGGGCAGAGCGCGGCTTGGCTCGGAGCCGGCCCCGAGCGCCGGCGGGGTTCGCGTGTGCCGGGGCTGCCGGGACCCCTCGTGGGGGCAAAGTGGGGAGCGACGGTCACAGTCGGTCGGGCAGAGACATCGTTCCCCTGCCTGATGTCTCCGATCTGCGAGCGGGCGCTTGGGGGAATGTTAAGCCTTTGGATGCCAGTATGAGTGCTCAGGCTCTGCCCGCGCCTACACCGCCGCAGGATGCCGCTCCACCAGCCAAACAAAAAGCATACCACACTCAGAACTTTTATGGTTTTAGTAACGAGGGTGCTCTACTCTGCCTCTTCCCTCTCCCCCTCCTACCCCCCATCGGTACCAAGTTACAACCTATTTGTATGTATAGAAATGCGTTTCCTGAGGTGTCTGGTTTATCTCCTGCCAGCTTTTTCAAAATGCCTCTGTGGCTAGTACTTGGGTCCAGAATTTTATCAATCTTAACACATTTTATTTTATTTTATTTTATTTTATTTTATTTTATTTTATTTTATTTTATTTGGATTCTGGCATTCATTAATTTTAATTTTTGGTGTATTTTTTTTTTTTTTTTTAATATTTCCTTCCTCTTGGGGAAAATTCTGGGTAGTTCTGGCATCTGTCACGATTTTTGCCTCTTAATACTGAAGCAGAGATTATGTGTGTATTAATTAGTTTCTTTTCTCAGTTGGTAGATACACTGAAAAAATTTGTTAGGTCAAACTTGATAAAAACTGTCAGTCTGAGGCAGCCCCTTGTCTCTGCAAGGAGCCAACTCCGCCTCAGAGAAAGCAGGACATAGTACTGCCTACATTATCTGTAATAGGGAGATTCTTATAAGGGAGATTCTCTTTGTGCATGTATATGCATTCCATGGTTTTTACCAATTATTGCTTACATCCACTACAAAATCTGTCAAGTTTTAAGGGAACAATTCATTGCTGTTGAACTATTTGGTTTTCAAGATAGCAGTGAAGAAGTAATTGGCAATTTAAGTACATTGCCTTCTAATTCCGTTTCATATTCTGTTTGTCTTGCATTATGAAAAGACAAACAAATAGGACCTTGCTCACGTCCTTCTCAACTCCATCTCGGCATTGCTTCTTGCATGGTCTCCATGAATCATTCCCCTCTGCTCTCCCACTGAAGTCTGGAAGTGAGACAGGCATCACAACATCTGACCTTGTTTGTATCAGTATTAAAGAACTATTCGAAAACACTTGTCTTTCTCATACAGCAAGATCTTTTTATTTTCATTTTTTGCTGCTTGACAGCACAAATAGCCTGGAACGTATTTCCACTGGCATGAGATTTTCGTGCAGTTACTTTTCTGTGCCAGTTCTGTTTATTCATTTAGCATGGATTTATCCCACCTGCATATGTCTTGTATTTCCTCAAAATAATCTGTGTTAAAATACATGGAGGTATGTATTTTTTTTCTTCCCCCCTCCCCCCCTCTGTAATTCCTAATAAGTAATTTGACAAGGCTGTGGAGATTAGGATCTCACTTCTATTTGCAAACTGAAGTGGTACTATTATCTTCAGAGGTTACCTTTCAGCTTGCACTGGAGATTAGCTGTACATCCCCAGAAGTGAATAGTGAGCATGACTGGACAGGTGTAATTCCACTTTTAATAATTCCAAAATATTACAAAGCATTCCATCTCCCCCACCCCCCAGTTCCACAAAGTTGCAGTTTCTTTACTAGATGCAGTAAGTCTGATGATAGTGAAGACTAATATTGAAGATCAATAGCAGAATGTTATTACCACTTACCATTAAAAGTAATACAATTCCAGTTTTCTAAACAGATGGGAAAAAGGTTGCATGGAGCAGTTAACTGGTTTGGAGAGGATCAAAATGGTACAGTCTTGGAAGAACTGATGCTGAAAACTGGGTCTCTGGCTCCAACCTTCTTCTCTCAGTGCTGTTGCTTTGGTGCTGCTTTGTGCTCCTGTTCCTTGAAGGCCATGTCATGTGTGCCATTCCCAACTCACACAGCACCCACAGCTGCAGCAGGGAGGCTACAGGCACCATTCCAATCCTCCTGAAGACCCTCACAGCAGAAGTGGGCCACAAAAAGTAAATTGGCAGCTTTGTTTCATGCCCATGCCTAAAGAAAAGTGGGGTAGCAACAATTCTTTCTTACTCTTCTTCCTGAGCTTGCTTAGGGTAAATACAACTGAGTTTGGTTTACAATCAAGCCTTTCTACTGCAATTAAAAACACATTTATGTGGCTTTCTGTGAGGAGCTCTCTTTGTATAGGAGTGTGGGTGCAGACTCATCAGTCTTCCAGTTTAAAAATTTTGTTTTCTACTTGGACCTGGTCCTGCTTCAAATGAAATCACGACCTGAAGTCGTCACAATTTAAGAGGAGTGAGATTAAATGCTTTGCAAGTGTGTTTACCCATTTCTTTCCAATCCATCCCACTAGTGTTGCTATTGCTTCTGTTCCACAGATGGCAGCTTCAGTGGCAGTGACATGGTAAACATGGAAGACACTGCACACCTCAGTTTAACTTCTTCAATTAGTTTAAAATTTCTTAAATATGTTTTGATGGTTTTAAAATGTAATAAGCATAAAGCAACTTGCTTGCACTGCTCACCAAGACCTACTTTCATAAAGCAAAAAAAGCAGATTTAAGTGCAATATTTTAAGAGTTTTTTTAAAATCTGAAATCTGAGAAAAGCTGGAATATCATCCCAGAGCTGTGAAGGGAGAAAGAATGCCTTTTCCTTTAGACTCACAACAGAGTAACTCCTAGCATTGTGGTGGTGTTGTTGCTGTTGATTTGTTTGGATTATTTTAACATCTCAGTTATTATGCTGCCATGATGAATTTGGTTTAGGATTTGTGTTCTCTAATCCAGAAAGGATTTTACAGGTCAATAAGATGCTTCAGCAGAGTGTCAATAAGCACTCCTTAAATACATTCAGCTTCTCAGGACTCTTTTGGGGTAAGTAGTATTAGGGATAAGAGTTTATGCACGTATTAGTACATGTGTTATACAGATGGAGAAACCGAACCACCATGGTTAAATTAGTTCACCGATGACCAAAGAAACAGGACATGGCCAGAGGCAGTTAAGAACCTGTACTAAAGCTGTAATTTTATGATTTCACCCTGGTGTCCCAGACAGCCAAGTTGTTTTAGCCACAAACTGGTATAAAAAGTCATCTCCATCTGTCTGGAAGGGACCAAATGGAGAACTGGAAGCTTTTGAAGATGATGTGCCTAAAAACAGTGGTATCAGGCAGGAGGTGAACTCTGTGTATTAAAAAGAGGAGTCTACCTAAAAAAAGGTGTCACAGAAAGGGAAATAAAGGTGATGGTGACTATGAACTTTGGATGCCTGGGGTATGTGTAGACTGTGGAGATGGTTATAGAAACTTGCTCCTTGGATACAGTGGCAGGAACAAAAGGAAGCTCCTGGAAGCCTGACTCCCACTCTTCAGCTCTCATAGCAGACAGAAATCCCAGAGACGGGTAAGTGAATGTGTCTGTGAAGACTGTGTTGAACACTATTATTGTAATACTTTTGATCGATTGTCACAAAGTACTGCTGAGTGTGTTTTTGAAGGGGGAGAGAGGCAGATAGCAAAATTTTGGTACCTGTCATGGAGATAATTATTTTTGTAGCTGAAGGGAGGGAAGGGGATGGTGGAAAAACAAGAAAGGGAAATGAAGCATCCCTTGCTTCAGGTAAAAGTGATTATTCAAACAGGAAAATAATTAAGCTGAACTTCTATTTACATGACTGCAACCGATTCCGTTCGGGGCAGCTGATCGGAACAAGGTTCTCAGAGCTAAGAAATTATACTGCAGATAACAATGCAGTAGGGAAGGACAATATAATTGTATCAATGACAGCAGTCCAGAAGATGCAGTAGTTTTCCCCTCAAGTTATTTGTGAGTAAAGCGGTTGTGTGCATGTGCAAAATATTAATGATCAATTACAACAGTGGCCACATGTATACATTACATAAATATGGCCATGTGTTTACATTACATAAATATAATATTTTCTGTGTACTTATGTTCTTCTGTATAAGAAGGTATCAGAAGGAGAATTTAGAGTTTTCTGCAAACTATTTATATGACTTATATAACCTGTTGCAAGCAGATTGTACTTTTATATTAATGCCAATTTTTCAAATTATTTCAGGGGAAATTTTGGAAAATCACAAGAGTTAAATTAAAAAAAAAAAAAAAAAGGAAATCAAGAAAGTCACCAAAGATGTAACAGAGCTACTGTGGTTATGGCTTATAAACATTCCATATCCTTTTTGTGTGGAAATAAAATAGCTGTGAGTTACGGCTCTGGTATTTCCCCTTCTGTTAGACATCAGGTTATGTTTTTGTTGCTTTGCTGAGAGTCACAGCAATGAATTTGTATCTTTGTAGTCTCTTGCATCAAGTTGCAAGAGCACAGTGGTAACAAACAGCATACAAGTCACCTTCCAATTACAGCTAAACTAAATTTTAAGGTAGTATATGCAAATCTACCCTGAAACAGAAACCTCACTAGGATTGTTATGTACAAAGGTGTTTATGTTCTTCTAGGTCTGTTTATTGCCAGACTCACAGGGTTGGTGAAGGGGAGAGAAACTCTGCCAAGCAAGAAACCCTTAGCTACTTGGCTCTTTGATTTGCCAATGAGACCCAGGTTCACATATTGACACTTAATGAAACAGGAGCCTTATGACAACAGCACGTGTAGTCAGATTTCAACTTTTTCCAGGTCAGATGCAAACTAATGCTGAAAACTGTCCCTGTGTAGAGAGCTGAGCAAGCTGCCAAACCCAGGTGGCTGGCACTGACTGCAGGCCACACCTCATGCTCAGAAATTGCTCGTCTTACAAAGGGTTTGGAGGTAAAAATCAACATATGTCCGCCTCCATGTTGGTATAGCAAATCCCAGCAGCCATGCTCAGGCTGGAAAGACATTTTGCTAGTGTGGGGGTTTGCCCACTCCAAACACCAAGACAAAAAACATTCTATAAATGGGAAGAAATACAGAGCATAAACTGCAAGCAATTTGGAAATTATATTTTTTCTCTCAAACCAAACATAAGCACCCAAGGCTCTGAGATAAAACCATACTTACTTAATAAAAACATGGTCAGGCAGCCAAACAAATGGAAAATGAATCCAACGGTGTTAAGCTTGATCCTGCCCCGCTTTGGGAAAAATTGCTTCCTAAATACATTTCATTGTGTGAATTTAACATCTCACCTCCAAGTATTATAGTTGCTTCAATACAGGCTTTGTGGTCTGAAGGGTTCTCCTAATCCATTTGGCTGAAAATCAAGGACAGTGAGAGACAAATAATTCCAGAATGATTTCTGTGGGGTTTATCTGCACTGTTGTTCTCAGAAAAAAATTTAAGCCAAATTTACTAGTTTCAGATTCTTGAAATGGATCAGTAAACCAAGGTAAGTTGTTGTATTGACTCTCTGATTCAGAACTAAGATTTCAACAAGTAAACTGTAGTTTATTTTGAAAAAAAGTACATACCCTTTAATTCCGAATGTCAATACACAGAATTTAAAAATAGTTTAACAAAATCACTCTGAAAGTTCATTCAGATTAATGTTTAATCATCCAGCATTCCTGTTGTCTGGAGGCTTGAGTGTGGAGGGCTGTGAGCCTTTGACTCGGGAGTCCTCTGCACTCCCTTGGAGGAGCGAAGCCTGAGGGCAAAAGGACTCAGAGATAAGAAACTTCTCTCTAGGTTACGGTGAGAGAATGAGCTACCCTCAGCATGCCTTGTTTCTGTATGGTAATACCTTGTATCCAGTTGGTAAATTGGGTTCTACCCCACCCCCTGCTTTTCCCATAAAAAGGCCCTGGGTCTGCCCTGAATTAGGGAGCCGCTGTTCCTGGCCTCCCCTTCCCAGGGACTGCTGGACAATAAAGCTGCCTCTGTGGCACTGCCACACACGGCTCCTGTCTCTCTGTCCCCGAGTTTGCCTCGGGTGATCTCACACAGAGAGCTGAACCACAAGAGCTGGAATCACTTGTAGCTGAGAAATCGCTGCACTTGCTGGGATCACCGCTGTCCAGGGAGGCTGCCTTCATCCCTAGAAGAGTCGTTCTTTGCTGGACACTCTTGCTAGGAAGGTCCTGGCTTTTGGTGCCTGACCAGCATCAAACCTCCTTGCGATATATGAGCATGGGAATGTTAATGTGCTGTAAAGTAGCATTTAAATTTTTGTTGAAGGAGAACGTGCCTTTTTCAGGGAAGAGTGAATTACCACTAGGAGTGGTCTACAGGAAGAGTTAAGTGTACAGTAAGTTCCCAGTCCCACTCACTAACTTCACAGGAACTTCCTCTGTAGACATGCATCCAGGTAGGCAGAATTTATGTATTGTTAATCTTGCTGTGCTCGTATTGCAGCACTTTGGCTGCAGAGTGGGTCAGAGCCCAAACAGTGAACGATGGCTGTGTCTGCATTAGGAGCAAAATGGTGCTGAGGATCCAACATTTGTCTTTCAGGAGCTTTTCCTTCCGAGTGGCTACAGTGTGTTCCCAGGGACTCAAAGCCCATTCGTGGCTGAAGCACAGCTTTCAGTTTAGCTCCTGAAGAAAGACCCTTGTTGGGCAGTGTGGAGCAACGCACACTAAATGGGGAGGATCCAGAACAATCTGAACTCCAGTGCTAGTGTATATATTCCTAAACAGAGCAGGGCTTCACAGAAGGGCTAGTCTGATGGCAGCCCAGGTGTGCTGTGAGTCTGGGGTGACCAGTGTCCTGGGGACCTGCTAGAGAGTGGCTGTGGGACTCCCTGAGTTAGCAGAGAGGTTGGTATTTTTCATTTTATGGAAAAAGGGATGCAGAAAAGCACTCATCAGATTGATGCCTGTGGCACCATTCAGTCTGTCACAGCATTTGATGCAGAACTAACTCTGCACAGCACTCTGTGGTGCCGGCCACATTATAAAGACTGCATTGAGAACTGTCCCTGAAGCTTTTCTTGCCCCAGTCTGTTTGCCATGAGAAATAGTAAATTAAGTAACATCAGAAACGCCAGACTCCTGTATGTAATGAGCATGCAGCCCACAGAATTCACTGAGCAAGAGGTCAGTGGGCTTAGTGAATTTGACTGGTTCTTTTTAAAGACTGTATATTATTAAATACATTTTCAGCTTCTTAGTGGGAGCTGAAGTTACTGCAGAGCTTTTGAAACAAATTTCAGGGGTCAGGAAGGGGTGTGCTATTTTTGGCTTCCACTTAACTGCCCAACAGACAGGAATCAGGTAGATGATTTGCTCATATTGCCATTAGTATCATGTTGCTAGTATGTGTGGCATCTTTTTCATGAAAAAACAACAGAGCTACCATTCCAGCAGTTTGCAACATAGATTGGAAAAAACTGAGGTTTGCCAAAGTGCTTTTGCTCTTTACATGGCAATTAAGCTTGAGAGGAAAACAGATGGCTACAGGTGGGTCTGAAGCAGCTGTACACAAACCTCAAATATCCACCTAAGCCACAGTCACCTTCTGGGATTCAGGTGGCTTTTGAACAGCCAGTGGGCTGTTTGTAAATTATTCACATGGATGCTAACCTATTCCTCCCTATGACAACAGCACATGAGAGAGGTGGGAGCGGCTAATGGAAAGAGGAGGTCAGGGCAGCAATATGGTCGGTGTCAGCCGGGAACTGTGGATTTTTTCAAAGAGGGAGAGTTAGAATGTGCAGATCACGGTGCAGGTGCTGAATCCAGTGCAAGGTGGTTTGGAGGGGAGGGAGAGAATGTGGTTACCCTGTTAATTTCATCATGGCTCACATTGGCAGTGCGTCTTTAAAAACAAAATAGGATGCTGCTAAGGATGTAAAGGGAGGTCTGGTGTACATTACATCAGTTGTAAAATTGAATGTTTTCTAAATTATTATTTTTTTTTAAATGCCACTGGCTGAGCTATAGCACAAAGCTGAACAAAGCCACTGCAGTGAAGAACATGAGTAATTTCAGTGATGGGACCTGCAGAACTACTTAAGCAGATTTGTGTGATAACTAGGGTTTTTTTCACAGTGTTTAGTCTTGATAACAGCGAGACTGATGTCTTATCTACACTGCTTATCACATTTACTGCTTAATAGCAATGGAGCTGCTGACAGCAAGCAAACAAAAAATTGTCAGGAAAGCTGAGTGATTGAATTACCACTAAATGAATGCCCAGAGTTGTCAGTGGTATTTTTGGCAACAAAGAAATCGAACCAAAACAAAATTTTTCAGAATTCACAGGACTGAGGTGATCCTTCAGAAGCACCTGTGGAGGCTGCATCAACAGGAAGTGTCGAAAAAGAGCTGTTTGCCTTCAGCTCCTTGTCCTTCATCACAATGAAGGAACCCTCTCACTTCCACAGTGGGGAGACTGTTTCAGACCAGACGAGTGGACAAGGAAGGATAGGGAGGCAGGCAGCTTGCTTGGGTGCCTTCAGCTCATTTTCTGAATTGCAGCCAGCTTCAGAGGAAAGTAGCTCAGGAAAAAGAAGGTGCTGTGCTGCTTGGGAGCTGACAGGCTGCCCCTCCTTGACCAATAATTAATTTCCTGAGCCAGAAGATAAGGCTGCTTCTTGGCAAAATGCTTTTTGTCGTATAATGGTCATGACAGAGATGAAACTGCTTGGGAGTGCAAAATTGACTTATCCACGTTATAACCTGACCGACTGCATTCATCCCAGGCAGATCTAACGATGCTTCATGCTGGGGCTTTCATGAGATGAATCATGCAGGTAAAAAATTTCACTCATTTTCCACTTCCCTCTTTCAGATACTTTGGACATGCAGTTTTGTTCGTTTAAACAGAACTCAACAATCCTTTTAATATGGAATTTTTTTGAGCATTTTTGTTTTAATGGAGAAGTGGCAGCTCATTTAGAGTCTAAGAGCATGCATAAAACATTCAAATGAGTTCCAGCTGAGACAGCTCTGGGTACAGTGTAGAAGCAGGGAGTTTGCCTGGCTGAAGACAGTCACCTGTAGCAGGTCTTCTTTCCTGTCCTTAGCTATCTGTCTTCATTAAAACCAAGGTGATGGATTAAATGTCACCAACAACCTTTGCACTTTTCCTTTTAAATAATGTCTCTTGAAGTGACTCAGCAGATGTGTAAGATTCATCTTTATTATAATAAATTTGCTGTTAAATCCTATTTCACTATTTTAGCCCAATGGTGCTATTGCTTCCTTACAGCACACATTGCAAAACACCCTTTCAAAGCCCAACTAGTAATGAAAATTGATTAAACACCCGATAGACTGCCCAGAGCTGCATGAAAATTGAGCATGAGTGTTTCAGAAGTTAGAAATGCTATCTTAAAAGATTTGACAGGTTCTCTACCCCTAAGAGAGTCCGGAGAAGGATGTCCTGGTTTACAAAGATGCAGAGTGGGAAGTTTAAGCAGGCTTCACTCCCATGTTACACATGAAAGTGGATGGTTAGGGCACTCAGGTCAAAGCCCTAGAGAGAATCAATGCTTTGCTGGTGGGTGGTAGGCACCTTTGGGTTGGCAGTTTTGTCCCTGGTGATTTTGAGAGACTATCAGTCTTGCTCCAGTGCAGAACAGAAAGCCATCTAAGGTGCTGGAAACTTTTCCTGTGTTGCTAGGGAAGTCAGTGCAGTAAGGCAAGGACAATGTTTTTCTTTCTACATCCATCCTCCAAATATTTGTAATTTCTGTGACTACTCACTGTGTGCATTCCATTATTTTCTCAAGGCAGTACTACTCAGACACCCTTATCTTGCTCTCCAAGGGGTTCCTAAACTTTAGGCAAGGAGGTTGTAGATCAATTAGCTCCATCTACTTCTTTTTTTTCTTTTCATTTTTATTCTTAATAGCCAACAGTTGCATTTTAATATCTTGGTACCCACTAACCTTGAAGGTGAACTACTGAGAAAACAAGGCTTTTAAGTCTGGCTATGAGAAAGAGCTACCCCAATACAGCACAGAAGAAAAGACACCCTTTGCTCTTCATATGTCACAAAAAGTCCTTCAGCTGTAGGGGAGCTGGAGGTGCTCAGGAATTTACCATGATAATCTGAAGTTCAGACTTTGTTCCTGGAAAGGGCTGAAGTAGCTACAGTAGGTGATCTTCAGTCAGCCATCAAGTGACAGCCTCAACACAGTCTGCCCTCCAGGGTTACAATTTTTCCTCCTACCCATCTTCTCTAGTCTTATTCCAAAGAGAGCCACAGTTAATGACAATTTCTACTTAGGAGAAATATATTGACTTTTACCCTCTCCATTTATGCTACTACCAAAGATACTATTCCTTATTTATTTTTCTATTTTTGAGATAAATACCACGCTCTGCTATAACCCCATTGAAGCCAACAGGTTTTTCTCAGCTTACACCTACAAATGATACCAATTCGCTGTTTCTCATCGAGCCATTCTGCCTAGGACAGTATTGTGGGAGAAAAAAAGACCTCCCACGGCTGGGGAAGAGGGTCCAAGCTATCTGACTGGGAATTTGTGCCACTGTCAGTCTGTCAGCTGTTTATCTCCTCACTGACCCAAAGCCCTAGGAGATACCACCTCGTTAAATCTAAAGAACAGCATGTACCAGGGCCCCACCACTGAACAGACTTGACCTTGCGCTACTCAGCATCTAGCAACTAGCTTGTCAGTGGGAAAAATAAACCATTCAGAGGGGATAGCAATTAAAAAAATGCAGCACCATAAAGCTCAAGACTCTTGTATGTTCTGCACATATAAATCACCATTCATCCAAATCCTTTTTTCCATCCTATGATAGTGCAGCAATCGCCCAAGAGCGTGAACATGTTCATATACGGGAAGTAAATTAACTCAGTAAATTGCTGACTAAACCTAACAAATCAATTTTTTTTTCTTTGAGAATAACACCCTCCCTATCCATTATCAAACAAAAGATACCTGTACTAAAAGCTTGCACTCGAGAAACTCTCCCTGGTACTGCACTGTTTGTGACACAAACACATGCAGTTTATTACAGCAGGGAAAATGATTTCTATCTGCAAATATTTTGTAGTAGCTCTTTCTTGTATACAAATTATGGGTCATCAGCTCCCAAATAAACAATATCTGCTCACATATGGGGCATGTAGCCACCTTAAAAGGAACAGTAGAAGCACCTGCCTAATGAGGTCATCCTGGGAAATTCATGCAGTCAGGCAACTCTGATTAACAAGTTTACAGAAACAGGGGCTGCAGGCAGATACTTCTCCATCACTTCTCAGGCTAGGCTGTACGGATGGCATTTTCTCCAAACTGTTCCACTTTGCGTTACAAAGTGTTTAATATGGAAGTTCAACCTATTCTATTCCAGGCTCAACATACTCCAGAACCTGAAGAAAACTAGTCTCAGGGAAAGTGTTAGAACAACATTTGCAGCTTAACATTTCAGCACAGACCCTTGAAGGTATCTTCAGACCTCCTCCTTGGCAGAAGAGTTTCAGTGAGGACTGAGATGAGGATCCAAGCTGGTGGATTTCATGTTGGGATTTAGACACCTAAACATGTAGGTGTCTTATTTTCTTCATGATAAGTGGTTTGCTTGTGGCAACACAAGATGCTTGTCATCTAGCAGGGACTGTCTCAAGCTCCAGCGCAGGCTAAGATGTATTCACTCCACTGAATTTGCCATAATGAGACAGTAGCAAGTCACCAAAACATTGACTCAATAGGCTAAATATGAAAGGAATCAGTGGTCTATCTCCAAAGGCTAAAGGCAGGTAAGAAAATAATAAAAGTCACCAAAACAAATGCCATTAAGTGGCCACTTGGCTCAACCCTTCAGCACAATGTATGAAGGAGCTGGAGAGAGGTAGGGGCAACTCTGGCTGGGAGAGTGCAAGAGAAGAACAGCTTCAGCCCAAGAAAAAGTAGTGTTGGCACATTCAGAGGTGTAGAAGCAAAGAAAGGAGTTCTGTAAGTACCAAGCCTTCAGTGAAATAAGGAAGAATGGATTATTTAACCTCTGGAAGCTGAAAACTTGACCATAGAATAGCATTCTTCTGCAGAAGACTAAATATTATGGTATTTGTTAAAAAGGAATGTACAGTTACAGGCAGAAAAATATATTGTCTGAAAGAGTTATTCAGAAGAAAGGATGAAATATCCAAAGAGCTGAATATTACAGAAAATCTCGAACTTCCAGTGAAAAACTTGGATAAAGTTTTGTTTCTAAAATGGAAGGCAGCACCATCTTCCAAATGGAACCTAAACCACTTCCAGTTTCAGTATGCATCACACATTACTCATGTTACTGATCCACACGTGGAGAGGACGTGAGGTGAGCCTGGTAAAGTCTGAAGGAGAGCCATCACAGACTTGAAGCAGTGGAAAAAAAAAGATTAAAGAAAAGGTAAAATACATCCTCAATTAAATTATAACTTAGCTAGTATGCACAAAGTCAAATGACTTCTGGCTCAGTTTCTCAGAGAAAATTAGATAGTTCTGCTCCAAGTGGAAGAAAAATGTATCCTTTAGCAAATGCATTTCTCTGTGTTATGCTTTTAACTACCAGCTTTTAAATCATATCTGAAGAGGCCTGGGAAAGCACATTAGCACCTCTCCACAAGCGCTGTGTTTGAACATGGTTGGCTTGGGGAGAGGGGAATGAAAGATTTCCAGACTCAGTGCAGACAAAGCCCAAAGGCAAAGTACAAAGCCAGAGTAGTGCTTCAAGAAAACGGAAGGAAAGTGCCTTTAAAGCAGAATTCACCAAAATGACATGAAACAACAAACAGGAGACGGGGCCTTTGAGAGCAGTTTTTCACAATTAGGTCACTGCTCTTTTGTGAATGTTGAAGGTGTTCCACAACAGGAGTCAGAAGAAACCTGCTGAAAGCCTGTTCCAAAAACCCTTCTGGATCCCCTGGCTCAGTTCTCACCATTGCAATTATCAGTCTGCCAGTGCAACTGATACAGCAAATTGACTGTTCACTTCCAAAGCTGCTTGCTGTTGGCCTTACAGAGTTAATGCAGGTACTCTGGGAAGCAGCAGCCGCCAGCAGCGTGCCTGGAGCAGCTCACATCATCCCCTGGGGGAATGAGAGGCTTACCAGCCATTTCTGTGTGTAGAAGGACACAGTGCAATGCAAAGTTACCAACTGCATTTAAAATGTCCCTCTTTTTGTAGCCATCACTCTCCTTACCCTGACTCCAGGTTAGCAGAGTGCTTTCCCGTGCCCTGTGTTTTAAAGAACAAGCCGAGGTCCTGCGTGTGTTTCTGGCTTGGTGCTTGCAGCCCCTGGCAGCCAGCTCTGTCAGACAGACACATCCAAGTGAGCATTTGCCTCTAGTTGCACCCTGCACCCAGAAGAGGATTTCACATTTGAAAGGAGCTCACTGCAGTGGAGGTAAGAAAAGAAATGTCTGCCAATGTGCAAGAGGAGCAGGCCAGCTCCTGGAGTTTTAGGGAATGTGTTTCCATTTCTTTTCCTTCTTCTAGTTTAAATATTTTACTGTTTTCAAAAAGGAGAGCATGTGAGCATTAAAAAAAAGGTTGTGCCAAGGTGTGCACTTGCATTTACAAGTGCAGCTGGGTGAGATGGCACCTCAAAGGAAGAGGGATACAGATTTCCAATTAAATCAGTCACTAAGCTGTGTGGAGCTGGGAGTGAAGCTCAGCACAGGTTTAGGCAGGTCTGTGTGCAGTATAGCTGATTTTCAATCTACTTCTTCAATTTACAGTGTAATTCTGTTTCCTGAGCAATGTTTTAGCAGTCTCGGGGTTAGGTGTGGAGCTTACTGAACAACAAAATTCAGTGAACTGTGATTGTTCTCTGTGTGATTAATGGAGATTACTGCTGATGTATGTACTGGCATATGACACCATTGTACCTACAAGGGACCATTACTCATCAGCTCAACACGTGGCATTAATTGCCTTTGCTTATTATCAGTGAGAAACAAGCAAAAAGGTCAAGTTCCCCTAGCAAAATGATGTACTATCATTTAGTAATATCTCTTCAGTGGGAAATACTCACTGAATTGAGTGAGAACAACTGTTTTTTATTTTTTGTCAGACCAATCCACTTGGTCTGTGTAATTAAAGTCTAAAACAAATGTATGTACCCTGAAAGCCTCTTGCTACCTATGGACCACTTTAGTTGTGTACTGACAGTCCTGTGCTACAGTAACGTTTTTTTCAGTCTCATTGTTTATTTTACAATAATTTATGGCATTTATGGCACTGTGTTTTTTGCTGTGAGTTTGATTTTGCAGAAACAAATATTTGGAAATATTTTATGCTCTTTTAGGGCTTAAAAAACTACCCTCAGCACAATTATCTTTACAGACAGAGAATACTCAGCTGAGACCTTTATGCACTTTGAATCATTTTTTTTATAGTGTTTGTGTGAGCAATTCTGCAATGCAATTTACAAGTTACAAAAGATATGAAATGAGTGATGAATAGAGAATGGCTGAGATGCTGAATAGCTGCATAGGAAAATCTTCCATAACAAAGAAAAAGGAGCAAAGGAAAGGTGTCGTATCCATGCACTGCTTCCACAAAATGCAGGTGTGATCTCTAAATAAGCAAATAATAGTAATGTGAGATGTGCAGGCTGTTTCAGTCTGTTTCTAAGTGAACAGGAGCACCCCCACCCCACCCCCAATTATTAAAAGAAATATTGATAAGGAATTGTTTTGCAAGTGCTCAGAGCTTTTGCAGAAGTCCTTTGGTATCAGGATGGGAGGTGTGTACTACGGATCTGAAAGTATCCTACTTCTCCCACTAGATGGTGAGAATCAATGAAACCCAGCTGGTCTCTGGTAGTATGGGCTAAGAAACCATGTCACAGATGTAAACTTTAGAAATTTGGCAAGGCCCAAGGTTTTCTGGAAGGTTAAGGATCACTAAAAGTTGTTCAGGATTTTCAGATTTCCTGCTCTAGCCAGGAGCATCAAGAGAGGAACAGGCGCTCTCTGTACAAGCATGCAGGTCTTTGAAAGCCTTGGGACCACTTCTGATAGAGTGAAGTCTGGGGTGTTGTAAGCAGGGCGTGCCACAAAACCAGGAGGAGATAAACTAAAGCAATATGGGTAACTGCTTGTCCACCAGTTTGTTACTTATACAAAGATTAATGGAGAAACAGGGATAACTTGTTCCTCTTGAAGCACAAAAATTACCCTTTTTTGCAATCCTGGGACGGTATGCTCACAGTGCATTCCAAAATTTTTTTATTCTTATATATAAGGTTTGTAAAAAGGAAAACTATAGAGGGATTCAATAATTTTTCAAGAAGAACTGAATCGTGTTTCAAAAAACAAGACCCTGATTTATGCTGTAAAACTCAGGATTTTACCTTTCACGGAGGTGACTTCCATAGCAGATGGAACAGATTTTTTTGACTGATTTCCTGGTGTCCTGGTTCTGGCCAGGACAGGGTTGATTTCTGCAGTAGCCAGGAGAGGGCTTGGCTAGGACCTGGAGATTATTCTATACCACCTCACCCCATTTTCCGTATGGGGGAAGTGTGGAGCGGTTGGGTTGGATTCCGTGGTGAGCATTTTGCACGTGAATCACTCTGTCTCTCTCTCTTCTACACTTTTGTTATTAATATTGTTGCTGTTACTGTTCATTTGCTTCTCTTGTTGCTGTTTCCAGTAAATTGTTCTTCTCTCAGCCTGTGATCTTCGTCTTCTGTGTCTCCAATTCTCCTCTCCAGTTGACAGAGGGGAGAACTGGGGGGGAAGTGGGAAGTGAGTGAGTGGCTGGCACGAGTGGCGCATGGTTTCAGTGGGAGCACAAAATTCCTAAACCACAACAACTGTGAACACAAATAGTCATGGAAAGGCTTTGCTGAGCTTCTGAAGCCAGAAAAAGTAATTTCTAGTTTCCAGTATTTTGGTATAATTTTGTCACAGAAGGAAGACCATCTATTTTTCCTTTGAAAGGCAAGGTTCTTTCAGAGCCACAAAATTTAATTTAAAAATAAAACAGCAGTTAATAATGCAAAGCACAGAAATCCCATGCCTTTCTGAGTACTCCTTTTTGTCAAGGTTAATAGATAACAGCAACATTACAAAACAAACAGCTCTGGGAGAACAACACGTGTAATACAGACTATTCAGACAAAAGAGACTGCAGTGGTCATCTCATATGACCTCCTCCTACTGTTATATTTGGAGTTATTTGTAGAATATTTTATGAGAATGTCCACTGAATCTCCACCTCAACATCATTTACTAGGGTTAAGAGATGATCCCATGTCTTTTATAAATAAATTTAAACATTAGAAACAAATGGTGGAAGTAACCACTTATAGGTCGGCAGGGACACTAGCAGAGACATTTGTTAAATAACATGCATCTGTTCTTTTATGCTTTTACTAATTATCTAGAGCAGAGAATAAAGAATATATTAATTGAAGTCCCAGATATATTAAATTGAGGGAAATTACTAATACAAAGAAGACATGAAAAAAATAGGATGGAACTCACCCAGATAAAAAATACAGGGAGAAAGTGAGAAAATTAGATACTATTTATGGATTAAAACACAATCAAAATGAAAAGCTATTCTAATTCACAAGGGGATAGAAAAATCTAAGACATGCACTATCAAATAAGTCTGCAAAGAAACAACATAGAAAGAATCTTAGGGAGCTGTACTTGCAATGTAGGATAACAAGGTAAAATAGCCAGAGAAACAGATCATGAGACTGGAATAGATAGATGAAATCTTTTCACAGGCACACCTGGAATAGCCTGTTCACTTCTTTATGAGATGAAGAAGGTCTGATGAAAGAGAGAGAATTCAGATCAGCACAGCAAATGGATTCATCAAGGTCCAAAATTTGATTTATGAGGAAGAATGAAAGGACTTCAAAATGTATTAGATGATTAGTTAGATTAAGAGACAAGTACAGCCTAGGAAAAAAGCAGCAGTCTTGAAATGTACAAAACCTATAAATAACGTTGATAAAGGGACTTCACCAGCCAACTCAAAGCAAATACAAATGAATAGGTGAGACTAGGTCAAGAGGAGGCCAGACTATATGTCAACAGTCCCTTTCCTAGCAGCACACCATTAACTTGCACAGTGATCTTGCAGGAGACATAAGGAAGGAATGGTCCACTTGGACCATTGAAAAGCTGGGAAAAAATGTGCAAGAGAGGACAGCCAGGAGTGGGCAGCTTCAGCTGCCCAGCTGGAAGTGGCTGATGTCCCCCTGCCCTTCCTCAGCCCTTCAGTTCTCACCAAGGGATGTCACCAAGTCAGTTTTTTGTGTAGACCCTGGTTGGTGGCATCCCTATGCCCCTGCCCTGTCCGTGGCTGGGTAACTGCTTCTCACTCCCTGTGAGACTCTTTTGGGCACGAATTAGTTTCCATCCCATCAGAAGTCAGTCTTTGCCTACCTTGGTTCAAGTCTTTCCTGTACAAGCAATGAGTCTGTACCAGAAGAACGCTCGTTTCACAAATCCAGCTGTGTCAAAGCCAGGCTGACCAGCAGATGCCCATGGGAGTTCTCTAGCCTGGCAAGTGCAAGAGCATCAGTGGGAAAGGGTGTCAGCTGGCAGTGAGAAGCCCTAAGAGGGCAGCTGCAAAGCTGAAACCTCTCCTTGGGAAGAAGTGCAGTTTTGTGTCGTTTCACAAAGCAGGAGAGAGCAGCAGGTAATATTTGAATGGCAAATTTGGGGAGAAAGGAGGAACACTTGGCAACTTGGCAGTGCAGAAAAATGCTTGTTAAATTTCTTGTCATTAATGTCCTGCTGAGATGTTAAGCCACATGGCATCAAAAAGCGAGTTCCTGGGAGGTAATGCCTGTTCTGTCCACCCCTCTAATCCAGGGGGATATTTGCCGCTAACAGTTTTTTCTCCAGGTCAGTGTTCCCACACCAGCCCTGTGATAAAGGAGCACTTGCTTATTAGCACAGACATCCCTATTTCATGTACAACATGCCCCAGCACACAGTCCCTCTTCCCCCGGACCAACTCTTCTGTAGCTGCTGGTAAGGATATCATGTTATCCATTAAACCTTTTATTAGCAGGCTGCTGTCTAACATTTCATTGTCTAACAGCACCCACTGCGTTAATGGTCACAGAGCGTAATGTTGAATGTGCACGGTGGGAAATAACGCACATAACACAGGCAGGAGGGCAATTGATTGGACAGTTTAATCTCCTGGTTTATTCCCCTGCTGCCACTGGGAAGTCAATATCATTGAGTGAATGTGCCAAGGCATCATCTTGTGAGAAAACCTGTCTTTGGTGGGATTTAAAGAAGTGACGAGAAGTAAAGAGAACATTTAAAGTAAAACAATACTTACATAAAACTCCTTCAGACCCGAATTAGTCCCACCAGGTTTGCAAGTAGATACTGGTTTCAGGCAGCACATTCCTACAGTAGCACTGAGCGCCTTCAAGCTTCATTTGCTGGATGAATTAAAACGCAGTGACCCTTCAGTGTTTTCTCTAGATAAGCCTGAATCAGAATCCCAAACCCAAACGCCCCCAAACGTTGGGGACATTTGGATCTTACAGACAGATTAGCTAGGTAGTTGGGGATAAGTTTAGATACTTGTGGTGGAGGGAGAAGAAATCTTCCAGTGTATTACAGCCTGCACAATTATAACATCTGCATGGAAGAAGTGTGCATGTGAGGAGGGCAGCATGGCTAACTGAGACAGAAGAGAGGGAATTGGTGAATGCAGGCAAGGGATAAAGTTTTCCAGGCATTGGGAAGAGGATCTTTTGTGGGGCACTGTGTATGCCCAGCAGCATCACTTCTGCAGTCCCATTTTCTCCTCTTGGCTTTGTGCTACCAGGGAGAACCTGGAAAGCTGGAAGCAAAACCCAAAAGGCAAATGATTAAAGGCGTGTCTCCTACCAAAGCCTGAGAGCTAAGAGCACGAAAGATTGACATACTTGTGACAATCTTGGCATTTGAGGAGTAGAAGCAGCAAGGTTAGTGAAAGCTGGCAAAATTGACCCCTAAGAACTATTGTTCAGATATTGGAAGGAAAAGGTTCCTGGGCATCAGTTTGCTGGATGTTACTCCAGCAAAACATTGCTCTAAGGAAAACGTTAATGCTGTTAGTGTGGATATATTCCCCTAACTCAGCTAAATATTCACAAAGTTTATTACAAGACAAGCAGGAGAAGGAGTGGAAAAATCTATTGTGTGCCTTATAGCAACTATGTTTTGATGAACATTCCTACAATGATCATGGCCTTTATGTGTTAAATGACATGAACTCCACATGCAGGTGCACATATGCAGTTTTGTATGGAAAAACAGGAGGGCAGGTGGTTTTTTTGCCTTGTGGCACTTGCAGGCAGCAGTGCAGGTAGGGGGTGTGCGCCCCTAGGCTGATGCCTACAGCAGATGCTGACAGCTGAGAAGTAGCTGAAGTTCCAAGGGAGCACCCTGCATCACTGGGCAATAGGGGTTAAGTTGTCTCCATTCCTTCTATCTCTGATTTATTTGGAAATAGGATACGAGGTTGCTGCAGGCACAGAATCTGGTGGCTTTCAGAGGACTGAATTGTATGTTGGGCAGCATCACTCTCTTCCACCAAAACAATAGGAAGGACGAGGGCCAATGCTGCTTTTAGTTCCATTGTTTCTTGGCACTGGAGTGGGAAGCAGTAACACAGTTGTATCCCTTTTCCGTTTCTACTTTGAGAGGGTATGATGGGATGTGGTCACGGCAGTGTGCTGCCACACATGAATACGAGAGCCAGGTGCTCTCCAAAGGCATGGCAAGGACATCCTGGGTCTGCTGAAATTAGTGGGATGGCAACCTTGAGCTTGTTTGGAATACAAAAGTCCCACACACTGTGTGTAAGTTGTGACAGGTAGTACAAGCCAGAGTGACTCATGCTAGGATCCTGTCCTAGGCCTGGGCAGCTCCATCTTCGAATTAAACCACTGTCCAAATATCCCAGACAAACCCCTTTCTGTAGGAGGAATGGCACATGCTGAGCACCTCTGCCAACCTCTGCAGTCAGCCAAGAGGACCTGAAATGGCACAGGGAGGTCAGAGCTACTCAGGAGGATGGGCTGCAGCCGTGCTACTCAGTCAAGTTTTCTGTAATTATTCTAATTTATAATTAAAGGTCTTTTCAATCTCTGAAGATGTGTGGTGAAAACCAAGAGAAGATGTTTTGCATAGAAAGAGAAAGCTTTGGGAGGGAACCATGAAGCGTGTTTTGGGGATCCCTGCTGAGTGCATGCTGCTTCAGGGACTTGACCAGGCACCCACAGGCCCTGCTGCAGCATCTGCACGGCACTCCCCACTCCACACCCGCATCCATGAGACACAGAATCCAAACCCAGTTAGAAACCATGGCAGGAAACAAGGTTTGCTGTGCTGGGTACAGCAGCAGCACAGCTAAATCCCTGGAAAGGCCCTGGTGATGTTAGAACAAAGTGTGCCTCAGAGCATCCCTGAAGCAGGGTCCATGTGGGAACAGCTGGGTGGGCTGGCCCCCACGTGTAGCATCACCCACACCCCGTGTGACAACAGTGACAGACCCTGTGCCAGAAAACAAAACCCTTCCTTCAGCACGAAGCAACCCCCACAGTAATGGTGGAGAAGTGAGTCGGTTCATGATTCCTCTGGCACACAAAGCCCTTGCAAAGGGTGGCAGAAGCAAGGACCATGAAGCCCAGTGGGAATCCCTCCCCAGTGGAGGGATGCATGGAGCATGGGGGAGGGTACCCACTTAGCAAGGGGGGCTCCCACTCATGAAATCTTTGCCTGTAGAAGACTCGAGTCCATGCCCGGGCTCCCAAACATTGCGATTCTTAGTGAAAAAAGTGGCTAGAGAAAACAGAATAAAATTCAAATCAATTATGCTGTTCAAAGTCAGTCTCTAAATTAATCCAATTATGCTGCAGCGATCTTTGCTTAATGCCCAGAAGCTAGAAATGATGGTTAGAGCAGTCGTTGGGGAAATCAGTTGATAATGACAATAACCAACAATGGAAGATGCTATTCTGAAAGTAAAGTGGTGTGGGGGGGAGAGGGGAGAGAAAACGCTCTATTATTCAACCTTCACTCAAAGTGTATTGCTTAGCTATTACAGGATAATGCACCGGAGCTCACCAAGCACAGTGCTGCCTCCAGGTCTCAGCAAGGAAGAAGTTGAAACCTGCTTATCGTTCTTTACTAAGGAAAGCTCCCAGCACTGTTATTATGGAAGTACAGCTCTTAATAACCATTGCACAGCCGCGTTCTGGAACAGTTTGCCCACACAATGTCTCTGCCTCTGTCAGGCAGGCTGCTAAAAGCCTATTTTTATATTTTCAAAATTTATTCTTCAAACCAACTTGGTGCAGAAGCTCAGCTTCAGGGCCTTGATGTTTTTCATAGAATGATAGAATAGTCTGGGTTGGAAGGGACTGTGAAAGCCCATCTAGTCTAATACCCTCCCTGCATTAAGCAGGGACATCTTCAGTCAGACCAGGTTGCTCAGAGCCCTGCTCAGCCTGGCCTTGAATGTCCCCCAGGATGTGACATCCATAGCTTCTCTGGGCAACCTGTTCCACTGTTTCACCACTCTTGCCATCAAAAATTTCTTCCTTACACCTAGCCTGAATTTACCCTCTTTTAGCTCACAACCACTACCCTTTGTCCTATCCCAGCAGGCCCTGCTAGAAAGTCTGTTCTCACCTTTTTTATAAGCCCCCTTTAAGTATTGAAAGGCTGCAGCGAGGCCTCCCTGAAGCCTTTCCTTCTCCAGGCTGAACAATCCCAGCTCTCTCAGTCTGTCTTTGTAGGAGAGATGCTCCATATTTGTGGTCCTCCTCTGGTGCTGAGGACCCCAGAGCTGGATGCAGCACTGCAGGTGGGGTGTCACCAGAGGGGAGCAGAGGGGCAGAATCCCCTCCCTCACCCTGCTGCCCACTCTGCTTTGGATGCAGCCCAGGGCGGGATTTGCTTTCTGGGCTGCAAGTGCACGTTGCTGGGTCATGTCCAGCCTCTGATCCACCAGCCCCCTGAAGTCCTTCTCTGCAGGGCTGCTCTCCATCTCTCCATCTCTTCATCCCCCAGCCTGTGAGGGTACTGCTGTTTGCCCTCACACCGGTGCAGCACCTCACACAATTTTTAACATTGTTGGCCACATTAGGCTTCTAGTTTAAAGAAAAAGACAGAGGAGGAGCAGGTGCAAACAAGAACATACTCTTGTTTTAATCAGTCGGTCTGTGGGCACACAGGCAGCCAGCTGAACTTGGGCCTCTTGAAAGCACCGATGAAGAACTGTACGTTGATAGTTTCAAGATGGGAAACGTTAGAAATATTTAAAAACATTTGGCCCAAAATGCCAAAGTAATGGGAAGGGAATAGGAAGTGGAAGTTCTACTGATTGCCCTACCCTATATGATTTTCACTCAGAACTTGCATCTCAGGTAGTCTTTATGGGGGCAAAAACTGTCTGAAACAAAGGTTACTCAAGAGTTTTGTGAGGGACTCGTATTCACGCCACTGCATTGAAGTCACTGGTGTCTGGATCCCTCTCACCCCAAATATCTCTGCATCTTGGTCTAGCTTTCTTGTTTTGTAGGTTACTTCATAGCAAGACTTCATCTTTGAGCTCTAGCTCCTCTCTTCGAACTACATCATTCAGATCCTCTCTGCTGGAAAACAGATGCACCCTCCAGTGCCCAATCTCACACATCTGAACATAAAGAATATATTTATAAGATATTCAACTCTGAAAATGGTTGGATGTAATTTCTGAGGCAGTATCCTTACTTGTTAACACTGGAAGAATTTGTTCCCAATATTGCTGCCCACATGCTCCTCAGAAAACATTTCTTTGAGCTATGTCAAAATTTCACAAAAGATTTGAAGGAGTCTCATTTCAACTCAGTGGGAAAATCTCATATTGTTTACCTCATTACACCTCGTTGCCTCAAGACTACTATTATTATTCGCAACCCCTCACATTCAAAATTGCATGTAAACCCCCACGAAGCTGAGAGCTTAGCTTAAAAATCACCAGGTATACTTGTTGCTGAGCTTTTTCACAGTGCAGCCAGGACATGGTTTCAAAGTTTGCTTCACAACCTCAAGGAATAGACAAGAAAATTCACATTTTCTTGAAGTGCAAATTGAAATTCCTGTAGTTTGCCGGCTCCACGGTTTTAAATGGAAAGAGAGTTGGTAACAGCCAGTAGCAGAAGTGTGTCACAAGAGAGGTGCAGCAATATCTACAGACACAAAGGTATTAAATGATAATGATTAGCTAAATATCTCCCAAGAAAGCCAAGTGAACATCATAGCATGAGAGCTACAAGCACTGAGCCTTCAGTGTCATGTCAGGAAACTAGGCAATGAAAGCAGTTTTTCCTTTGTGCTTTCTAGGTTTCCAAATACTTCCACAATGACCCAGAAGAGGATCCTGAATTAGTTTTAAATTGTTCTGATCTGAAAAGTTGTCTATCACAGCTTCCAGAGATGCCAGAGAGCACCTCCTCAGCCGCCGTGAGCTCCTTGGAGGGCTCCAGGGTTTCCATCAAGGGAGACACAGCAGTTTCCATGAGGCAGGAGCTGCCTCTGGGAGCTCCATGGTATCCCACAGCCCTTTGCATCACAAAGACAACAAGCAATGGGGAATCTAAGAAAAGCAAGACATTTTGTGCCCCTAATACCAAGACCTGAGTTCTACATGAGGCTTCTGGGGGATGGAGCTCATGCGGACTGTGAGGACCTGCTTCACCCAAACCCGGCAGAGACCAGCACACAGGGGCTGTTTCATGCAGTTATAGAATAGTTTAGGTTGGAAAAGACTTCTTGCTCGTTGAACCTAATTGTTAACCCAGCACTGCCAAGTCCACCACAAAACCACGTTTCCTGGTGCCATGTCCACATGCCTTTTGAATGCTTTTCACTTGACAACCTGTTCCAGTGCCTGACCATCCTTTCAGTAAAAAATTTTTTCCTAAGATCCAAGTAAACCTCCTCTGGCACAACTTGAAGTACAGTCCTCTTGTCCTCTGTGCTACTTTGGAAAAGAAACCACCCCCTACCTGGCTACAGCCTCCTTTGAGGCGGTTGTAGAGAGTGGTAAGGTCCCCTCTGAGTTTCCTTTTCTCCAGACTAAACACCCCCAGCTGCCTCAACTGCTCCTCATCAGCCGTGCTCCAGACCCTTCCCCAGATTCATTGCCCTTCTCTGGACACACTCTAGCATGTTAATGACTGTGTTGTAGTGAGGGCCCCAAAATGTCCTGCTCAGGGCTGCTCCGGGGTGGTTGCACCCGAAGTGAGAGAGCTGCAGCGCAGTTGCAATCTGTCCCTCTCCAGCACGGGCAGCATTTTTGTTACTTGCTCTCTGAAAGCAGCAGCTGTTTCTGTGTTGCCACTCGGGTCTCGGCCTGTGCTGCATCACAGCAAAGCACCGTGGCCAGGGCTGCTCTTTGAGGATCGCACATTTTCGGGCGTCGCCGTCACAGAGCACTTGGGTTGTCTTCACACCAACTCAGTGTCCGTGGGCGTGGGGGAGGCTGTGCTATGTCTGCGTGGAGAGTTCAGCTGAGACAGGGACGTGGCACACAGACATGTGAGATCTATTAACTCTGGGGAAGCAGAGAGCAGCTGAAGGCTGCAGGCAGTCCCGTAATGAGGTAAACGATATAAGCTGGAGATAAAACAGGAATTACTCACGGACTTATTCCTCAGCACTTCCACTGCGGCTGTTAGTGCCTTTGCCTCACAGATGTCAAATGCAGGCAATTAAAAGTTATGTAAGGCCACAGCTGAAATTAACCCCTGCTGTGCCCCAGTCTGCACCTACAGGCACCCTCCTGTAATGAAGCAAACCAGGAGCTCTGCTTGATGGCCGGTGCACAGGCTGTGGTTCCAGCTACAAGGACAACAGCAGGTGTTGGGCTGGTACAGCCCTGGGCACATTCTATAGAGGAGAATTTCTGATCTAATGAACCTGTTTTGCCCCCTTTTTTCCCCCTTATAGACTGAGGACTCTCTCATGTAAGAAAACAGTGTCCAGCCTTTGTTCACCTTTCCTTGCCTGATGGGTATGTTCAGATGGATGCACACCAAGCATAGCCTCTGTAGTGAGAGATGAGTTCTGGTAATGCACAGCTTTCAGACTCTTGAGTTTCTTTCTTTTCCATCCCACAGCCCACCAGGGGCCTGCTTTCACCTCCTTAGCTGTCTTAGGAATTTTAAAAAAGAAAAGAGATTTCAAGTGCCAAAACCCAAAGTGCTGAAAAGTGTCTTGGGTTGCTGACAGGAGGAGCCAGCTGCAGGGGAAGATGTGCCAGCTTTGTGCCAGCAAGCTGAACGCCTTTTCCACCAGCGAGGGAACGGTGATGGTCAGTAAAGCTGATGGATGCTGGAAGATGCACAGCTGTTGTTCCTCTGAGGTAGGCTCAGAGGTGACACGGCTTCCACAGGCAGCCCCTGGAGGGAGGAGAACCAAGGAGGATGCAGCTGATGGCTCTGTCCTGTGGGCTTGGCACAGGGCTGCTGTGCATATCGGTCCTATGGTGGGGTTCCCCCCTTGGTCTGAGAGGCTGGCTGAGAGCTTGGATCCAAGGACAGAAAGCAAAAAGCAGAGGAATTTAATGGAGTGTTCTTCATTTGGTATTCAGTGTCAAGGAAAAGAAAGCTTTTCTGTGAGTTGCAGCTATAAGATTATGAGACGAAGTTGAATTATTAAAACATTCATTCACCCAAAGACATGTTGAGCTCTCTGAGGACCAAACTCATCCATTTAATTAGAACAAAGAACCTCCCAAGCATCATTTATATTGGAACTAAGTGACATATTTAATACTTAGGTCCTGAAAGGGTCATATATATCCATAGTGGTAGATCTGAAAAGATAAGAAGCCTTTCTGACTTCTCGCTGTGCTCCCTGCCAGAAAAGTGCCAGCACCTGGTCTAAAGGCAGCATGAGGAGGAGGAGCAGGCTGTTGCCTACGGGCTTTGCCACTTACAATTGATCAATAGCAATGGTAGTTTGTGCTTCAACAAGAACAGCTTGGTTGTTGTGAAGGAGCAACCACATCCAAAATCTGACAGGCAAACAGTCTTGGGGACTTAAAGATGTTGGTTGCCTGTAGAGAAGGGACAAGGTTTCTCCCTCATGATCACTGTCAGCAGAGACCTGTCTGTCACTGAGGTTCACCTTGTCAAGGCTTCCCCTGGCAGATGGAGAAGGGACAGAGGAAAACTGCACTGCTCTGTCCAAAAGCAGACTTAGAGAAGGATGGGTGTTTTTCACCGCCTATTAAACCTACAGGCTTTGCAATACTCTGCCAGCTCTGATGAGAGTTTGGCTCAGGAAGATGGCAGTGGTGACTCAGGAGGAAGGTCTCTATTCTGCTTCCCAGTCTCCTGGCAAGACACACTGACTCATGGAGGACTGCTCAGGGGAAGAGGACAGCACATGGAAGGAACCTGTGGACACAGCTGTCCATCCCACAGATAGGGCAACAAAACGCACTTTTACCTCTGGTGTTACAGGTTAGCATCTGCTCTACCTTTTAAGTGCCCCTAAACCCACCCAATGACTAAGCCAGTCCAGCTTCATCTTGGGAGGGAGATCTTTAGAAGTGCCATCCATGCTTGTATCTACCAGATATAAGTGGCTCCTTGCCTTTTCAGGGCACGGAGTTAGGATGGAGTGTGGAAAGAAAAGAGAATTAATCATCTTCTGCCAAGGGAGCTCTGACTCATGGGGTGGCAGCACAGCCTCTGTGGGCATGAGACCTGCAGGGATGAGAAATCCAGGGGTTTTAAAAGGGCTCGTGCAAGTCAGGAATGTCAAGTAATGCAAACGCATCAACCTCACCCTCTGCTCAGTGCACACAACAGAATCTGAGTCAAAATTAACCCCCATCTGGCCAAGTAAATGATCTGAATGCTCTGGGGTTGGGGTCTATGCCAACCCCACATTTCCATGGGATCAAGTCACAGGGCATTTCTGCCACTCACCAGCAAAAAGACAAAGTCCCAAAGAATGAGAAGAGTGAAAGGAATGATTTGTTGTACCAGAAACAGAGTTTGCACAAAAGAGGGCTTGACTTATAGTTCACATCTGTTTCTCCACAGTTCTAGCAATCCTGTGTTCCAAGTGCCTGGCATCCCTCTCAAATCTTGTTCCCAAATAAAATCTCAAGTGGCTCAAAACCCCATCACATATATACTAAAATCCATACTCTCATTAACATACGGTAGGGGATTCTCCAGTACAGTGTCTGGTTCTGGACCTGAAAGAAAACAAGCTGCTGGCAATTATGCATCCTAAAGTTTCTCCTCTTTGAGAAACTCGGGAGTGAGGGCCACACCCACTTTATGCCTCCTCTGTCTTAGCCAGCAATCACGCTCCTGCAAACAGCAAATGCTGTTTTTCCCTTTCCACATCCCCTAAAACAAAAAACAAAACAAAAAAAAAAAAAACACCAAAAAAAAAAAAAAAAACAACAAACCAAAAAGAAGTGTCTTCTTACTGTGAGGGTGACTGAGCGCAGGCTGGGAACTATCCATTGTTGGAGACATCCAAGAAACTGACTGGACATGGACAATCAACTGTAGGTGACCCTCCCTGCTTGATGACCAGATGACCTCCAGAGGTCCACTCCTACCTCAGCCATTCTGTGGTGCATATATGATGACAACAGACTTACTCTTTCCTTGGAGGAGAAAGTTCATGTGGGCCCTGAGGAGATCCAGGAAAGCAGCTGGCTGGCTCTTGGGGACAGTGAGTTAACAGCTGCTGGGAATGATCCAGTTGATATATATGGGAGGCCAGGCCAGAAGCAAAGGTTTTTCCATTTATGGTTATGAGCTGTATGACACTGAGGAATAAATTCCTAGAAGAAAGATGTTCCTCTTTCCACATGGAAGCACTCACACCCAGCCCACAAAAAGGCAATATTTTCACTTATCTGTATTATTTGTTACTGCTGCTATTATAGTTAATCTCTCTCTCTCACACAAAGCCAGGTCAGCAGTAAGAGCACAGGATATGCAGCTGCAGCCTATCAGGGCAGGTATGGATGCCTGCTGTAGGTGATGCTGCTTGAGGGATTGGATACTGCTGTCTCCCGTTCCTCGGAGACGGAAGGGAAAAGAAGCTGAGATGGGTGCTGGGCTCCAAACACTTCTGAAATGACAACAGAAGGTGAGATTGGATTGGAAAAACATATGTATAAAAAGCTTGCCTACAGGTAGTGAGAACTGGGAGTCTTCTCGTGCTGAATTTTCAGCTACACTATGAGATCCGCTTCCTTAACGAGACTACTATGTATTTGTTCTTTGACTTGTCACCTACTGCAATGTTCACTGTAGTAAAATTAGGCAGAGCTGAGAAATCTTTAGGTACAGCTCCAGGTTTGTGTATGTGTATTTTCACACTTGTAAGACAGTCACCTATTCTGCAAGCAGTAGTGCCAAGAAGGAAAATTGAGACTTCCCACCCTTCAGAGAGGACGTTACTATCTAACACAGAAAACTTGAGACCTACTTCACATATGCACAAAACCCAACAGTAAAAGTACCTGCATGCTTGGAGCTTTCCACATCTCAGTGCTAAGCAACTCCCTCCTCTTCCCCCTTCCCCAGCACAGGCACAAGGAGAAAAGCTTGACCACTATGTGATGCTTTTTGCTTTTATCACGGGTCCCACCTCATCCCCATCCCTGGAAATATTTGAGGCCAGGTTGGACCAAGCTCTGAGCAACCTAGTCTAGTTAAACATGTCCCTGCTCATTGTAGGGAGAGTGGACTAGGTGACCTTTAAAGATCCCTTCCAACCCAAACTATTCTATGATCCTCATCAGAGCTGTGATGTCTTCTCATTCTCTTAAGAATTGGTGAGGGCAAGTTGAGGAGAAAGTAAAACTGTTGGTCTTTAAATTAAAATGATGGTTCTTACCAGTTCTTAAATAACCATGAAGACTTGGAAGCCATCTTTCCTGGTCAGCAGTGGTAATACACGCTTAGAAAGCTTAAGGAAGAAAGGTGTCCTTTCTGTGCTCATTTCCACCCCTGGTACCCTTTCAAAAACCAGTACTGCCCAGTAAGTTCAACAGCCTCACTGGGAATTTGGTCTCCGCTTCAGCCATCAGAGTGCCCTCGCTGGCAGCAGGTCCTTGCTAGCTACATAATGTACAGAATTAGGCCAAGAAGGCAGGATAAAACACCCAGTCAAAATATCTAGGTCACTTAATAAAGAGTTAAAGTCATTTCACAAAGCACATTTGTTGCTTTTTGTAAGATGCTCCTGCACCTTCAAAAAAGTGTAAGCTAGTGGGAGTGAGTGACAACTTCATACATCCAGAGACTTCTTGCTGGCAGGTTAGAATGGGCATTTAACTTATCATCTCATATCATCTCATTTAACTTATCAATCTTCAGTTTCCACTTCTCTCTCCTGCCTGTGCACTGGTGACCAGTGTGCTTGGCACAGCCACCTGAATGAGCAGGGGGCTACTTTTCAGCACAAAGCAGGCTCGATGCCTTCTGGACTGCTCTGGCAGCGAGCAATGGGTTGGTGACTCTCAACTCTCCCCATACTAGGTCCCCCCTACTCCAAGGACAGGAGGGCAGGCATTGTTAAGAGATACTGGAGCGCTGATGGCTTTTAGGACTCCTGCCCAGACCTCCCTGACACCAGTTAAACCATCAGCCATAAAACAACACTGGGAGGAAGACAGCCTTTCTCACCAGAGAGCTTGTCCACACAGAATCCCTCCATGAGCCCTCTGTGGCAGTGGCAGTGCCAGGGACACAGCACCCAGCAAAGCTGCCTGAACCAAGGCAGAACCTGCCCTGCTTTGCTTGCTGACTGTGTCTACATTCAGAGCTCGAATGCTGCCACAGAGTTGCGTGACTGGCAAAGACCATCAGCCAGAACGAGTCTCTGCTGAAATTTGTGCTGTCACGTCATTTGCAGCATCACAGTGACCTGGAAAGCCGATGTTATTTCACATTATTTCAAGTGGGGATTTAAGAAAACACAAAATGCACCCCACAACCCCTGACATTTTAGTATCTAATTGCAAAGAGTCATCCTCTAGTAGCTGGGGGGGCCACATTTAGGTTATTGAAAAAAAAAGAAAGTATTTTGACTTCCCATTTTACAAGCATTAGTCTTTTTCTCCTGTTATATGATGAAAGGAGATATATGACAAACATGGAAACATCCTGCTTGTTTTCATGGAGAGCTACAGCAGGCAGGCCACGGTAGCATTCAGCTGTGTGGTAGCTGTGTAAATGTCCAGGAAACCGAACATTTTCCCATAAAATCCACTATTTTTGTCCGTGGGTGCTGACTTTGCATTCTCAAGTGGAAAAGCAGTATTAATCTGAAAAGGCCCTTGTATTTTCTCAGTCTTCCTTTTATTGTCATTATGAAGCTTTAAAATTAAGAGTTCTTTTTGGAAAGCAGCTGAGATTCTACTGAAATGTTCCGTTTTACTGCTAAGTGGAAAAATGAAGTATTTCTGCACCAGAATGTACTTCCTTTTAACCATGACATATGAACTAATGAGTCTTCTTTTGCAAACACATTGTTAAAAGGATTCAATCTCCAGTTGCTAACAATTGAGAATAAACCATGATCCTGGCCTCAAAAATTCAATACCAGAGCAACAGCTCTTATGGTAATTTCAGAGGCCAGTCAAAGACACCTGAGAAAATGTCAGATATGAGTGTCCATGAATTGTCTGGGCCAGTGTTTCTCTTCTGTCCTTCAGCTATCTGCCTGAATCTACAAATTTGCACCTGCTTTCAATGTTCTTCATTATTTTCATGCAGAATAAAGGAAAGATAATAGAGAGAAAAGTGCCTTATGTTTGATGGAAGAAAATGAACAGGAAAGAGAAACAAAGCATACAAAATGAACCTTTATTAAATGAAAGAAAATCTGTTTTGTGGGTCAAATATGAAATAGAATATACAAAAACTTTACATCAGATCTCTTGTCAAAGAAATTAAATTCTATCTAGCCTGAAGTAGCACTTGTTCTTTCCAAGACAACACGAATGGGTGAATATGCATCTTGTGGCTGTACAGGACCACATAGTCTGCCGTGCTAAATTTCTGGTTACAGAGAAGTTAAAAATCTAAACGATGTCGCTAAAGAACCCAACTATTCAACAAAGTAACCTAAAACCATGAATGCTGATCACTATGTATTCTCTTACAAGCAAATGACAGGTGGGCCAAGTGCAGAGTTCACAAAGCTTGCATATCACGTTCTGTTTCTATACAAATATAAATAGTTCTTTTTTATTTCAAAAATCCTTTTATATTTGATAGCTTTATTTGTGGAAAAGGATGACCAGTTCGTCAGGTTCCTGCTGTACTACCCAGACAATTCCATCTCCTTTATCTCCTCCTTTATTTGAAGATTGTAACCCATAAACCACAGACTGCAGTATTTTTAGAAACTTGATGTGTGTTTAATCACAAATTTTTGTACCAGTGTCCCGTACATGAAGGCTCTGCAGAACTCCTAACATGTCTTTGGCATAGCACACCACATCCCATTTAATACTTTTTTTTTGCTTAAAAAAGTATATTTTCCTTTAGTAAAACAACTTAAAAACATCTATTTCTGATTTTGTAAAATAACATATCACCTCTTGAGCTGTTTTGCAAAATATACACACACATTTTGGAAAAACATTGACTACTGACATAAGGGACTCATCTGAAGTCCACTCTCTTTATGAGAAGTAAAATATAATTACAAATTCTGTCTTCTGCGTGAATCTCACATGAAGTCGTTCAGTTCAGCTTCAAGTGCTGCTGCCATTTCATCTGCTTCAGAACTGCTTCCCTCCTCATCTTCATTGCTGGATTCTTTACTGGATTCACTGGCAGCATCATCTTCATCCAGTTTGCGTTTGTGACCCCTGGAAGGACAGACAGAGACAAGGTCCATGAATGGACTCAGTGCTTACTGAGAGACTTACATTCAACATGAGAAAAAATGAGGCTAAAGGACTCATCTTTTTTCAGGCCTAGACAAAAAGTACAGCACTTGCTTTAAAATGAACTAACAGTAGCCAGTTCACACAGTTCATTTTTTAATTGCTGTTATGCACTGTCAGCAGTAGGTGTAAAGTAGTGTTAATTTGTTTCTTCCATTCTTCTGAAGATAATATGAGACTGTTGGAAAATAATGAGATTTACTTTCCACTTGCATCCCAAAAGAAAGAAGAAAGCCATTGTGTGAAAGAGATATTACCAAAACATAAATGTTATATTATTTTGAAATATTCAAGTTTCTACTTTTTTAATAAAAATAAAACCTTAACTGATTAACCAAATGTCACTGCAGCAGCATCTACAGTTTCATGCTTCCAAACTTTGGGGTCCCATCCTTCCCTTTTGTGTCTCTTTGGATTAGTACTGCCAGGCTGAACAACACATTTCTTTGCATCTCTGGAGAATGAACCAGTTTAAACAGGAAGCTGATATGCACCATACCCTGTTGAAAGAATCATGTTCCTGGCTCTGAACGATCTCCAAGGAAAATCTAACGCTTCAACTGGGACGTAGCTATAAGCAAAAGAATTTGGATTTGTGGAATCCTAAAATCTCTTTCCCTTGCCAAAGGGAATTTTACATCAGACGTGTACTTCTGAGACAAAAATAAAGTTGAGATTTTTGCATTGCACAGAATTCATAATGAGATGTAGAAACACCTTCAAAATCCTTCTGGATAATTTCAACAAATTTCAAGCAGAAAAACACACGCAGAGGGGCAGGCATCTCTCAAATAACTTTCCTTCTCCTTGTTGGGTGGGGTTTCATTAAGAAGAGAATGCACCCACTTGCAGTCATGAAAAACTAATAAAATGATTTATTTTAGCAAAAAGCAGTAATTTAACAACAATTCTGTTACTTGAGAGCACAGAGAATAGCATATAGCATGGAAGACCTTTGATAAATACTGACATGAGTTATACATATCCAGAAGAAATAAAGGCAAAGATTAACAGTCAAATTTGGGAGCTTGTAAGCAATGCTGAAATACAAAGCAGTTTTTATTTATACAGACACCTTTATTGCTGTTTTCCAAGAAACAGGAATTCTCATTAGCCCAGACTGCTTGGTTTGTGGGCTGGTTGACTGACACCTGACCTGCCCTTTCTCAGCTTTTCAGGGAGATGGACAAGGTGTGGTGGGAAGTCAGAAGGGGAGTCCAAATCAAAATAGGAAGTGAGCAGTATTATGTTCTGTCTTCCCTTTCTGCTGCAGCTGTGGGACAAAAAGAGACACTGCTGCTGCTTTACAGGGCACTTCCTCCCACTGATGTCAGGTGGGTTTTGTTGTTCAGCATAGGGTGGTAGAAGTAATATTCCTGGGAGGCAAGGCTGAAACCCTGGGATACACTCTGGCCTCTAAATCCCTAACAGAGAAAAATGGGATGAAGTAAAAGCATTTCCTGAATACTTTGCTACTGAAACTCAAATGTGGTGTGCTGAGGGAGTTTTAGGGCACTAAATGCAGCCTAATTCACAATAAAAAGCAGTTTCTCAGGCATAACACTGATTATTTCCAAACAGCTTCTATTAGCATGCAGTTTAGACAAGGAAGCTCCCATGCTTAAAATGCCTGGTTGGAAGAAATTTTAGCACATTTTCACTAAAAGCTATACAAATGTGTGGAGCCTTAGTAACACTTGCTGACTTTGTGATGACTTCAGCCTTCAGAGCTACAGCGCTATTTTAGGCATTAATGATACTATTAGCAAAGAAAAGCTAATTGGGAATTAAAGAAACCTGAAAGAGTCTTACTCAGCAAAAGAAGAAATGAATAGTGCATCTTTAATAAGCAGTGGATAAGAAGTACACCGGCAGTGCTAACTGAGAAAAAAAGATGAATAAAGTCACGGAGGGAATCTATACCACAATGCTCACAGCTGAAACATTTGTATTCATCTGTTTGTAAGGCTGCATCTATGGAAACTGATGGTATTTGCCCGCTGAAAAATGAAATTAACAATCTGACAGTTGTCATTTACACATATGAAGCATGTACACACAATTGCAGATGCTGTATTAAAGAATGTGTCATGACAAGCAGGCTTTTAGAGCCAGCCCAAATACTGTAAGTTTACTGGGACAGAAATCAATAGCACAGATCTCACAGAAAGGAAAAAAAAAGGGTCTATGAAGAAATAAAAGAAGTGACAGCTCACTGAAATAATCTCACTGCCAGTTAATTATTTCTTGAAAGTGCAGAACAGTTAATTTACTACAGCAAAACAGTTAATTTATTACAGTAAAGACTAGCAAAGTTATTAATTTACGCAAGAAAGTCACTTTTTAAATTTGAATGTACTTCATAGCAACTAGAATTCAGTGAGGACAATCAACAAAATACAGGGATCTGAAATACTCAGTGTGACTGGTTAATTAAAGAATGGATTTCCAGTCTACAAAAAGACTTTCCAGAAACTTTAAGGGATGCCTCTCCCGTATTTCATCCCTCATTCAATTGTATTAAACAGTACCTTCGGAAATGCAAAAGACTGACTATCATCTATTTTGTCAGTTCTTGTTATTTCAGCAAGGCTAAAATGTTCAATCTCCGTATGAAAACTTAGTTACTTATAGGGAGGAAAAAGCCATGACAAAAAACCAAACCCACAGCTAAGTATTAGTCCTCTAATAGAAAAAAAAAAAACAAACCTCTCCTGAATGTTAGCATTGTTTTTGTTATGATATAAAAACCTTTCAGGATTTGTGTACTGTAAACTGCAGCTTCACAGCTATTCAAAAAACATTTAAATAACTATTAGGATATCGAATAAAAAGCTAACACTGACAGAAGTATGGAGGAACGACATCAGGAACACAGAGCTGCATTTTTTACTTTGTAAATTCAAAAAAGATAGATAACATCCTGTTAATAACTTCTGCCTTCAGCGAAAAAGCAGTATAGGCCCGTGGCAGCATATCTATTAACACAACAAACAATTTAAAATGTATATTTTCCTCACTGTTTTGTGCCCATTCCTTGTCATTTCCAGTTTCAAAACCATAGTGCATAGCACTTTTAAATGGAAAAGTTAAGCACATACAGGATTCCTTCTTACACTTTAGAGAAAATGATTCAGCAGATGTTGCAGGCTTCCATTAGCTTGATTTGCATTTTTATAACAAATTTTGCTCGACTGCTATTAAAAGCCAAACATGTCAGTAATAACTGAGTATCTTTAACCTCACATACGAACATCTTTAACCTCACATACGAACAACTGCCAAAACACTGAATGCAGAACTTTAAATATCTGACAGCTCTGTGAAAAAAAACTCTACAAATCACATTTCCATTTCCTTTGCATTAAGTATTTTTCCTTTGTAATACCCAGTACTAGGAGGCCCACCAGTTCACGTGCTGGAAAAATCTTTTCAAAAGAACTACATTTCAGAAATTCTCGCATATTTAAATGAATTGTCAAGAGATTTAAATAAATTACAAGTGTAATTCGCAATGATATTAAACATGAAAAAAACATTTGTAGTTATATATGTATAAAAGTAGTTTTTAGGAAAATTTCATCTACAGAATGCTAATGAGAAGTAGTGATATTCTAAAAGAAGAGACAGGTTTACAAAGTTGCAATAGCACAAGCTGTATGCCTCTAAAAATAGCACAGAAAAACTTACTGAAAATTTATTTAGATCTTGATCAGTTAAAATGACCACTAAAATCCAATTACAATGTACAGGTCAAATGAAAACTGCATTCTTATAAAATCAATTTAAATTTAGTTCACTGAGAGAGCCATAGGGAACAAAGTGAAAAAGTCCAGTATTTCTTGCTTCTGTTATCTTAAGGCCTTAATTTATAATTGGCTGAAAATAATGCTGGAAAACACTCTTCTTCTCTTAACTGAAAAGCAGATTGTTTCTGGTTTGTTTTGCATCCCAATGGCACCCCTTTAAGAAATACAGAGCTACATTAAAATAGAAACACCTAATTAGCAAAGGAACTCAAAGGGCAACATAACCCTTGCTTTAAACAAAGCAAACAAAGGAAACTTACATGTTTTCCAAACCTTGTTTTAAACTTGTAAATGAAAACTACAGAAAGTATTTAAATAAATGTTCACATATCCTTTAAACTCCAAATACCCACAATCCCCATCCCTACTCTGATAATAAGTAAACCTCTAATTTATTGCAAATTGACCTGGCTTTTTTTTCAACAGCTTCTAAAATCAGTACAATAACAAAGTAGAGTCTGCAGACTAAATGTATTCAGTCTTTTACAAGCAATCAGCTTACAGCATTGACATTATAAATTAGGACTTCAATTTGCTACCAAATACAGCCAAGTTTCTCTCTAATGAGAACACTTGCACAGCAGCCGTAAGTACTTTGGAAGGCAAGGGTTTGAAAAGGGCATTTTGAAACTGCGTGCTGCCTTCCAACAGCATCACAGCCCTGCAACACAACCTACACTGCGCCGGGCAAGCCTCTGAAGCTCCATGTGGAAGGTCTGTCCTGGCTTCCACACACACCTAGACCACAGCTTTCTGTAAACTCCTTCCACAATGGAAAGAAGGTGATGTGGCATTTGGTAATGCAACTGGAATTTGACTATGGGAACAACTTACTCAGACAAACTAGTTCTCTGGCAATATGCTTCAGTTATGAAGAATTAGGGCTGGTTATTAGGTGAAACTCTTCTTCAACCCATTCTGAAGATGCCAGCCCAGTACTTGGCTAACAAGCTTCAATGCCTTGAGCTCTGAGAACACACAGACTGAAAATCAAAGTTGTGAGCAATAATACGTTACATGAAACAAGATGGGTAAATTTTCAGGGAGATGTTCTAAGCTTTGCAGTTATGTTTTCTTAGCATGGGATATATGGCAATCTCTTTAAGGTCCCTTCCAAGCCCAACCATTCTGACCCATGCCCTTTTATGTACACTTGATGCAAGAGTAAGCAATTGTCCGTAGTCTGCCTGTAACTCAGGTGTCTGCCCTCTGGCAATTTCCCTCGTACATCTGCGCAGGAACACTGGATTTTCTGTCCCGGTGCTCCTCCCTGGCACTAGGGCAGCAGCTGCCAGGCACACAGCCATGGGAGGAACAAACAGCACTGCCCCAGCACTCCTGGCAAGCTGCAGTGTGTGTTTTCACGTTACTCTCGCGCTGTGACAAACAGGACACTATTTAGCGCCACAGGAACAAACGCCAGACACCTCATATTTCCTCAAGAACTCATCCAGTGCTGTCTGCAGGATTACAAGATGATCCAAAAATCTAATATGCAGAAAAATGCACCGAGAATGTTCCTTGCACAGCCCCAGGGTGCAGACAGAGTCCCTGCAGTTCGACGAACAGTGTGCTTTCAATGCTCCTCATGAAAACCTCCTTCCATGCATCCACCAATTCCAACTGAAAGCTCCAAAGCATATTTTAACTAACACAACAGTAAAGTGAGAGCTAATTAAATTCTGAATAGCCTCAGCGCCTTTCTGCTTTAAAATTTAGCACACCTGTGCATAATTCCAGTGGTGAGAATCTATTCTGGAAACTGAAAACCATCTTGGAACAGCTTTATAGGTAGTTCTCTGAACTAAACACTCAATGTATATATCTAAACTGAGAGTATTTTAACTCAGGAAGCCACAGAAAATTGAAAATAAATCCAGAAATTACTACAGTGTGTTAATAAGGATATTTTGTAAATTTTGCTAAAATTGTCCCATTGACTCATAGGTGTTTTCTTAATATTCAGATCAAAGGGAAAGTTTAATAACAAGAAAATCACCCCAGCAGTAGTTTCTTAACAATACCAATGTCTTCTTCAAGAAAATGATGATTTCTTAATAATTAAACATTGGGACATTCCAAAACCGAACAATGTAGCAATAAAACTTGAAAACGAAACGCTGTGTGATTTTTTCTGCACTGAACTAATTTAGATGCAGATTATAATTAAATTGGATAATGGAAAATTGAAAAGTTGAACCTACAATTTTGCTTCTGTAATTAAATCACAGAAATATAAACTGTGTCCCTAAAATATTAGTTGTCATTAACTTCAAGTCGTTTAAAAATAATCCATGTGGTCATAAGAAGACATTAACAACATGCAATATAACTATTTCTTCAGAGGGCAAAGGTGACAGTGGCAGCTTTATATCACACAACAAATAATCTTGTCATTGACAAGTAGAAGACAACAGAAAATTAAATATACTTTTCACTGTGTGGAGTACTAGACTGTTACCTGACACTTTCATAATGGAGAATGCGCAGATGCACTCTGGCCTATCACTTCTTAATCCTATTTGAAAGCTAAACCAGGCCTTTGTTGTTTGCATCAATTCTCTTTCTGGCTTCTTCTTGCTTACAAATATTAACCATTCTGACAATAAATGTCAGATGGTGGATCTATAGCTCTGTAGAGCTTCTGGCTAGCTGGGAGGCTGTAATAGGGGCTATCAAGGCTCAGCAGTGAGCAAAGAAAGTTTCAAGCCTTCCTTCCCAGTGCGTGGATAGGCGTTGTACCGCAACTCTACCGGTATTTGGTTTGGAAAAAGTCTTTTGAAAATGGACTAATTCCTTAAACTAATTTCTGTTATGGGAAGGAGATAGTCTCAGATAGTGATGAAGAATAATGTCCTCACTAGAGATCTAAATATGAGTCATTGTTTTAAAAAATGGTAGTATGCAATAAAAAATTAAGATGAAAAGTGGGCAAAAAAACTAAGATGTATGGGCAATTTAGAAAATTCAAACCCGTACATCAAAATAAGAAGTTGGAAAAGAAACATCATCTGATTTATCTGAAAAAAGTCAAACTGACTTAATTTTTCTCACAGGAGCACAATATATATGTGGAGATACCTCCGTGCCAATATAATGGAGAACTCCAGTTTGAAGACAGCCAGCACTGCAAAGTAGTGCTTGGAATCCTGATTGGATTTGCCAGCATCACTCACAGGCACTGAGAACACTCTTCAAGATGCATTATTTGGCTTCTTAAATTGCTAAGATGAAATTTAGCCGATAACACGCTGACTGTGCTAACCAAAGAGGCTGGAAATAGGATTTGGTATATGGTGGCTTTTAAAATTAGATATCCATAGATTATCTTAATTTCTATGTTAATACATATGTTACAGGCTACACTAAGTTATACTGAAAGATAAGACAATTTTGTCAAAACCTTCAACTCTTTTTACTAACTTCTCTTACTTTGTCCATGATTTCAATAAATAATTGAGATTGAATTGCAAATAACTAAACCAAACATCCTTCTAGGATGTTCATTCACTGCTTTGCTCACAAGAATATTAACTAAGAACACCTCTGCTTCATTGTAAAATATTGAAAATATGACAAAACACATTGCTAACTCCATATGGATACCGGTAATAATGTCATCTCCACTGAAGCACAAAAACCAGACTTCAAATTCCTTTAACATGTTGTGCTCTACAGGACAAAATGCACACCCCGCTTTCCATGCAGGTATATTCTTTCATGAAATGCACTAGCTCACTCCTGCCAAAAATGGTCAGTTCGTCATCCTCCTCACACTGCCATGTGATTTAACAGGATAATCCCCCAGTTTATTGGCTCTGCTGCCTGCCTCACAGTCTGGTAAGACAGCTGCCCACCGTCTCTGTAGTCAGCTTCCAGTGAGTACTTCCTGCACAATAGTTGGGGAATTGGAGCTGTTGTCAGGCTGTGGGTTACACCATGGAACATGGGACTGAGATCGCTGCATCTAGCAATGGGCTGCAAGATTAGTTCTCTGAATCATACAACATCTTCCTGCAATGTTACATTTCTCAACTACTTAATTCTTTATCCCCATGGCAAGATATGTTATCTTGGCACTCCTCACTCTTCCTGCCCCAAATTCCTAGCTCTGACAACTTAGATTTCTCTTTATTTGTTGAAATTGTACACAACAAGTATTTTTTTCATGCACTAAAACAGGTTTTGGAAGACTGTTTTGGAGACACAACAGCATTAAAATACAAAGCTACAGAGAATGTAGAAAATAATTTATCAACATTAAAAAGTCAACACTTGGCTTCAGACAGCCCATTGTGCTACAGAATGTTTTAGAAAAGCTAGTAAGTTACAAAATGAAACGACATCAAGGCAGGAAGTCACTTCTCAGTAAAGGAAATTTTAAAACGATTGTTAGAAATTTGTTTTAGAAACTGCTAGGTTTCCATGAGAAACAGAGACAAGTAGTGTAAAGGCTTGATTTACAAATACGAAAAATCTGAACTGAGGTTGTAATAATATCTGCCAGAACTATGTGATTTTTACATCAGTTTTGTAAGGTTTGTATAAATGATATATACAGCATACCAATACATGCAATACATTTGAAACGGAATGCCGCCCATCTTTTTTTGACTGTGCAGTTCCAACAAACTCTCTAAAAAATGGGTCTGCATTCATTAAATTTGGATCTCTACAATACTGGGTCAGCGAGCATCACAAATTCAATCTGGATCAAAAGGCATGTGCCAACCCCCAGCCGATGTGCCAAATGGAATCACACTGCTGAGAATTCCCCGTACCTGTTGTTTTCACACCAGCTACAATGTGACAAACGACCCAGCGCAGCAGATCGCAGCTCTCCTGGCTCACAGTCTTGATCCCATCTACAGTCTGCTCTACAATTTTTTCTGTTGATATTTCTGGAATAAATTTGAACTAGCAAAGGCAGTTTATACTTGATCTGTACCTTCTGGTGCAAAGTTGCAATTTTTTATGATGGTCCTGTCCAAAGCTCAGATTCATGGTATTATTCAGCTGCAGCCTTCCCCATACCACTAATGAAGAAGGCATCTGAAGGAGAAGCAGCTCATTATCTTTTATCAGTCCAGAGCAAAAGGCAGCTATTGAGTCTGTGTCCTAGAGAGTTAATTTTCTTTCCACTAGCCAGTACAGTGTGATGTTTTGAATTCAGTATGAGACTGATGTTGATAACACACTGATGGCTCAGTTGTTGCTCAGCAGTGCTTACCCTGAGCCAGGGGCTTTTCAGGTTCCCATGCTCTGCCAGTGAGGAGGTGCACAAGGACCTGGGAGGGAAAATGGCCAGGACAGCTGACCCAAACTGGCCAAAGGGATTTTCCAGACCACAGAATATCATAACCAGCACATAAACTGGGGGTCGTTGGACAGGAGAGACTGATTGCTGCTGAGGGACAAGCAGCAAGGTGGTGAGCAGTTGTACTGTGCATCACTTGTTTCCCTTAGAGAAATTAAACCTATCTCCTTCTCATTACAATTATTATGATGCTATTATAATATTTTATTTTGTTTCAATTATTAAACTGTTCTTATCTCAAGTCATAGGTTTACTTTTTTTCCTGGTTCTCCCCCACACAGGGCAGGGGGAAGCAAGTGAGTGGCTCTGTGGTTCTTAGTGTCTGGAGTTAAACCGTGACAGCCTGGTCTTATCCATGTAATGGTACTGGCCATAGGCTCCTATAAAGTACAATTATCAATTTACTGGATATATGGATGTGCACAAGAGGGCAATGTGGAAAGGCGTTTCTCGGGGCCCCAAATGACCAGACAGACACAGCATTTCAAATATGTAACAAAAACTGAGACTGCAAGTTGTTCTCTTTCTAATTGCTATCTGAGAATAAGACAGCCACATTGATGCAGGAACAGGAGTAAGGTCTGAAATGCCAGGCTGGGGACTTCAGGAATTAAACCATTTTACAGGCCCTCTCCCAGACTGCTGGAACACATTTCACAGCTGACCTCACTCAGATACCCCTGGCTCCTTCACAGCCTGCACAGGTGACCCTCAAGGGTGAGGGGTAGCACATGTGCAGAGAGAAGCCCAGCCACACACCAAGGTCTTGCAGGCAGTTCTGGTCCCACTGCTCAGGTGCTGTTTACCCGCCCTTGCTAACTCCTGGGAAACCTTGTATTCAATGATCTGAAGCAAACAGCAACATCAGCAGAGACACCTCTTTTTTCTGTTGATCTGCAAGCTTTACAGGTTCTCCACCTAGTAGGAACATATTTTGCAAGAACATTTAACATGATGTGTTATTTCACTGTAACTGGCAAAACATATATTGTCATGTATTCAGTTGTGTTTTCCAGTAAATATTTACTGGGGTAGCTAAAGGCACACTCAAGCCACAGTGGTAGTCCGAGAAACAGCAAAAGGAAGCTCTGAACAGGAGACATTTCCCTCCGCAAACAGGGACCTCTTCTGTGCAATGCAGTGGCAATGTGCATGGGTCACAGAGTAAAGGACACCTCTGCTGCTGTGGCATCTGCTGTGGGGCGAGGAACTAAAACATCCCTATTCTGCTTTTTACGTGCATGGCTGATGACAACGCAGGGACAAATCTCCACAACTGGCTTGATACAACAGTCTTCTGAAGCAAGTTCAAGTTTTCTAAAATATCTGACTTTTTTCTTCCCAATGGAAGAACCTATTAGGAGTTCAAGTGATTAATAAACTACTTGGAAATGGGAATATCTGCCCATTTAAGATTCCTAGATTTCCCCCCTCCATTAAGAAGCAGCACTGCTTCTCTTCTACCAACATTTTTAGCACATGCTTCAAGCTGGCATTTTAATTTAAGATATACACTGCTGTTTAGAAGCCATTAAAGACTTGCAGCGATCAAGATTAATGCACATTAGTTATTATGGGGAATTTAAAGTACTTTTAGAATTCATTAGGGAAACTAGAGCTATTTTTCTTGATCGGAACAATGTTGCCTTACAGTATTCCTGCTAATGTCCTAGGTCTCAACAGGGGCACACAATGAAGGATTAAAAACCTTCACTGACAGTTCTTAATGTACTTCTTGGTTTCCTTATTCTCAAGAGATATTTAGATATCCACATATCTTACTAAGGAAAAACATAAATTGTTTAATAGCTCATAAATTGCACTGAAGCATTCAGCCTAACTAAATGAAAAAATGCTGCCTAAATTACCTGAGGGGCAACCCCCTGCTATTCTTCAGTTCCCAACGCAGCTCTCTCACCAACATGCAAACCAAAGCCGTATGTTACAGGCTTGCCTCACCCTTAACTTCTGCTTTACATCTTCCTTATCCCACACCATTTGCCACAGATGCAGAACAACATTAATATCTATGGACTGCTGGAATGGGGTGGTGTTGGGGGTCGTAAGTCCATAAAGAGACAGTGCTGGGAGAACTGTTATGTGAGTGGACGCAGGATACTGGAACCTGGTGTTTTTAATTACTCCTGTGCAGGAACAGAAATACATCCAAAACAATCTGATGCTCCAGTTTCTTACTGGAATTCAGATTCCATGAGAGGAAGGAACTGTCCCCTCTGTGTGTCACAAGTGCTCTGAAGTTGAAGACAGAATGAAATGTTTTTCCTACTCCTCCCTTTGTGAGTGACCAATAGGAGCTCAGGTTTTTAAATTCACTCAGGGTTCTAGTTCTCCCCCTCTCACCCTGGCAATCACATGAACCAAGCTCATTCTTCACGGTGGCAGACCATTAAGCAGACCAAGTCAGTAACTTCCAAATTGTTTCCCATTATCCTAGTTTCTTGCAGTTTCTTCAAACTTAAATTGTGCTTTTTGGCATTTTTTGCATTTAGGAATACCTAAATGAAATGTTTCATACAACAGCATCTCTCCCAGCTGGGCTAGAGGAATCAGCATCAGGTAACTGCCCTCTGTGTGTTGTTCTGAAAACTCTTCACTCCTACAACCAGAAGCTCAAGGGGTAGCATTACATTCTCAAGAGTTCTCAAGCTTCTCATATGGGGTCAGACAGCTCCTAGAACCCTGGGTTAGGGTTAGGCTGGAATCTCATCACCATAAGCTCTCCTTCTTCACCACAAGCACATAACTCTGCTGTAGACTCCCAGGACCTGCTCAGGGCTATTCTGACACCCAGATAGTTAATCCATGCACTCTCCTTCAAATTCAACCTCAGCGATGTGGATTTTACGGATCATTTAACTGTGATATACTAATTAATGCAAACTAAACACTCTTTCTTGATTCTGAGACAAACTCAGCTGCAGAACCACAAGAAAAACAGAGACAGATGAAAAGACAATCATATGTTGACTTAATTTCTTCTCACCAGTATTGATCACTGCTTAAGCCTAGGTTTGGGGTCCTGGAAGGGTACCAGGATCTTCCCTGCCACATATGGCCTCTTCTCTAAACTGAAATGTTGTTTTTCATTGCTTTGCACTTTCTTCTTCAGCTGGCCTCAGTTAAACAAGAATCCTCTGCTAGAAAGCACATCTCTTTTCTCTGTTCTTTCTCTCTGATTATGTGAATGCCTCTCATAATTTTTCAGCCCCCACTCTTCCCAAAATGATAGCAACAAATGATTTCTAAAGTCTGCTTCTACAAAAATCCAGCTCTTGTAGACTGGTGCTTCTTGCAGATATATTATAGAAAATTACATTCCCTCAGGCTCTAGTCACTCCATTGTCCCAGGATGGAAGCTATTAGTTAATGGCTCTGCAGTGATAAAAGGCAATGACTGCAGAAAGACTTCTATTTCAAATACATTGACGCATTAGTGAGGAATCAATCTCATTACTTCACTCAGAACTCTTAAGTTATAGACAGAGTCATTGAATCATTATAGACGGCAAAAGTTAGAACAGGTGTAAGAATAACAGCAATTCCTGTACCTACTTTAGCATTTATTAGCACATTTAAGGAGATAAGGAGAACAAGGCAAATATTCTCATGCTTGATGACCTATATTATTATTCCAAACTTTTGCCCCTAGAAAAAAATGGCAACTTAGATTCCCCAGTTCATTTTACAAATACCAGCACACTTCTTTTTAAAAGCACAAAAACCTATTTAGTCTTAAAGTGAATTGAGAAAAATAAAGATATATTTTACCAGAACTTTCCTAATTCTAGTAACATACTAATAACAGACTTTTATTTGCTTGTCTATCCTTCCCCTGAAGTACTAGAACTGTTAGAATTTAAGCTTCATATAGACTTGCACAGTTAATCTACATAACATTGAAACTGGAAAACCCATGACCAAAAAATGGTATTAATGACTTCGTCCATAGAGAATTTAATTAAAAACATACTAAGACAAACTAGCTTTCAAATCTGATACTGAAAACAGTTAGTATAAGGACACTTCTTTTCCTGATCTTGATTGCATAATTGCTATATTAATTAATAGGTATAACCATAATATCAGTACAATCCAAGTAATAACAACTGCACACACACACAATTAGACTGAATAATATTGTATTATTGCATCTGAACAACCTCTAGGCATTTTCACAATTAGATAGTAAAAGAAGCTGAAAGCAGATGGTCACTCTAAACACTGTACTTCAAAGCATTTTCAAGCCTCCCATCTGATATGGTCTAACACAAACACAAGTATTATAAGCCGCCACTTTCTGAGGAAAGCAGTCTTGCACAGTTTGTATGTCTTTTAGCAATCTACATATTGTGGAGGGAAACATCAAGACACCACAGAACTATGTTAAAGTATCCCACACAAGTTCACAGCACCACTGTTCAGCTTTTTGGTGAACAACGAAAAAATCTTTTTAGAACTATAACAACTTACATTATTCTTAACATAAAACTTACTAGATTTAGGGTGACAGTTTAAGTGGTGAACACCTCACCTAAACCACCAAATGCTAGAGAAACTTGACAAAGGAAGCAATATTGTATCCACAGAGAAAGGCTTTGGAAAAAATCTCTTAGGAAAAGGAAAGAAAGTTAAAATATTCAACTGCTGTTTATATTTGATAGGCTTGACGTGAAAAAAAACCTTGTATTTTGTGGATGTAAATGTTACTGAGAAACCATTTATTCAAGTTGTTTAGGAACTCTGTACAAGAATAGCTCAGATGCTCTTTCCAAAAAGAATAATCCCAGGAGAAATCAGCAGAAGTCATTCAGTCCTCCTGAACTTTAGCTATGGCACCTGCTTTCTAAGACTTATGAAAAAACCCCAAGTATTAGTGATATTATTGCTGTTTACAAGGACAAGATCAGCACCACCAACCATGCAACGAGTCAGCAGCACCCTGGATGTGTTCCATTCTGCTGCTGTGGCTGTGAGCAGGCCACAAGCAGCCCTCCAAGGGCAAGGAAGCACTGTCCCTGCATGCTGGAGAGCAGAGCTAGCTCTCTTAGAACAGCTGCCATGGACATAACATGCATACCTACAACTCTGGGCATTTTAGGACTGTGGCAAAGGTCCAGCTATACCTTAAAGAGTTGCCTTGAGATCAACCCAGGCTCTAACAGTGCACATTAATTCTGTGCCAAGGTTTGCTTGGTTGAACCTGAGAACTTTTAGATTGTGCAGTTCACTTTCTAAAAGCCTTTAGGAGGATAAGAATCTCCACTTCAAAGAGAAAAAACCCTGCAATGGAAATTTAGCAGCTTGACACTTTGAGCAAACATGCACAAGCTGTGCATTTGCTCCTTGTAGGAAATACAGAGAAATACAAGACCAAGACTGAAGTCTCACGATCGAAATGTGAACCAGCACCTTAGTTAATTTTAGCTGCAGTTAATAGTCTAGATGTGTGAAAGTTCACACTCTCAGCTCTCTCCTGTGACTTTTTTTTTCCTTATCCAGTTAATCATCTGAGGCTTTCCAAAATGCCTGTTCCTCTTTAACAGATATTATATTAGACCTTTACAGTAACTCAAAGTATTTCAGAACATGTCAGAAGCAGCTATAAAGTGAACAATGTCCTTCTGTAATTTTTCCTGAAGCAAACTTTGCATCTATCACTTGTGCTTAGTGTATCAATGATGTACTTTTGTCAGGAGTCTTAGAACAAGGACTTTCCTCTTCACTGGTTGAATCAGCACACCTTTGTTTCCCTGTGCATTTTATGCATCGCTGAACATGCAACACACCTGGTTAGATCCGTATTTTCTCAGCAATCTTTCAGTGATTTTCAGTTTTGATTTTGCAGTAAATGAAGATTGAACCAGTTGAATATCTCAACATTCCCACGCACAGTGAAATCCCTTTCTCCTTTCTTTGCACATCAGTAATTTCAAGATCAGAAAACTATTTTATCAAGAAAAAATTTGGGATACATCTCTGACAAATAGAAAGAAGAGAGTCCTGTAACATTTCATGAAAAAATACAGCAAGAAGAGATATAAATATATAGAAGAATTAAAATTGCTTATCCATTTTGACATGAATTGTAAGCCTAGTGCAGGGACTGGAAAACTGGAATTTCAGGTAATTATATCACATCTGAAAAGTTTCACTGAAGTGAAGTTTGAAGAACTCCTATTCAAACACATCTTTGTTGAAGTCTCAACCCCAAGTTTGAAAGTTTGAGTGTCAGGTGTCAAAGACCAGCTCTGGAGTAAATTGTGTCTCATGCAATCCCTTTCATGACAGAACAGTAACTGATGCCAGAAGAACAAGATGAAGATGTTGCTTCCCCTGGAGTTCTACCTATGACGACCCTCAGTAAAACAGTTTAAGTTTCTTACTGCAAACCCTGAACAACAAAAGCAGCTCCTTTTCATCTGCTCATCATACTGAAGTACTTTCAAAGCTAGGCTAGTACTTCTTCCATTCCTTCACTCTGGAAATACTACTATCCATGTTACGTAACTGCAAAAAAAATTTTTTTTGAAACAAAAGGGAATTGCAGTTCTGAGGTTGGTATCTCTCTGAAAACTAGCTTACAAGTCTCCTGCTTTCCACAGTATTAAGAGCGTGCTTATGTGAAGGAGAAAAATGTACAAATATGAGCAGTAGTTAGCTCCATGTGTGCTGTAGTTTTGCATCTGCAACATTACCTTCTTATTTTCCTTTAAAAACATATTTCTTCCTTGAAAAGTGGTTGGAAAAACCTGAGCTACCTTAGAGAAAAAAAAATAAAGCATATTTTGAATTGATGAGTGCTTCCTCACACTGGTTCCTCTCTAGTGACCAATATTCTTTTTGCTGCTTTGTTTTTGAAGACTAGTGAAATCTACACATTTCTCCCATTTGTCAAATAAATCCTAAGTAACTTCATCTGAAACATGATGTTATACTTCAGTAGGCACAAATGTGCAGTAGGGAAAGGTAATCTCTTCTAAGTTTTCTGTAAGGCATCTATGAAGAATTTCTTACCTCTTTAATTCCCTCACAGAATCATACAATTTCTAAAGAAACCTAAGGCTACAGGCTGTCAACATTGTCGTTTAATCTCTTAAATGTCACCATCAAGAATCAGAGTAAAGGAAATGAAAGCAATGTGTGCTTCCCAAATGGAGCTGCAAGCACAAAGCTTGCTTAATCACACAACATACCTTTCTTCAATCTCCTGATTTTATTATTAATAATATTTTTCTAGAGCATTAGATAGGCATACAAAGAGTATACAACACCATGTTCCAGATAAGCAAATGAAATATATTCTATTAAGAATATACAGTCTTTTTCCTACAAGATTCACTCCTGAGTCTTCAGGGCAAAACTGCCCAGCTTGAACTGCAGAGATCTTTTCAGGGCACACAAGTTTATCCCTCAGAACTGACGCCTAGGTTTTGGGGGGAGTTGCCCATTTCCTTCCCCTTTTCAATTTTTTAAAATAACTGTCTAAGATAAACAGAAGCTACAACTATTTATATAATTAAAAGCTGATCTCTTTATATAAATACATGGAATTTCCAGTATGAAAACTATTGCTTTTAAAATGCTTTATCTTTAACACATATACAAGACAGCAATTACTTAAAATTTCTTCTTATATAGAGATTGTAATTTGAATTTTTTTATTAGTGGAACACAGCGTTTTGTCCCTGCTGCCCAAGAAATGATGAGTTTCAGTCTCCGTCTTATCGAATTTTATGATCCCCAGATAGGAAGGACAATCGAGACATACATAAATATACACATATGCAGTAAGAACTTTGATTTCTAAAACGAAGCCATCTGGAGTGGGAATAGACTTGACAGTCTCCTTTTAAAATCAAGATAGGATTTTATCAATTGTCCTTTCAGAAATCTTAAGATTACTTAAAAGCTCTTATTTAATGGAAACAGATGACAGCTTTCTGAAGCCTGAGGAAAAAAAGGAGACAGATGATGTTGAAGAGAGAAAATAAATGTTCAGGAATTCAGGGAGTATAAAAGCCTCAGCCAGCCCATGAGAATTATTCTTTCACGTTTTTATTTATAGAAAGACACTATGGCATATTCATTTAGAAGAGTGGCTTCAGCTAATGGGAAGTCTAACCAATTACAGAGCTGTAAAATACTACCAGCAGGAGTAAATGACAGAATATCTAAGATAGGCACTCCTGTAGCTAAACTCTTAAGACATTCAAATAGTATGATTCAGAAACTTTTCTTCCCCCAGACTGGGGAGCCATTGAAAGACATATCTAAAAGAAAATACAATCATCCTATTATTCCTGAAAGGGTCGTACCATTCACAGAAAGGGTGTACCACAGCAGCAAGAAACTCCAGTGATGACTCTGCCATGCAAGGTGTGCAGTGCTTTACACCCAAAGTATCTAATTTTGATTTACAAGAGCATATTTTCCTCTCTATTTAGGATTTGATTTTTCTCGGTTGTCTTTCCTCTGATCCCCCAGAACATTTTAATGGGTACAGTAAAGGAAAACTTTCCAGGCTGGTAATAGTTAATGCCACTGTTGTCGAGCTCTTTTGGAAGATGAGCGTTTCTACTGAGAACATGCCATTTCCCCTTCTTTCTTCCATACTTTGAAGCACTGTGTCAATAGCATCTAGAGAAAGCTATTTTTATTTGGAACAGGTTTTAATCACTGGCTATGTATCAAATATTTTTACAGAAAATTATCCTTACAAAAAAATGCTTAGTTTTTACAGTTGTACAAAACAGGGGCAACCAGACTCTGTGGGGAGGATCACTTGCCTCCCTTTTTTTCCAGCAAAATATACAAAGATCAGATCAGCATCACAGGATAAGCTGGGTTATTCTTGACAATAGAAAACTCACGTTATTTGAGTATTATCAGGTGCAACATGAGCACACTGCAAGAGACAGCAAGCAAAATGTAGACCCACTGATAGAAGCTAGGGCACTGCGAGACCCAGATTTTTGTACTGCAGCTCCACAGAATGCTCCCAGATGGGTGCAAAAGCAGTGGAATAAAGGAAAACACAACTCAAAACAAGCCCTTCAGAGACAGCACACTGGAAACATCCTAATTTGTACTCAGTTCTGGAGGGTTTATAAGCTATTCAAAAGAAGGTTCCTGTCTGGAAGTTGTGCTGCTTGGAGGTGCTGGACCTGAATTTGTACAAGCTCAGCTCCAACATTTCAGTGTTCATTAGTACATATCCAGCTCTTAGTTACATTGTTCAAATATTTACTCCATGTTCCCCACTCCTTCAGGGCACAGTAGGGCCTCAGCCTTCCTTTCACAGCACTGCAGTGCTGATCCCAAGCAACAGAGAAGCCAGTGTGGACAGGTAGGTGCTCTGCTGGATCTCAGGCATAAGCGTGAGGGTGGGAAGGCTGAAGGCAGCCTTAGCTGCAATGACCATGAGATGCTGATGTTGTCAAAGACAACAGGAAGGCCTTTTGTTTCATAAGTATGAAATGGGAAAATGTGAGCCTGCTGCTGAATGGGGCAAGGGGACCCAGTAACACAGGACATGGAAAACGCTGAGGTAATGCAATAGTGCCCCCTTTGCCTCAGTCTTTCTTTACTGGCAGAACAAACCTTCAGAAGATGGTGAAAAACTCCAGCAAGGAAGAGGTACCCTTGGTGGAAGAGGATCAGCACAGGGAGGGACTCTTAAGCAAATGGGTCATACCTGAGTCCATGGCTGAGTCCAGGATGCATCCACGAGTGCCAAGGGAGGTGGGTGATGTCATTGTGAGGCCACTCTCAGTCTTAAAGAGATTATGGTAGTCGAGAGATGTGCCTCATGACCGAAGGAATGCAAGTGTCACTCCTACCTTTAAAAGGAGCAGGACTGAGGGAAGGTCAGCCTCACCTCAGTCCCTGAGAAGGTGAAAGAGCAACTGATCCAGGAAACCATTTCCAGTCACATGAAGGACAAGGTGATCAGTAGTGCTGAACACAGGTTCACCATGGGGAAACTGCTTGACCAACCTGATACACTTCTACAATGAAATGACTGACTTAGTAAATGAGAGGAAAGCAGAGGGTACATCAATAAGGCCTTTGGTTCTGTTTCTCAAGATCCTCAGACATGCTTGATGTAGGAGTAGAGCGTGGATCTAATCAACAGGTCCAAAATCCTGAATGAATAGTGTAAAGAATATGAAGCCAGGTTCTTGTCAGTGGTGTCGAGGACAGGACAAGAGGCAACAGGCACAAACTCAAATACAGGAAGTTCCCTCTGAACATCAGGGAACAGTTTCTTACTGTGATGGTGATTAAGCGCTGGCTCAGGTTATCTAGAGCGGCTGTTGAGGCTTTATCCTTGGAGATACTGAAAACTGCAGCAATATCACCTTGCCCCTCTAGGCCTTTTGAGAATTCCTTTCTTACATTAGTATTTCATGCTTCTCAGTCATCAAACACCAGAAACGTTATGATCATGTGAAGGACCTGATGCAGAACCATGCCAGATTAGGCTAGCAGAGATATGAAATCCTTCACCTTCTCTGTTATGGGAGCTGCTTCCAGTGCTGAGCACCTGGGCATCCATCTGAGGGCCAGAAGAACTTGAGGAGACACATCTGGCACTCACCTGTTCTTGCCTGTTCTCCCTTTCACCCAAATGCTTTTCAAAATTTTTAGAAAAAAGCCCAGCAGCACACTGGTCTTGCCTCCACCATCATAGCACTAGAACGCAGAGATGGGCACACTTGGTATAATGAGATCTATTTTTCCCATCTTTTTTGTTCTCCATTGCCTCAAACCCAATCCATTGCTTCCCAGCTGCGGCTGTGGTGGTCATAATCACTGCATAGTCTCTAGTGTTTTACATACTGATGCACTGGCTCTCAGAGAAAAAAGGACCACAGCTGAACAAACCCAGGCTATACATTATAAAGACAAGATACTAAGTGATCTATCTCTGCAAATCTGCTGAAAATTTGAATCCCTTCTTCCTGGACAACTCATGATACCAGAAAATGGTGGAAAAAACAGAAAATAGGAACAGCTTCCTGTGCCTGGAGAATTTCCAGAGTGTCATCTGTCTCATTATGAATTTGGGAATAGGGTTCCTTGCAAAATTCTGCAAGAGGAAAAACCTCTCAGGGGCTACTCAAGGTTTCTGGAAAAAGAACTCTATAGAATCCTAGAGGCTTGTTTTCCACAACTTCCTTCAGTTCATCTGAATGTATCTGGTTTTGTGCCTACATTTCTGTATGTGGATAAAACACAACTTCAAGCAAGAACACACTACATGACCACTGCAAACACCGAAATTATGGTAATTCATGACTAAGACTCTACTGAGAACAGAATGAATACATGAATCACATACAATTTTCTGTTTTTCTCAATGCAGTGGCAGCTCATGTATCTAAAGCTGAAGATGGTACAAATTGCCTGTGAGGCTCTTCCCTGAATGTGTAAGAAAACGTTTGTACACATTGCAGATAATTAAGCTATTGGGCTGTTGCTTTCCTAGGCAGGCATCCTAAACAGAAGAAAGAACTTTTAATTATTGCAGCTTTTCACTTTTAAGTCTTGCAGGTTGCAAATGCAATTTATATACGTAGCCAAGAGAAGACTTTCCAATATAAATTGTAATCTTTCAGTGTAACTGGATGACAGTAAAGTGTTACAGACAACATCATAGGAGTATAGCTAACTGTAAAATCGCAGAGAAGACTTCTCTGAAAAAAAACTGAGGCAAACTGCAATGGTGTCTTTCCCCCACATACTGAATATTCAGATTCCTTTTCTCAAGTATTTTTCTTAGTCTTCTTGACAACTGGATGCACACTGTTTACCAACAAGACTAATCAGCAGCCGGAAACACAACTGTAATTTAGTCTGCAACTTAACTGAAGCTGTAGTAGGTATATTTTCAGTAACAGCTTGGAACTTTAGGTCATTAAAATCATTAACAAGCTTGAAGATATGAATGACTCATCTACTTAAGTGCTTCCATAAAGAAACTGAGCCATGCATTCATTTGCTTATACAGCTGCTTTTGCCATTTATCAGTGTCATGCTTATAATTTAAGTAATTTAGCCACTTGGAATTTTGAAATAGCATATTGCAATGTCCCAACATTTAAATGATCAAGAAATAACTGCAAAATTACGTTCACTGTCTAGATATATGAGTATCAAAAGAGATTAAAAAAAGGAATCCAACTCTGTAAGTGTATAAAAGTTTAAACAGAATAATTCCAGTGACCTTTTTACTTTTGTCCTATTGACACTGTATGCACTGAGACAATACACTTGGCATTCATGCACGTGGGCCTTACAGCTGATTAAAAGCAGAAGGTAAGGCTTTACTCTGGACAAGCTCTCAACTCATTCTGTGGATTGAAGGAGCATTAGTGGCTGGCCCACAGAAAGCTCTTGGAGTGAAACCCCAGCTTACACTGACCTAAAGGAAACGATGAATCCTGAAATCCCTCTGGGACCCTGCTGCTTTATGCTGCTTTCTGCTTTCCGTCACATCACGAAATCTTCCGTTCGCTTTTGTCCCTATTCTGCCACAGACCCACACCATAGCATTGCTTCAAAGGCACACTCCTCACCGGGCTACAACACTAATGGAGATACAACCTCCAAGTACCAGAGGCACTCTCACTGCTACCATTTTCTTCTCTGCTGAGTACCTACTTTGTACACAGAAACTGCTTCTTCATTTCTCACAACTGTTTTCAAACATTTGCCACTAAATGTACTACAGCCTCCTCTCTGATTTACCTCTGAGGAAATCTGAAATAAATAATATATCCATTTATTTTATGCTCTTGCTGGTTGTTTCCTGAACAGCTAGAGTAGTTCAAACCATACTTGATGATTTATGAGCTTTTAGACTTGTCCACATGAATTTTTCTATGAGATCATAAAGCTTAATTCCTTTAAATTAAGAATAAAATAAAAAACTTCTTTACCACAGTAGCAGAAGAAAACTAAACACAAAATCTAAAAGTGAAGGACATGCAGACCAGATGTGGAAGTTTAAGATATTAATGGAAAGAGAATTTCTCTTTAAAAACCTAACAAATGGATATAGATTTTATCTCAAAAATCCCCCTGGGGAACAGTCCACTCTATGACATAGCATAGGCTATCAAATGAAGAAGAAAAATATTTTTCACCAACTCTGATGTTTTTTCACTCGTACTTGAGAATTCGATTCAGTTTTTCTAAAAAGTGATGCCAAATTCCCTTTCTTACAGTGTTCTCTCTTGCAGCAGATCTCCCAGATACCCTTTCATTTGCAGAAATTAATTTTTTCTTTTTTTTAACTGAAATGTAATATTCCCCTAAAATATCAATTTAGTTAGGCATGTCAGACATTTTTGTTCTGCATTCTCAAATAAAATAGTGTACTGAAAATAGCACCACACATTTTACTCCTTAGAGCACACCTACCTACCACTAACTTCCAGCATCTTTCCACCCCTCAGTGGGTTTAGAAGGGCATAGAACTTCCCTCTACATCTTCACCTTCTCCTGACACACCAATGCCAGAAAACCATTAAATAACCCTCATACACGCATTTTTCAACCCAATATTTCCATATGATCTAAAGTTAGTCTTCCAGGCATAACATGCCATAGATACACCTCATAGCTTTGGAGAGGGAGGAAAAAACACAACCTCTACTTTTACAGGGCATTCATTATAGCAGAATGCAGACTTAACTAAATTTAATATTGAGAAAAAGCTTTAAAATCACATTTTTAGCATAGAAAAACCTGCAGAGACCTTTCTATTACTAAAGACTTTCTATGAAGTCTTCACTAATAGAACAGAACAAAGCAGAGCAAATTTGGTATCATCCTTTAACAGCAATGGAATTTTGAATCCTTTGTGAAAAGCTATTTAAGAAGCATCCAACAACATGCATCTGAGCAAACTCCCACAATGCATCCAACAAAGACAAATTAGCTAGTTCAGACACAGTAAATGAGTAGAATATTACCGCTATTTTGCAACTACCATTATTTCAAATATTGTGTATAAAAGAGTTGGATGATTCCACCTTAAATTCAAAAAGATTCCTTGAAATTTTAACGAAAAGACAATGAGTGAAGCAGCTTTGAAACAGCATGGAGCATATTTAAAACCTTAAATGACCTTAAATGTAGACCTAAAGAGAGAATTCCTTGTGAGTTTGACCAAGTCTGTGTGTTCTTTGTACTCCTTTCTGCTCAGAGAAGAAAAAACCTCCAGAACAAAAGCAGACTTTAAACAGAAGTGAAAAATACTCTATAAATAGCTAAAGGCTGAACACTGTCTGACCAGCGGGAAGGGACCTAAGGAGTTACTGGGATCTTCCATACTGTTAACCCTGTTCAGTCAGCCTGGCAAACCTCACTGGAGAGCAACCCAGTGGAAAACCACTGGCATATTAACCTGAAAAAGAAAGTAGAATTCTGCATTCCCTCCCCACAGGAAGCACTCCTTTCCCCTCACTTCACTAAATGACTTGCCCATAGCAATTCTGCTCTTGAACATAAGATGGCTGGTAACTTTCTCATATGAGGAGAAACTGAAGAGCAGCAAGTGGCCAGCATAGTAACTTGCTTTTGGAGCCATAGGTAACAAACTGGCCTCACAGTTCTTCTGGTTGCTTCAGACATAAAAAGTGGTTTTCCTCTTACAAGGTATTTCACATGGTGGAAAAAAACCAACTCTTTGCCCTGTCCTTCCCCTCTGAGAAAACACACAGACAAGCACTGCCTGACGGCTTCCTCAGGGCAGAAGTCATGCTGGATCTCCCATTCTACTTTAATAACAAGAAGAATAAAAAGCAAGCAGTTCCTCTTATCGGAGAGCTTAAAAACTATATTCTGTAGTAGTTTTAAATTAATTACAGAATAACTCAGAATTTTATAAGAAAACTCAATGATGCTTAACCTCATTAGTGAGAAGACAAATCTCTGTCTTCTAGTGGCACTGTTACAGGACTTGCACTGTCATAGCCATTTGAATGGTTGTGTTCTCTATTGTAAAAGCCTTCAAATACTCCTTCAAAAGAAAGACTAGCCTAGCAAACTATGTTACTTCACTTGCAAATGAAGCACTACTCATTATACATAATATTTGTGAGGCCACAGAATAAGAATGACTTTTTTTAGAAGTATGTTTATAGCCAAGCGATATGATTGGCATCTTTAAAAAAAAAAAAAAGAATCTAAAGATAATAACTGGGGCAATAAACAAAAACATGTTGGCACGTAGATGCAGTTTGAATAGTAACATTTCCAGTTTCCAATTCCTCCTACTGCATTTTTAAATCCTCTGCTGATAATTATAAAATGTGTCCAATATGATATTGGAACAGTTGAGTTTGTCAGTGACTTCTCTAGACATCTGCAATTACCTTCTAATACTGTTGAACTTTTCTGATTTAAAAACCACTTAATTTACAGGTTTCAGTTAAAGCTCCACAGATCAACGAGTAAAGACGCTTGGAATAACTCTCCAGTATTTACTGAAGCTTTATGAAAAAGATTGCTATAGGGAGGGAATAACTTAAAATCTTGGACACCACTTCAATCAAACCTATTTTTCGTGAAACAAAGCTACTCAAATGAAACAAAGCACGGTCTGTAACTACATTTTTCAAGTATAAACATCCTTGGCACAGATTGCTCTTAAAACCATCTTTTGTGCTTTCTAACAAAGACAAGGACCAAAGGGTGGGATTTAACTTACCAGATGTAGAAAATTCAAGTCAGCAAAACAACCTATCTCTCCAAACTACTTTTTCTCTGAGGAGAGGAGGGGATAGAATGAGTGGTTCAGAAGTACAAATTAGGAAAAGTCAATTTTACCACAATCGTGGGAGACAAAGACAAAAAGCTGAGAATTACCCTAAACAGAACACCGGAAACAAAAGTACTAACTATCAAAAAACCAATGGCTTAATAACCTAAAGAATGTGGTTAAATGGGGATGGGATGCACCTCAGTTGCCTAAAGCAACCCTAATGAAGTTTTGAAGGCGGTCACTAATCAGATCCTACCCCTATCAGATAAAGATTACAGCTGAAGGACTCCTAATTTTCAGGACATTTGGACAATTTTCAAGAGGGCCTGAAAAAGGCATACCCTTGATACATAAATAAACTATCAACTGAGATCCAGCATTTGTTTCCATTTATTCAATCCTCTAGAACCTGGCTCTACAATTTTCTAGCTGGCAAACTGAAAGTAAGTTGTTGATTCAACGTAGCAGAGGGTAGAGTACTTGGGACTAGACATACTTGAAAAACAAATTACCACTGGAGAAAAAAATTTAATTAAAATGGCTTCAAAAAGCTGTTATTAACTCAGTACTGATTTTCTCATGTGGAAATTTTAGGTAAAAAAAAGAGCTTTCAAAAAAAAATTCCTATATGAAAACTTATTTTTAATATATAAATACAAAAGCAAATTATGCTTTGCATGCCCAGAATCCTCTTCCATTTTAGAGTCTTCATCAAAATCACTTCCAAACAGAAATGACATTATAATTTTGCAGAACAGCCGGCTCATGTGAAAACAGCAAGATGTGCTGCCAACAGAAGCATTTCTCTTTAGAAGCTGATCCTGGATTTCAGTCTGGACTGTTTCACCATTACTTCTGGGAAAAAAATCTCACTGAAACTGCAGTAATTTTTTAAATTGCTTATGTGGACTACATCAAAGAGTCTGTTTACTTGCAAACTGTTAGAAATGTAAGGAGACTCTGTCATTTAAACATACCCTCTGCTTGCAGTAACTGAGAATAATAGTTATGCCAAAAAAAACCCCAAAACCAAAAAACAAACAAACAAAAAAGACCCCAACCCGACAGGAATCAACAAAAATTTCTACTTTGGAAGCTGAATGCAATCAATAGTTTTGGGAAGAATGAAGTTGGTGAAAGTTTCAGCTCTTAACACCTCAAAATGCCCCTCTGAACAGCCATTTAAACTCATGAGTACTGTACAGACTTGGAAAATGCTGGCCACTCCAGGTGTTGTATTACCCATATAAGTTAAGTTTTAAATGCAAGAAGAGAGTACTTGAATCAACCTTGCAAAATACACAGTCAGAATTTGGTTATGTAAAAAAATATTACTGACATCATCTTATTACCTGAAGCATGTTTTCTTCTCCCAGATGTTTAATTTAGAATGCTGAATTAGACTGAACTTACAGGAAATTAATCATGGGAGACAAATTTGGGCTGTTCTCAGTGAAACAGACTCTAACAATTTGAAACTTTGTAAGTGTAACAATCTATAAAACCAGAGCAATCACATAATCTGTATTGAGCTTCCTTAACTTGCTTCACCTTAAGAAAAGCATTTCCAGGGAAGCACGTTCAAACTGACAAATGCTACCTATCACTGCAAATTCTTAAAGCAAATCAGCCTTTCCCACAACTTGGGAGAGGAGGTGGCTGCCTATCAAGGATCTCTAATTTTGCAGAGTTTAAGTCTGGTTTTTTACCTACTCAATGATTATACATTCTCTTTAAAGGCTGAGTGGGTTTCCTGCTTTGTTAAGGAGACATATTGGATCTCTCTAAAACAGAGTGAGATGCTCATTAAAATGCATTAAATGCATTCAAGTAGGAAAACTGCATTTATTTACCAAATTACATCAAGGAACAACAATGAGCTGCTGCTCCTATCAGACATACTTTGATTGATTTGGGATTCATTATCTCATTGCCAAAATCAATAAATGGGCTGCATTTGCTTTCTGTAGTTTTCCAGCAATCTTCATTCTATGCAGAGGTCTTAAACCCCCTGAACAAGCTGAAAGATTCGACCTCATTCACCAATGCTTAAATGAAGTGCTGCCTCTGCAACACGAATATAGATGGAATAAGCTTTGAGGGAACAGTCTTTAAAATGAGACATTTTCCTCTGTAATCCCATGGCCACTGACACAGCAGGCCCACAGCCAAGACCACAGTGCAGTTTTAGAAATGAACTGATACTCTAGTTCAGGCCAATTCTAATAATGAGCTCTAGTTCTTACTGAGGGAGTCTGAATGAGAGATTTTCAAAAGGACCTCACTGTTATGCATGGGAAAACTCTAATGGCTCCAGAAATATAAGTAGTTTAGAATAACCACGCATCACAGAATTCAGATTACAAATTTGAAACAATTATGTGAGAGAAGGACTATCAATGAGAGCAAAATGAATTTGAATTTTCTTCAGACAAACAACATTTTCCAATTACCTGCAATCGCAAACAGTTGTTTACTTTAGGATTTGTTCACTCTGGAATTAAGGTTAATGTTCTCTTGAACATCCAAGCACTGACCACATACAGAAATTTTGATCCCCTTTCCTTTTGCAGTTAGCCATCACTGTGTCCCCTTAAATAAAATCTATTCTAAGGGAAGGAGGTAATGAAAGATTTAATTCTTAAAATTAACTTCACACAATGTATTTTTTTCTAGGGTGACTTTACACAGAAGCTCTTTAACAGACAGACTGCTTAATGATTAAGTGAACTATGCAAATGCAACAAATGATCGAGGAGGCAGGAAAGGATGACTTTAAATCACCAATATTTCTAAATTTAGATCTTCAGCTTTCCCATATTGTAAAAATCTAATCAACAGCATACTCACATCACCTGGAAAGGAATTTTGGAAGACTGTTCAGTGTAATAACACTACAACTTTACTAGTGAAACAATGCAATGAGTTGCTTGGGTAAGAAAACAGAGGAACCATCATTCTTTGGCAAAATGGTTGAATTTCTACAATTATTTTATCAGCCATATTTGAGATGTGCTGCTGGCTATTAAGGGTACTTTCAAGAAGATTTTGACCATATACCAGCTAGCTCCTTAATATGTTTTGAAATAGTTTGTCACTGAAATAGTTTTTGAAAAATATCCCAGACTATAACAAATGCGAGGCTGACAGCTTGGGAAGCACTGAGCCGTAAAAAAACTTTGGTCCCAAGATTCTCAAAGTAGAGTGTCTCAAGACAGGGAACTGGAATTAAGTTGGAGACAGTGAATATACTTGTTCAATTGGAATAAAAGATGTCACCAACAAAATTTTGCACAGGAGTTTGCAGCAGTCTTTTCTGTCAATAAAGAAGAAAAGAAAACTATAATTTCTGTCTTCTAGAAGAGTGGCTGTTGTAAGGAAGTGCTATTATATTTGAAAGAAAAGAAAACACTTAGGAATCAAAATATCACTGCTCCTTTAAAAATTCTAGTAAATGGGCACAGAAAAGATAGTTGAGGGATTTCTGAGGCTCTGAGCTTAATTTTCCTTGATTGTGAATTAGCAATGGATGCAGGAGAAAGGCTGCATTTCCCCTCCAGTAGGAGCTATCAGTTTTCTCAAAGATCATTTTTTCTCCATGCCTGACAATTTCAGAAGTGGCACCAATCAGAGAAATGATCAAGGTATTCTGTAAGTTTCAAGACTGAAGACGAACATTAAATGTAAGTGCTATGCATCCAGCGTCAGTAACTACTGGAAAGGTAGAGGAGCAGCAATGTTTACCAGAAACCTACAGCCTCTGTAGGCCTCATCTAGGAATGAGCTGAGACAGAAGATGGAGTACTGGGTCATACCTTGACTGCCTTTTTCTTGTTCATCTTTTGTTTTTCAGAGACTGTTCTTATATTATCCCTCTTACATGGTATCTCTTTAGCAGATAACAACACTGACTGACCATGAAAACATCAATTTAAAGCTTCAAACTTAAAATGTAACTGGGATGACGGGCTCCTTTCTTATCAAGATGATTTCCTGCCTAGTAGACACTGGGTCAGCATCTGAACCAGCACTTTGTGAGTATGTTTTCCAGCATGCCATTCAAGCTCAATCCTGAATGCAATTTAACAAACTGACAAGGAAACTCTTAAGACGTGGAGAGGTCAAAAATAGAAAAGTTACTTAAGAAGCTGCTCAAAGACTTTATCTCAGCAAGAACACTACTATGCCTACTTAGCTTTGGAGTGAAGAAGTATTGCCAAGCTTACTTACAAACTTTCCTGTATATAAAACAAAAGTTAATTACAAATGCACTTGCTCTGTCTTTTTACACCATCCTTGGGGAATAGTATTTAGCAATATTCCTTAATGTGACTCCTTCTTCCCTCAGGTTTCCAGAAACTGGTCTGTCTTCTACGCAATGAAACATCATGGTATTAGGATGAATTAACAGTGACATGCCCCCACCATGCCTTGCTGCTTCAAGCTGTGTTCTAAAACATTGATCATTTGCTTGCCTTCCCTCTTCCAGACTTTATTTAGGAGAGAATTTTTCTTCTATCCATTTGAGACAAATTGAATTCTCATAATTTTCAGACTTTTTCCTGAAGAAGTTCAATGATTAGAAATACCCATGATAAAATAAAAGGCCATGCAAGCTTCCCCTGTAGCCCCTTCTCCAATTAATCCAACACACAGCAACATTACTACCCCAATCAAAATCTCTCCATGAATGTTTGTATGTCACATTCTGTGGCAGTTTTTAGAGTTTCTCTCATACCTTCCTTGTGTGCTAGAACAAAGCTCAGAAAAGTTAAAATAATGCAAGTCAGTTGCTTAAAACCTACTACTTTTATTATCCTCATTAAGGAAAAAGTGTTAGAGCCTAAAGTCTTATGGTTGGGAACAGAGTTTAGTTAGCAGAAAGGAACTACAAGACACATCTAAGTCATGTTTGCACTTTCAGCACCCTGTGGTACAGCATGATGACCCCTGCAATTCTAAATTAAAATCTTATATTGCTTGCTCTAAATTCTTAAGCTTAAAAACTATTAACAGGTTGAAAATTGAGAACCATTTTTAAACATATTTAACATAAGCACTTAGTTTATTAAGTTCTAGTTTACTAGAAAAGTGGTTGATAGTCATCATCCAACAGTCAATGCAGGGACACTAAAATATATTTTGAAGAAGAAACTAGCAAGTTTAAATTTCTTTCTAAGTAGAAAAGCATTCCAACAACCTCATTGTTAAGAATGACCAATATAAAAATATCTCAAAAATTTGGGATGAAAAAAGCATAGCTTTTCAAAACCATGCTTTATTTTACTTAAAGTGACACAGCAGAGGACATGGTTCTGTATCTGACACGGGACTGAGACAACTTTAAAAATGTGCAGTTCAGTTGCCTTCAGCTCTTTCTGAACAGGTGATACCCTGGTTCTCAGTAAGACATTTACCAAGACCACTTCCTTAAATAAATCCCAAAACATTGCAGAGATAAGCATGACAATTCCACAGACTTGCAAGAAAAAGTTGCCTACATCCATAGGTTAACAAAAGATTGCAAATGGCAGATTGTAAAAAAGCATGCTGAATAGTACACAAATACAATGAAACATCATTAACACTTCTTCTTACATTTGAAATATTCATACCTGGGTACACTGCCTGTTAAACTTCTTTCACTTGATGATGACGATGATGATGATGATCCAGGTCTCTGATCTTTCTTCCTCCCTAGAGTTTCTGTTGCACTAGTCTGAGGTTTTTCACCTTCGTCTCCTGGCTTTTTTTTTTCAGTATCACTTTCATCACTGCCTTCTCCTAAGATGTCATCCACCTGCCAAAGAGCAAAGGAGTCAATTTATCTTCCAGCAGACTACTCTCTATAATCTTTCATAATTATTGGATCACTCTTCAATAATCATTAAGAATATGCTTCAATTTCCCTTGGCCTTCTCCATCAAAATTTAAATTAAACCCCAATGTCCTCAATGCAGTTTCTGTAACAAGTCTAGCAACATGCTATTCAAATATTTATTCTATGCTTAGCTTAAGACAGATACACATATACTCACATACATGACAGTCACCCAGGAAACTATTATAAAATGAGTGCTGTCTTTTGAAATTAAAGGGATTGATGATTTATACTATTGTAACATACTGATGCATACTTTCTACTACATACATTTTATAATAATATAAAATACAGAATCACATGGGCAAGGCATATTAAAATCTCTAGTAATAATTCCTCTATTTACAGGTATTCCTTGATACATACACAACTATAAAGAAGTCTATTTCTAAATAATACAGTATGAATGAAACAGAATGTACAAACCCCATTTTATCCAGATTGTCTGATTGTGCTAATTAAAAAGGACAAATATATCAAAGGGCTTACATATCTTGTTAAATAATTGTTGGCCTTTACTTCTGAAAAGTTAGCATAAGATTTGATAATCCTCTAAAAACCTATGAATTTGCTGTGACAGGTTTGGTACTGTTCATTAAAAGCAAATCATATTCATGAGCCACCCTAATGAGCTTCAAAAGGTTATATTCTTTTTGAGTTAGCATTCAACCTTCAGAAAGAGATGACAACATGAGAAAACATAGGTGAAGATCCCACAGTCTCAATTTTTGTGAATGGCAGAAGACATGGAGCTAAGCCATGTGTGAGCATTTCTCTACTGATATTTAAGAATTTTTCCTAGACGCAGCTTATTTCAACATAAATGAAAATATGCTTCACCACTAGTCCCTGTTTTCCCTAATCCACACCTGCTTTATCAAGAAGAAAAATACCAGCATATGAAAATGAGCAAAAAGATTTTATGCTGTTTACCTGTTGCTTTTACATGAATAATCCCAAAAGCTAAAAGAAAGCTGTAAGAAAGTAATTTATATCTGGTCATTCCTAAATGGACCTCTCATTTCTTTGTTTAGCTCATTAAAAGGAACTGCAAACCAGTGCAGCGCATCTAAATCCAGAAGGCAGTTTCAGGTAGAAACTGTAGGAATTGCTGTGTCACATCAAATGGCATTAGTCCAAAAATGTTTTTCCTGTGAGCAAAAGTTGTCATATGCATGACAAATAAGAATCATGGAATGCAATTAAGGGTCAGGGAGACTGAAAATACTGCTAGAGATAACCCAACAGTGAACCAAGTAGGAAAATGTGAAGTACACAGGATGGGGATTTTTCTGTGTGTACAGAACACAGTGAAAGTGTCAAGTGTTTTAAGAGCTACAGTTTGGGATGGCAGGAAGACCCTGCCTGTATAGCTCTGGTAGAAGACAGTCCAGGTAGCTGACATGGCCAGTAATCGACAACCAAATGGCAGCACGGATCCACAGCTCTAACAACTCCTTTCCTGCACTTAAAATTACACTTCCTTTCCACACTTAAAATTACATTCCTTCATTCCAAAAGCAATACTTTTCCAGAAAGTCTTATGTTTAAAACTATGTTCTCACTACAAAATATGTTAAGGTTTTCAAAGGATAAAGTTAGGCTGATAGACATTGAGTATTACAGATGCCTCTCAAACTGAAGTTTGATAGCCTTTTAAAATCTACTTTGTGTGAACAGTTTTGACAGATTAGCAGTCTAGTTATTGCTGTTTTTCTTTCATCCTGTACAATGATAACATTATTTGCTTGAAGTCTGAAATGCCATTTAATATTAGAATTACTAGAGTTAGTTGTACACATATATATGCCATTTCTCTGAAAGAGCATATAAAATGCATGTATATATCATAGAAATATACCAAATTTTGAAAATCATTGCATATGAAAAGTATGTGGGATGGTGCCTACAAATCTCTTAAACTAGAAAGGCACCCAAAACATGGATTCCTGCTTAATTATTGGCTAAACTGCAAATGTGATGAAAAACAGAAGTATTACATCTTCATCTTCCACAATTCTCAAAAGAAATGGAAAAAACCTCATATTTGCATTGAGGCAGTGAGATTTCAGCCCTTGACACTTGAACGAGTTAAAAGGCAAAAAAAGTTCATTACCAACTATCTATCTATATCTGTCACTTACTTCGAATAAATAAGAAAGTTCAAAGAGTAGAGGAAACTTTTAATCTGATTCAGAACATGAGAGATACAGATGTGCCAAGGATCAACTATAGCTTCACCTTATGTGATTAGATTTTATATAACTAATATAAAGGGAACATGTAACACTTCAGAAGAAAACGCCAGCTAATACCAAATCTTACTGATAAGATACAGTGAAGGAAGCTTACTGCTTTAACACCCATAGCAGCTACCTTTGAGAGATTTTTATAACCCAGCAACAATGACTAACATTGAAAAAGAAAAATGATTCATCCCTTGAAAATGACAGTGTTGTTCAATTCAGCAAGAGAATCAAAAGCCTGACAACTCTTTTAAACATCCAATTATAAAAGCCAGTGAAAGTCCTCATTTGACAAAGCCATCTTATTTATGAGGAGCAGAGCATACACTCATTCAAAGTATAAAGACCAAAGAGCAATGAGATTTCTAGTCTCATTCTCTGATTAAGAGCTGAAAAATACCTTAAGCTTTGCTAAAAGGAAAGTCAAAGCTTTCTGTAGTATTAACAAACCAGAGCAGCTGAAAGTGTTTTCACTCCAGAAATTGAGTTTACACATTCAAAATGAAGTAAGACTCCAAGAAAACACCAAAAAAGAAACTTCTATGAGCAACTTCAATTTTTCATAAAGCTAAGTTACAGGCAGTGTTTTGATACAGCTTTATGGATATGACAGAGAGCTATAATGATACCTTACATTTTTTGGAAGTAGCAACTACATACGCAGTAGTGCAAACTACAGATTTAAAAACAAAAAGGAGATGTGAATAAACTTTAACTCTTGTTTTTCAACTAGCAAGTACTTTAGGATTCAAGTTTTAATAGAACTGAGAAGCTACCTTAGACAGCCAACAGAGTAACACTTGCAACTGCTCAAAAGATCTCTCTTAAAAGTGGTACAATGGTCTGAAACACCTCTCTACTGGAATTAGCGAAAAAGAAATCTATAAAAACAATAGGTTTGATAAACAGCTGGAAACTTTGTACTGCACAGAAGATACACACATTTCTGTCCCCCCTAGTTTTTCTGAAAAGACTTTTGCTCCAACTGATTGTGTAATTTAAGGGAAAAACAGAAAAAAACACCAAGTATTTACAAGGAGTTCTTTAGGTCTATTTCTACTGCCACAAAAATGACTGTTCATTGTTAGCGATGCAAGCAATTGGTATTGACAGTCAGTACAGCTAAAACCCAACTCCATTTCAGCATAAAACCTGTGTCCTGAGCATTTATTTGAGATTGTATTGAATGAATCTTTTCTTAGGAAAAACTGGCAAAAACTAACATAGTCTGCTACCTGAGTGTGTTGAAAGGTTTCAATATGTACCTTATATTCCCCTCATGGTATATAAAGTCAAAATATAACTCTAAAAGGATCCCATAACCCCTGGTTCCCCTTCCAACATTCCCTTCTACTTTGTTCCAAACTATTGCTTTTTAGTACATTACAGTAATCAGCTGACTATTACAGAAACTTTAGAAGAGCAGAAAAACGAGAAGACAAATAAAGGTAAGTTAGGAAAGGGGATACTGAAAATTACAAACTAAGCAGCACTTCCGAGCATGTGAACTTAACAGTGATTGGTGATATTAGATTGTAAATCAAACTAGAGAGAGTGGTGGCTCTATCTTTCTGGAGCTGTGCACTGAACTTTCTAACCTTCGAGGGCAGAAGTGTGAAGAAACTGCACTGTCTGTGGCAAAATAAATGTAAATAATACTGTAAAAGTTTATTAACTCCACACTATAAAGTAGTTTGCAGGAATTAATACAGCACTGCTAACTCTAAAGCAGGTGCAGTCACATTCCCATAACCCAGACTACAAGAAGTCACCCAGCAGTGCTCTACACAGTGTGCACAATCACTCGACAAAATCATTATTGTAGCACAATCACAAACGATTGTCCTCTTTTTCTTCAAGCTGCTCGAAGTATACACCAGGCATTTGGAAAAGCAAGGAAAGGTTTATCAAGAGAGGGACAGAAGAAATTCTATTTCTGCAATTGACTTGGAAAGTTTAACTGCTTGACACAAAAGAAGCGCAGTTTGGCAAAGAAGAGCCAGAGGCCATGACAGGACTGACAAAGCACCTGCACGAGCACGAGGCAGAAAGTGAAGTGCTGGGTCACTTAACTTTCACAGGCAATCATCTTAATTTCAAATCCCACTGGGTTCTGTGCTAAACAGCATAATACAGACATTACCCATCTGTCAAACTTAAGCAAGATCAGGTGCTAATTATGCCACTTGATATGTCAGAGTAAAGTTTCTGTGACAGCTGCCTATTTGAATACTATCTTCTATTGAATACAGTATTAATCTAGTTTTTACATATTTGTGTTATATTGTATACCCTTGATTAAAAGGGCTGAGCCCAACAATATATCTACAAAATATTAATAATTTCTAGTGAAGCCAAACAGCAAAAAAGCAAAATCAAAGAGTAAAGAAAGTGTAGTAGTACTTAAAGACAGAGTTCCATTGAAATTCCAAAACAAAACAAACCTTTCCTAGAATAAGAAAAAATACCTTAAGTCAAGTGGATTTGTATTAATGATCACAGATAAGCAGTTATTCTCTCTGTGAATAAATTCAACATAGAATCTTGTTTTAATGGTGTGAAATGGTTTTATGATAAGCTTTCAGAACATCCAAATAGTTTCAAAATAAGGGAATGTGTTTTTCTTTGTAACATTTATAATTTACTGTATTTATATTCATAGACACTTTCTGTCTCTCTCTACCTTTCAACAAAAAGACACCCTTAATGATATTTATCAGTAGTTTCTTCATTAGCAATTAAAGAAACATTACAACATTTTACTGTCTTTTTGTAATAGAAAGTATTAGTGAAATAAAGACATTACTGCTTTGTTCCTCAGCAGTTGAAGTCCCAGAGTAAGAGATCTTTATGCTCAAGATGTATTATTTAAAATACATTTTGCTTTTCTAAATACTTTATGGTATGTTTTTGAGTGGGAGGTGATTGCCCTTTTCCTCTGTGAAGGGGCATTAAGCTTTTTTTAGTTTAGGCAGTAAACAGATTTCTGAGCTATATTCAAAGTCAGGCCTTCAGAATGAGAGCCAAACCAAGCCTGTAACTTGTGCTTCCTGGCACTTGTGGTCTGGAATGATTTTCACCCACTGTTATCAAACTGCTCACAGAAATATTAGCAGCTCCTGGTAATAACCAGGAGGTTATTAGCCAGTTTTAGGATGAAAAGCAATTATGTGAGAAGAAAAGGCCTTGGCTGGATGCTGAGCATAGCTGCTATGCTCAAATTTGAAAACCAGCAATTTAAAAACACCACGTGGAAGTAACTTACAAGGAGCCCCCACTGCAATCCCTGGAGGCTGCACTGGGACCTGCTGGGAAATTAACAGCGGCAGCGCAGCCCCAATGCTGCTGACAGCACTGGCTATGATGCCAGCACAAGTTTTAGCTGCAGCCCTGGGCAATAGATTGTGCTCCTAAAAGGCAGATCTGAAGGGAAAAAACCAAAACCCACTGCCTCTGGTAATCTGACCACTTAACCTCCACAAATGAAAAGGTGAGGTAACTGCAACTACAGCTGCACAATTCACTGTATTTGGGCTTTACTATTGCAGTTAATGCTTTGACTAGAATGAAATAAAATGTCACTTAGAGATTGCATACCAATATTGCTCTTAAAAAGCAACACTAATAACGATCCTGTATCCTTCTGTATGATTGAATGAGACTGATTCTTCAAAGAATGCCATTTAAAACTTCGAATTTCCCACCTGGAGAGCAATGTCTAGATTTGAGTGGAAACCTCACAAACATTCTTAAGATGCCTAGAACAAATACCTGAAACTGCTAAGAGAAACACAAGGTGCAATCCTTCCTTGGTAATTGGGGTGCCTTGAGTGCTGACTTAAGGATTCTAAAGTCCTTCTAAAACATAAATTTTATTATGGAACAAGGGGGAATGGCTTTCAGGTGAAAGAGGACAGATTTGGATTAGATATCAGGAGGAATTCTTCCCTGTGAGGATGATAAATCACTGAACAGCCCAGAGAAGCTGTGGATGCCACATTCCTGGAAGTGTTCAAGGCCAGGTTGGATGGGGATCAGCGCAACCTGATCTAGTGGAAGGCGTCCCTGGCCATGGCAGGGAAGTTGGAACAAGATGGTCTAAGTCCCATGGCAGGGGGGCTGGAATGAGATTACTTAAGTCCCTTCCAATCCAAACCATTATATGATTCTCTGATTATTAGTATAATGAAAATTGCTTTCTTCCATTAAATTAGTAACACTTCACTGATGTTGGATAGAGGAAAAAGCCCATTCCTAACTACTAATTTGTGAAATTCAAATTAAATTCACATGGACTAAAAGTTACCAACTGTAATATTCACAATAATTTTTTTAATTCAAAGTCTCTAAAGAGAAAATGTCTCAAGGGAGATAATATAATGATTTCTCCAAAGCCTTTCTGAGTCAGAGACATCACTGGAGCCTGGAAGCTATGGCTTTATCCGATTATAAAGCCATCCATAACTCTAATCTTCCTTTCCTTTATTCGGTTTTCAAAAGAAATCCTCTGCCAAAAGATTGTTAAATAGCAATAGGCCTGTAAATCTGCACTGTAATTTTTTTCAAACAGTGAAGTTAAAGATAAAAAATTACAGCTGTTCACCTATCCAGGAGGATAAACTTGATGGGAACCACTTGAAAACAACAACAGCATTTCCACTCCACCTTCACTACCAATCAGTTTATGGCTGGGATGGAGAGGAGAGATAGCCTCAGCCCACTGGAGGCAGCAAGTGTGGAGCCCTCTGTTCCTTTGGTTGCAGCATTTCTAAAACAATGATACCCTAGCATACATAAGAGCTCCATGGCTGCTAAATGCAATGATTCTTCAATTTAGATTGCTGAAAACATCCACGCCAAGATTCCAGAAAAGGCTCCAACAACCTAAGTTAAAAGCCAGTGAGTTAAGAGCATGATCTACAGCTCCTTCAGAGAAAGAATGTGTTTTTAGTCTCTTACTGACCATTATTTATGAAAAGTTCTGGCCTTAGGTAAGGCAAAAAAGCAAGTAGTTGGAAGAGGTTTGTCCTGGGGTTCTTTGCAGGGAAGCAATCCTCTGCTGACACGAGAAAAGAATGCTGCCTCCTCAGCAGCAAATGACTTTTCAGGTCACTCTCATAGCTATAAGCAACTGTGGGCTGCACCATGACCTTACTGCACAGAAAAGAATCCACTTAGTTTGACATCACAAATTTTTTTCCAAATATAGAAAAATCTATTATTTTTAAACTTAGCTTTGATCTTAATATTTTTCTTCTGTATATGAAAATTTTTCATTTCACTTTTTTCCTCAATGAACTGAAAAGCTTTTTTTATGTTTATTCCTACCACCCGAACGTTTAGGTACAGTTAACTGAGGATATTACCACCCATGTCTTCAAAAAAGCTAGCAAGTATTTCAGTATGCTTTTCAGAGGTGATATTACGGTGTAATATATGTGAACAATTAAACTTTCCTACAATTTCCTACAGTCTGTATTAAGAGACTTGGGCTGAATTGAAGTAACATTGAAACAAAAAATTTTCTTATACAAAGATGTCACAGGAAGAACAAGCTGTTTGAATTAGGTTAAATTGTCCCTCAGTACATAAAATTTAAGGGAGAATGTGTGACGTAACTCAGTCCCATTTCTTCTGAGTAACCTCAAAAGAACTTGTCTTTTACATTGTCTCATCTGTTTCTTTTCTTTAGAATTAGAGTGCTTTTTTCTCCTTTCAAATTTCTGACTCAATTTTTAGAGTCACATAATGCATTTATACAAGTGTCCAATACCCCTGTGTCTCAAACACTTCAAATGCAGATTTCACTGTTCTCTACCACAATTACCACTGGCTCACTGGAGCAGGTGATGAATCAGAAAGATCTAGTCTTGTTCATGATTAAAAAAAAGCACTTTTCCTTTATTTCAATCTCCATACACTGGGAACTACCTTTGTACTATCTTGATTTTGATAAAGGCATGCTTCAGGTTAGAATATCAAATCTGGCAGTGTTATTATCTCTGGTTTGGTAGATGGTAGATTGAGAAACAACTGCTCTAACAGTGTAAGGAATATTACCAAACCTTAGAAAAAAGCTTTTATGAGATTTCTTTCACATGTAATTAATTTAGATATTGACTTGTATGTCCTTGATGACTACATTTAAATTAAAATGTATCCCACTGAAACCAAAGCTGGTCAGAAAAAAGCTATACATTTATATACTCAGTCATGAACTGCATGTTCTTCAGTACCAGTTCCCTTACTGAAAAATCACAGGATTTGACTAGTGATGATTTGACTAGACATTAAACATGCTTAATACTTGCAAGCTTGAAGGAAATGGAAACCATCTGAGTGGTCAGCATTTCCACTATGCAAAATATTAATCTTGCTATTTCTATTTCAGTTAGCCCATCCTTTATGTGAAAAACACCTTATGGGACATCTGAGAGTTTGTTAGTCGCTAGACACCTAGAATCACAGAATAATTCAAGTTGGAAGAGACTTCTGACAGTCACAATGTCCAGCTCCCTGCCTGAAGTCAGACCAGCTCTATAAAGTTACTCAAGGCTTTGTTCAGGAGCATTTTAAGTATCTTCAGATATGGAGATCTAGGACCACTCCTGACCTCTTCCAAAGTTTGATTCATTATATAGAGTCAAAGTAATCCTTGTAATTACTGTCTGCTGCCTCCCATTCCATCACTGCACATCTTTGGGAATTGTCCACCTTTGTCTTTTTTAAACTCTCACGCTATTGTTGACAGCTGCTGAACTCTCACCACCACCATTAAATGAGTTGCCATGAGTTTGAAAGGGTACATATTTTTTTTAAAACAATTCACTAGTTTGGATCTTGGGGGGGGGCTCTAGGCAAGAGTTTTAACACAGCATGGCTTTTTCTACTAGGACAGACAATTAACCATTAAATTTAAGCCTTCATTTCTGATCTCTGAAGGGTTGACACTTTAATAATAATGGAAATAAAACCATCAAGACTATGAATTAAAAGAAAAAAAGGGCAAAGTCACATGTTGGAGTTTAGCTTTATTTTTATAAATTCAAAACTCCTAATTTGCTTTTTCTCAGAGAGCCAGGGTAAGAACATTGAAATTACAGGACAAAAACTGAGCACCAAAAAGGAAAATTAATTTAGATTTATTCGAAGTTTTTTCCCCTCTCTTGTGTAACACTACCAATCATCAAGCAGAAACACAAGTGAGTACACCTTCAACAAACAGATGGTACATTTAAATTTAACCACAGGGTTTCCTGGTATTGCAAGAGGAGCAGAAGCAAGAAGGCAGAAGGACTGATACTTCAAGTGTCCTGATGTAGAGAGATGCAACAAAACTATCTCATTGCTCATTGTGTGACATCTCAGAGACGGGAGCAGTTTAGTTACCTTCAACTACTTTTTTAAGCTGGGTTACTGCTTAGCTACCCCACTTCCCTGTCCCTCTTCTTTTTATGTCTACACTAACACCCAAGCCGTTAACAGTACACCACAGCAGGAATAAACTGCTGCAAAGACTTTGGATAAGCATGTCTAATAAATGTGTAGCCACAACCTGAATAGTGGAAGACTGCAACACACCGATGGCTTGGAGAAGTTATGTTAAAAGTATTACCATGTACTCTTTTGTGACCAATACAGAATTTAATAATCTGATGAAGTGAACCACACACTACTACTGCAACCTATTGCTACTATCAGCAAATTCTCTTCTGAAGAGTAGAATTTGTGCCACTGGGCCGTCTTTCAAGTTCACCTGTACCTGCAAGTCTTAAAAAAAAAAAAACAAAACATCCAGCAGTAGAACAGAAACTCAAGGTGCATGCTCAAGTTCAAGTGCCACATATTACTAAGTGTCCTGATTTCACTTTAAGCAAACCTTCACCTTAAAGAAATGAGGCAGTGAGTCAGTCCCCAGGTAACAGTCTGTTGCACTCAAATTCTGTTACAGCATTTTTGTAGAAATAAGCACTATCTAAATATCCAGAGACTGGAATACCTAGAGAGTCTATTGACGCTATACAAACAGAATACTGATGTACATAAACTCCTAGAGGGAAGGGAAAGGCAGAAGGAGAAAATTCTTATACAAATACATCTTTGGTGTTCTTTAATTCACAGAAACTATCAAGCATCCAAAATGAACAAAGACTAACATCACTGTAGTCTTTTCCCAGCCAACAAAAAAGGCCTGGTAAAGACTAGAAGTATCCATATCTTTTACCTTTTCATTTAATACAGGTGGATATTTCAGGGATTTCAGTTTGCTGCATACATGTGTCACTACAACTCTTGCAAAACTTTACAGCAACAGGTTAAAAACTTACAGCAGCCTACAGCTGTACTGCTCACCCCTGTTTTAAAACAAGATCATAACACTCTTTTTGTTCTCAAAGCTACCCTTCCTTTAAAGTAGAATGTATATTTTGCTGATACACAAGAAAGAACAGCTTTGTATCTTAATTTTGCAAGACTCTAAGAACTGTCAGTCTGGCTATTAACTGAAGCACAGTTTGCCAGAAGTTGTCATAACCTTCTTCTTATTCCTAGAGATTTAGCAAGAGACATGCACAATCTAAATTTCTTTAAAAATAAATTAATCTAATTTGCTAATGAAAGAACACTCGCTCAAGTTGTTTAAATACTGTCACAAAATACCACTGACATAATAGGTTAGAAATCCTAACATTCTATTAAAAATGACACATGGCAATTTGAGAGGGCACAGAGCCTAGGCTCTGAATGATCTTTTCTGACACTTCACTGCCAAGGGTAGACATCAGTAGGAAGCTGCTAATGAAGTGCTGAGGGCAGCACGACATCAGTATGTTAGTATCAAGGAATTATACAATTTCTGAGCTCCTAACCTGGTTTTATACTGTTTAGGTTAAATAAAGAAATAGAAATTTGGGTAAAAATAGTTTAGCATAAAAAATACTTAGTCTATTTGTACTGCTTCTAATCAGTCCATCAGAGGAAGCCTTTTTTGGACATAAGCCTCATTTTACAACTATTTTTTGAACATCAAAACATTGTCAAGTGACCTCTTGACAGCATCTGCTCTCATGTAGTTTCACTTAAAAACACAAAAGAAAAGAATCTATGGATGCTGAACACATCTATTGAAGTGTTCCCCCCCATGAGCATTTTGTAGAGGATGGCATACTAAAGGCCCAAACCTAATAAGCAATGGGATTCCTAGGCACCTAGCTAGGATGAAGTGTCACCTACTGCTAAAACTCACTCGCACTCTGGCCCAGCTGGTAAGTTTCTTCCTGACACAGAGAGGCAGCTCTGAAGAGGTATGAACAGGCTTCCCTCATCAATGCAGCTTGATGACTGTCCAGATGGTTTTTAAAAGAGAATGGGATAGTTTTCAACAAATACTCACTATTTTATCTGGAAATACTTGCTGAACTGGTGGATGGAGTTTAAAATAGTATTTATTTTCCTAATAGCAGACGTGATGCAGGTTTTTGCAGCCTGCATTTCTTAAGAGAAAATCTCATCTTTTATGAAAAAAAGTACTAGGACACTAATCTACATATTCTCTTTCAAGTCATCCCCAAAGGCGTTAGTTAGTAGTGTAGCCAACCTGCAAATACACTTAGCACATTATCCTCAAACTGCTGAGACGCATTTAGGGCTTAACCCATCCGGTTGTTCCATTAAAATGAGAAAACCAAGAGTGGGAGGAAACTTGATTTGAACTAATTTCCAAACACTTCAACCTGAATTACAGACTATTTAAACTACCTTTGAGGCTTTAATGTGCTTCAGCTCAGAGGCAAACACTAAACTTCTGAAATGCTGCAACCAAAAATACAGTCTCTTATTGCACAGTCATGATCAGAAAATGTTGTAGAACAACAGCCACAATTATGGACTTTACTCCAGAAGATATAAGAATCCCAAGTAATCCTCACCCTAAAAAGAAGATACATAAAAGCATAAAAAGAGTTGCTGATGCAATATGCACACCACCCTCCCATTTTTTACATCTCAACTTTCAAAGCTTTCTCTCAATGAGTCCTTGTTATCACATGTTTTAACAAGACTCTCTCTTAGCACAGTGCTGGTTTTCACCATCCCAAGGCTAACTGAAAGCACATATTTTGCTTAGAGAGACTGAATATTCATCACTACATGCATATTTCAGAGAAAAATAAGGATTTTTTTCCTTTTCAGAGGTTGAACTCCTTTACTTCTTCTTCAGCAGGATATAAAGCTGTTCAGAAGCTAGTCTAAATGAAATCGAAAACATTATGGTGAGAACAAAAGACAGGCAAAAAACTGCTTTCATTTACCTGCATGCACAAGCTTTCTGCAGTTATCACAGCTGCAAAGGAACTCAAACTACGGCTGTGTAGAGCAACTGGGATACAGCAGGGCTTACTAGCTCAAAAACACTACTATAAAAACACAGATAAGCTGCGTTCAGTATAGATTTATTCACACATACTATGAACAAACCCACCCCAAAGATCGGTAAGCCAGCTTGGTTCTGCCTTGACTTGCTAATTTTAACTTAGCATTGCCAGACATCAGCTGGCTTCATGAAGCATTATTTATTTGTCAGTGAACTTCCCTCCTCAATAAGCCTGATTAGCTTGGTTTTATTATAACAAGAGCAAAGAGATATTTGTCAATGTGCTCAAGCTAACAAAACCACCTCACATAATAAGCTTTGGAGAAAACTATTTCTGCTTTTACGAGAAATTTAAGGATGACAGTGAAGACAGAGCAGTTCTGAAATGGTTTCTACTGAACTGGGCAATGGGACTGCTTGACTCTCTACAGACAAACATGTAGCTTTTAAGTGAAGTAGTGCTGAAATATAAGCACTGTGTATATGGAAGCATCCTGTGTAGCTAGCCTACTCAATAGCCAGAATTAGGCATGGAGTAAGTTAAGGGAAAAGAAAAGAAAAGAAAAGAAAAGAAAAGAAAAGAAAAGAAAAGAAAAGAAAAGAAAAGAAAAGAAAAGAAAAGAAAAGAAAAGAAAAGAAAAGAAAAGAAAAGAAAAGAAAAGAAAAGAAAAGAAAAGAAAAGAAAAGAAAAGAAAAGAAAAGAAAAGAAAAGAAAAGAAAAGAAAAGAAAAGAAAAGAAAAGAAAAGAAAAGAAAAGAAAAGGAAAAGAAAAGAAAAGAAAAGAAAAGAAAAGAAAAGAAAAGAAAAGAAAAGAAAAGAAAAGAAAAGAAAAGAAAAGAAAAGAAAAGAAAAGAAAAGAAAAGAAAAGAAAAGAAAAGAAAAGAAAAGAAAAGAAAAGAAAAGAAAAGAAAAGAAAAGAAGCAATCCATAATACAGTGAAAGATAAGCCCAGCAGGTGAAGAGTGGTCTGTTTCTACAACAAGCTCAATATTAATGTGATTGAATACCATGCAGGTTCTGATATGATCTCTGTGTCATGGTATGACAGCTATATCCAGTCCTCAATAACTCTGTGATGAAGCAAGTTTGATGCTGGAGCATTGAAATATCTAGGATAGGCAGCTGTCTGCGTTACTCTTGGAGAAAACAGTATCACCATATTTGCTACAAGGAGTGATAGGGAATATTGTCCAGAGCTGACTGTGACCCCTGGCAATTAGAAAGTGCAAACTCATGTACAAACCCTGTAACAATACAGAGTAACAATGATGTTCTCACAAGATCTAAAATTAATGCCACTACTGTAGACATGAAAAAGTTACTGCAGCACAGCCATTCGGGTAATTATTCATTTTGTGACTCATTGCAGCAGAGAACCCTGTACATCAGTAGGGGGCTCTAGTTCTGCAGCTTTTCCTAACCTCTGTTAAAGTTGTACATGGAACGGAAATAGTGGTGCTGACACAGGAGCTGGAACACATGGAGCTGAAGGACTATCACACAGAGGCAAAGATGAGTGGCTGTATTTCGTGTGCCTGAAGCCGGCACCTGACAAGAATGAAGACTACCAAAGCAGAGATGTTTTCCCTTGAAAATGGCTCTGAAGTGAGCAATTGCAATTAAGCATAAGTAAATTTAACAATGAATCAGCTTATGATAACTGATCAAGATCACCTGATTAAAAAATAATGGTACTAACTAAACTGTCCTTCAATACTGTAGAAATGTAGAAATAACCTGGCGCTTGTGTCACCAAAATGGACTTGCATTTTTATCATCCCAGAATTCCAACCACGAATTAAGTTTGCTAGCAGACTAGCATTATGCAAATGTTTGCAGAGATTCTTCATAGCACTTAACATGCGTTATGCTATATTGCATATCTATATTTCCTTGTATGCTGAAATACAAGTATCAGAAGATCTTGATAAAACAAGAGACAGTTACGGAGAAACAGTTCAGACTCAGACTGGGACTTGAGCAGACACCTTTAAATATCACTCACAGAGAGTAACAGCACAAATTTAAATGTAAAAACAAGTTAGACTCGTGATGAGGCTCAATCAGGCCCTGTATGCAGCTGCTCACAATTATGTTAGGGATCAGCTTGCAAATTGTTTAACATGGCTCAGGCAACTCATTTTTAACTGTGGCCAATTAGTGTTGACAGCCTAGCTGCATTTCATTTAGCATATGGAAGTAGATGTATATGTTAAAATAAGGTTACTGAACTCTATTTAAAGAGGTTTTGCCCCATTTTTGGTGATTAGGAAACAGCTGAAAAAGGCTTTCAGCTTCTCTTTACTAAAGCCAGGCAGATAAGGATGCAGAGACAATGTACTACCAGAGTCCCCTGAAAAACCTCCACAGACTTTATGGGAAAGCCTTCTTCCCTATAGAATAACCAAAACCTTGTATATACATTCCAGAGGAGGAAGCTTTATAGAACTACTTTCCATTTCATATGGAGTAACATTAGAATAACACATTTGCTATAAGATCAGACATAGTTTAAAAGCCAGAAATTGTTCATATCTGCAGTATCACAGAGCTCAAGATTTATCCTTATTTGCGTAGTAATTTTTACTCTATGCTTAGTAGAATGATAGCAACATGGCAAAAGAAGCTACTCTTCTAAAAACCCAAGTTTACAATGAAACAATTTTGTGAAAACCTTTGGGAGAATGGCAGAGGATCTGAATCAACTCTTGATTGAATCAAGAAAGTAAGACGACTATGTAAGATGGCAGAAGCATCTTTGCTGACAAGTAAATCAGACCAATCTTGGACTAAGTTTTGCCTGGATTTCCCTGTTTTTCTACTGACAATCCATCAATCTGATTGAGTTTTATCAGATTCCTCAAAAAGAAGTTAGTGTTGAAATAAGCATGGCTGCTTCTTTAGTTGATGTCCACTTGGTGCAGTCCATTACTAACATCTATTGTAGCACAAATATTTGTACTTATCTTATGATTAAAGTATCTGTTAAAATAACTAGGCATAATATACGTGAAGTCTCAATAAAAAAAGAGGGAATGGCCTGAAGCTGTGTCAGGGGAGGTTTAGGTTGGATATTAGAAAAAGGTTCTCCACCCAGAGGGTGGTTGGGTACTGGAACAGGTTCCCCAGGGAAGTGGTCACAGCACCAAAACTGACAGAGTTCAAGGAGCATTTGGACAATGCTCTCAGGCACATGGAGTGACTCCTGGGGATGGTGCTGTGCAGGGCCACTGGACTTGATGATCCTTGCAGGTCCTTCCCACTCAGCTTATTCTGTGATTCTGTGAAATGTCTTCTTTCACTTTCTTCTAAACAGCCTGACCAGCCAAGAACTTGATTGATCATGTTCATTTTGCTCAGAAGTCTTATATCATATTTTAATTAACAACTTATCATGGCTGCCATCAAACTAATTCCTACATATATAGGTAGCCTCCAGTTTTATCTACCAAATGCAGATATTTATACTGTGTGTCATCTGAATGCCAAAAGGTTACAGTATGTTTCCCGTATTTCCTCATGACGTGCAAATTAAAAAAAACAATTCTAAAATGAAAATAAGACATCCAAGTACACCAAAAACTGTGCTTATTAGTATATTCTAAGCAACCTGTGCAGAAAAACAGAAGTGATCCACAACTGATTGCCTATTTGAGATAATATCAACTTCAATAAAAATCCTTTTCTTATATTGGTAATCAGTTGTCTCCTTGTAAAACATGGTATTACATAAAAAAAGCCTCTTTCCAAACACTTTTAAAAAGTGCTAAGCAAGCTTGAACCATGATGCCCTCTTAAAAAACAAAAACTAGCAGACAACCAGCTCTATGCAATTAGTGCATATACTAATGGTCTGCAGAGAAATATCAGACCAAAAAACGCAGGAAAATATATGTTTCACACTTTGATAATCCATTTGAATCTCACTAGCTTTATCTACACTACATGTATTTTGGTGTTCTTTCTATCAAGTGAATAATAATCAGACTGTCACTGTTTCTGGTCAGGATGATTTGCAATTTAAGCATGACCAATACTGATTTTAAAATAAAAAGTTTACGTCTTCTGTAACAAAAAAAAAACAAAAGAAAAAAGCATAGCTGCTTTTTAGAACAGTTTTCATTTTTTTAGAGGAAAATGAATTCTTCAAAGCAAAACAAAGGCAGAAGCAAACTACTCTTGGCAAACTTCTTTTAAGTGCTCATCTTTCTCCTCTCCAATGCAGTGTATCAGTACCTTAATTCTATCCTGCTGATTCTCATTGCCAAACTATTAAAAATAGTATTGGAAAACTTAGTAAAGATTTCTCTACTAATCAGATGAGATACAGGTGAAATAATTGCTTTAACATTATAATACACTAATGCTTAATTACTTCTCTATTATTTAACCATACTAGAGAAGGGTGAATGCCAAAATCTTAAAATAGGGGAGAAGCAGTAAAAATACTTTCCTTCTTATATAACCACTTCAAGCTATGTTCTTTAAAAAAAACACATTACATTTCTTGGTGCACCAGCCAGCCATCACCCCAGTAACTCCTTCATGAAGACAAACCAGCAACCTGACTCCCAGCATTGCACCCTCACAATTTCTCTCCAGAAAATTCATCTCCCAGGGAAGGAAAGCAAGAAACACATTTAGTCTTGCTGGGTTAAGCCATTCGGGTTAAGCCATAAGCACTCCACAGTGAAAACAAAAAGCCGTCCAGAGCATGGGGGCCAGATGGGATGTGAGAGTCAGCATGTGAAGGAAGGTGACAATAGGGCTGTCAGTGAGGAAACAGCACCAGGAAGCACCAATGGACTGAGACCAGCGAACCTGAGTCTCCTCAGGTCTGCTTATATCACAAGATACTTTGGCAAATCCTTTTCATACAGTCTCTTACTGTCTTGACGAAGAGCAGCACATTTACCTTTCTTAATTCTCAGTATGTGTACTGTCACTAATAGTTACCTCAAATTTTTTTACAAGTTCAGTTTGAGTGAAAGCTGTCTGATAACTGCAAAGCAAGACCTCATCACTTCCAAGGGCCAAGGTGCCTTAATGACAATCACTAACAACAGCAAGTGTACACACACACACACACACACATTCTTTTAACGTCAAAAAAAGGTACAATTTGTAAGAAGCTAACAAAATTTAGCATCTGTACAATTTATGACATGGTACAAGCTAAGGTGTCAAACAAGAAAATTTGTATGAGAAATGTAGTTGTGGAAATTCAAAGAACTGCTAATGTGCAAGTTAATTGTCCAAGGGAGCCCAGGCAGCTATTATATGCTCTAGAGACCACATCCTCCACATTAAATTAGTACTTTTTAACTAACCAAGAGGCTAACCACTTACTGAGATAATAGTTTTCACCAATTTGAAGGAGAAAAACACTCCCTCCTAATTCACTGCATGGTACAGTCACTAACTTGAAATAAAAAACAGAAATTAAGGGATAAATTTGCTTAGATAAAAGCAAAATGCAGAGTGACGAAATGTAAGAGCATAAGTGGCCTTATGTAAGAGCAGAATGTTGCAATTTCAGTCTTTATATATGGCATATAAATTACAACTTAGTTAAAGGAAAAGAGTATGCAGAATACATCCTAAGTCAATAGAACCATGTTGATGCAAAAGTAGTTCTTTAGGCAATTCCCACTAAAGAAAAATCTCCATACTTAAATGCACTGGTGCACAGAACATACCTTTGCAATGTGGTCACTTTGCAGCTGCTGACCACATATCCCAACCAGATGGCAGGAATCTTTGAAGCTCCACTAACTGAAGTGAGAGATGGGAAAGCTAGAGGTCAGACTGGTAGCAGATTCACTCCCTCTCTTCCCCTGTCCCAAGTCCCAAACTGAGAGGAATTTAAACCCGGAAAATATTTTACCTTAGATGGCAGAGATTATGACACTTGACAAGATACAGATGCTACTCTCAAACACCGTGACCAAAACACAGTAACAAACATAAAAGCCTAAGCATCATACAACTGGTAAACTATGTGTGCACAGCTGTTCCAGGACATTAGCAATCCCGGGCCATCTTGGATGAGAAGGCAGTGCAAAACAAACAGAAATCCTTCTGCCTTACTGAACTTGTTTAATCTTACTGCCTTACTGGAAGTTCCTTTTGAACTTTGCTCCCATCGGTGAAGCCCATACTGGCATCTGTTGAGGACTAGTCCTGGAAGTACTGACACACATGAGAACCTATGGCTGTCTGCCTTCTACTGTTACCATGGATGTAGCAGCAGCCAAGATATAAGCAATTGAGAGCAGGATCTTGAGCTCAGCTCAGGGTATTTTCTTTTTTCTTTATCACCGACATTTTATAAGGGAGCATCTTAGATTCTTACTTTGCATTTCTACTATTTACATGGACTGGTGAATTAGAAAGCACCCAAAAAATAACGTAAGGGCACTGTACTGACAGCCACAGATCTAAAAGGAACAGATGAGAGTAATTTGTAGCCAAAAGGAAGAGAGGAATGAAAACTCTTGACCTTGTTTACTTACTTCTTGGTCAAGTAATTTACTATACACAAGAATGTCAACCTGATTACAAAAGGGACACTTATTAAAAAAGGGAAAATCTTTATATAAAGCTGACTCAATTTTTAAAAGACACTAGCACAATGCACAAGGCTAAAAATCAACTTCTGTGTCTGCAACAGATACCCACAGAGAAAGAATACATTTTACAAGAAAAGCAATGTCAAGGTCCATCAGGAAGCAATTAGTATGCAAAAACAAACTGCTTATTTACAACACATAGGACACGACACTGTTAGGATTAGGTAACTTAACTAAGTAACTGTACAAGATACTATTCCCATTGTAAGGCTCTCTCCAAATATAATTTAGGAATACGAATTTTGAAGACAACGATCCTTAATGAAAAGGAACTAGCAATCAACTCTGAAGACATAGGCTCACAAGATGATCCATGAGTAACCTCTGGGAATGAGAGCTACATGGCATCCTGTACTGAGATAATCAGTTATGAATGGAAAGACACGTGTACGTCTCCACGTGGTTTGTATGTCATTCCCTTCCTTTGCGCAACTCGCTTTAGCTAATAGATCTTATTCCTGGAAACAAGTAAGAGCCATCTGAAGCCTGGATTCCACTTTCTGTTTTTTCTCAGTAAACTACAGCAGATCCACACAACCTTGTAGTGACTGGTAGGTCAGGAATTTCCACTGAGCCCTGACAAAGGATGACAATGCCACACAGTCACACCCAAAGCGTGTAACAAAGGCTCCTGCAGGTGAACAAGTCCCTTCCTCCTGAAATGGGGAACAAGTAGAGCTGCAGACAGCCCAGCTTCTTCTCAGTACAGGACAGGCTTCTGCAATAGCTACTTTCCAACACAGACACTGACCACAAAAGTAGATAAACTTTCCTGTAAAGTGACAGAACAGATCTTGAGAAAACAAAAGACATCCTGGAACAGCAATTATGGACAAGAGGTTTCTAGTTAGTTATTGACTGCATTTAAGTGATTGGAAACCACTTCTTTAAAGATTTTTCTTTGGTGAAGATTCAAGCATACTAGATACAAAACTATATAAAAAAGGCATTTTTATGGAATGATCTTTTGCAGGTTATGTAGCAGATAACCAGTTATTTAGAAGTAAAAAATTATCCAGTCCTGTAAAAATGACTATAAACAAGCTAATTTGACTGGCAGTGTTGAATTCTGCTGCCCTTTACCGTTCTGTAACAGAGACAAACAGCAGCAATCAGTTGGAAAGCACCTGTGTCAGGCTAGTACAGAAAAGGGGGAAAACATTCTCTCGACTGTGAGGCAGCAGCACTAGGAGGCTGCGTATTTCCCAAGTAGGGATACATTCCTTATGCACTTACTCTGATCTGGCAATTGCCCTTTGAATGGCAATTCTACTACATGGAACACTCTTGTGCTCCCACTTCTCTAAACCTGTAACAGTCCTTGTCAGAGGGAAAGGAAGCTACCATTGGATCTCCCAGATCTTTGGCACTGAAAAAGATACAAAAGGCTAAGTGACCTTAAACTGCAACCCAATAGCTAAAATGCTATTCATTTCCTTTGATTTACTTGGTATCCATAGCAACTACAACTGAAAAAATAAGACAAGATAAAAATCTACATAAGATCAAATTTTAATACAGATGCCTATCCACAACAGTTCCTCCCAGTGGAACAGACGAACAGCTACAGCTTTTTTACCAGTAAAAGTGACAAACACACTTAAATAGGTTAAGGAAGGAAAGGGATTTTAATCTGGGAATATATAATAATTAAATTCTCTTTATCAGCTTTCATTTTGATTCTTCTAACAAAACTCTCCCACATATGAACTACATGCAAATTCTGTATTACCAGGGGCTCTGTGGCCTTTCACAGATTTTTGCAAAGAAAAAGCAACACTCTCTTTTAGATGTTAACTGCAAAGTTATTTATTGATAGTTATACCTATAGAAACAGGATATATGAATGCTTGCATTTCCTATTTAATTTCATTGAAAAAAATCTCAGTGCCTAAAGCTAAAAGACTCCTTTTGATCTTATCTTAATTTGTGAGAGAATTCAGTAGAAATACCGAGGATTTAAAGCAGTTTTAAAGCTTTAAATGCAGCTCTCCCTTCACTCTCATTCCCAGCTCTTCCCATCTTCCACCTGCTCCTGGCACTAGCACTCATGCAGCAGCAATGGTGGATTATTTCAGGAAGCTGGAAATGATGAAGATTAACCTGGAAATGATCTTTTCTGTCCCAACCAGCTCCCTGAGCTGGCTTGCTGTAGGGTCCCATGATTACCAACAGTGGCTTGGGACAGGGACACAGCAGTTGAGCCTGGCATGGCTTACACTGCAGCAAAGTCCCACTGGAACTTGCTTTCCCTCTCCTTGGAGCACATACTCCTCACTCAAATGGCCTCAGCATGAGGAGGAGTTGTGGAGCAAGAAGTCACTGCTGCGACTGGAACAAACTCCCTTGCTCTGCCCAGGCAGTCTGCAGTCAGCTGCAGAGAACTACAGCTGCCATAGCCCCTGGAATGGATACCAATGAAGGAAAAGTAGAAATTTCACATCTCTTAGTGACAATCTGATTCCAGAAAGGTTCTTACCCTTTAACATGTTTTGATAAAGAATGAGGTGGGGGCAAACACCTTTCTCTGGAAGTTAAACAAGTCACAGTGTGACCAAAGTGAACTGAGTCTCAACGAGCAAGGCTTATCAAGCTCATTTTCACTTTATTTGATAATGTTCCTGACAGCAGACTCTCCTGTGTACACTCCACTAGACTTTTATATTTTATAGACTACATTATCACATGTCATCTTTGTTTCCTAAGTGTATTCCCACACAATGCCATAAAATCCTGCTTTACTACTTACGTTACATTTCTTCTACACGAACACAACACCTTTACTAAGGCAATGCTAGCAGTCCCAAGTTTTCCTTGCCTGTCTTTCATAGTCAGCTCCCAGGAGACAGTGACCTGCTGGGACTACCATGTCCAGCTCCAGCTCCCTGACATATATTCTGTGTGCACTCTTCCTCTATGTCTCAATCCTAATATTTGACCCTTGATAAAATCATATTGGGAAGCTAAAATACCAGAAAAATCCCACCCTGCTTCTGCACCAAACAAACCCCAAACATAACCCCCCCACTGGTTCAGCTGCCCAAGGAACGGACACTGGTGGAAGGGAAAACTTCTGGCAGCAACTGTAACCTCAAGTCATACTCCTGAAACCAAAGCTAAGTCAACTATGAAAAAAAAGTCACTGGAATTTGGGCTTCATTTGTTCTGAAGTTCACATAGTCTAGTTTCCAAGCACAATATGCTGCTTCAGCAAAAGCATAATTTAAAAACAAGTAATTTTAATTTAAGATGTTTATATTTGTAGGAGAAGTAGAAAAACTTTAATTTATTTAGTCATAAATGGGGCAGCAGAGAGCAATCAATCACAAAATGAACAACGCCAAAAGATCCAGACTTTTTACAAGATTCCCAAATAGTATCTTTAAAAACAGAACAATAAATACTTTATGCAGTGAGTCTGAAAAACACGCACACTTAATTTTGACTCAGTGCACACGCTGCATCAGCAATCCATTAATATTTTTCAAAAGCCACATGATTAGAAAAAGTGTTAGTACATAAAATCAGAAAGGCAATCCATAATATCAATTGTCTTTAAGTATCGCTGATGATACAGATGGAAGGCACAGATGGATTCAGGGACTGGTATCATGACAAGAAGAAATACTATTTCTGGTAAAGTCTGAGATCAAATGGGCAAAATACCTCAGAAAAAAAAGCAAAAGAAATCAAAAGTTGTCAGCTCCAAGAGTTACCAGGTAAAGTTAAAAGCTTGAAGTCATCTGAAATTCAAAGGAGACCATCACAGCAGTTGAAAGCTATTGGACATTTCCCTAGAATACCAGTTTAAAGTTCTTCTAAAAGTCCATCTCGAATTTACCCTGTACTGTATATATACAAAATCTCTTTCTTTTGTTGGTGAAATATGCAGTTCCCTTCTCACACTTTTATTACATTTCCTGAAGATAACTCAAAGCCTGTTATAGCTGGAACCTTGGAATGAACTTACAAGAACATCGCAAGTTATATGCTCCTGTCCCCACCCCAGTGAACTATCTAAGCTTGAAGACGCATTCAAGCTCCAGGGTCAATAGATTTTATAATGAAGTCACACAGAGGATAAATTCATGAAAACACGGTGCAGTGATAGGTAATTTTTCTTCTATGTATCATTTAATAGTATGTAGGCTGGTGGCTCATTTGAAAAAAGTGCATAGAACGATAAGCAAAAAGTGAGCAGCTAGAGGTTCACAATGAATTGCAAATAACGTGCTTTTGTATGAAAGACGTGCAGTTCACTCCGCAACAGAAAGCTCCCTTCACCTGTAAAACAATTACAGCTATGACTTACAACACTGCAATTACATGTCTATGGATAATGAGGCCCCATACTCTAGTTTGTCACCCTGATCTTCCATACAGCCTGTGCCTTTTACATCTGCAGACCTCTCTTCTCCCATTCCACCACTGATTTTTGTCCAGATTATTTTGAGATTTACTGTAAAAAAACCCCAGAGCAAAACTACTCTAAAGTGACATGTGGCAAAGCTAACCACAGAACAACTTCAATAACATGTTAAATGTGAAAAAGCTATATTTAAATGAAGTCCTACTTTAAAAGTCTACTTACATACCATAGTATGGTATATATCTATTCCGCTTTGCAGAACGTAACTGCATTTTAGCCTGAGCCATACTTTTGTCTGCTGTGGCTTTTATTTAAAGTTACTGTAGTGGCATACAAGGTCAGTTCATATACATGCATAATTTAACAAAAGTTAAAACTTACGTCACATTAGAAATCTGTCAGAATCAGTTACGCTCACCTCTTTATCCATACTCTCTAAATCCTCTTTACATAGAGTGTACAGGGGCATTGTTTCAGACATACTTGGCTGGCGTTTCCTCTTAGATGGACCAGGCTGCTCTTCATTTTCACTTACTGGTAGGTCTTCTTCAAACATCTGCTGTTGATGGGGCTGAACAACTCTGAAAAAATTCAGGGGTCTCACATAAGAAAGATTTTCTTGATTCAGAGCTACAAATAAAACCCTATAAACAATTTATGACTGCTCCATATCTACAACTTTGCTTAATAAAGCTCTGTGTTCATCAACAGGTTGGTCAAGTCTCCCGATTAATGCTTTTATTTTCAGTCCGACAGCTTAAGTTTTTATTCTGCCTTTGACAAGGAACTCACTCTCTTGCCTTTGCACTGTTCTTTTAAGTAACCATCAAACCATTCTTGTTGCCAGAAGCTTCACTAGTTGCAGATATGTTGCTTTTAAAATACATTAATGTTCCCGCACAAGTGGAGTTTCTCCATCACTTGACACATTTATCATTCCGAAAGCAATGCCTACATTCGAATGCATTTTTCCTGATCTATACTAGGCTTTTGATTTTGAGTCTCTAAGTATACCCTTCTATTTCTTAACCTTACAGACAAGAGTTCTGCATGTAGAAATTGCACTTCTGCAGTGTCAGCCTTTAGACATTTCCCACATGCTAAGCCTGGATAACATGCAAAGCAGGCAATATCTCTTTTTGGCTGATGTATTGAAATATGACAGCTTTTTCTTTTAATCTGTGTTCTGTCACATTGTTAATTACTGTACTTAATTCAAACATGCAGGTACAAAAAGGATTATCAAAATATTCATTAAAATGGATAAAATAATCATAGCTTCATAGGAATTGCTTTATGATAGTAATAAAAAGATAGACTATACGTAGAACAACAGCAGGAGACTTCTACCTTCCTTGGGTAGCATCTTCTGTGACTATTACTTAAGTATTAAAGACTTCTAGAAGCTAAAATTACTATACAATACAGATTAACTACAAGTACTGGTCACAATAGCCTCCTGGAACAAATTATAGCAGCTCAGCACCACCCAGAATCCAGTTCAAAGGTCATAAAGCTCATGAGGCACAAATTATTTATGCTAGCCATAAGACTGTATTTGGAGAATGACTACCACAACCAGGTATAAAACTGACTGTATTTGAAATCACAAGCAGTTTCAAGCTGCAACTACCAGGTGAGAGACCATCAACTTGTTTCTGAGGGTGACTGTGACTGAAAAAGGGTACAGTGTAGTCTCTGCTCAGCAGAGTTTCTACGCAGAATGGCTAATTTTCATCAAGCCAGGATTTACAAGAAACAGCTTTAGATCAAGAGTCCCCCACAAAAAACACCCACCACTAACTTATGCAAATCCAGTCAGTCATAGGTAAGGTCCTACAAAATTGTTTCTCCTTTTGTGACCTTGACAACTTCTTGAGAAGGTTAGCTAAGTATCAAGCTTTTTTTTTTCCTCAGTACTTAAATTCCAGAATGTATGAAACCTGAAAGCCATACAAAGCTGTTGATTTTGCTCATTTTGAGAGCTTGTATTTCCCAAATACACACCTCTCTTCTCAGGTGCAGGAGATTTGCATTCTTCTTTTGAATGGGAGGTAGTGAAGGAAAGGAGCCAAGCCATTGCCATGCTACCCAGATCTGCACTATCTGCTGCAGAAGACCCCCATCAGCACAGCACAACTCAGCAGCACAGCAGACACATGCCTCTTTGTAGTCTCTTATTTCTGTATAGTGGAATTTCTTGTGAAGCTAAAACAATTGGGATGCTGCGGAAATGAACTAATCAAACTGGTTTTTTGCTAGTTTCTCACTACTGCTAAGTTTTTGGGTTGGGTGTTTTTTTTCTCCCCTCTACTACAATTTCCATTTTAAAGACCACACTGTTTTCTTTTGCTATTAAACTGCTCTCAGACAGTAATTTTCATAGGTAGATGATGAAAATAATACAGCATTCCACAGTATTCTCCAACAGGTTCTTCTAAATTATGATTTCCATGCCTTTTTAATAGGTAACCTAGGCAGGAAAGGCAGTGATGCCATTTACATTCTTAGCAAAACAGAGAATGACAAAAAAAAAGCCATAGGCATCACATACAACTTAACAGACACGACTGTATTAAAAATATGACAAGCGTGACCATTCCAAGAATTACAGAGAAGTTATATGTAGCAGGGCAGCCAAGGAGATTTTCTTAGACTAGAAATAAATCAAGCATATTTTTTAAGAACACATTATCATACGGGTGATGAGAACTCCTTTTGCACAAGAGAGTGAGATCATACTTGACTACATTACACACAAATATTAACTGTAAAATAACTGTATTAATAGCTTCTAAAGGCTTCTCTCAGATGTTTTTCCCAGTGTTTTCCCACTGCTACTAGACAAGAAACACTGTGCCTTCCCATGAAAACACTCGAAAAGCAATGTGAAACAGTCTTTAAGGTTTGTAAGACATTTTTATTTTGTTAAAAATATTTTTTAGGCTTTTACACTTTCAGCTGCCTGTAAAGTTGAATAAAAAATAAAGACATAAAAATGCAAGAATTTACATTTATTTCTAATCAAATGAGATTCATGAGTACTTTTGTTAAAAAAACCACCATATTCAACCCTGCACAGGTTGGTTGGTGCTTGCCAGTCTTACATGCACAAGGACATACATGTGCAGAGTGGATTCAACATTTGTGCAAGTAACAAGCACTTGATACAACATCAGGGTAAAAGCTAAAATAACATCATCATCATGGAAGTGTTAAAAATATTTAAATTCCAGTCACATGTTCAATTTGGCACTTCATATTTTTGCTATCATAATAAGATTGATAACATTAAGTAGGAAAAATAGTAACAATGAGCATGTAAATCCAGACAAAAATGTTGTAAGTTAAATTAATTTATTCAAATCTTCAAGTATGGCTTCAGCCACCAACATCTGCTTGACACACCTCTTCAAACCAAACATTCAGTGCATCTCAGCATTATTTTAAACCAGGGTGTCACTTTTAACTTCTCACATGTAAATGATACCCATATTTTAAGCCTTGCCTCATCTGTTAGTGTATTACTAATGTTCACTAAAATGTAACTTGCAGTATAACTTTTTTCTTTATTCTAGTCCAAGCTGCCATTAGCTTTTGCATTACTTTGAACAACACTACATTACACATCTCATGACCCGTTACAACTTCAGTGTTTATAGCAATGTGTGTAGAATATTGCTTCTGTATGAAAATGCAAATTGTTGAGATACATAAGGCACGTCAAAGCTCTGACATGCAGGTTATTTTTAGAGAAGAATCCCTCCTGTTGTCAGACAGAAAAGAGCTGCTGGCCACCAGCAGCCCCCGAGCAGCATTGCATTCCCTTCCCTTCTGCTACAGCTGCAAACTTTTTATCACCTTTCCACTTGGGCTGCAACAGCTGTGACAAAAAAGCAGGTGCTCAAGTCTCAGAGCTGAGCACAATAGCAAGACCTGTCACTTGAAATGTTGATTACATTAACTGAACCATCTGTAATTCACTGGTGACAGTTTCACTGTAAATTGCATGTACATATTTAAACTAATTATATCCTATTTTAAATTATGTTTCAAGTTGAATCCCAGAAATAAACTAAAAATGTTGAAATCCAACACAGTGAGAACTGAAACAGTTCTTACGAAATGGTATTCAGATAATTTGAAGCCCTTTGCAACAACCAGCCCTGCAAGGAAGAGGTTCTCTCTTAAGCACAAGGATGTCTATTCTTAGACTAAGAGATCAAGAACCATTACTATGCCATGTGCAGCTACCACGACCCCAAGGGCTTCCACTCACAGCAGTCCAATTCTGCTTCCCACTATATTAAATGCAGAATCAGATGAAGATTTGAGGAACTATCAAAGAGGATTATATTGGAGGCTTTGACTACACTCACCCACAACAGAAGCAGTTGTGAGTGCCAACAACTCTGACTGCTTAAATTCAATGGTTTAGTTACAAATATTCCCCTCTTTCTGTAGAATGTGAACAAGGGAGCACATTTAGTCTGTCAGGACACAAAATACATTGCCCTCTACCAGTAAATTGCTGCACTAATGTAGTTTTTTCAAGTATTATATCAAATTTAAATGGATGTGAAGCTTTTTTAAAAAGCTATCATTGATGTATGCATTAAGACAAAGCATACAGTACTGCCTCAGCTCCTCCTCAGTCAAGACACAGCAAAGTTGTTTCTATTCAGCTTTTTGTTACTTGTTCACAGCCTTCCTGCTCTGCCTGTACCGTGGTATTTAAACACTGCCTTGCTTTTCTCTTAGACTTTGCCAAAACACTCCTCAGGATCTTAATGGAAGAAGGTGGAACTGCTTTGAGGAATAGAGATGTGCCCCAATTAAGACATTAGCACTTACAGGTCACCAACTTCACTGCTAGAACCACATCAACAGGAAATGAGAATGAAAGCAATTTTTCTCAGCGTTAAGACCTTATGCTCATCTCTTTTCTTACAGCTGCTTAGTTGTGGGGTGAAGTTGCAGCATGGAGTAATTGGATTCACAGTCTTAAGGCTGAAACATCCCAATTCCGAGACAGACAAAAAAGCCACTGAAGTGAAATAAAAGAAGGGAGTAGAAAGGAGACACAGCCTCACTCCACCCTCAAAACATGTCTGAAGCTCTATGAAACTCAACTAAGAGGACAGCTAAAGCATATTTCTCTCCTTTTCAATAAGATACTCAAGAAGCATGTCAGCATTAAGGAAAAACAGGCTTAGGTGTGGACAAACTCTTCATCACGTTGTTGACAAAGGTAGGGAAACCATAAAAACCTATTCTTTTGAAAGCATCCAATGATGCATTAATACCAACATAACCCATCGTACTGAAGCATCTTACAAATGTCATGACAATTACATACAGGTACAACCTTCCCAGATTTATTTCTAGAAAAATTCTTTTCCACAATAACTGACCAAAAGTAAGTTTTTTAGCTCCTCTTTGGATACACTGTGTCTTGATTATTTAAAGTTTGTAAAGCTCATTTACTATGTCAGAGTAAACTAAAACAGACTTTGAAAGACACAGTTAAGAAGGAACTGAAAACAGGACATCTTCACAAACAAGAGACTCAAAAAACCTGTGTTGACAGCAACGGGAAAGCTGAAATAAGAAAAAGGCTACAAACAGATAACTGAAAAAAACAAGGTTGAAATATTTAACAACATAAAGACAGAGTGGAAACATAATAAGCCACACTACTATACTAAATCTTTACAAGCAATAACACTGCTGAAGTGGCAGGGAAGGAAGAAGAAAGGTAGAAAACTGTGCATTTATAGTTGTGATTTATATTTTTTAAAAACTGAATTGCTTTGTAACAACTGCTATACTCTGATCACATTGTACAAGGGAATGCTGATCACACTTTACAAAGAAAAGCTCTGCCTTTAACTGGATACTTCCTTACCACTGGAATCAACAAGCCTTGCTAAGCTTGCAAGAATTCCAGAAAGTCAGATCTTTTCTTTAGACAACTGGGGATGAATTCTAGATATTTTACACATCCTTAAGAGACAAGGGGTGTTTTTGCAGCTTAACACAAATTTTGACAAACTCCAGATGCTAACCTTTGTACTTCAAAAAGCAGGCTGTCTCTTCCTCCTCCTGAATTATTGTCTTGACTTAGTGATCTAAGGATTAGTAACAAGCACTCAGCCATATGGCCTTATTTCACAATGCTCAGTCAGCTACACACCTCTTCCATCACTTCTGATATTCCTCAAAAACAAAGTTAATGCCCCATTTGAAGGAAATTAGATGAAGAGGAAAGTTTTATAGACAAGAGCCAAATGCCATCAGGTATATTCCATAAACAAAAAACAATCCAGTATTCTAAGACCCATTAAGAAACATCAAGCTGCTTCACTTCAGAGATCAGTCAGTATAACATTCTTTAGAGTACATAAACTACACGCTGAATTTATTTAGTTTGAGGTTTCCAGTTGCACTTTGGTGAGACACAAAAAGCATCTGGAATCGTAGCATTCTGACTTCACTTCAGCTGATTATTCACTTGCGGTCATTTCCTTGGCTTTTTAGAAAGCAAACAACATAAGTAAAGCAAAAATGACAATTTGATCAAATGAAGGGAAAACGAGAGTAAGATTTACTACAGAATCTAAAAATGTAGATAATGTGACTCTTAGCTATGCTTTAGGTACCTGAAGGACGAGTGTTCACCGTGGACTGGCAAGGTGATGGGAGGAGCTGGAGACTGGATGTACATTGACTGCCCAGACGTCTGTGTGCCTTTCCTGATCAGCTTTCCAGTGTTAGGATCATAAAGTCGAACTTCAGGACCAGGTTGAGACTTCGGATGGATGGGTGTTGGATGGAACAGAGCTGTCTGAAATGTGCTGGGTGTATCAGGAAATGTGGCAGGGCTATTTTCTCTGTTAGATGAAGTTCAGAAAAAAAAGTGCATTAGGAATTTAAATGAGCTATCTAACCAGAATGTAAAAAATGAGCATTCCATTTTTTGCTAAAGCAGAAGAGGGAAATGGTTTGGAAAATCTCTACAGAAACATTTCTTCTCCTCCACCTCATTAAAGTCTCACTGAATTTAGAACAGAAAACTGCAAATACAAGATAATGTCACATTTAAATTATTAAGATATTAATTTGTGTCCCTTAAAAACTGTCTCAACATATAAAGTTACTGAAATAGCTTCCAGGTAGTAACAGCAACCCAATCAGCATAGCATGATAATCTGCATATATGCAACAAAGAGAAAAGCAGGCTATTGTATCAATCTTTGTATTTGCTCTCCAAACTGGCTCTGAGAGAAAACAAACATGTAGTATTAATTTGCAAGTCATCCTAACTAATTTTTTAAAATACTAAGCCACCTATGATCAACCTGCTGCATTTTAAAAACAACTTTAGAAGTGTCAGCAGAAACATTCAGAGATCAGTCTGCAGGAATCACCATTATGGCATACTATCCAATTATGATGAAGTGCCACAAAAAAAAAAGGGCAAGCAAATTGAATAATTTTAAAAAATCATCAAATAAAACAGCATGTTATGCTCCATGAAAGCAATGCTATGCTAAGAAAAGAGCCAATTAACTTGCTACAAATATTAGAAGTGACACAAAACTGGAATTTTTACCAGATGCTTTTATGGACATTTCTGAAGTAGTCTTGTAGCAATAACACGGTAAACCAATTCCAAGTTTACCTACTCTTTCCTTGCTATCTTGAATTCATTTTACATGCAAATATTTTCTCAGACTTTATCCCTCCCCTAGTTTATAAGTACTCTGGACCCATAACCACTATTTCAAGCAGCTTCATTACGGAGAAAATATTTCCCAAAGTTGCTGCACATACTGGGTTAAAGTAAAAGTACTTGCATTAAGATAGATAACTTACTGACTGAAGCCTTGGTGGGGGAGAAGTATGAAGCTAAAATGTATTGTATTTGAAACACAGAAGTAGGAAAAATTTTTATGTTTCAGTAAAATGGAAGAGTAAATTAATAGAGGGAGAAAGACTAACATTCATCTAGACATCAAAAAATGTTTACAAGCCACTGTCCAGGTTTCTACTGCAAACTTTGCAGTGTCAAGTCTCTGAGACAAATTAAGCATCCCAGGCAAACATTCCAAAGTTTGATTAAAAACCATCTGATAGTACTTTTAAAAGACTAAGTATTTTAGTCAAGCCATAAGCAGGCTACATGTCTTTTCCTAACTTACAGGGATCCTGTGACTCAACCTAGTGTCCCATTTGATAAAGGCCCTCACTTCCCCATGTTTCTTCTTTTGGTGTCTTCAAGGCCTTACACACCCATGTTCTGCCCTCAAAGGACATCTTGTAAGTAGAAGGTAAATCTCTAGCATCCACAATCACACCAGTGTCAGTTTAATATAGAAACCCCAATATGCTGTGCTCCTTCCTGTCTAGACATGGAAGGGAAGATCCTCCATCGGCTTGCAAGATGTGGGTCTATCCAAAGAGGTAAGTCAAGAAACAGAAGCTGGCTTGACAGTACCTTGTCATGAGCCACTTTAGCCATGCCACTATCCTGAAGTGGATTGTTATTGATAGCCCTCTGACTTCCTCTTTGCTAATAATGTTTTTGGCTGTCTCTTCTATTTACTGTCACCCTAGTGCACTAATTATTTTTTACCTTTTCTCTTTCAGCATTTTCTTATCATCCTGAAACCACCTCTCACTACTCCCCTTCTCGCAGTTTTTGCTCCTATCTTCATGCCTTCCAATTCTTCTTAGAATTTTCTATGGTATTTTCTGTTTCTCTCTTTCTCGTCACTACCAAATATCACAAAAAAATGCCATACTTTACCAATTCTTCATGTAGTAGAAGAATGTGCATTTTTTGGTGGCATGAATGATATTGTGCCTTGGTGACATTCCCTATGTTAGCTTACAGATGAACTGAAAAGGGCAACTTCTCCAAATTAAAAGAGCTAACAACAGTAACTGCTAAAGAAAGTAATGTTACCACAAATTTTCTCCTCACTGTGCTAGTTACTGAACTGTCTCCTGATCCCTTGACAGTCTTCAGTTTAAGCAGAAGAGAAATGCACAAAAATGAGGAGTTCTTCCATAAAATCCATAAGAATTCCACACCATTCTGAACTTGTCAGAAACCAATTTATTAACAAATCAGCATCACTGTATGAACAACCTATTTTCATGGCCCCTATTCCCTCAGGTCAGCACTTACCTGTGTGTTTTGATGTAGTCATCCTTCAAGGGAAAGAGCTGTTCCTCAACCTTGTCCCAGCGCTCCAGGCAGCTCCACAGCCAATCAGGGTTCACAACGTGAAGGTCCTTGCAGTCCTGAGCTTGCCGTACTTTTTCTGTGCCTATTACAGAGTCCAACGGAACATAACAGTGTTCCCAGAAACACAGAAGATAAGCCAGTGTGTAGTTAAAACTAGGAACATTTTGTGATCAATTGAACAGAAAAAAAAAAGCAACACTCCTCCCCAACCCAACAAAACAATCACAACTAATAAAAGTGAGAATCTAAGTAAGATGCAGTACCTCAGACTCAAGCTGGATGAACGTAACTTTCTGAAGAACTGGCACCACGGAAGTAGTTCACTAAGATGTACACAGAAAATCCCTGCATCTTCTCTGCATGTTAGCTCAACAAACAATCCAATTTTTTTACTATATCTCCTTCACTTATATTTGTTAGTAGTCTAACAAGAAGCAGCTTTTCAATGCTGTTGAAGCCCAGCTAACTCATCATACCAGCTTTTTTACACACGGTGCCCTGCTCGTACAGCGTGCTACCTTTTAACAGGCTGTCACCCACTCAACCTCCATCTGCCAGAAGTGGAGGCAGAGTAGACAGAACTCCTTTGTGCCAAAACAGGAACAAAGAATGTGAAGATAAACATAGCAGGCTAGCATGCAGTCCAGGTGAAACCAACAACAGTGCAGCTTGCAAGTAACTGGCGAACTCAAATTCTACTCTCTGGGGATGCCAGAACAAGAGAGAAACTCAGTAAAGTTGCTATAAATCTGCCAAAAAGCACTAAAATCAGTGCTGTGGTTTAATCCCAACCGCTCATTGACTCCTCCAACAATGCCAGTGGGATGGGGAGGAGAATCAGGGAAAAAAACATTAATACTAGGGAGTTAACAACAGCTAATGAAACAAAGTAAAATATAATAATACTAATAATATGAACCCTCGTCTGTTTTCACACACGTAAAAACAATGAAGCAAGGAAGCCTCCAGAAAAAAAAAAAATCAGGTTACAGAACAAATCTGACAAGGAAGCTTGCAAGAATAGTAAATTAATTTGACGTTTCCATCACAGTTCCCTGGAGTTTCATCTTCATCACTGTCATTTAACAACATGATTTTACCTGTTTCAATTAAGATGAAAATCTTGAAGTACCCATACTTCTTCACATAATTTGAAGATGAGATGAAGCAGCTAATCTCAAACACTTAATGCAGTTTGTACAACCTGAACTACAATCCACTGGGATGGACAGATGAACTGAAATGCACGTGAGGACTGACCTAACTAGTTGGTTAGACAGCTCAGTTTAAGACATCTGTAAATTTAAAAGACTAAATAAACAGAAAGGGCAGGAGATAATTGTCCTTTACCGAGCTGCTGAAAGCTTCTGTTTCCCTACCTTTCGTCCCTCAAAACTAATGGAATACAAGAGTAAGGCTACATTTTTCTCTAGATATACATAAGTTTTTTCTTCAATTTAGATTTAAAAAAAAATGTTGTGGGCACAAATATATTTCTTCTTTTTTCAGCTGTAAATGTAACCAATTGCACAGTTCAGGATGTAAGAGCTGTACATATAAGCCTTTACTCCACACTAGTATCATTGCAAAAAAAAAAAAAGTTAATTTAAGAACCCAAGATAAACACAAACACAAAAATAAGTATTTCAAGACACAGCCCTGTCCAAACTTCTAATGATTTGACCATGTCATATTTTAGTTTTTGCCATGAAATAAAAATAAAACCACGGTCCAACAAAGATTTAGTGAAAACAATTTTAGAACTGCGACTGTGTTAAACCCAGCACATCTTTGCAGTTCAAGAGGTTTTAACATAAAACCCTAATAAGGGAGGTCAATGGACTCCCTGAAATCATACATGCCCTGATTTAACAAATCTGTTTCTCAATTAATTATCAGTTACAAATGCAACTGAGAGAAATTTCATGCAACAGTTGCTGGAAATGAGCCAGTTTACAGTGCCAGAAGGAATTTTGACTAGAGGTATTATTAATATTTAATTAACCTCAATAGGAATTGTAGAAATACCTGCAGTTAGAAAGAGTTATGTATAAAGCTGTATTTAATTTATACACAGGGTATATTTCAGAGGAAATAAAGCAAAGGTTCTGAAAGAATCAATTTAAGAGATCTGGGAGAAAAAGGACTGAAGAAGTTAAAGACCTGGCTTGGACATTACTTTCTTTTGAGAATAAAGGAGAAAAGCAATGACGACATAAGAAAAACAGGTAAGAAAACAGCTGTTATAAAGAGGATGCTAAAATCTGGTTCATAACCATAGGAGTTTCAAGGGGAAAGAAAAAAAAAAGAAAAAAAGCAACAAGAGCAAGAAGTCTTGTAGAAGTTTAGGTACCTGTGCCTGGTATTAGATACTGAATCAAGTATCAGACACAGCTGGCAATACTGTCCTGCACATAACAGCTCTGGAGGTGACTGAATGCAACATACAATAGCACTGATTTCACTAGTAAGCACACACAACAGTTAACCAGAGCTGGTGATATGGTTGGATAGATGGGACTATGCTGCTCCTTTTGGACTTCATCAGAGGAAACCTGGACAAAACCATAAAACTGCAGCTTCACCTCATGTTAAATCTGTGAAGTTACACGAGAACGTGGCTTCCTCCAACTGTTTTTCAAACTCGTGTTTCTGCACTGATGTCAGGTGTTTCATCTTGATGCCCCTTCCTCCTCACCCCCACATTCTGCACCCACACATCTGATTGTTTTATAGTGGGTGTATGCTGAGGAGCTATGTAAATTCTTCTTCTCGTCAACAGGATTATAACAGAAAACTTGAACATGGAAGCCAAAGTGGCATGATTTTGTATGTAGTTGCTACTGGAACTAGGTGGTCTTTACTACCCAAATGTTCTAGGATTCTATGAAAGCTGGAGACACAAACCCACCTCCCAAGAGTCTAAAGTCTTACCTTTCTCACCTCCACAACATCAAGGCATTCTGCCTCCTCCCCATTTCTAAAGTGTCTATTGCACACTCCAGCACACTGAAAACTGCATGAGGGAACACAACTGTGTTCTCTTGGGGAATGCTTCCTATTTCTAGCTGACACCTTGACAAATCAAGATTTCACATGTATGATGTACTTAAAGCAAGATTTGGTGAAACACCAAATTTAACTGGGAGAAGAAATAGCATTGTGATACTTAATATGCTTGCCTTCTCCTCTTCCCTTCCCCACTGTAACTTCTCCTTTTCAAATTAGGCTTATTAAAACAAAACAGCAGAAAGATTTTAATCCAAACAACAGTACTTCTGATGCAGCTAAAAACATCTGAATTACCCAGCTGAGCTGAAAATCACTTAGAGAAAAACTGATTTTCTAGCCTACTTTTTTGCATTACTGTCATCTAATCACCTTTCCCTACTTCAAGTTCTAAAGTCCCAAAAAGTTAAAAAGGCACAGAAGATTTTCCACATGAAGCAACTAGGGCCCAAATCCATCACATCTACTCTCTGATGGATACAGTCTGAAGCAGATAAAACTGGAAAATGGTGTTTTCAAAGCTGGGGAAGGTGTTCATCAATTCTACTTCTGCACTTGTTGAAAACAGTGCTCAGCCGACTGCGGCCTCTGATTCATTCTCAGCCATGAGGAATTCAGTGTGGGTGCTCAAGGCTGTGCCAGGACTAACCAAAGCACACGACAGGGAAAGACCACCAGCGGCATGTGCAGAATTCTCTCCTGATTCCAACACACCAAAATCAACATGTCCTTATGGCAGTTTGCAACCAGGCTGCCAGACATAGCTTGGAAAATCTGACCACTAAAAGTTTATTTCTCTTCAGATAGTCTTTACATATAGATTTTGATTTACAATAAAATCTTGAAGCCCTTCTGCAAGAACTCTGACCTAAGACAAGTGACAGACATGCTGTTCTGAGGCTATGCCTAAAGTTCAGGTTTAACTCTGCACTGTGCTTTACCAACAAAAGCAACAGGCCTATCTGGTCAGTGGCCAAGTTTAGAGCAATGCTTAACTGGATTTTTTTTTAAAGACACAGCCCTTGAACATATTTTTCAGGAAAAAATGCTGTTGACACATTACAGGTGTAGGAAATGGCATGGACTCAAATATATTTTGAAAAATGAAAGAAAAATTCAGGGCCAAAACTGAAGTATTTCTATTCCTACCACACTATAATAATTTTTGAGAGATCTAAACAGCTTTATCCACCAGAAAAAAATCAGTACAGAAATCAACTACAATGTCCTTCATGCATTCAGGAAGGAATATAACGAGGTTTATAAAATACTGTGATAACTGCTTAGCCAAGTGTGTACACAGCTATAACAACTCATCCTACAGTGCAGTTTACTGATGCTTAAAGCAAACAGCAGATGTTTCAAAAACTGAAGCAAGATTTATGCAGCCCATAGACAAGCAGAAAGGACTATGTGGTAGCCTTTTCTCAGTCACTCAGATCTATGAAAGCTGATGACATGATGCAAAAGTCCTGTATTTTACAATAATTCAGGCAGGTAGTGTTGTCTGCTCTGTGTAATGAAAAAAGTATTAATTCTATTCAAGAACAAGGAGTTATTTAATTTCAGAATTCAGAGTACCTGTGTCTACAGGGAAACAAGCTGCCTAACTGCAGAGAAAGACATAAGTAGATAAAAAAATAAAAGAAATTAAAATTATTTACTCTAATAGGCTGAGAAGAATGCTGTGAGAACAACCTAAAATGGTTTTCAATAGCTGTTCATTTCAATGCACCAAGTTATGATGAGATCACTCCACAGGGGAAACCCCATCACTTCAAGACCTAAGGCATAACTATTTCACACTGACTTCTCCCATTTTACGTCCTCTGCCAAATTCTTCCTTTGCCTTCAAAATGAGAAAGCTAACAGTATTTATCCCCCAAACACTGCTGCAGATTAAGTATATGCCATTCCTTACATCTCAGCTAATGCAAAGTAAACATACATGTTCAGCTGCTCGTCAGAATCCCAAGTCTGCCACTGCTAGTGGTGTCACCCAGAAAGAGACACCCAGAAAGACTGAACTAAAAGGTATTTTAGAATCACTTTTCACAAACACATTAAAAAAAAAAGATAAATGTATAGATAACAATGTTGTCTGGTCTCACATCACCGACTTCTGAAAAAGCTCAAGAAGGGACATGCTTTTGTTTCCCCTTTTCACCAGCAACTAGACATCAAGCAGTGCTTCAGATGTTTGCCACGGGAGCCAAAGATGCAATATTTGTGTGGCTTACTGTCAGCAAGAGGCTTGTAAGAATTTGCTTTCTAACCATGCAAGAATCACTATGAAAATCACATTGACAGATGAATGATCACAAATCCAGCAGTGACAGAACAAAATTTATACCCTTGATATCTCTGATTAAGAAGCTTCCTTCATGAAATTAGAATGATGCAGCATAACTACACCCACCTAACCAGAGGTGAGAATAGCCTCCAGTTGAAAACAAAAACCAAAACCCCATCACAAAACCAGAACCAGCCAATCCACAAGAATCTTACAAAGGGTTATTGGAGAATACAGTTTTTCTCACTCTAAATCCCTCTATTTCACAGAATCACAGAATTACCAGGTTGGAAGAGACCTTCAAGATCCATCGAGTCCAACCTCTGCCCTAACACCTTAACTAAACTAAACCATGGCACTGAGTGCCACATCCAATCTCTTTTTAAACACATCCAGGGATGGTGATTCCACCACCTCCCCAGGTAAACCATTCCAATACTTTATCACTCTTTCTGTAGAAAAGTTTCTCCTAATATCCAACCTATATTTCCCTTGGCACAACTTAAGACTGTGTCCTCTTGTTCTGTCAGTTGTTGCCCAGAAAAAGAGACCAACCCCCACCTCACTACAACCACCTTTCAAGAAATTGTAGAGAGTGATAAGGTCACCTCTGAGTCTCCTTTTCTCCAGGCTAAACAACCCCAGCTCCCTCAGCCGTTCCTCATAGGGCTTGTGCTCCAAGCCCCTCACCAGCCTTGTCGCCCTCCTCTGGACATGCTCAAGTGTCTCCACGTCCTTCCTGAACTGAGGGGCCCAGAACTGGACACAGTACTCAAGGTGCAGCCTCACCAGTGCCGAGTATAGGGGAAGGATGACTTCCCTGCTCCTGCTGGCCACACTATTCCTGATACAGGCCAGGATACCACTGGCCTTTTTGGCCACCTGGGCACACTGCTGACTCATGTTGAGTCGGCTGTCAACGAGTACTCCCAAGTCTCTTTCTGCCTGGGCACTCTCCAGCCACTCTGTCCCCAGCCTATAGCGTTGCAGGGGGTTATTGTGGCCAAAATGCAGGACTCGGCACTTGGACTGGTTAAACTTCATCCTATTGGACTCAGCCCATCTATCCAACCATTCCAGGTCTCTCTGCAGAGCCCTCCTACCCTCCTACAGATCAACACATGCTCCCAGCTTAGTGTCATCCGCAAATTTACTAATGAAAGACTCAATGCCCTCATCCATGTCATCAATAAAAATATTAAACAGAGCTGGTCCCAGCACAGACCCCTGAGGGACACCACTGGTGACCGGCCGCCAGCTGGATGCAGCACCATTCACCACCACTCTCTGGGCCCGGCCATCCAGCCAGTTCTTAGCCCAGCAAAGAGTGCACCTGTCCAAGCCGTGGGCTGCCAGCTTTTCCAGGAGTATGCTGTGGGACACAGTGTCAAAGGCCTTACTGAAGTCTAAATAGACAACATCTACAGCCTTTCCTGCATCTACCAGGTGGGTTACCTGGTCATAAAAGGAGACCAGGTTGGTCAAACATGACCTACCCCTTCTAAAGCCATGCTGGCTGGGTCTAATCCCCTGTCCATCCTGTAGGTGCTGTGTAATAGCACTCAATATAAACTGTTCCATGACTTTCCCTGGTACCGAGGTCAGGCTAACCGGCCTGTAATTACCAGGATCCTCCTTCTTACCCTTTTTGTGAATGGGTGTCACATTGGCCAGCTTCCAGTCATCTGGAACCTCACCAGTGAGCCAGGACTGCTGGCAGATGATGAAGAGTGGCTTTGCAAGCTCATCTGCCAGCTCCCTCATCACCCTGGGATGGATCCCATCCAGTCCCATAGATTTATGGATATCCAGGCAGCTCAGCAGTTCCCTGACTGTCTCCTCTTGGATAACAGGGGGACTGTTCTGCTCCCTGATATTACCTACCAACCTAGGAAGACAGTTGTCCTGAGCACCATGTGTCTTTTCAGTAAAGACCGAGGCAAAGAAGTCATTAAGCACCTCTACTTTCTTCTCATCTGCAGTTACTAAATTCCCTTCCGCATCCAATAGACAACAAAGGTCGGTCCTGCCCTTCCTTTTTTCATTAATATATTTGTAAAAGCATTTTTTATTGTCCTTTACAAGGGTTGCCAAATTGAGCTCAAACTGAGCTTTGGCCTCCCTAATTTTTTTCCTACATGCCCTAGCAGCCTCCTTAAATACTTTCTGAGAGACCTGACCCTCCTTCCAAAGATAATATATCCTCTTTTTGTTCCTAAGTTCCTTCAAAACCTCATTGTCCACCCAGGATGGGCATTTACCTCACCCTCTCATCTTTCGTCACGCTGGAACAGTCTGTTCCTGTGCCCTCAAGATCTCTCTTTTGAAGTATGCCCATCCTTCCTGTACTCCTTTGTTTTTAAGGGCTGCTTCCCAAGGAACTCTCTGGATAGTCTCCTAAATAGGTTAAAGTCTGCCCTCCTGAAGTCCAATGTAAAAGCCTTATTGATGTTCCCCCTCCTTTCACCAATTATTGAAAACTCAATTATTCCATGGTCACTATGCCCCAGTTGTCCTCCAACCACCACATCTCCCACCAGCCCATCTCTATTTGTCAACAATAAATCTAGTATAGTCTCTCCCCTGGTGGGCTCACTCACCAGCTGCAACAGAAAGTTGTCCTCCACCCACTCCAAGAACTTCCTGGACTGCCTCTTTTCTGCTGTATTAAGTTCCCAGCAGATGTCCGGTAGGTTAAAGTCATCTACGAGAACAAGGGCTGGTGACCCTGAAATATTCTCTAGCTGCTTACAGAATAAGTTGTCCACTTCTTCATCCTGGCTGGGTGGTCTGTAACAGACTCCTAGTAGGATATCAGCCTTGTTGGCCTTCCCTTTAATCTTTACCCATAGGCATTCAACTTCATCATCATTAGTTTCAATGTCCGTAGCATCAAAAACCTCCCTAATGTAAAGGGCCACCCCTCCACCTCTTCTCCCTTTCCTGTCTCTTCTGAAGAGCTTGTAGCCATCCAGTGCGGTGCTCCAGCTATGTGAGTCATCCCACCATGTTTCCGTGATGGCTTTGCTGTTGTACCATGGCTTCCAGCTCCTCTTGTTTGTTACCCATGCTGCGTGCATTAGTATACATGCACTTCAGCTGGGCTACTGTTTTCACCCCTAACTCAGGCTTACCGTCCTTGGGACTGTTTCCAGAGAGCCCAGCTGTATCCCCTTCCCCCTTCGAACCTAGTTTAAAGCCCTTTCAATGAGTTCAGCCAGTTCATGAGCTAAAAACCTTCTGCCCTTAACAGAGAGATGGAGCCCATCTGGTTCTAGCAGACCAGGTGCTGTAAAAGTTTCCCCATGATCAAAAAACCCAAAATTCTGCTGATGGCACCAACCCGTGAGCCACTTATTGATAATGTGGGCTCTCCTATTTCTTTTGTCATTTTTCTCTGCCACCAAGAGGACCGAGCAGAACACTACCTGAGCTCCTGCCCTATTCATCACTTGACCCAGTACCCTAAAGTCCCTTTTAACTGCCTTGATGCTCCTCCTCTCAGTCTCTTCACTGCCAGCCTGGAGTATCAGCAGTGGGTAGTAATCAGAGGGCCGAATCAGGCCAGGTAGTCTCTCGGCAATATCCCGTACCCGAGCCCCAGGGAGGCAGCAGATCTCCCTGTGGGATGGGTCCGGTCGACATATGGGGCCCTCTGTTCCCCTAAGAAGGGAGTCACCCACTACCACTACCCTTCTTTTCTTTTTAAAGTTAGAGGTGGTGATCCGCCTGACAGGTGACTCACAACTGGGAGGATCATTGAACAGATCATTCTCCTCTGTGTTCTCTAGCTGATCTTCGAGATCCAGGGCCTCATACCTATTCCGAAGTGGCACCTGGGTGGATTTCATTGCCATTGCTACAGAAATAATTATTAAGTGATGATTAAAGATGACAACAGTATTGCCCATTAGGCAGAAGTGATTGCCAATTTACCTCATCTAGAATTAGTGCAATATGCAATTTAATAAAAAAGAAGTTAAAATAGTTTTTCATATTCAGATGTACTTTAGTGTATGATTCACTAAAAATGTGCAGGTGGCAAGTAATTTACCTATAAAAATAGAACACAAGGATGCATAGATGCATCTACATGAACGCACAACCCTCAAACTGTACATTCCAAAAACAAACTAAAAACTCAACTGCTTCTCATTATCATATGATGTGCACCTTAATGTGTTTTTCAACACTTTTTACTCTAGAGCAATGTGTATGTTTGGGAGGGTCTCATTTACATTTATCCTATCTATTTTACCCCATCATGCAGTAGTCACATCTGGTGTATAACTACATTCAGAAGCCATCTAATTTAAGATAAATAAAGCAACTTTGAAATGAAGCATATTAAGATTTGAAATTGTAAAAACATCTCATATTGACAGCTATTATGTCTCCAATGAAGTATGATGAACTTGCATAATTCCTTGCTGAAATAAGTATTATTTGTGAAGCTTTAAAACAGCTGCTCAGCAACTGTAGTAAAACAATGGAATCCCTAACTGATGTATCCATTGATTTCAAAACTTTACATTCACTGTTGCAATTATCACATCTTCACAACCCAGAATCCCAGCTAATCTCAATGCATCTAATTCCATCTCCTGAGCTGTAGGTTGTTTTTACTGCGAAAATGTCTATCTCCATTTATATCATATGCTTTTACTACTTAAATGCCTCTTCACATATGCACCTTCTGCACTTAAAGTCACACATACTTATAAGGAAAGCACCCTCTCTTTAAAATACAAACCAATGAAATCAAGCTGCTTCTTATGTACTAAAATACCACATAAATAGCAGTCAACAAAAAAATCCAAATAGTGGTAGATGATGTACTTCTTTGCTTATGACATCTAAGCATGTCCTAAAAGTACCTGTAAGTTTTAGACACTTTAGAAGATGCAGTTTTACTTTTGGATTTCATGGGTTTGATTACAAGATATTTAGATTCCATGTAATTTCAAAAGGCCAGCAAGGAGGGAACCAAGGCTCAGGGTGCACCCAAAAAAAAAGTGTGCTAGAAGCTAAAGCTGCTGACCCGTTAGCTCCTCTATGGCAGCTACCAATGGTACATTGCTATCCGTAACAGCTACGAAACAACAGGCAGCGTTGTCAAACACAAACCAAAAGTTATGCTAAACTCTCTTACATCTCCTTTGACAAAAAGGTACAGGTTAAGCATAGTGCAGTGACAGGGTATTAGCAGTCTTAAAATACTTTGAATTCCATACCAAGGGAAAGTGAACCATGAGAAGTGAATCTGAGAAATGGAGAAAGCACTGCTATACCTCTATAGCAAGCCCACCATAAACTCTTCTTTGACACAAATGTTAAAAGTTTCTATTCACCAACTTTGACTCTTTGAGTGTTAGTATCACTAATTCTTAACAAAAAACTGAGACATGACACGTCACATCAGAGAGTATTTAGTGGGTCCTACGTTTAAAAATTAAAAGCCACATTTGAGTAAAAAGAATAGAGAAATCCTTTTAAAAAGGCTGCTATGTTGTTTTAGGAAGAATCTTTCCTTTGATTTCAATTCTAATCTCAGTTACATTAAAGTCTGTAGATTATACATAAAAGAGCTCAAGGTATGAACTGTAACAGACTAAAAGCTGCTGGAGAACTCAAGTCTCAAATACCTACCTGTCCTTGCTGCGATGAGATGTGTTGCTTTATCAGGATCATCAGCACTCAGTACAAGATTCTTCACAATTTTAGCTCCAAGTGCTGTGGCATGATAGTGTTCCCGTGTCTTTTCAATAGGGAAGTTCGTCGGGTAAAGTCCGCTAAATATTATGGTTACATCTGCCAACACTTTACTTTTTAGTTCTGGTACTATTTTTCTGATGTCTGGAATTTCCTCAATCTCTTTTTTCAGGTATTTATCATACTTTGTGTAATAATCAGTGTGAACTCGCACAAGGATCTCCTCGAGGTATATTAAATGGTCGTCGTCATCGGTATCATCATCTTCCTCTTCCTCCTCCATACTCTGGTCTAAGGACTCACCCATTGTAATTCCAGACTGTTCACTAATCTGAGATTCTGTTTCAGCTTCTTTTTTGTCTCCAGACCCATTTCCTAAATCACAAAGGCTTTCCTGTTCACTTTCCTCTTGTGCTTCAAGATCAATTTTGTCCTGGATATTTTCACTAGGTAAAGATTGTGTGTCCCCAGAATGGTTCACCAGACCATCCTTTTTCTCACTCACATCAATGCAACTCTCGTGCTGCAAACTTTCATCCTGCAGAGGCTGTTTGGATTTCTTCCAACTTCTCTTTTCCTCATTCTCACTATCCGATACAGAAGTGGATGACTTTTTGGTATCCAATCCGTCGTCACTTTCACTGTCACTAGACAGTTCAAAGTCCAAGTCATTTGTTGTCCTCTCTTGTATTTGCTGCTTCTCTGTAACTGTTCTATCAACTTGTTCTGAAAACATCTGAGATTCTTTTGTATTTGCCAAATCATCAGTGACCTCACTGTCCATTTTGTGATCAGTGCTATCATTTAAGGAGTCCTGGACATTAGCTTTATCATGAGAGTTCACATCCCCATCAGATGTTTCACTGCTTACAGAAGCACTTCCATTTGCAGTGCAAGTGTCCTTTGCAGTTTTCTTGAGACCGTTACTGTGCTCTTCTACACATATAACATTCTTTATTTCTTCAACATCTTTTGCTGAAATCACTCCTGTATCCAGTGCTTCAGGTTTTGTAGAGTGGTTTGCTAAGACACGGGCAAAAAAGAAAACATATACAAATTTTCCTTTTTTTTCTTCTTTAAAGATTAATCAAAATTTAATTTTCTTTTACCTTAAACACAGAGTTTACATATGAACTTAGACTTCATTATGCTTGGGAGTGATCACTAGACTTTTCAAAGTTGTTTATATCCTCTAGGCGTCAATGATTACTAGAAAGGACGGCCAACCCTAAGAAACATTACTTTTGTAAAGAAGTTATACAAGCAGCTTCTTTTTTTTCTTTAAATCACAGACCCTAAGTAATTATTTGTTAATTCTGCAAGCATTAAAGGACTTATCTTGTAGTGTAAGTTTCATTATTACATTTTAGAGCAATGAAAATAAACGGGGGCGGGGAAACAGGGGCAGAATTTGCTTTGTAAGGTCCTAATCCAGAACTACAGTACAAGAACTTCATTTGTAAACATGAAGAATGAACAGTTATGAACATGTCTTTCATATTTCCTAATTCTCATACCAAAATAACTGTACTTTAGTACTTGAAAAGATATACGTATTTTAGCAACACAAAGATGCCTTTCAAGCTCAATTTACGACTGATGGAATGCAAGTAAAAGGGTAATAGTCAAAAGCAGAAGAAATAGTTTTAGGATGTGCCTACAGATGTCTGCAGAAGTAGAGAGACAATTAAAGAAACCGCACGCATCCAAAACTTTGCACACAAATGTTCACTGGGAACATTGTGTGAGATCATGCTACTTTGTCTCCCTTTTGTGTGCATGTTCCTGCCCTGCAAGGAACAAAGGGAGTCAAATGTAGAGGTCCCACATCACAGTGACCTGATTGAGGTTGATCATATTATTCCTATTTTCGTATTGGACAATTCTGTTTTAACAAGAGAAAGAGAGCAATGTCTCAAGTATTAAATCAAAAAAAAACCCTCTAAACCCTTAGCTAAACTGGAAAAAGCCAAGCAATTCTTTGACATTGTATTTCCAATACATTTTGCCCCCAAATAATTAGCAATCTAGCGATGTGTACTTTCTAAATCCATTATGTGTACTGCACTGCTGAGCCTGTTGAACATAAGGTTCTTGTGTCAAATGCCAGAACACCACGTTCAGTAGGTGCTAAAAATTCACACTAATTTTATTAGCACAATTTAGACCAGGAGGCAAGCAGAGACCAACGTTCATTTTCAGCAGTGTGTTGAGCCTAGAGTTTATTACCTGTTCCTCCAAGTCCCAAGGGCAAGGAAGGGGACTGAAGAGGTGAAGCCTACAGAGGAGAAAAAATCAGCATGTTTTACAGGGGGGTGTGAGGGAGAAGCTGCTCCCCTCCACATATTCTTGAACAGTTTGGTGTATTGCCAAATCGGCTCTCAGCCACAACACCTATTAGGACTCCACTTCTGCTCTGGTTGCTGCCAAAAGGAACGCTCTCAGTAGGAGCAGCCCAGTTTTACCAAGCTACCCACATTTGTGCTATCAACTTCAATAGCCTGGGATTGCCCATCTGAGCACAACTGCAATGTTAGTAAGACCACCTCAATGACTTACATCAATCGTGTTTGAAAAGTGGACAAAGTTATAAACGTGGTTTAAAAACAATCTAATTACCTTTCTTCTTCATTTGCATTTCTCTTGATCCAGGAGGCGCATTAATATCTCCTATCCCCTGAAAGTATACATATTTCTTCACAGTTATCAAATTGGGTGCAAACTTCCAAACATCCTCTCTGTCATCAATGATGCAAACCATGGAATCTCCACATGGAAAGAGATCTCTAACAGACAAAAGAGTTGATGAATTAAGAAAATTAAATTTAGAAATTTATGAATGAAAGCAATTTCTGTTGATGCTCTGGTTTACTATGAGTATGATCTGCAGAACATGGAACTTACAAAAAGTCAGCAATATTGAAATTATGGAATTCTAAACACAAACTTTGAACAAATTGAAGTTAGTGAAAAAAAGGAAACAGCTCTTTTAAAATCTCTGTCCCAAAGGCTAGAAGCAGAAAACAAGAAAATTCTCCAAGAACAAACCATTACAACATTTCAGTCTAGTTTTCACTGGCTTTTGTCAACCAATAGCCCAAAGTCAACTATCACAAGGTCAATACACTACCTATATATAGATAGGAAAAAGACACAAGGAGAGTTTTTAAAGAGCAGATTCACTCAATCCAGGATAAAGGAAACAGAAGTACTAGTATCACCTATCACCTAGGAGGAAGAGGAGGTAAAGTACTTAAGATGCATATGAAAAACAGAGCAAGAAAAGAAAACAAAGCTTCTCATTTGCTATAGTCAGGTGTGGAGGGGCAATAATTTTTAGTATTTCATAAAGCTGGTTTAAACATATCTGTCTTAGAAAAAATCTTGGCTTTATACTCTGAAAAAGATCAGAACGTAAATTTAGACTAGAATATGAATTCAAGGCTCTAGATGACCTAATTTCAAGAAACACTTGAAAGGAACAGAAGGTGCTTTTAGCACATTTGAAAGCCAGAATTCTGGGTATTCAATTATGAATTAAACTCAAACTGAGAATTTTGGTTTAATTAAAAAACCCACAACATACAAGTCATACAAGATCATAAGACAAAGTGGAAATACGGTTGTAATTACAAGAATAAGAAGTGTAAGTGAAAACATGATGCAACTGCATCACACTCTCACTGTTCTGCTACCACAGAACCCATTAAGTAGAGGAAATGCTGCAATGCCCAACACCTCAGTTTTACTGAGATGGTGTTGATATTTAAGAGGCAGACAAAGAACGATATAAACACATTAAGTGCAGAGGGAGTATTTTTTATTTTATTTAACATATTTTCTCTGTTTCTTGTCCTGTTTTGTACAATGCCTAAGACTCATATACATACCTAAGATTCCCAGTTTTAGAAAATGGATCGATACATTCATCCCTTGACAATATCCGATGGGAAAAAAGCTTCTTTTCAGGGTCCAGAAATCCTTTTGGAAGAAGAAATTAAAAAGTTAATGTTCAAGATGTTTGTTCCTTGTTTATGTTTTATATACTTCAGCTATTTTAATTTGTACAACAGCAGTTTAACAGACAATTTTAAGGCACAATATCATATGGGAGAAAGCACAGTTGATCAATTATTTGTAGCTAATTCAGTGAGATTAATTTAAAAAACTGCATCTAATTTTCTTTCAAGATGGCAACAAAACTGAATTTGTGATACCCAAATAAATACGGCTGAAAGAGATACAGCAGGTGATAGATACACGATTTTTCCAACTTACATTTATCTCTCTATAGCTGGTTCTTTAAAGCTAAATGCTCTCCTTAGCTCATTATGCCTAGGGACTGCAGAGAAGTCTCACAAGAGTCGGCAGTGTGCTGCAATACTTAAGAACAGCAGGAAGTTAAGGGACAGTTCCAGCCGGATCTCTTGCATTTGTAGGTTTTAAGTTGTACCTCAACAACTACTTCAATACATTTACACATAATGAATATATCCTGGGATTTCCAGAAATATTTAGGCTCAGTTGTAGTAACTTTTCTGACTGCACTCTTTAAAAAACAAGCAAACAAACAAAAAAAAAACCCCAACCCAAAACAGAAGCTGTGCTAGCTGATCTTAAAGCAAGATAAAAAGTGCCATTATTTAGAAAAATGGTGACTTGGGTGTACAAACACACATGCACATGCTTCTGAACCTAGTCTCCAATAATGAAGTTCACCTTCATGAGCAGATCACAGCCATGTAATTGCTTAGAAAGAAACTGGCACATTACATGCTAACCTGTATTTTTCATTTTACTGAATTTGTACTGAAGCTAGTACAACTTCTCATTATTCTTATGAATAATACAAGGCAGTCAATACTTACTTGGGAACAGTCTTTTCAAGTTTTACTGTCTTTTATTTTAAATGGTGGCCATATTATAGCCAGAAACAGGGTTCAAAAGGACTACAGACTCTATGGATCAACTTTAGTTTTCTTTCAAGGAGCTCAGATTTGCACAGAACATATGTTCAACTCCTTTTAACAGTCTAGCTCCCAAGAGTACCTTAAGTTGGGACTTCAAAAACAAAGTTTAAAAAAAAATAAAAATCAGTCATCACTTCTGAAAGTTGATCCTGTATGTATTTAGTATTAATGTGTAATTGGAATAACTTAAAACCCATAAAAGCAAGAAAATTCTGAGTTAAGGACAGAGGTTCAACCTTAACTCACCCGACTATGCTTAAGAATTGCTGCAAACTCGTAGGATCATCCCCTGTAGTGAGACCCTTGCAGTACCTAGGCATAATGAATTGAGAGAATTAGCTACAAAGATTTATTGCTGTACACACAGATACTTTGACAAACCACAAAAGCTGTCATACAAGCTACTGTTCTCCCCAACAAAATTCTCTTCTACTAATTGTCTGAATAAACAGGAACTCTACACTGAATTAGACAGAAGTGAATTGATTACATGGCAAAACTTCAACGAGGCACTCAGCTGCAATGCTACTGAGCTAAAACTGTAAGAAAAACAAAGCTGAACTAAAAAAGTCCAAATGCAGAAAGGCTGGCTGCCAGGGATTAGAGATAAGGTAGCATTCCAAAGCTTCACAGCAATGTTTTATCTATAAGCTAAAAATACACTGAGGACAGAGCTCATCAAAGATTCACCTGCAAGTATACAAGCCCACCTTAGGAGAGTCCGAAGCTAAGCTACCTGAATAACAACACAGAAAACAGCACTGGTCTCTTTTTAAAAAGTTCTTTCCAGGTCAAACTCTTTAGTTTCTTTTAGATGTTCCCTAGTCAACTAAATCAACATAAACAATTTGATGTTTTCACATCTCAGGGAAAGGGCAGGTAACATTTCATTCATCATACATCATTTGTTTTCTTCAACACACCAGGCACCCACCAAAGCTGCTCTCTCACTCTCCTCTGCAGCTGGACAGGGGACAGAAAATATAACAAAGGGTTCATGTGTTGAGATAAGGACTGGGAGAGACCAGGACAAACTGAGCTGACAAATTGAGCTTCCTTTTAGTCTCATAAATCAGACACTGTGCTAGGTATGCACCCAAGTTTCTTGAACAAACCGAAGATGCTATCACTGTCCTTTGCCACATTAGGAAGGACTATCCAGTAGACTCACCTGGCAGAGACTATTCCCCCAGTTGTTTGCTTCCCATTATCTCAGACTGGGCCTTTGCACATAGACTTACTTACTAAGCCATATTGCCTGCTCTTACACAGACTCTCTTAAAAAAGAAAGTTTGTAAATAAATAAAAACTAAGTTGAAACCATAAGAAGATACAAAGTTGAAAACTAACTCATCCTGGGGACGTCTCAAATCTCAGAGAAAGACTGAGTTAAATAGCAGTTCCCAGGAGAAGTTATATAACATTTGGAACCAACATGAATTTGAAGAAGTCCTTTCATAAATAAAACTAAAATTGAATTTCTGAAGAACCAGGTTGCCTTCAGTTCTACTTGAGATTCTACTTTACAGCCTGGAAAGAGCTGTTGACCCAATCTTTCAAAAGCTGGGACAACTTCAGGCACTGGTGATTATACATACACACTGTATACATTTTGTAATGTACTTGCTGTAACAAACCATACATATGAATGCCCTCAACTTGGTCCTACTTTTAAAAGTTCATTGTAAATCTGGAGTGATTTCACATTGCTTTATTGTTGCCTAATAGCATCTGAACGCAGAATTCACCGTGGCATTTTACAACTAGTTTTTAAGCTGACATCAGTTTTAAATATACCAAACTTCTCTTAAGCAGAGTAGAAATAGAAATTAAAGCAACAATTGCCCAAAATATTTATTTAGTAGAGAAATACTCCAGGGAGCTCTGGATAATAAAATCCAAAGTTCATCTAAATTAACATACTACCAGATATCACTTTGTAAACATGTCAAACTAAGAAAGGGTTTAGGATAAATTATTTCAGCAGACATAAATGGTGTTCACAAATATCACTAATCCCACTTAACAGATGGCAAGAGTCAGCTGAGATGAGAGAAGAGGACTGACAAGATGTCATCCCTTTTTAAAAACCTTCCAGGACATGAAAGGAGCAGCTCAGAGTTCAGAATTCACAAAGAAATATAGGATGTATACAGAGGACCTAAGCAAACAACCTTTTTCTTATGAAAAAGATCCTCAGCATTTTATTACAAGCTCTTTCTTTATGTAACACAGGGATAACAATAAAATACCAAACTGACAGCTCTGAGAGAAACCATTTAATCAACACTGCCATCAAGTGTTCTCTGTATGTATCAGCTATGTATTTCTCTAGTATGGCATCTTGGCTGCACAGGTGGACCAAAGGCTGTATGTATCCAGACTTTGTCCACAGATTTCAGCTGAAACTATCACCAGCACAGCAAATAACTCACTTGCAGTTTGAATGCTTTTGATGAGGTTAAACAGCTTCATGCAGAAATCCAGAAGTCTGTGGGTGTCAGGAAGCAGCAATACCCCAATTTGCTCATTTGGTGGCTGTTTCCTCTATTGAATAAATGGGGTAGCTTGAGTAAGTAAATGGCAGCCTGTGGCAGTAAATGGCAGCCTGTGGCAGCACAGGGACTGCAGGGTAATCCCCACTGGGGCTCAGAGATTAAAATGGGCAGAGGACTAAGTCACACATTGAGAGGAGACTGGGAAAGCACTTAGACATCATAAGTTATCTAGCTCTGCAACTCCTCTGTGGCTCTGAAGGCCACTTGCTATACAGCTTCTGACCTTAGGCCACATCTTGGCACACAGATTGAGGTGAGGAAGATTGCCCCCCACCCCGACTACCCATGTATTTAAATCTAGTGCAGAAGAAAACTATTCCTCTTTTGCCACACAAAAACGCATTCTAAGGACGGAAGGGTACAGAATTGTTAATGCACTAGCAGTACACAACACTTAATCCAACAGCAAGACTGATAAAGCTTTAGAAGATTCTTCAAACTACAGTCAAAGACTGAGTGACATAGAAACATTCATTTGGGTGGGCAGAACAGGACATGCTTCAAACCTTTCAAGGCAAATTAGCTGTAGACCACAAATAACCATCATGTTCTGATTACAGAAATTTTCTATGTTGTCATTCAGAAGTCTCTTATACTTGTCACTGCAAGCTTCTTTTATGGCATTTAACATGCATAAAGAATTGTTTGATTATATTTTTTTTTCTGAAGTGTTTTAGAGCTAACTAGGATAGCCAGCTCTCTATATTGGAATCCTCCTTTCTCGCCAAGAAGTATGATTATTGGGACATTGTTGTTCAAAGCACTCCTGGCAATATGACAAAAAAAAAGCAAACGTGAAAGACAACTTAGAAAAAAGCTAGGTGATATGGAACAGTAGCATGGATAGTTCAACAATCAAGAGTCATAACCTAAAATACTGTTATTTATATTGTCTTTGACCACCAGACTTGATAAAGGGAAGTGTGAGGAGAAAATGCTCTTCTGATAGGGAAGACTAAAATTGGCTTTTACCCCATCTTGACACTTTAAACACATGGTGTCCCTCCTAACACAATTCAGACCCATACACTTGCATAACCAGGGCAGGTTTCTTTTATGCTTCTTGGAAAAAAGAAAATATTTCAGCCAGTGACCTACACAATAGACTACTATTCTTATAATTCAAATACAAGTTCTCACTTACTAGGAGAAAATATTTTTAAGTTCTTGAGAAAAATATGTGAAAATACTGCTAGATTTCTGTTTTTCATGAAATAAGTGCATCTCAGCTCCAGGATACAAATAAAACTGCTGTAAATTGATTTATAGCAGCAGAACTTCCTTTGGTGAACGGAAACAATGGGGGGGGTGGCATTCCCCACAGGACGAGATAATGTCACGTTGTTGAGTTTTATGGAACGGGCACATTCGATTTGTAAGACAAGTGAAGTTGCAGATCATTGTTAGGATCCATTAACATAATTTCTTACTTTATAAGAAGGCACTCGTTAACAATCCAAATCTCTAACCATCAGCAAAGCACAGCACATCTCATGGGAAAAAAAGGATTATTTCTAAAATTACAGGCCATATAGGCACTGTCTTGTAAACAAGCTAAGAATTCTACTTACAGGACTATTTAGGAGGTGGTTTTGCACAAAACAAAGAACAAATACTTGAAAACAACTGCATAAAGAAAATTATATGAGTATGAAGGCAGGGTAGGTAAATATTGTTAGATGTAACATACTACTCACCTGCAATTGTATGTGCATACAGTCTGCTGCCAAAAGTAAAAACATGTAATTCATAGAGCTTGGCAATTTTTTCCAGGAATTCCTTACAATGAGGACGCAAACGTGTGTGTAACATAGGCTCACCTCGACCTAACTGGAAATGAAATATTCCCTAGAAGAAAAAGCATGTTGATTATTATCAAAATAGCAAACAAAAATGCCAGCATTCCAGAACTACTCACTTCAACTTTATTTGGCCCAACTAGACCAAAGCAAGTTTTGGCCACAAGATTACGTGGATGAATAAAATCCAAAGCACATTTTTGCTCTGTGCCAGGCAGTCCAACAATAAGGTTTTCAAATGCAGGAAGCTGTACTGTTGAAAAATTTATGACGCAGGTGGCTTTCATTCAGATCTTTACTTATAGCAAACCAATCTGAGAAATTTCTCAAACTGCTGAAGATCCTGCTTCAGAAAAAGTTCAGGATCTCACTACAATCAACACCTCTCAGTGAACTTCCGACAGATATGCATTGAGCTCAGAGAAAGTATCTTCTTCATCCAACAAAGTCTATGTGTATGGAAACGTAGCAACAGAGAACAAACCAGGAAGGAAGCTTGCAGATAAAGATCCCAGTTAAAACGCTAACCTTAAAAACCTCAAAATATTTTTAAAAGTATTTATCTTCAAACCATGCATTTATACAGACAGAAGCCTAGCCTTTCAGACACACAAGTTCTTTTAATCCTTATGTTGAATATTCATGGCTCCCTTTCCTCTTAATTGCAATGCACAGTTCTAGGTTGTTTTCTCCTAGCAATTGTGAACATATGCTGAGCCCACTGGACATGCAAGAATGGCAAGAGGAAAGAAAAGAACTAAGCAATCACAATTTGCATGATATTGATGTTTGAGTTTGCATCCTCTTGTTCAAGACACTGTACACATTTCAACATGTTTCTTGTTTTAGAGCTTCCAAATCAGAAATGTTACAAGCCAATAACTCTCGTCAGTTCAATAGCAAGTGTTTCATGAAGAAATTAAACAGCAACACACAACCTCTCCCTGCCTCACTCCCCCCAAAAACATTTTTAAAAAAATCACTACACATACTCATGGAAGGACAGACATAGCAACACACAGGATTGCTCAAAAAAGGACTTTGAACAATAATTCACTGTGACTGCCTCAGACTTGGAGGGAAAGTAGTCTCATTACTGAGTACTCAGCTTGTGAATTGCAGTGGAAGGAAAGCAGAGATAAAAAATAGCTACCTGAAACATCTCTCAAAATGATTAGAAAGGAAAAGTGCAGGAAAGCATGAATGGAAGAAAGAAAACATCAGTTTAAATGTAGAGAAAAAGGAACATATTACTGAAGACTTGTTTCTCATTTTCTTTTATTCTTCAACTACAATTTTACCTAACCACAGAACGTTCTTTTAAAGAACCGTAATTTAAACATTGTCAGAAACATTCCTGTTGTTACACTGGCTTGCAAGTTAACCCCAAATACCTTATTGGACATTTGCTGGCAGTGCTGTTCTGTAGTATGGATCAATGTCTGGTCCAAATCTACCATGAGCACCAGTTTTCTATTTCGATGTAGTCGCTGTTGATCTTCTCTTCCCAGCTGCTCAGCTTGCTGTAACAAAAATATTCACTGCTAAGCTTAGCTTCATAGAAATAAATTACGTTTATTGCCTTTTGTGTATTGTAAAAGTGAGAAGCATTTCTGCTACAAACTGCACCAATGGCAGCTCTGCAACAATTTTTTAACAGAAAAAAATATCGCTCTCAAAGTCTACTCTCAGATCTCTGTGACACTATAAACTGTTAAAATTCATAAACTCAACATAAAATTTTCAAATTTAACAAGTAACCACCGATTTAATTTAAGGCCCAGTGTCTTTATAGGAAATAGTAGCTTTGAACACAAATGAAAATTCATCGGTAGGTCTGAGAACTTTTGACTGGTATGCCCACTAATTTTGCATCATTAAGGACAATACGTCTGACAACCCCACACCAAGTATAAAACCGAAGCTGCTGGTGACAGAAATGATACCTGCCAACTTCAGATTACAGAACGTATGTCTTCAAACATAGTTAAGATTATGCAGTCCCACATGGGCACTAACAACAAATCCAGTATAATCCAGTAAACATGAGTGACGTTTACTGAATCAGTAAAACTGAATGAAGTTACTCCTCTTGCACATGTATACAAACTTTCCAAGTACCACGTGAAGCTGTGTTCACTTAATCACTTCCGATAGCAAGTTGCAGTGTTACCCTCAAGACAGCTGAACTTAGAAGAACTATGAAGCAGCAAGGATCGAGCGTAAACTGCCCATTGAAACACCTCTGTGATGGGGACACCTCTAGCTGCTTACATTTTCACAGTTCCCCTCACTGGTGTTCTTTGAAGAATTACCAGAGACAAAAAAGCAAGTAGCAACGTAAAAAAGTTAGATCAGGTTGACAAAGAAGATAAACAGAATGTTTATCTTCAAAATCAACATGCTCTTTCCCCCTACACAAACTGAGGGATAAACAAGCATATTCTGGTAACTCAGATGAATATTTGAAATATTCATGAATTCAGAATATTTGGAATACTTGAAAAATAATCAAATAATTTTACCATAAAGGTAAGCTGCAGACAAACTAGCTTCACTATATCTAGTGGATCAATTTCAAGGTGAAGGTTAAATCTAGGTTTCAGAGACATTGCAAGCTTTGAACAGATTTCAGCTAATGGAACTTTTCACTAACTGTTTACTCTTAGTGACAAAAACGTTCAACTAGAAAGTTTACAGGCTGCTGTCAAAGTGCCATCTTTTCAGTACACAGCTCTAAAAGTAACCAGTATAAAATCTGATAAAAATCAATCTACACTACAATAAACTCACAAAAACCCAGGGCTACTAATGTTCAACCCCAAATTCCTCTACAAAGAGAAGCCAAACTTCCTGTACACAACATTTAAGAAACTACTATAACTAAGTTTCTCAACTGTGGAGCTACTGTGAAAGGTGTGAACAAGGAAAGCATGATGGTACTTACTTCAGAGCTAACTTTCAGTTCTGGGACACTGTGAACCATTGATACAGTTGCTGTGGATAATGGCACGCTCTGTTTTCCATTCTTGCTTCGTATCCTAATCACATAGGGAAAGGCAACATGACATGAGAGAGTAATAGCTTAGTGAAATGTTAAACAGACCAAAATCTGTAGTCTCAAACTAATCACCACCAAAAATTGATTAAAAAGAGCTGTTTTAATTAACACACTCTTTCAAATTCTTGCTAATGCAAGTTACTAGATGAAATGGACAGAGATCAAAGAAGCTTACCAGAAAAAACCCTGCAAAAAGTCATTGTAGTAAGTTACACTTCTATACAATTATTTCATGACATAGGACACTAAGATGAAACACATCTAAGTATTGATTTGCATCAAAAAACAAGATATAAACTAGGTATAACTACGAAACCACTCAAATTTAAAACTATTCCACTTATTTTTCCTTTTTTTTTTTTTTTTTTTTTTTGCAATCACTCAGCATGTAATTATATGCTTTTTTCCAAGCTAGAGCATGAAAAATCTAAGCAAAGGACCGGCAAAGTTACTCTCTGCACACAGAGTGACTTACAGGTGACTGCTGCTTCACAAATACCATCCAAAGAAAATCCCCATATAAGCTCTTCCCATTGGCACAAACAGAGTGAAGAACTCTTTGTATGCTCGTGTTTGTTTTATTTATGTGCATATTATACACACAGGCTTAGTGGTACACAGATGCATGCATATACAGATACCAACACAGAAGAGATGTCACCCTTGTGTGCATCCATATCTATGACTCAGAGTGTGCATGAGTGCACACACGAGTACAAATTTGCTTGAAAACTGACCAAGCAACCCTGTATAGGATCCCTTTCACTAGCTTACATCAATCAATTTATTTGGAATTCTAACATTTAATTGATGATTCACCAATATTAAAAAATACTACCATGCAAATTTGGTCCTAGGTAACACATGCCTATGTTTTAATTCTCCCATGTACCAGTCCTATTAAGGACAAGGTTTGGTATCAGATCTACAACAAGAGTTAAACTTAAACCAGATTTTACTTTGTGACAAGCAAACTTCTGAGGAACAACTGTACTGAGCTGGGTTGAGGCAGACAACCACAGACAGGTATCTTTCTCTGTACCGTAGTGTATGGCAGCATTGATGTCCAGAAACAAAAAGTATTACTTGGTCTAAAGTTTACATGTACATTTTAGCATCTTACACCCTTTGCTTCCGAGTTCAAAAAACCTCATATATAACCCTGAGAGGCAACTTGAATGAGTCTTTAAAAGTTATTAACTGCTTTCAGACCATTAACTGAATGACTACTAAGAATGCTGTACTTGCTTTTCTCCAAGCAAGAAAAGCATCAATGCTTTTGAATTGTCTTCTGATGCAGGCTCAGCAGACATAACGCAGTACTTCAGATGTATAAGCCATTTTGTACAAAATGAAGACACACATAAGACATAGTAAGAAGTATTAAGTGAAAAAAACTTAATTCGCAGGATACCTTGAGTTTTTCTAGATTTTTCATTAAATGACAGCAGTAAAACAGTATTTAGATGTGACTGTATTCAAACCTCAAATCAAGTATTCATTCAGGACAGACAAAGCCCTATTCATGATTATCCTAACTTCGCTAGGTTTGCCAAATAATACTTGTTTACAAAATATTAACATTCAACTTTAAATAAAAGTTATATCCAAACGTTAACCAGGCTGCTTCTTGCATAGCACTCTCAATATTCAGTCCACTTGCACTAGTTTGTGGGATAATGTTCACAAAATAATTCTTAACAATGAGTATGAATTAAAATGAAACTAAAGTATTTGCAGCCAAATGAAATGAGTATGCAACATCAATTTATAAAATCCAGGCAACTATATAGCCTGTTTTGGAACAGCTGTTGAATTAGTAATGTGATATGCACAAGAAACATTCTCTTTACCAAGCAATGAGACAGAGCAAAGGAGAAATACAATCATCTTTTGAATTTGCTTTCTTTCTTGCCTAAGGCTTAAATTCCTTTAGTTCCATGGCAGAATGTTTTGCAAAAAATTGGAAACAGTTAAGAAGCCTTAGATTGAAAGCACTGGAGACAAGCTAGCTACTATTCAGACACAGTACAAATGAAGCAAGGTCATATGAATGAGACTGCTATTACCTCTCAGCTATTTGCACCTGCACACATAAAGCTCTCAAGTTTACTAAGCCACTGTTGACACACCATAGAACTCGCAGTCTCAGTGGTGAGTACATGGAAAGCAAAATGTGATGAGAATTCACCTCTCTCCACAGGCTCCTTGTATTTTCTACCTAAGTTACCCCACATCATCTCCAAGAAAAAAGAGCATGCATAGTTCTTAAATCCTGAATGAGTGGAGACCTCAGAGCAGCCTTCCAGTACCTGAAGGGCTTAAAAGAGACCTGCAGAGGAACTATTTACAAGAGCATGTAGAGACAGGACAAGGGGAAATGGCTTTGAATGAAAAAAGTGTAGGTTTCATTGGCTAAAAGGATAAAATTGCTCTCTGTGGGAGTGGCGAGGCACTGCAACAGGTTGCCCCAAGAAGCTGTGGATGCCCCATCCTTGGAAGTGTTTAAGGCCAGATGGGATGGGGCTCTGAGCAACTTGGTCTAGTGGAAGGTCTCCCTCCTCATGGCAAGGGGGTTGGAACTAGATGACCTCCAAGTCCCTTGCAGCTCAGGATATTTTATGACTGTATCAGACAAGAGAAGAAAGAGCTTGAATCCCTAACTGGAAGCAAGGAGAAGCTGGAAAAAAGAGCTGACAGTACTTACTGAGTTAAATCCTGGCCACATTCTGCACACAAGCCTTTCATAACAACAGGATGGCTGCATCCTTCCAGTCTCACCAAGACAGTCCTGAAAAAGATGTAGGCATTCCATTTACAGTAGGTAGATTACAGACATGTAGGTAAGTAACCCACAGATTAAATTAGTTCAAAGAATAAATTCTGGTTATGACTTGAGTGTTAGCCCCTTAAGATATATGCTTTTGCCACAACATGCTGAAAAGGACAACCACCTAAATTTTCAAATTATTAATTTTCACAACTTTAAAAGTCACTGAATCATATACTAAGGTCAGTTTCTAACCATATTTTAGCAAGGAAATTTGATGAGAAGGAGTACTGTTTGTCCAGAAACAGTTTACATTCACTTAAGATACAACTCCCCATTAATATCCTACTGAACTACACAGTAATGAAAACCAAATGCAGAAACTTCAACATCACAGAACAGTTCAGATTCTCTTCTTTAGAATCACTGAGTCCAAGCATTAACCTAACACTGCCAAGCCCACCAGTAAACCATGTCCCTAAGCACCACATCTGCATATCTTAAATTCATCCAGGGATGAATCCTGACCGCCTGACCGCCTCCCCAGGCAGCCCATTCCAATGCCTGACAACCCTTTCTGTGAGGAAATTTCTCCTCAAATCCAGTATAAACCACCTCTAGCACAATTTGAGGTAATTTCCTCTCATCCTAATCCTTGATACTTGGAAGAAGCAACTCCACAGGGCTACACCCTCCTTTCAGGCAGTTGCAGAGTGGTAAGGTCCCTCCTTGAACCTCCTTTTCTCCAGACTGAACATCCCCAGCTCCATCAGCTGCTCCTCATCAGACTTGTGCTCCAGATCATTCAATGTCCTTTTTGTACTGAGAAGTCCAAAATTTAACGCAGGATTTGAGGTGTAGCCCCAACAGTGCCAAACACAGCGGCAGATGAGTTCTATACCAAACTCAGTTTATTATTTTCATGGCAGACATATATTGCTTCAATCTTCTCATAAAAATATTTTAATTTATGATCCTTAAGCCTTGAATTGACACATCTTAAAATAAAGACATACAAAAGGATATTTTATTCTTTCTTTTAAACAATGGCTACACCAGAACAGAAATTAGAGCTACATCAAAACAGAAATTAGAGAAATGCAACATTCACTATTCCAAACTGTTTAGAAGACAAACTCTACTTTTCAGTTGAATAGTCCAACTAAAGTATTCCTTGTTCAGTTATCAAAATTCCAGGTCTTGAAAATATCATTATTTATTTTCTTTCAAACACTTAACTGCCATTAGAAGAGGCTTTTTTTTTCTTCAATACAGTTGGAGAAACTGATCTTTCAGAGTTATTTTTCAAAAATTTTGATAAGTAGATATAGTTTAGCTACTACAAAATTTCACCAAATCTGTGATAATGAGCTACAGCATTTCCCTAATATTAAAAAAAAAATTTAAAAGGTCAAGCAGCTAAAAAAAAAAAAACCCAACCAAAAAGCAGTTTATGAGCTCTTTCATAAACTGGCTGCAGTGTTTTAAGTGTGGCTTCAAACCTGTAGGCAATAAGGAGAATGCAACAGGAAGAAAACTGTTTTGCAAGCTCAAATCTTGCATTCATATATCTGACTACTAAGTGTTTGGGAATTCCAAGCAGAAATCCACTTTCTAAATAATACCTGCAACTGCTTACTTGCAGCATGTCCTTTGTTCTTCAACGACCAGAAGAATGATGACTCTACTAACAAATCTGCAATTCGTGCCCACAATGAGGATTATTTTCCACTTTGAGAGCAAAAACTACATGCAGGTCAGGTTTATTTCAAAAGAAGTCTTCACAAGCCATCATACTACCAGTATTCCCATTTACAAAAGTGCATATCTATGTCTTTCTCACTGGCAGACATTATCTGCTTGGAAATTACACCTCCTCTTCCTGTGTAGGCATCTTAGACCTTCTCTTTATAAACATGGTAAGTGTTTCACAGAAAACAAATAATTAGTTTTGGCTTATTAAAAGAACTGCACAAGATAAAGTATTTTTGTGGCCCTTCACTAGTGGCAATCCACTGTGGATTATTTCAGATTTAACAGAATTTAGGTCTCCTCTCATCCTCCTATGTTTGCATTATTTAATTTGACTCCTCTCCCTAGTCTCTTTGACAATATGTCTATCTTGCTGTCTTTTACACTGATTCACTGCTAAGCTGCTTTTTAGGCTACCAACTCACACTAATGACCATGTCAGAATTTTTCATCCTCACCATGTGTGCAGTGTATGAAAAGGCCAAAATCCCACCTCACAGTACAAGCTACAGAAACATGCTTAAGAGATTACAGCGACTGAGTTTATACCCTAAATGAATTGGTTTTCAATAGTTTAGGAGGAAAAAAGCCTTTCAGTGCCAGTTTAGAAGGCACAGTATCTCTAGACATTCTCTACTTTGCAGTCAAGGTAACCTCACACTCCAGGTATGCAATAGGATAAGCTGGCATACTCCAGGGCTGAGGTGCGATTCAAAATTGGACATGTAAGAGCAAAGATTTTTATTAGAAAATTAAGAGTTCTAAATTATTCATTGATACTGTTCCTAAAAATTCTCATACCAAGCATGAGCACTCAATAGCAATTTTGTCCCTGCAAAATCTAAACATAACCAGAACTCCCGGCCACACTTAGATGTGCTGGAGATAAAATAAAAAGTATATGATACCAAGTCTTCTGTCATGCTGTTCTCTGTGATGTTTAACTCAAAGGATAGAGGAAGAACTCCAGAGTCCTGATAAACTTCTGAGCAACATACAACCAAATGGTCAAGTTTCAGTTACAACAGCCAGGATCTTAGGCAGACTTCTCTCAGGAAAAAAGCCCAACACTACTTAGTGCTGCAGAAAGAAAGCCTGAACTCTACTAATGGCTAGGCATACTTAAATTTAAGCACATGTACTTTAATTACTAAAAAAAACAAACACAGACCTCAAGTAGAATGACTTTTGCTCATTTCACACCTGGAAGCTCTCCTTTTACTGTTGAAGTAAGGGATTTTCAAAATGTAATGGCCAAGATCAAAGCCAATTATAAGAGAAAAGTGAGTTGAATCAAAGTGTGCATGTCTGGTTCTAAACGGCTGCACATACCAAACATGGGTTCAGGTTTCTGCTGGTTCTCTTCTCCGGGTCATAAGTGAAACCCACTTAAAAGAACAGAGCCTTTCCCTACTCCATATCTACAAAGAATAAACAGATTCCCCCTCCAGCCCCCTCCAAATACGAGGAGTTACAGCACACTTTACGGCTGGCAACATCAACAGCATCTTTCTCTTCTTCAGGACCCACCTGGTGATAAGCAAAGCTCAACTGGCTACTTCAACAATAGCATTACAAGGAAAATGCCACAAAAGATGGCATTTTCTAGTTTTACATATTTTAAAATATTTTTCTAGTTTTACAAACTGTCCCAGCTGTGCAGATGAGCTGGGTGAAGCAACTGGGTAAGAACCACTGGGCTGTGACAAGCACACTTTTTTCTGGGCAACTGTGGAGGTGGTAGATCATTCCAATACCCAGCCTGACAGCTGAATGACTGCAAGAGAACCACAAACTACCTATGTGGTTTTTTTGGTACAATGAAACTTGAACTAGTAAATAAGGAAACCCACTCTGGGCCCTTATTCACACTCCTTCCAGAGGTGCTTGTAAACAACAGAGAAATTAGGTGTGCCATTAAAACAAAATTTTATTTTTTGTGGCCACAATCATGAATAGGAACAGACATTTACCAACAGCCTCAGGATGCAGGTGACCATAAGGTCATCACTATTCTCCCAGTACTTCCACACTTACAACCTGTTTCTAAACCAAATCCTTTAATAATAACACCTTCTTTAAGTCAGCAGCATGGGAAAGAAAAAAAAGGAAGGTTTTCGTTAAATCCAGCATGAGTTTTTTGCTTTTATTAACAGAGGAAGTAAATGCCCATGCTAATCCTAAAGCCTGGTCATTACTGCTGACTCCAAATTGAAGAACTTTGTATCAAGCATAACCATGGCACTTGTTCTTGTCAACTTCATTACGCTGGAAAGCCAAAACAGAGTTCTCATGTCTGTGGTGCTACTCCTCAGTTGTAGCAACCAGTTCACCAAATCACTGAAGGGAACCCACTGCGAACAAAAAGCAATCCCCTAAAGGTTTTATTATCGTTTAATTTTTTTGTTGGTTGGTAGTTTTTTTAAGCATGATCTAACACTTCCAGTAGCAAATGCAGGAGTTGAAGGAGAACAGAAACAAAAACTTCTTGAGATGTTTTTTCCATGGTAAGTTAGCTACATGCATCAAGAGGGGCTGGCCAGCTGCAGCACATGAGTACGATGGCCACGAGATCTTTGTAGTTGTCTTCAGTAAAGCTCTGTATCTTAAGGATACTCAGCATAACACAGGAATAGAGAGGTTCCCTCTGATACTTAGAACTAGTCTAACCTGACTGTACCTTAGCCATGGCCTTCTATCACAGCCTGGCTTCACTTCCAGAGGAAACTGCTCCAATGACATGCTGCCAGAGAAAGGCAATGGCCTACTTTCTTTACTCCCCACCCTTATGTTTCCTCTCAAAGCCCATCCCGTCCTCTGGCACTTCCAGAATGGATTGTTTCAGTACACTGCAAGATAGAACTCACCAGTCCCAACCAAGTTTTCGGCTGGTTTTAGAGTCCAGCAGCTGATAAGAGCAGTCCATCAAGGGTGACTGATCAAAGCTGCAAATGTTTTACAAACAGGGCTAAGACTGGGAAAGACAGACACAATTTGAACAACTCACATTTTCTCTCCACAGTAACCAGGCCACTTTGTTAGCATTCATCTTGCCTATCTGTCAAGACTAGCTTGGACAACTCCAAGTCATGGAAACATAAGTTTTATTTATTATCTTAAAGTCTGTTTCAAGGTACCATGAATTGGCATTGAAAATATGGTGCAATATAGTGCAAATTTACAATATGAAGCTACTGCACTGACTTGTATCTCATGTGAGTGTTGGCAGCCAAGCAATTGCTGGGTTTCCTCAGATCTGTTTGGTATAAAGAGACATCAAATACCACAAGAAACACACAGACCAAGTCGTCACTGTGATCACTTAAAGCTGCTGTCCTCAATCTGATGCCATATGCCCTTCCAATTAGCATTAGAAGATGTCTAAGTGTACCAATGCAGCAAAAGGAGATGCTGGTGTGCAAGTGAGCAGAAGTCACTGCCCCAGTTCTGCAGAATGCTCAAGGGGGTGTTACTGGCAAACTGTCAACAGGTAAAAATACCAAATGAACACCTCTTCAGATCAATGATTATTAATACCAACCATTACTGAATCAACCAGCCGATTTAGAAAAAATAGGAACACAAAATCTTCTAGTTGTCAGATGAAGTTAGATTCAACCTAAAGCCTACTTCTACAGTTTCATTAGTCAGATTTCTGAAACACTGACATTTTTGTTTGCTTATACCAGAACAGTATTTTGTGGTGTGTGTCTGCAGCATTTAGAACCACTACTAAGAGCCCTTGAGACCAATTTACATCAAACCACTGCCTTTATTACATAGGACTCCAGTTCTGTAGCAAGGATTTTTTCAAAGCTTGAATTGCCTTGGTCTTACCATGTAAGGGTATTGAACAACTGGATTTATATATTTATTTAACCCTCATTAATATCTGTGAGGAAGCTGAGAGAGTCCTTGAATCATTGATTAAAAATACCAAGGATTCTGGAAGGACATGTCCCTTGTTGCTACAGGCAACACATGGTCTACAGCCTCTTCAAGCTGTTGGAGGAAGTATGTCTCATCAGTCCGCTACAGCAGCCACTTGACTGACACCCAAGGACGGCAAACACAGACAGCTGTATTTCAAATACACATGAGCTTCATCCAAACAAGTCAGGCCTTTTGATAAAATCCCCCAAAACCCAAACAAACCCCCATGCCCTAGCCAAGACAACTACGTAACAACTGCTGAGAGCAGCAGCTCACAGAAAGCACAGTTCACACTTCAAGGCATCATCTCAGCTCTCCAAAGCAAATGGGGAAATTAAGGGTCTTGTTTTTCCTCTGTTAAATACAAACTATTCACAACTATGAGTTAAAGTGTTGTGAACTTTTTTCTTCTACTTTTCAGGCAAAATACCTATTCAGGCTTAGACTAAGGTCATAAATGCCAAGAGAAACACAGGCCCGGAGTTTCTGGGTTTTATTTATAATCCAAAAAACATCTTAAGCTTGAAGTCAGTCTATTTCGATGACTCGCAAGGCTTTACATATTTCCATTTACTTCCAGAGAAGAGTCTGCATAACAATCAAGGAGGTAACCCTCTTTCACCTTCTATGCAGACATCTGTGAACAGCTTCTTGCATGTTTCAAAAAAACCACTGGTAAGAGTTAATAATATATAATAAAAAGGTACAAAAAAAAGAAAAAAAAAGCAACTGGCCTTGCAGTGCCCTCTGCATAAGATCTAGTAAATCTTTCAAATATTATTTAAAATGTGTTTTCTATTTTATTTAGACCATTTTAAATCAGAAGTAGTATTATTTAGGAGAATTCAAAACTAAATTGTTTGTGAAAGGGAAAAGGTAAAAATACAGTTCTCAATGCTTTTACATAGAACCCCTTCAAAACAATGACATTCACACAGAATGAATCCAGAAATGGAAAGAAGCAAGCTTATAACTCTGTAACTTGTTTCTTCAGCATTTAGTACTTCTAATAATTACGGAAGAAAACAGGCTGTCATATCTCAGTAATTCACTAAAGCAATAAACAGTTCTGCAGTCCACTCCCCCCATTACTGCTGTCAACTATTGACGTTACTTTGATGCATTTGCTTTTCTATCGCCACTTCTCTCTGACTGCAGTCATGCAGCAGTTCCCAAATACTTGCTGCAAAACTCCCCCTGAGAGTTGAGGAATATCCATCTGACAGCAGGATCAATCCAAATCTATGCACAGGAAATAAATATATGCAACGAACCCTGGCAACCTAAGTGGCATTTACTCAAAAAGTTGAAGTGACTGAGTAGTGACTGTACAGCCTTCTAATTAACAGAACAATAATTAACCTAAACCTGAAATTTTCTCAAACCACACTTCAACTTTCACATCACTTACTAAAGAATAGTACTCGCAGATGAACTGCCGCAAATCCAGGTGACAACAGCCTTGGACTAATCTCACCTCCGACTCTTTTTTTTCAGGCATATACCTCTCCTTCAGGTAAAGGCACGTAATTCCCCCTTATCTCAGACCAACCGACCACTTTCCTCCCATGCCCAGTCAAGATGACCTGTAATTACCAGAACAAATCTGGTTTGCCTGCTGCACCTGTAGGCTCACACCTAGGGAATCAGCAACAGATGAACACCAAAACAGCCTAGACACCAAAGCAGAGAAAAGTGACTGAGAAAGAGACCATTTCAAACACACACAGAGCCACAAACATGGGCTTTGCTTCTACCTGTGCAAAGAAATCTGGGAGGATCCTGTGATCTCTCCCCCTCTGCCTTGGAAAGCTGCATCTATTAACAGAATATTACACATTCTCCAAATATTTTATCACCTTCCCCACTGAAACCATGCACTTAGGCAATCACACTTAGGCAGTCTGTTACTTCCAAACAACAAATAAAACAGGAAGAGGCTTACTGCAGGATGCACAGTCCTCAAGTCCAACAGCTTCCTCCCATCCTTTCCCTGTTTAGATACTGTGGCAACACCCGGACACAGCATCCTGTGTGCTTTCCTCTGGGACTTACTGATAAACCAAATCAACACACTTACATAGGAAAAATTAACAACTCTTAACACCCTTATGAGCAACTATGAACCAGACTGTCCAAAGTTGTGGATGCTGAAAAGCTTCAGCAGAGAAATTTTCCAGCTTTCTGCAGCATTCTGTGAGAGCTCTGTGTTTCTCACAAAAGCTATGAAAAACATTGCTATGGTTTTTGTAAACTAAATTCTCTTTGTAACACCTGCAGCTTGTTTTCCAAGTTTTGTTATGGTACATTAGAAAACTATTTTTCAGTGGGTGTTGTGGGTTCTAGCCAACCACAATGGGAGGCGGATGATCAATGACCAATGGTCTCATGTCATTCATGTGGACTAGGGTATATAAATGGGTCTGTATAGTAAAGGCTCACGACATTCTTTTCCTGAACTTGGATTGTGTCGTTTCTCACCATTCTCTGTACAACAGTGACACAAAGTTACCCCACGGTGTTCAAACAAGGAGCAGCAACTCCACATTTGACAACCATAGGACAGCAACAGCATCATGTGAGCCCAGAAACCTGACACACTCTGAAAGCAGAGGACAACAGCTTAGAAAGCTGCCCAGCTTATAAAGGGTAAGTGTAATAAATAGCTGTAAAGTTAATGAAGTTCTCTTCTTGAGCAATGCTTTCCTTGGCTAGGACCACTTGCCCCCCGGCCCTTCTGTGAATGGGAATCCACAGTATTCACTCCATTGAGCTTGGACCAAGACCATTTGCCTTTCACACCTTTTCAAACGCTGTGAAGTCTTAGATGTAATTTTTAAACTAGGAAGCACTAAAAGACAAACAAATAGGCATTATTCAATTCTACTGCATCAAAATCACAGCCTTATGCTACGTTTTTTCTCAAAACACTTGTAGAAAAGCAATTTCGGTTTTTGTTTTTTAAGATATTAGTGCAATAGTGACCTGGCAATATCCCAATTCTTGCCTTAAAAATATGGAACATTTCCTTTAACACAGCGACACTGTGTTAAAGGAAACTGGGGGAACCTTTCCAACTTCCAAAGCCTTTTGAAGACTAGTAGTCTCTCCTGCTGGTGACAGTTCTATCCTTCCCCTATTTCCAATTCCATGGGTCTAACTTCAGCAAAACCAAACCTAGACAAAAAGTATAATCAAGATCCTTGAACTGTAACCTGTAATGCATTACTTGCTCTCCAGGAAGTCATTTCATGTTCCCCTACATGCTTTAAAAGACAACTACTGCCAATTCAGCTATCCATATATGGCATAAGACCTTAAATTAACCTTTAATGTTTTTAACGACACAAAACAGATATCCATAAGAGTATTTCATAAGTGACAATTTACAATGAATTGTCTATTATCACTTTCCAAAAGAGGTCCCAAAAATTAAAGGCTGGCAGCTCTTTACTAAGCCTTGAGGTTAGTACGTCCCATCTGCAAATATTTTTATATATTATTGTCAATGTTTAAGATTTTTAAATACCATCACCCATATCCTCTTTTATTTAGCGAGTTCAAATGCTGAGTTAGCCATTTACCTAAGGGGAGTCTTCCACTAGGTAAATCTGACTTTGAAAATCCAAACAGCTGGGATCCCTACCAGGGTGAGCCCCTAAATTAACACCAAACACGCAGTCATCAAATCAGAAAGCTCCAAGTAGGCATCCAAGATGTACTACTGAGATAGCTCAAGAGAAAAAAAACCTCTTTGGGTCAAGACAATCTTTCAGAATAATTAAAAGCTAAAGTCTTGTCTCTCCCTTCCTCAAACTTTTCCAATCCCTCCCAGTTCAAATGGCTATGTATTTTGCAACAAAAAAATTAAAGGTCTCATTTCAGTCCTCCCATTAGAATTTTTGTCCATACATTGTCTCTTCAGAAGAGAAGAATTACAGAAAACCATGTGGCAGTTGCTGAGAAGAAACAACATGCACATTTGCCTTTGAAAAAGACTGGCTTTCTGAACAACTCTAGTATTAAAGTAAAGCTCAAAAATACCCTTAAGAAACTAGACAGCAATAACTAAAAAAGAAAATCCATTACCATTTGGGTAAAAATACAGTCTATTTCCAGCACAGATATCTACAAACCAACGTTTTAAAAAAAACTGCTATAACCTGCTTGTAGTTCTACAATGGGATGCATAAAACAGTACCATGAGCTGTCTCATTCTGTCTGCTGGCCCATACACTCACACACAGCAAAAGTCCTTGAGCAACTCATAGTACAAGCTAAGAGAGTAGAAAATCCCCTGGTTTGAGAGAAACCTTGTAAAAATAAGAATGTTACTAAAGACTATCATACAAAATGTCATATGAAACATATACAACCTCAAAAATGTTATTCCCCAGAGCTGACATGCCATTTATTCCCTTTATGACTCTACTGGCATTTACACACATCACTTTGTTCTGACCTATATATGGGCTACTGCTGAAAGGATAAATTATTTCCCCTTTCCCTACACCACACTCCTGCTGCAGCAACTGAACAAAATGAGGGAATTGACTACAATGGACCATTTTACAGGAGTTTGGGTGGGAAGGACAGAAAGAAAAGAAGATGAGAAACCACGCCATCTTTAGCTACATGATTTCCAACACCTTACTCAATACAAGCTGAAGGCTCTCAAGTTGGAGCATCCCTTCCAGCCAACTCTCATATTAGCATGAAGCAACCAGGAAACCATGGTCTAAGAAAGCCACACTGAGAAAAACTGCATACAAAAGGCTGTCACAACCACACTACTGGCAAATTCCAAGACTGATGCCTATTTCCAACGAAACCTGACTGAGCAGCTTGATTCTCTTAGATAAAGAAGCTCCTACAATTTTTGTGAAAACATGTTCATGCAAAGAAAAGGATTTTTGTCCTCTACCATTCAGTGCAATGAGCTGTATTGTGAGCTTCCAACTTGTTAGGTGCATAGGAATAGGAGAAAGAGAAGGCAATGAAAGACAAAAGCCCTCATTTAAAGCTTGCATCTTTTTCAATATCCAGTTCAACCAATCACCATAGAGATAGCCTTCTTTTAATGTTTCTTGGTATCACAGTAAATGGTGGAAAGGAGAGGGAAAAAATATTAAAAAAGAGTCAGAAAGATGCATATTGAAACTTACTAAAAAAAAATGCAATGAATTCAGGCATAAAAAGGAGTTAGACAAGAGATACAGCAAGCTGGGATTGTTACGTATTATTCAAGAATCCTCAATATTTGGCACTGAGGGGTTTTTTTTAGACTCTTATAACTTCATTAAATTTATTTATCAGGATATTATGAAAACATTTGTGTCTAACAAACAGCAAGGTGTTTTTCCTATACTTTGTTAAAAGTGTCAACACTTCAAAATAAACTGCAATTCATTAGCATTTTATTCCCTTTGGAAGACTGTAAAATGTGTGGTTATTGGGGTCTGGAGTTAAGTGGACAGTAAACTAGGCCCTGAGCCTATGTGACATTAGATAACCAAAAGAAGATATTCTTTTTTAAATATATAATCAACTTTCTGGCACAAAAAAATATCAAGCAATGACACAAAAATCTACAGTTTTAGAGAACAAATCCCCACCTCTTTCCACCTTCTCCGAAACAAAAAAATTACAAGTTTTGCTTCACTAGGATCCACGTAGTTTAAACAAGATTTTTATTACAACACAAATAGGCTGTGTAGAAGAACGTGAATTTTCACTAGTAAAGGTATGTGGTAAGACACAGATACCCAGGTTAAATATGCAGGCAATAAATATTTTGGAAGACTCTTCTAATGTGAACCAAACAAGACCCTTGTAGTAGTCTGTCCCATCAGTAGGGCAATAATTTTATTTTAGAAACACTTATTTAAATATTTGCATAAAGCATTAATACTGACCCAACCCAGAATCCTGACAGACCTGTAGCAGCTTCAGAATGATTAACCTTGATGGGTAACTAGCACTAATAATACACAGAGCAGTGAAGGATTTTTGGCATTTTATTTGTTGCTCCTACCACCCATCAAAATTATGCTTCATTAACATCAAAGGTCTTTCATTAACTGTTTCCTGTCCTCCCTGTTATTTACAGTCCTAAAAGGTTAGACATCTTTCTCTCTCAAGCTCCAGTCTGACATGAGATGCAAGCCTACCTCTGCTAGAGTAATCAAAAGCTACCCACTGCCTGCCTGCCTTGGGCTCTCCCCTGGGGAAAGTTTGCACCCCTGTCAATGCTAAAGAGTGGGTAATCAAACTACAAGAAAATTAAGTGCTATAAATGTGCAAAATTACTTTCACACAGCAAAAGATTTCATCTCATGCCTGATATAAAATAAAAATAACCAAAAGTTAGAAATGTGTCTTCTTAGTTGGGAGAGACTTGTGCTAAACGATGTCTTTATTTCCAGAAATTCTATGACCTAACTGACACAGAAGAAAACTCATTCACTCATATTGTTTATCCTCAAATAAAAAGGTTTGATCAGCTTATCTTCTCATGTTCTAAAGAAAAGAAAAAATATTCTCAATAGAAATAGTACTTCTACAGTGTTCAGGGCCGGACAATTACTTGCAAATATCTTTGGTTCATAAAGAATTTAGGGCTAAAGCGGCCAAGTTCATTTTTCTGAAGGCAGCATGGCACGTACCATTCTGGACAGTTTGGATTACAAAAGGGGCATCTTCAGCAGATGGTGAATAAATTTCAGCTTAATGTTACTTTACTTTAATCACACCTGCGTTTTAATAACACAAAATCTTAACATATATTGAAATATTGTTGATAGTTAGTGAAATATTATTTCAATTCCACAAAATGGGAAGCCACAGGCAAGAATTTAAATGCTTGCAAACAAAAACTCTTAAGTGACCAAAGAAATGCAGCTATGTCTTCAACTGCTGACCAGTTCCTCTACCCTTAGGTCATGGTTATTTTATCTCTTCACCTGAACTTTTCCCTTGCAGCCACCCAGTAAATACCACTGCAACACGCAACAGAGGAACCAGACTGAAAAGTCAGAATCCCAGAAGCCTAACACCCAGCAATGGTCAGTATCAAACACTGTCTTTCAGTCATGCAAGATACAAATATTCCAGAAGCCAAGAACAACGGAAATAAAGAACACCATTTATTTTCTAATTGTCTCAAAGCAAGGACTTGCTAATTATAATCAAGTGACTCAAGACTAGACAAATCCAATAAGAAAATTGTATAAAAAATGGTGCATTCCAGTCCTGAAGTTAACACTGAGCAAAGCTAAAACTAAAGCACTGCTTCATCAGATCCAGACTACTTTAAAACTGATTACATCTTTCACTTAGAGTATTTTTAGTTTGGTTTTCCTTCCAAATGCTTAGCTAACACAATGAAAAGACCAGAAAAAGTTATCTCCCCTTCTATTCAGCGCTAGCAAAATAAATTTCAGCATGCACATCGTGTTTTAAAATTTCAGCCTGTACTTTTAAGATCTTTTTTAGTCTGACCTAGCATTTACAGTACCTTTGTTCTACATCAGGTATTAAAGACTGTCCATGCTGCACCAGATGCAATAGCAGAATGCTGATGTGGCACAAAGGAAAGCCACAGTCTTATCTCAGAAAGAGTTGTCTCTATAGCAAGAAACACACAGCTTGTATCTCCTCAGCAGCACATTCTATTACTGACTGATATAAAAATGCATCAAGCTGTTTTTTTCTTGAACCTTTGAGAGCACCCTCATACATAGATGTTTTGCATATACTAGTGAATTTCAATCAAGAAAGTTTAGGCCTGGCTGCTCCCACCTAAAAATCAAGAGAACTGCAATCAAACAAAATAGGTTGCTGTCATAAAACAGAACAAGTAGAATGTTTCACTAGTTTCCTTTTGAGGAAAAAAAAAAATCTGCTTAAAGTCCAGGGTAGCAGGCTATTAGCCAATTTAACCTAGAAATATGAGAGGCCTGCTGTCTATCAGGCACTTAAGAATTTAAAAGTCAACCAACATTCAGCCTTATCAAGACAAACCCATTGCTAAACTGTGGAAAAAAAATGCCTCCTCTAGTCCCTTGCTCTTCCCAAAGTTAAAATCACAACATCTCGTTTATTTGTGAAGCCCAACAGATTAAAACATCTACAGTATTAAAACACTTAGGCTGCCAATATTACGCTTAAGGTACTTCGTAATTTTAAAATGCCTTGCCGCACCGCTGCTTCCCATTAAAATTCCTTCTACTGAGCACAAAATGACCTGTTTGCCCCCCCGAGTTTAGTCTGCCGAACTGCCAAACTAAAAAGAATATATTAGGACAAGAGGCAGTAGGCAGAAACCGATGCACAGCAAGTGCCACCTGAACACGGGGAACAACTTTATTATGCTGGTGACCGCGCACTGGAAGAGGTTCCCCAGACTGTGAAGCCTCCCCCACTGGAGATATCCCAGAACCGTCTGGATGCAATCCCATTCAAGACGCCGTAGGGCGACCCCGCATGAGCAGCGAGGCTGGACCGGATGACCCACTGTGGTCCCTTCCAATCTGACTCGTTCCGTGATTTCCAAGTAGTTTTCCCGGTAAGAGCAGTTTTTAGAGAACCCCGACATAGCAGGAGGAGATGCACAGCTGAGACAGAGCTCACAGCGAAGGGCTCAGCTGTGAAACACCGGAGTGGAGCATGATCCCTCAGCACCTCCCCGGCCGCTTCCTCCTCCTCCTCCCTCTCCTGGCTCGGCAGCTTCCCAGCGCGGAGCTCCGCAGGAAGGCCCTTTGTGAGCAGGGCCCGGCTCCCGCGTCCCGCCAGGAGCTGCCCGCGCCGCCCCCGCCCCCACTCACCCGGGCGCGAGGACCTGTCCGGGCCGCGCGCACAGCTCGCGCACCACGCCGGGCCGCTCCGCGCGCAGCCTGCGCTCGGGGCCGCCGCGCTGGGGGCGGGCGGAGGCGCCGCTGGCGGCGGGCGGCAGAGGGGCGGCGGCGGGGCCGGCGGGGCGCGGGGCGGGCGGCGGCGGCAGCGGGGCGCAGAGCGCCAGCACCGATCCGATCTGCACCGCCGCCCCCACCGACACCTTCCACTCCAGCAGCCGCAGCGGCCGCGGGCCGGGAGCGCGGATCTCCGCCACCGACGCCGGGCCCTCCGCGCCGGGCCCGCCGCCCCGCTCCGGCCGCTCCTCCATCGCCCCGGCCGGCGGCGGAGGCTGGGTCGGGGGTGCCCAGAGCTGGCCCTGCCGCCGCCGGGGGGGTTCGGGGCGCCCCGAGAGTCACCGGTGGCGCCGACAGCAGCGGGGTCACGGCGGCTCCGCGCAGGCGCCGCGCCGCCCGTCCCGCCGCGCTTAAAGGCACAGGCGCGGGCGGCCCGGCCCGCGGGGCGGTGCGGCGGGGAACTACAGCTCCCGGCAGCCCCCGCGCCCCGCCCGCCGGGCCCCAGTGGCGTCACAGAATCAGCATTAGGGAATATCCCGAGTTCGGACCCACGGGGATCATCGAGTCCGACTCCTGGCCCTGCACAGAACACCCCCAGAATCTCACGATATGTCTGAAAGCGTTGTCCGAGCGTTTATTGAACTCTGTCACGCTTGGTGGTGTGACCGCTTCCTCTGGGTGAAGAACCTTTTCCTAATATCCAACTGTCTTGGTTTAACCCCAGCTAGCAGGCAAGCCCTACGCAGCCACTTTCTCGCTCCCCCACCAGCAGAACTAGGGAGAGAGTTGGAAAGGTAAAAGGAGGAAAACGCATGGCTTGAGATGAAGACAGTTTAATGGGAAAAGCAAAAGCCATGCACACAAGCAAAGCAGAACAAGGAATTAATTCACTTCTTCCCATGGGCAGATAGGTGTTCAGCCATCCCCAGGAGAACAGGGCCCCATCACATGTAACCAGTTGGGAATACAAACACCATCACTCCAAATGTCCTCCCCCCACCTTCTTCCTTCTTCCCCCTACTTTATATACTGAGCATGATGTCATAGAATATATGGTCTGGAATGTCCCTCAGGTCTGCTGGGGTCGCCTGTCCTAGATGTGTCTCCTCCCAGCCTTTCAAGCACCCCCACATTTCTCACCATCATGGCAGTAGGAAAAGCAGAAAAGTCCTTGGCTCTGTGCAAGCCCTGCTCAGCAATAACAAAAATATCTCTTAATTATCAACCCTGTGCTCAGCACAAATCCAAACCAGCTCCACACCAGCCACTATGAATAAAGTTAACTCTACCCCAGCAAAAACCAGAACACCAATCTAAACGTCCCCTGGTGCAGCTTCAGGCCATTCCCTCGGGTCCTGTCACTGGTCACCAGAGAGAAGAGAGCAGTGCCTGCCCCTCCTCTTCCCATTGTGAGGAAGCTGTGGACTACAGTGAGGTCTCCCCTCAGTCTCCCCTTCTCCAGGCTAAACAGACCAAGTGCCCTCAGCCATTCCTTGTACGGCTTCCCCTCAAGACCCTTCCACCATCCTCGTGGCCCTCCTTTGGACACTCTCTAATAACTTTATATCTTTTTTACATTGTGGTGCCCAAAATGGCACACAGCACACGAGGCAAGGCTGCACCTTTAGACAGCACATTTGGACAATCACCCCACTCTGCTCTGCACTGGTGCTGCCCAAGGCCTGGACCCTGAGGAGCCTGCAGAAGCTCTGCAACACTCTCTGCGTCTCCCCTGGGTCAGAGGGCGGGTGGAAAAGGAGAGCACCCGTGCCTGGCAGAGGACCCACCTCCCCTGGGCTCTGGCCCTGCCCCGCAGTGCACACTGGCAGGGCAGGGAGGAGGAATAGGGATGGCTGGCAGAGAGGAGTTTGGATGTGGACATATTCATGGAGGAACTTGGACGTGGACATGGACCTGCAGAGGCACAGCCTAACAGGGACACCCCTGCTGTTCTCCATAGGCCCCTCCTGACTGGAGCTGAGGTCAGAGATGTCCCTAAGGGCATGTGTGTGTCTCCATTGAAAGATGCCATGGACATGCTTCCCACCCATGGCAGCCACATGGCAGGGTACTTTTATCTCTTCAGCCACATGCCAAGGATGGAGGCCTTGTGCCATGTCCCAAGCCTTGTGCAGCGTGCCACAGAGGGATGAGATGCTCTGAGCTTCCATGGGAATGCTCACCTACCTTAGCATCTCTTGTGCTTGTGTAGCCAAAGCACCAGATCTTTTTACCTCGTTGGTGTTCCCTGAATTAATGTCTTGACTTAGGAGGTCAGAGCAGCAGGTACAAGGGGCTTCCAAAAGAAGTCTTTTCCAGAGAGCGACTGGCTTGCTAGCGGATAGGATTTTGATAGAGATGATGAAGAATGCATTTAGTGCCCGTAGCTCAGTGCGCAGCTGCAGCGTGAACTGCAGGTTGAGCTCTGGAGGGGCAGGAGCCTGAGCCCAAGCCCAAGGCAAGAGGCTCAGGCTCCAGTCATCCTGTCAACCCTTTGCATAACAAAGGGCCTGGGGACCTGTGGCCCAGCCAGGGGACTGGACACCCAGAGACACAGCAGGAGCTGATGACTCCAGACTTTCCCATACTTAGAGGGTATAAAAGCCCAGAGTTTCCTTTGTCCCTCCTTGGAGGCACACAGCTCAAGCTGTTGTTTTGATATTGCACTATGATTAAACTTTTTTAAGGACCTGGACATCAGAGACTCTGCTAAGGGAACCTGGGGTTGAGCCCATAAGGAAACCTGGTGTGACTGTGAGTATGGGGGGTGTAGCTGCAAGGTGGCCTTGGTCCCATCTTAGGTGATGTCAGAGTGGCTCCTGGTTGTTTAAGTTTCCTTAACAGGGAGAAGCCTGCCAGCATACTGTCTGCAGGCAATCTCCAAACAGTAGGTGCTCCTGAGTTTTTCCCTCTTAATATTAGTAGAGACATCTTAAAACAAGAACAGTGTGGACTGGTTGGGAATTCGACCTGCAAGACATTGCTATGAACATCATGATGAGCTTGGGTTGTGAGACAGCCACCATCACCAACAACCAGAAACTGGGAAATTTTGGAGTGAAAGTTTCTGTGCCTCTTTTATCAGCTCCTTGAATACAGGCACAACGACGCATTGTACCCTAGTGTATATTATTCTTAATGTTCTTTTCATGCCATCATGTGGCATGTGATAAAGCTGCTTCATGAAAGGTGAGTACTTTTCGCATAGTGTTCCATCTCTCTACTACTTGTGTTGCTTTATTTGCTCTTTCTTAATCTGAAATAGATAAAATCTGAAAATCTGAGATAAAAATAATCAGCGCTGAAGAAACATGCCCATGTCCTCTTGCACGTGAAAACTGAAATTTGAACCCTCAGTGAGCACTGATGAGGCTACCTTTGAGCTCTACCAGGAAGTACTGACTTGCAGCATTTCTCCTCAACTCTCTTCTCAGTGTTTTTAGCTCATACCCAGCCTTCTTTCTTTTGTAGGGTGGATTGATATTGTTTTTCTCAGGGGCAACAGGCTGAGGACTGCCTCCAGAGTGCAAAGGAAAAGAGATAGCCTCAAGGAGCAGGAGAATTCATCAGGAATTTCACTATTGTTAAAACTGTTTAGACTTCCAAGTCTAGCCAAATCCGGTTCCATCAAGAATAGTAGTCATAATAGTCAAGGAAAGACTGAAATAATAGCTGAGGTGGGAAGGGACCTTTGGAGATCATCCAGTCCTAACTCCCCGTCTCAAAGCAGGGGTAACTAGCAGGCTGCTCAGGGCCGTGTCCAGTTGGGTTTTGACTGTCTCCAAGGATGGAGACTCTACAGCCTCCATGAGCAACCTGTGCCAGTGTTCAACCAGCCTTACAGTGAAAAAAGCTTTTTCTTGTGTTTAAGTGGAATTTTGTGTGTTTCAGTTCGTGCCAGTTGCCTCTTGTCCTTTTTTCAGGGCACCACTGACAAGAGTCTGTCCTTGTCTTCTTTACCAACCCTCCCCCACCTCCATCAAACATTTATACACATTGGTAAAATCCCTCTGGAGCCTTCTTTTCTCCAGGCTGAACTGTCCCAGCTGTCTCAGCCTCTTCTCACATGACAGATGCTCCAAGCATTTTAATAACATTGTGCCCCTTTGCTCCTGTTGTTCCAGTATGTCCATGCCTGTTTTGTATTGGAGCCAGCACACCCAACGTGGTGTCACTAGTGCTGAGTGTAGGGGAAGAAGCACCTCCCTCAAACCTATTGGCAGTGCTCTTCCTAGTGCAGTGTGGGATGCTGTTGCCTTCTTTGCTGCAAGGTTTATCTTTGCTGGTTCAAGGGGAGCTTGGTGTCCATCACTGTCCCCAGTCCTTCACTGCAGAGCTGCTTTCCAGACACTTGGCCTCCAGCCTGTCCTGGTGCTTGGGATTGTTCCTCCCCACAGGCAGGACTTGGCATTTCCTTTTCTTGAACTTAATGAGGTTCCTCTCTGCCCATTTCTCCAGGGTGTCAAAGTCCCTCTGAACAGCAGCACAGCCATTTAGCCTGTCACCCACTCCTCCTAGCTTGATATGACCTGCAGACTTGCTGTATGTGCACTCTGCACCATGGTCAAGGTCATTAATGAAGATATTAAACAGTATTGTTCCTGGTATTGTCCCCTGGGCAAAGTACCAGTGAATGGGTAACTAGTGACAGGAAACTCCTAGTACAGCATGAAGCCCCAGGGTCAAGCTTCATATTCATATTTGTATTAGTATTCATATTCTTATTCATAGTCACTTTTTTTTTCCATTTATGCCATAGAGAATAACCTCTTTAAGGAAACCAGGAAAGACTGTCAATTTTATCCAGATTCTCTGAGTGTAGTCTTGCCTTGTGTTTGAAGATTAGCTCAGGTAAACGAACTTTGTTGGTGCTGAATGTCCCCTTGTTGTATGTGGAGAAGATAGTCTTGGCAGCAGAGCAGAACCATGGCACAAAAATGATCTGGCTTTGTTTGCCCTACACATATCTCAGACTGATGGTTACTCTGTTTTCCTTTTGCCTGCTAATCCCCCTCACTCAAAGACACACATTTAAGGTCATGCAGCTTTTACTCCTGCCATTTTCTTGAAAGCTAGCCTACCACACAGCTTTTTTTATGTTTCAATGGCATGTCTGTCCTACCAGACCTCCTTGGATGAGTAAGGATAGACAGTATTTGATCCCTCACTGGTGAGTTTGATGGAGTGACTGAAGTCTGACACTTCAAGTAAGGGATGAAGTGAGAAGAGCTCACCTCCCCTTAGAAATCCTGATATGTTAACTCTTATCTCTGGAACAAACAAAAGGTGTACTGCAGCTTCTGCAGTACTGATGACCTCAGGAAGCCTCTGCAGCCCCTCCTTCCACAGGAACTATTTTGTGTTTCTCTGCACGTGTGTGTAATTGTGCAGATGAACTGCTCAGATGGGGGAATAACAACAGAAATCTACATAATAATTATTATTCTTTCTGGTTACTTTGATTGCACTGAGACAAAACTTTACAGAACAATCGCACCAATCAATCCTAGGGAGGGGCAAGGGAAAATCCCTGAGATGGCATGTGATGAGAACATTAGGGGAAGAATCTGTAATTCTGTTAAGCCAGTAGAATCCTAAGGAGCACACCGTGTTAGGATGCTTGACTTCATGTCTGGTTATGCCAGATGGCTTCCATCAAGAGGCAGATGTTTTCCCCAGCCTTCCCTTCAAAAAGGACATCAGAATTTACCACTCCTTTGTATTTGAATACATAGCATGAACAAAAGCATATGGTGTAGATATCATCTTGATAGAACTGTTGGGTGAAAGCACTGGGGTGGTAGATATAGCCTCGTGGGAAAGCATATCTTGAAAATGATAGATTTTAAAAAATACATGCATTGTAAAAATGCAGCTGATTTCCAAGAAGATAAACAAGATAATCTGCAGTGTAGTTACTTAAGGTTGAAACATGCTTAGCTAAAACTTCTTTCAAAATAAGAGACACGTTACTCTGCTTTATGTGTTGTTGCTTCAATGAAAATTCAAAGTGCATTATATAATGCCTCTTAAAGATGACTTGGCTGAGTATTTTCCTATTCAGACTGATGACTGATGCCATAAGCCTGTCACAGCATATTTAATCCTCACTAATACCTGTTCCATAGTAATCCTTGGGAGTGTGTAGAGCACAAGGCGGTCAACCTCCCAAAATCTTCAAGTAGCTTACGGAGATCTGCAAATGGGCAAGAGCCACAAAGCTCTCGCTCCATACCTCACTGCTCCTGGGGGAGTTGTGGGGTGGTTTGCAGACAGGGTGTGACAGCAGCTCACCAGTGACCCATGGACCCTACTCCAGCCTGAAGCCTGGCTGTGCAGCTGTGGCGCAGGGTGTCTGGGCAAAATCACTCTCGGCTTCCCCTCTGGCTGGGGATTTGAATGGACCAGCCGTCCTGGTGCTAGACAGCTCCATTGCCAGCTACGTGATGTAATTTTATTATGAGAGCTGTCGCTGAGCTACAGAAGTGATGCAGAAGTTGTTCAGGAGTCTCAGATTGGCCAGTCCCTATGGCAGGGAGTTTCTAGCTGTTTATATATAATTCCTCAGTGAAAGAAGTCTGCAAGGTGGTATCACATTTAAATATTATGAGCAAGTATGGAGACATTCAAAAGGTCTCACAGCTCTTCTGTGCCCAGGCACCTCATTGTATCCACTGTGATAACCGGTGACAGATTCCTGTTGGGGGAAGTTAAATAACCTCATCCTGTTCTCTGAGCAATTCCAGTAGGAAGGGAAGCTTTACCCTCCTCAAAAGCTGGCATAGCTTACTATCAGAAACTAAGTCAGTTTGTGCTGTATGTGAGCACCTGTGTAAAAGAGGTTTGGGTAGTTTCCCTTGTGGCAATCCTTTCCTGACTCTAGATTCTTGACTTAGCCAAGGACCTCCTGCCAGGGTTTCTTCTGGCTTTTACAGAAGCACCCCAGGCAATGACTTTAAGACACAGAATACAGTAAAATGCATATCTGCAGCTTGATCCCACTCCCACTGAACTATCGGGAATGTCGTCAATTGCCTTCAAAAGGAGATAATGCAAATTTTTAGCATTGCAATAATCAATTAGCAGGCAGTTTAAATTGTGCTGTCTCCAGTTTTTCTCTTTGTGTCTGAATATGCAATCTTCATACTCTGTTAACAGAGGATCTTTATTTTTCCAGAAAATATCTTTGGCAAAGCTCTGTGCTCCTCAGTGGAAATATAGCAGAGACTAATTTAGCTTCTCAATTTTTGTTTTTCTTGGGCAACCTGAAAGAAAAAGATAAAAAAAAATAAATCATTTGTGAATGTTAGTGTTACATTTTCCCTGCAGTTCCTTTTCTAGGGTTAGTGTTGCACTGATGGATCTGCACAGGTGTACATTCAGCAGTGCAAATACTTGTGCGTGGAAATTTTTCTGTATAGCAGCATCCAGACTGGCTCATGCCCGATCAGCTGCACAGCAGATTACTGCATGTACATCATCAGGTGTGTGGCTGTCTACCAATACATACCCCGGCATAGACACATCCTTTTGGTCCTGCCCTTGAAAACCCTACAGATTGTTGTCTTCAGTCATAAAGTAAACCATTATTTACTGAGGTTAGGGCTACTCCCACGATGCCTTCACAGTCACGCTTCACATCTTGAAGCCCGCATAATTTTGAAATGCATGATTCGGAAGCGTGAATCAACACTTCTCCCTTTCCTTAGCAGGGATGCATACAATTTTACATCCCTTCCCTCCTCTGCAGAAGAGGGACATGTCTAAACATTTTCATTTCAGAAGAGAAGCTGATGACAGAGCTTCCTGTGCCATCACAACAGAAGTTCATTCGAGTGCTAGTCTGGGCCATCGACCAGACAGGATGGGGAATTTTTATAACCTAGGCTGTTTGTGACTGCAAAACGTTAGAGCAGCCAGTGCTCTGATTTCCAGGCTGTGCTCTGCAGGCTTTTGGGACTGGTGAGTCCACAGATGGTGATTAAGAAAGACACTTTGCTGTCTACTAGTCTGCAGCTGGGAAAAAATTTTCCCCCCTCAAGTCCACTGGAAAATGTATAGAGATGAAAACCAGCCAAAAAGTCCTGCCATAATGAAACATCTGCTCTTCTTATCAGACTTGTGTGAAAGGTTTATTGAGCCCAACATTTTCATCTTTCACCCTGTCCCTGCCTTTATCGAAGGCCAAACTTGGGAAAAGAAAAAGAGAAGGAAAAGAAAGGAGAAGAAGAAGAAAAAAAGGAAAGGAAAGGAAAGGAAAGGAAAGGAAAGGAAAGGAAAGGAAAGGAAAGGAAAGGAAAGGAAAGGAAAGGAAAGGAAAGGAAAGGAAAGGAAAGGAAAGGAAAGGAAAGGAAAGGAAAGGAAAGGAAAGGAAAGGAAAGGAAAGGAAAGGAAAGGAAAGGAAAGGAAAGGAAAGGAAAGGAAAGGAAAGGAAAGGAAAGGAAAGGAAAGGAAAGGAAAGGAAAGGAAAGGAAAGGAAAGGAAAGGAAAGGAAAGGAAAGGAAAGGAAAGGAAAGGAAAGGAAAGGAAAGGAAAGGAAAGGAAAGGAAAGGAAAGGAAAGGAAAGGAAAGGAAAGGAAAGATAAGTTTTTATCAGCGATGGGGCTGAAGTGCTCCCCCAGCCTAGTAGAACTTGCCTTTCTCCACTGTCCTGTTCTTCCAGAGTACCATAAGGTGGTTCTTATGGAGAAACAAATATTGAAAATACTGAGTATGATAACTCTTACTTAAACAAGAAAAAAATGTCTATTTAGAGCAATGGAGAAAAAAATCTACTTAACTGGGAAATAAAAATCATGTTGTTTCCTCTACACAGGCAAAATGGGACAGATGAGATTCAAAGTTCAGAAGAGGATTGATTCCTTGCTTATTGTGGATCAGGAAAAGTTCAGAAAACAAAACAGTTATATAGGAGGGGGAAGAAAGAAGCTGCCAATTGTGATTTTTAAGCAAAGATAAAAGTCATAGCACTGCAAAGAAGATAAACAGACTCAAAAGTGATCCATCATGGAGCTGCTGATAGAAGGGACAACAAAAAGTCATTTGGTCTGGTGGCTTGCTGAGGAAAGATGTGCTGGAGACAGAAGTCATTACCAGGTGAGGGCACAGTGAGACAAGCACCACTTTTTTTTTTTTTTTTAATTCAAAGCAGGGATGAAAAGAAGAACATCTGAAGAAGAAAGGGAAAACAGGACAATAAATGATCAAAGAAGACATAGCATATACTATGTAAAAGACAAGCATGGCAGCTTCATAAGCTGATTTTACAAACCATAAATTATGGCAGTAGCATTAGTTGTGAGCATCTGAACTGGGAAAAGTGGGGTTCCGTAGACATTACTAGTAAACCCATAATCATATATTGAAACATGCAGAAACAATGTGGGTGTCTGCACAAGCTAAGAGCTAAATCTTTTTCCCCCTTTTACTGCATTTGAAAACTTGCTGTACAAGTGGTACTGTTTTTTTTTTTTTTCTCATTCAGGGATATTTTGCAGGAGACATTTTTATATTCTATTCTCAGGAAGGCAAAATTTGGACTCCCCCAGATCCTGTTGGTGTGCACTTTTAAAACAGTGGAGAGAAACCGTTAGCGATGATCCTCAGTCAGCATCCTCTCTGCTCCAGGTGGCAGCTTTTAATAGCTTTTGATGCATCACACAGATGGAGAGGCCAGTTCTTGGTGTGCACAGTCCTAGACTGTGAAATTGTTTACAAGGTTAGTCCCCTGATGAAGACATAGTAAGAACTAAGAAGCCATACTATACTGGAGTACTCCATCACTGGTTCTTGGAGAAATAGATGTGTTCTATTCCTCTCGGTTTGACAAAAATGCTTCTGTCTTAGAAAAGTAAGAAACAGGTTATGTATCTGGGGCAATGTTCAGTATACTAAATGCACATTTTTATAGGAGCAAAATCATAGTCTAGTAGAAAAACTAGCATCAGGTGTGATAGCACAAATCAAACCATCCTCACACAGAATTTATTTGTGGTTAAGATCTGGTAAACATTTTACTTTTCAACTGCATACTTTGCACACTATTTGCATGACATCTCCTTTTCTCTCTTTCCCTTGTTGGCTGACTTTGTGCCCTTTTGGCTTGTTCCCCCCACCCCCCTTTTTTTTTTCTTCTTGAGCCTAGTAGTGATTCACTGGAAAAAAATTCATTTAGCCAGTGAGCAGGAATTTCTGACCTATTTACAAGTGAACTTCACTATACTTTTCATAGGTCAAACTCAAGCCCCAAAGTACTCCCCAGACTGCCTGTTAAAGCCCTGTCAAGTTCTCCGTGACATCTGAGGTTTCCCCTCCAGCCCATCTGTGCTTACCTCACCTGGTCTGCTGTGTCATAGGTGCTATTCACTGCTAATCCAGAATATTTACCCTTAAAAGAACCTGTATTCTTGGGATGGACTGTGTGTCTTCTGAAAGGTCTCTAGAAGATACTGCATTGGTGGAGGAATAGTGGGAAATAATATCATTAGAAATTCTACTCTGCTTCCCGGGATAACACCCAGCGTAACTCTTGGTCCTTGAGCTGTTGCTGGCTCTGCTGCGTAGCCTCCGCGTTTCCGAGAGGATCATTCCCGGATCTATGAGCGGAACAACCTCATGTTTTACTAACATTCACCACAGGATGGCAGTGCAAGATTTTAATTGTCAGTCTGTTTCAATTATATGTGTATGTGCCTTGTGCGTGTGACAGCATAGTTAGACAGAAAATTAAAACCAGTAGTGCTTTTTTTCCATTTTGAAAACAAAGATATACTAGTTTCCTTTGAAATAGAGTGGATTGTGAAAATGCGGAACCCATAAGAAAACAATGCTGCTGCTGCACGTGAGGTGCTGCCATATTTCAGAAATGCACCTCAGCTTTCTTTGTATGCTGACTATGCCTTTAATTAATTTACACCTCCTACCTCAGTATAAAATCTGTATTGCAAAGATTGTTTACATAATGTATTCTAAATGACTGTTGAATTTAGGGAGCTTTTGTCCTGCCATTGCATCTTTGGCCTATGTGCTAGGGCACACTCCCTGCCGGTGTGGTCCCAGAGCATGTCCTGCCAACAGAGCTGCAAGCAATTGCCAGAAGGTCAGTTCAGCCTTCCTCTTCTCTCTCCAGTTTCACCTTCCCATTTTCTTTTTGCTTGTCAAATCAGGAAATTTGTTTCATCTGAAAATGTACCTGACAAAACCAAACAGTTGTTAATTAGGTCCCCTGTCTGGCTTGCAGCTTGGGTGCCAGCATGGGCAAGAGGAGGCAGCAGGGAGCCTGGGATTGTTGTTCTGGCTGCACCTCATGCCCAAGATGTTTTATGGGATGGCAGAGTTGAAGAAAGCTCGCAGGCCTGGGCTTTGCTGGTTGTTGATTTAACTGGCTTGCCATCACTGGTGCTGTTTTCTGTTTTGGCCTTCACAGTGAGATGCTGATGGTGTTTCTCCATGACATTTTTGTCAGGATGAAATACAGTAAAGTCTCATCAAGTCTACATCATTGCCACAGGCAATTCAATTTTTAAACAATACATCCTGCTTTGAACTGCTGCTGACACGCACCCACACACTCAACATCTTACTGATACTTGTAATTTCCGTGGTTCTGTGTTGCACTGACTGCATGGCTAAATCTGTACAAAGACCATCCAGGAAACTGAATGCTGTATTGACAAGTGGCTTAGTTTCACAGCTACTGTGATCCTTGGTCACTAAGAACTTCACAGTTCAGCAGAAGAGTTGAAAATATGAATTTTCTATCTCAAAAACATGATGACACTCTTAATTCATAAATCCATTAGTGTTACGCTTTGAATGCTGGGGACATAATTTATTATTTGTAATCCTTGTTCTTTCTTCCCTTCTACATCATCCCAGTGGGTGAGCAAGGAGGGGTGTTATGGTCTTGGTTTGAATGCAGAGAAGTGAATGCTGGGCACTCAGCTTTGAATGCTGCCACCCCTGCCCTCATCAAGTGGAAGCTTTGAGAGGCATAACCATGGGTAATGTTCACTTATTTGCTCAGGCTGCTGGTGGAGACAGATAGTTTGATAAACAAAAGCTAAAGGGTTCTTCAAGTAGTATCTATCAGTTAGTGATGCCACTTTTTAAAAGCTTATGTATATGTGTTTAGTAGTCCCAGTAGTCCACTGACAGATAAACAAAAAGTAGAGTTGAGCAGTGCTGCTAGAGGTGTGATAAAGTACATAAATGCAGCAGAGCAGCAGTTCTGTTTTCTCCCCTTCCCAATAAAGGGCAGTTTTATGTTTCAGAAGGTTTCTGGGATGACTAATATGATCTGATACAGAACCAGCTTGCACTGGAAGACTTAATGGAGGAAAAATGCATTTTCTGTAGTTAGCACCCAGCACTCATAGCCGTATCTGAGAGAAGTGCTACTCTTACACTGAGTGTTAGACTTCAGCCTGTATCTGTGACATTTCTGAAACCTGGTATTTTTCTTTGCAGTGTAACTTCAGGAAAATATCCATTTTATCTGAAGAGAAGATTATTTTTCTTTTTTAATTCTTTCAGAACATACCTTTCTGTCGGCCGATTCTAGTGATAGAGTGGTAACTGAAAAGTGGATAGAAATACCTATTTAGTATGAGATGTGGCTACATTGTCTAAATTGAGCTGAGAAAAAACATCTACCTGTTCACTCAGAACTGTACAAAAGTTCTGTCTTTTCTGGAGATATAATCTGGGTTTTCTTCTTGCACAGATAGAAACAGTAATACATAGTAAATGTGTGTGTGAAACTGGAGTAACTCTTCAAGAGCAAACCTTTAGCACTGCAGCTAATATTCAGCTAACATTCTCATATGTTTCCAGATGCAGTATCCCAAACCAGAGACACTGCAAGTTCACAACTGCACAGACCCTGAGCACATCACACACACACATTCCTTAATTAAGGAATTAAACTTTGCCAAACCCCTGCGGCACAGGGATAGTGATGATTTCTATTTCCATGGCAGGCAGAGGGTGGGTCCAGCCGCAGCCTTGGTATGAGCTGTGGGCTGGTGTGATGTGCTGTGTGGCAGAGGAATTAGCAGCAGAAGGACAATGGGACAGCATCCCTGTAATCACTGCGAGGATGAAAGTCCCAGTAGGCTTGTTGTCCTACAAGACCATGTAAGAGTAGTAATTTTTTCTTCAGGAGGGTTTGCAATATGAAGAGACCAGACCAGTAGCATGGCTACAGCACAGTTATCAGGAGCACTGATCCTGTACTGGCATGTTCATCCATGTGCATGCACTCCACAGTGCCACACTCTGAACACATTCCTTTGGCAGGGGTAGTCTGGGGCTGGAGAGGGGAGGGGAAGAGATGGTCAAAACCAGAACTGAAAATGTGCTAAGGGAAGAGGAGTGTGGGAAGGAGGAAGAAAAAGGGAGGCGGGCCAGAAACACAGAGGGCATTAAGACACTTAAGGTACCAGCTGAGGACCTAGAATGGTGGGAGAGGTTCTTAAAAGAACAACAATAATCAGAGAGCAACAGACGAAGTGGTATTGCTTGTACACAAACACACACTCACACATATGTCACAATTGACAGAAAATTGGTATTAGGAGGAGGGGGATCGTCTCGCACAGAAAAAGGCTGAGACATCTGTGGCTGTTCTGGTTACAAGAAGCCCCCAAACACCTCCTGCTCTGCATGCAGTGGAGCTGCTGTGGAAACCCTGAGGCTCTGGAGGTGCCCACAGCTGCTCTGCTAGAGCATGTCTCTGGGAGCATCCTTCAGCCGAGCAGCAGGGCAGGTGGGCAGCTGGCAGCAGGGCTCTCCCTGTGTGCTGGCAAGCAGATGGGTCAAGCTGTGCTTCTGTGGGAGCTGGGCAGAGCTGAGAATAAACCTCAGATTTCCTGCACCTCAACTCCATCCATGAGGCCGTTGCTTCCCCACGCACTAATCTGACATTACAGAACGTATGGCGACGCAAAGCCACAAAGAAACTAAATTAAGAGAGTAGTAGGCGTATGACTTGCATGCAATGTTTCCCTTTCACTGCAAATTTCTCATTTACTGTTATTTTTGCATTGGCCCGTGTGACTGAATTCCCATAAAGTGGTCTCCCACACCTCAGGCAGTTGATAGAGCAGGAGGCAGTCACTGGGCCAATCTGTGCCTGAAAATTAGAGAGCGACAGACACAGACCAGGCATTTGAGAAAGGAGACGGTGGTGCGGGAAGGGATATATGAACCACTCTGACACAATTCAGTTGTTAGGCAAATGATTAAAGCTAAAAAGGAGGAAAAACGAACTGCTATCCTGGTTGTATATATAAGCTGGACATTTGTGGAGAGTGAGCAAGTGGAGTGGTTATCAACAATAAAAGAGTAATAAAAAGATAAGATCTTTGCATTCCAATTAAAAGAAAAATCATTGCAACAGGATCAGATGTTTTCCCTGGCAAAGAGGCAAAGAATTTCTCTCCAGGCAGGAGACAAATACCCACGTCTTTCCTTTTATCAAGTATTAACCCATAGGCCTGTGACAGGAAAAGGCAGAGAACTAGCACAGGGATTTCTATTGGAAATGGGAAAACACACTTTTTTCTTTTTTCCTCTTTGTTGAAATTTGAAGAAAGATTGGACCAATGAATCAATGGCATGGACGAAAACCAAGCTATTAGGAGATTAACACCAGGGGAAACCTTTGTGCAAGATGGCTTCTCTGATGGAACTGGGTAAAAAATTAAAGAAACCCATATCAGCTTTGCTTCCCCTTCCTGCTGCCTGCACATTGGCCACATGTTTGCAAAACACACCATGCAGCATGCGCTGATCCAATGGCAAGGCTCACTTCTGCAAGAAAGCTTTTTCTTACTGAGACTTTCAGCTCCAACCAATGAAAAACAAGTATCAGATGAAATGATCTAATGACAAATTTGCAATATTCAGTGCTGAGGTAGCATATGTACAAACGCTTGAGTCAATGGAACAAAAGTCGGTTTGCCTTTTCTGTACTGTTTTTTCAAGATTGTTCCAAAGTAGCTAGAGTGATGCCTAAGGGTTAAAGTAGCTAGAGTGATGCCTAAGGGTTAAGCACATGATTTACTGAAGATACTCAGAGGCCACATTCTGGCTTGTCTTCACTCTGTCAGTGCCAGGCAGGTAGATAGATAATCAGAAAGTTGGTTTCACTGATTAAGGATCCATCATGGAGATTGCAGCTTTTTACAAAGTCAAGAAATGTCATTGATTCAACTGTCCAGGAAGCCTGCTACCTCCTTAACCAAAATTTTAGAAATTATTTCAAATATTGATGTGCTTAATTATTTACTATTGAGTATAGTTTTTAAATCCGATTGTTGCTTGTTTTCGTTTTCAAATCTGTTTGCAGTGGAAGACTGAGGTTTTTTGTTTTGTGCATGTGCAGTGTAGACCTGAGAAGAGTGTCTGTTTATTACCATGGAAAATATTGACTGTAAAGAATGCCTGGAAAAATTAGGAAATATAACTGAAAATATAAGGGAATGCAATATTTCAGCCGGTATATTCAAGACAAAATCATTTGAATGTGGCGCAGTGGTACCTCTTAGAAAATGTAACGCAGTGACTTGGTTTCCCTGTTCTATGATCAAGTTTGCCATCCTGGCTTCAGCTTCCATAGTGCTGGGGGAGCCGTGTTCATGCTGGGGACAGCTGTATGTGCCACAGGAGTTGGGGGCTGATGGGGAGACTTCCTCAGGCAGATGGGACTTCTGGCCCAAAATGAGATACTGAGGTCACATTTATAGATCGCAGTTTTGAAGTTATAGCTCCTCTGCTGAAAGATGTCAGTTTTCCAGTGGGAAATCTATTCTCCAGATTTTCTGACCAGAACTTATGTTTATCAGTCTCCTAATTCCAAAACCTCTTCTCCAGCACTTCCTTTTCTTTGACAATCCACTAATAGCTTCATTCCCTTCCCTATCATTGGCTCATCTTTCTTCTTATGTGGAAGTGTAGATCAGCTGAAACATGTATATTTCTTGTCTCCTTCCAATAGCAATTTGATTCTTTACATTAACCTTAAATTTAAAGCACATTCAGGAGAAAAGTAAGAGGCTTCTGTACCTGTCATTTGTTTCTGTATTGGGATCTAAACATAACTTCATTACATCCCCCACTTTTATGCTTTACGTACATTGTAGAAAATGGTTTAACAGCATTTGGAAGGACACAATTAGCCAGTGAGCAGACCTTCCTGATAAATATTCCCAGGTTTGAATCTGCATGCAGTAGGCTGAATTAACATCTACACCTATTGCATATGCTAAGTGTGATGTCATGGAAGTACTTCGTTGAGTTTCTAATTCTTACTGGATGTATATATCTATATATCTATATAGATATATCTATTTTTATATATGCATATATCTCTCTCAAGCTGTAATTCCAAAGATTCCTCATAGAGATACCCAAGTGGTATCTTGCACTCATTCCTTGTGGTCAGTGAGTATGATGAATACATCCTCAGTGGCAAGATGACAGTTACTTCCTCATGCCAGGGGAATACCCAGAACAGCATTAATAGATGCCCATTGCAGGAAAGTCTTCTGACCCATTGAACCTTCATGTTTTGCAGAGTAGAGAATTGCTATTTATTTAAACATTTTTGATGTTGCATATGTTTCATGAGATACATGTTTTAAAAAGTGGGTTTCTAGTACTGCACTATTTGTCTAAGTAACCTTTTCCTAGTTAACAAGAAAACACGAAGATACATCTTAATATAGGCCAACAGATGAACTTCTCAAGGGTACTTTCTAACCTAGGTGTTTCTAACGTAGCAGTTGAACTTAGTCTCTTGTATTCTGGGTGACTGCCTGAGTGACCAGTCTACTGGCTTATATGGGAAGAATCTCTCATCCTCTCCTGTGAGGGGTGCTCCACTTAATATCAATAATTAAATACTTATTTGAGAAGGTCTTTGATCTCTGAACTTAGCTGTGTTTCCCAACTAGTGGGCTAGAGAGTCAAAGTGTCTTCTCTCTCCCTGCTATCTTCCCTCTACTTCGATTTCTAGACCAGTGGTAGTTGATAATTTATATGAAATGGAACATTTCCAACAGTAAAGATGGACAGAAACCAACCCCTTGGTAGCTATATCATCCCCAAGTTATGCCACTAAGGAGAGATTTGGGAGAAAGTGTTTGGATGCAAGAACTATCTTTAGACAGACAAGAGTTTGGATCAAACACAATTTTTTGATTGAGTTGAACTTAGTACTTTTTGGGTTTAATCTTTGTCTGTCAGCACCCTTATACTGCCCTGACTCTTCCCCATATGGTGAATTTGGGCGAAAATGAGAGAGACTGAGCCATAAGAAAACCTATTAAAAAAAAAAAATATATAAAAGCAATACTGAGATACATTCTGCAACTCTGTTGACTTTACAGTGTCTTTGAAAGATATTACTAAATCTGCTTTCTTTAGTTCATTTTAAATGTTATATTCCCCTGGTTATTTCTGTTAGCTGTGTTTCCCTAGTTTTGCTTTTAAAATACAGAATTAAATATTAAAAGGTTAAGGTTTCTTTTTTATGCTTTCCTCCCCCCGCCTCTTCTGGTCTGGCCTAAATGCCAGCAGGAGAAAATGCATTCTCAGACTTAACTCAGCTGCTAGCTCTAAATATTCTGTACTAAATTAAGTACAGAAACAGATACATGGTACTCTGGAAATATGGCTTTGAGCAACAGAATTGTGATAGCTCAGGAAGCTGCACTGACAATCAGCAAGAGCTCTATCCTGATGAGTAATGGGGGAGATTTGTCATTGTCTTCTCACACCAAGTATTTACAGATGAACTCTACTTTCAGAACCAATTAGGCATCACATACTTTTGCACATGGGCACATTTTCCTGAACAATATGGGAAGAACAAACTTTTGAATTAAAATAAAAGAGAGAAGTTCAGATCAATCACATTTATTTTAATCTTGCTTTAAACGTGCTGTTTCCTTTTTTTCCCTAAATAGTTTTTTATGTGGTTGCTGAAACATCTTTGTAAGAAAAGCTACAATACTCATACAAGGAAAGTCCCTGGTGGTTTTTAAGCATCATTTTTATTAGGATTTTTATTAGGATTTTTTAATTTAAAAAGGGAAGATCTAATAAAGACACTAGCCATAGAAACTCCTTATCATCATGGCTACTGTTTAAGTTTTATGAAGAGTAACAATAATGAAATCTCTGCCATGGGTTGTCTATGGAGGTATCTGAAGTGATTTGGGAAGGTACATTCTGTAGGAAACATTTTTATATGCAATAAAGTTAGGTCTGAAAGTGTATTGAAAGAGATCAGCTATGCAGATGAGCAATTAGGTGTGTAACTTTGAATTGTTTAATGTGCACAGTTATCACAGGAAATGAAGATACACACATGCAACAATACCAGAAAATTAATTGATTAGCTGCAAGAAACCTAGGCCTTTCTTTCAAATGTTTTCTCCTTCCTTTCTTCCAGATGTTTTCTTCTTGTTCATCAGTTCTCTCCAAATAATCTTCTGATGATTAAAGTTGACAGCTCTGAAGACTTAGATTTAGTCATTGCCCAGTACCAGTAGGTACAACATAGCTAACACTATCTGATGATTTCTCTATATCACCATGTATTATTCTCAAGAATTTTTGGCAGACCCTTGAAAAGAACTTTGGAAGAACCAGAAAAGAGATTTTTCCCTATGAAATGCATTTGCAGTACTGTACCAAACCCTCCATAATATTGGGAAGGACCTCAAGATGTTGATGATGGTAGACAAAGGCTCTGATGGAGCAGACACACTCGTTAAAGATCACAATCGTGCATCTTTACAGAACCTCTAGTGTTCATTTTGTAAATTTAAATACATCTTCCGGTGGGTGGATGAATACCATCAAGCCATGTTTCCTTCAGATAGGACAAGAGGTCAGATTATCTAAACTATGCCAGTTGTCACTTTTCACTGTACAAATCACGACCAGGTTCACACATGGTAACTCTGGATTACTTTTTAAATCAGGAAGCAGAAGGCATACACGGTATTGGAGCATGTCCAGGGAAGAACAGTGGAGGTGGGGAAGGGCCTCAAGCACAAGTCTGAAAAGGAGCGGCTGAGAGAGCTGGGGTTGTTTAGCCTGGAGAAAAGGAGGCTCGGGGGGACCTTATCACTCTGTACAACTGCCTGAAAGGAGGGCGTAGCCAGGTTGGGGTCGGTCTCTTCTCCAAATAGCAAGCAATAGGACAAAAGGAAATGACCTCAAACTGTGCCAGCAGAGGTTTAGATTGGATATGAGGAAAAATTTCTTCACAGAAAAGGTTGTCAAGCATTGGAACAGGCTTCCCAGGCAAGTGGTGGAATAGCTGCCCTGAACAGTTATTCAAAGAATGTGCAGGTGTGATGCTTAGGGACATGGTTTAGTGGGGTACCTGGCAGTGCTGAGTTAATGTTTGGACTCAATGGTCTTAAAGGTCTTTTCAAGCCTAACCATTCCATGATTCTATGAATTCCCGTAGGTGTGCGAACAAAACAGTGTGTGTCTTGTGGGCTTCTTTGTTACCAGATCACAGTCGAGCAGAGAAAACTAATGACTGGAATAACTTTGAGTCCCACTTCCAATAGATGTAATACCGTATCTATTACATAGTTTTAGATGACTATGACCTATTGATGAGCTGACTGCCTCAATTAGCCAGGCTGTGCAGGATCACTTCCTCTCTGTAATGTTCTGCCACTTGCTTGGTACCCAGCAGTGGGCATCAAGCAGTTGAAGTCAATCAGAAGAGTCTGAGGAACAGCTAAAACATTTCTAAAGGCTGTCACCTGTATGATGGCATCCATTTGTTGCAACTGGTTTGATGGAAGGGGGTTTCCAGTGTTCCTTGTCTTTGTCTTCCTTCCCCTATCTACCAATTGAATCTGGTAACAAATTTAATGTATGGTCAGAAACAACTTCTTTCAACTTGAAAATGTTGGAAGATACAGCCTTCACACCTCATTACAGGAGTTCACATCTAGCATTACTGTAAATCATGGAATCATGGAATCATAGAATGTTTCGGGCTGGAAGGGTCCTTAGACATCATTTAGTTCCAACCCCCTGCCACGACCAGGGATGCCACCCACTAGATCAGGTTTCTCAGGGCCCCATCCAACCTGGCCTTGAACACTTCCCAGGATGGGGCATCTACAACTTCTCCAGGCAACCAGTAGACTGCTGCACGTGGGGCTGCGGAGTGTGGGCTGTGCAGGAGTTGTGGAGTGCGGGTTGTGCCTAACATGGCAGGATGACAGCATGCAACACTCTGGCTGTGAATCAGCAGTGCCACACTGCTTGGAAAGCTGTGCTCACTACTTGCGCCTGATAGGGCTGACAGCAAACACAGAACCATTGTAGCATGCAAAACTGAAGAAGTGTCAGGGAAATCTGTAGTGTTGCCTGTTGACCTACCCATTATTGTGGTGATTGAGATCAGATGAATTGAAAGAATGGCTAACTCTGGCATGGTGTCATCCTGACAAGATGGTTGTTGACTTCCAGTGATTTTTAACTGTTTCCACATACACAGGAAAATTTTCCACACACATGTGCAAGCAGCCCAGATTCCTTTCTCCTGCCATATGAACTGCTTGGAGCTAGTGACCAAGGGTATTTAAGTGTGTGTGGTGTTGCTAGGTGTTTACTTTAACATTTAACACATTTAACACATTCAGGTATTCTGGAAAGGTTATATCTACCTAGATGGACAGGATAAATTTATGATTGTTCTGCTTACTGGACAAGGCTGGTTTTTTCCTTTAAACTCTTGTTTTTAATTATATTTGAACTGAACACTCAGAGGCCTTAAGGCAGGAATCGCTTCTTTACTAACTTGTAATTAGCCCTGATTACTCCTTTTCATGTCTGTTATGAGCAGGAAGCACAGAAGCTCAGAGCATGTATTGCTATGTGATGACTATTCAGCGTCTTTCCAATGCTGAGGAAAATGCACAGTCTCCTTGTAGGACAGCTCACTCAAATATACAGTGTTATGCCACCAGAGGAAGTACTCTTACTTATTATTAAAAGGCTGTGTAGGTATTAATTTCATATTCCCCATAATTACCAAGTGCTTGCCTCTGCTTGTGAAAAAGGTAGTGAGTCAGCTTCCAAACCTTCCTCTTTCTGTCACTTAGGCCCTGTGCTACATCACCCTCAGTTCAACAAGAGAAAAATCACCAGGCAGAGTGACTTTCAGCAGTGACTTTTCAGGCTTCTTTTACAATGAAGCTGTGAAATGAAATCATAGTGTTTTGTTTTCCAGAGTTTCCCCCAGCCCATTCTCAGTGGCCTCCTTTGGTGTGCAAATTAAGCGTGGCTCTTGTGGTTCAGCCTCTTTTGAGCATGGCTGTAGTTAGCAGTTGGCTGAACACCCAGCTGTCACTTTGTTTCATAGCTTTGTCATCAGTAAATGACAATTGTAAACCAGCTTTTTTAGCTTGTTCTTCAGGTGCTTGCCCGAGACTGAAAGCCTAGTATTTGAATCAGAAAGATTTTTTTCTAAATTAGCATCCCTAAAAACGCCCCAAACCCCAAAACCTCGGCCACAGAACACAAAGCTTCTGAGCCTGTCTGTCCCACCTCTCATGCTCTGGTAAAGGAGGGTGCTCTATTTGGACAGAGGCATGAGCTGAGCTATCAACATATGGCAGCAACAAGAGGTGCAGGTTACTTCATGTGCATTAGGCAGAGTCTTCATGACAAGTCAATCTCCTAAAGTATTTCCAGGGTCACAAACATTTTACAGTTAATAAATTTTTGAAGGGTAAATGGAACAAGTATCATCATCTCACCAACTGTGGCCTCTAAGCCACAGTTTTCACCTATATTCTGTGTTGGACCATATCACTGAAGCTGGACTTGAGTGTTTGTTCAGACTGCTGGGACTTTGTCTGTAGCACTTAAACACTAAAGGCATCTGCAGAGGAGGCAGGAGTGCTCAGCTGCTGCCTCTGTGCCATCACAACCATAAATGTTAAAGTTCCAGACTCAAACTTCTCCCATGTACAAGTAGCCCTTGGACTGGGAGAGCAGTTTCATATGCTAACCATATGCTAACCATGTGCTAAGCTAGCACATGGCAAAGATCCCTTCTCCATGCAGTGGAACTGGATGTGCAGCACCAACGAAGCTGGTGCAGTTTAAGTGCAGTTTAAGTCGGTCTCTCCTCTCTGCTTCACTGATTTGTTACTGCTCCTTATCTGAGTATCATCACTGGCAATACAAGGACTCTGAGTCTGCTTCAGTGCAAAAGAGAAAACCATCAAGGCTGAACAGGATCATACCACTAATAATTTCCAGACAGTGCTTTCCAGTGACATAACTCACCCTCTGGATCATCAAAGTTACCTGAAGAGGTTAGATTAGAAGAATAAAATAAAAACACAAGAAAGGCAGCATCAGCATTAAGGGGATTTGTTAAATTGTGATTGTGGAATTAACGAAAGCATTCATTTGCTGAACTGATGAACGAAGGAACACACAACAGATTGCCTGACTCTTCTACTCTACATAATCTCCTCTGCATGAGGTACACTACCTCTGAGGTATCTGTGGAGTCTGGGAAGGGAAATGTTCAACTTGCTCTTCCTTTAAGTCCTAGTAGAGCTAAATAAGATTTTGTAAAAAAAAAAGAAAGCAAAGCCCACAGCACATTTAAGCACTCCAACAATGCTTAGGAATTAGAGATGCCTGTTCTAGAGTGTTAGTATCTCATATTTCTTCCCCCCGGCTTTGACACACAGAATGGGCACAGACCATGCTCCTGTTGGAGCTCCTCCTGTCTTCTTTTCCCTGGAGAAGCCCTGTTCTCTGACACAGGGCAACACCAGGGATTTTCTCCTGGGCCTGTCTGCACAGATTGACCTGCTGCCTCTCTCCTATTTTTCTCAACATCAGCAAACAAACTGCTCTCTCCACTCCTTCGTCTTCCTGGTGTTTTTCCAATATTCTTGGTTTCACTGTTCCAGACAGTACTTAATATAGTGAAATTTCAGAGTGGATGAGGATAGCAGTTCTTTAATATGTCTTTCTGAGTGTCCTTGCACTGAAAAAGTGTATCTCATTTGCGAGTGTTGGTGTAAGAAACATGAATGCAATTTCCTGAAGTTTTGCATGAGACGTGTGGGAGCAACAACATGCCTTTCATATCCTGCCAACTTGATTTCATTAGGTCTTGGAGAATGTTGACCCTAGGGACAGTTGATAGCCAACTTGTTATTTTGTATAGCTGATAGTTTTTATGTGACCTTTACATGAGCAGATCTTACTGTAAATATACAGCATATATATATATATATATTTTTTTTTAAATATGTGTGTGCCTCTCCCTCTGCCCATGGCCTATGTGTTAAATCCTTCATAAAGGCATATGGTATACCACGTCCTTCCTTTGAAGACAGTCGGTTCTGTAGCAGCTGTCCAGTGGAGTAAAAAGACTAATTCCTAAATGAATTACTTCTCACTTAGATGGCATAATAAGTTTAACCAGGACTCTTCGCCTTCACTCCATATCAGAAAACATTAATTACTGGGTGCTAGCAGTGCAGCTGCTAGCATGCTTAGAAGGAATGACAAAGTTAGATTAAAAGCGTAAGCGCTATTTAATGTGTCCCATTGTCCTTTCCCCAAATCCTCAAAGCTTTACCATTTATAGAACATAAATTTTTACAGCATCCTTGTTAGGCAGTGGGGGAGACAAACATTATTATCCTTATATTACAGAATGAAGTGATGCAGATAGGTCTCTGAGGATATGTCTATACTAATCATCCTATTAATACAGACAGAATAATTAGGATACAATAATTCTATATTAATATAAAATGATAATAAAATGGGCTATTTCCAGTTCCCTGACACCAACATGACTGATGCAACATATTTTGTGTCTATATGATGGTGAAATACCTCAGTCAAAATAGGTTGGCCATTTTTAAATTGCCTACCAGGAATGATTCCTAGTCTGTGTGTATACCTGAAATACACGTCTGCAAGTCTAGGAGACTGTTAGCTTACTCAGGTCAAAATGTGCTACAGATAATTTCCCAGTGCACCCTGGCCCATGGTTCGTGAGTACAGACCTAACCGAGGGATTTTACCTAGTGCTGTGCAACAGCTATATTGCTGTACGCAATTTTGGTGTCATCTTTTGCTTCTGTGAAATCTGACTTTGCCTCTGCCTCTGGTGCTCTCCTCCTCCTCCAGCCTGGCTAGGGTGTGTTGCCACTGTGGGGCAGGTGCCCAGAGCAAACAAACATGCTTCTTTCCCAGGCTTACTTCTAACAGGACAGAGAACCTTGACAACACTTTGGCATTTTGCAGATGTTTCTACCAACATTTAAGTCATGATCAAGTGGAGTTCCTGTGTAAGGACTGGATTCTGTCACCTGTATAGTCTTGAAGCAGCACCTGTGTGCAATCATCTGGTGAGAGCAATAAGGCAAGATACTGCTCATTGTTAGGAAGGATAGGCGATTGTAGCCATAAAGTGTTATGTTATAGAGGAAAATAAAACCACAGGCAAAATTCAATACAAAGCTAAAGTGGCACACCATAACTCTGCTACTGTCTCTGTCAAAGTCTCAGTTTTGGGTAAGTGGAAACTGGTGCAGCCCTGTATTGAATGTGTAGGAGTCCTACAACACTGCATTATAAGGGAGCTTAATATCATTCATTACACAAAGTATGTGCAACGTGGACCAAATTAATCTCTGGCTCAGTTCTATCCAATGCATTAAAATCCCTTGGTTTATTAATTAGTCCCAGACCTAAATATTTTTTCCACCGTTCTGTCTACCACTATTGGAGCAGCAAGATTTTCATTAATTTTCGTGCAACACAGCAAATTACTTCCTAGAATTTAAATCCTCATTTATCTTGTAAAAGTCAGGGCCTTCGATGAATATGTGACTTGAGCCAACATTAGTGGGACATTATATTCCAAAAAATCTGCATATCACCTAAGGTGCCCCTTTCTATACACAACTCGTCTATTGCTGTGGGCAACATACAAGTCTGTTAGCATAATGTATTATTTTCTGAATGTCTGTTCTAACTGGCTGGAACAATAGCAGCAATCTGCAGTCAAGACCCAAACAAAATCTCTCTGCATCCATCTGCAGACAGGAGAGATGAAACAGAACATTCACTACCAGTCCAGGGCAAAAATCAGAATCCCTTGGATGGTGTGAAGGTGCATATAGGCAGTCAGACCAAACTCCTAGCAGTTGTAGAAAGATGAAATGCTACTCATTCCATCCCCAGAATACCTAAAATCAAATCACTTCAATGCACTTAGCACCGTAGCTCACATGTACTGCAGTTCAGAAGGTGCATATGCATTTTAATTTCTATTCCACAATTTGTGATCTACCTGGAATAACAAAAAATTCCTCTAAATGGTACTTGCTGTGCTTCTTCACAGTCTTGTCACCTCAAGATTAGCCTCCTGTAATATTCTTTCCTTTTGGCTATTGCTTGAGATCATTCAGAGCCTGAAGGAAGTCAGGAATGCAGCAGTCAGATATTAATCAGATCTTAAATTTGCAGCATGTCACACCAGTGCTCTCTGAGCTGCCTTGGCTGCCAGCAGGATTCAAGGTATTGGTGCTGACCTTTAAAACTCTGGATGCAGGCTCTCTCCTTAAAGCACACTACTCAACAGCCATCAATGGAGGCATTTGGGAAGCTGCTCTGCTTGATAGCAAGGACTGCCAGCAGGGCAACATTTGCCAAAGCCACCTTGGCTCTTCAACTCACTGCACTAAACTGCCAGGCATGCTGCTTGAGTTCTTTTTTTTTTAATTTTAAGAATTTAGAAAAAGATTATCTAAGGAATGGACTATCTTTTCTCTTTTATGAGCTGATTCCAAAGGGTAGTATGGGTGTACCTTATAAACAACCCTGAAATAGATAAAAATGCACTTGCAGTTAGCACCTGAGATGCAAGCCTACTGTACTTGCAGGCTTGACGTACCCATCTTAGCGGAACCTCTGTTTTACCTTACAAAGTACTAAAGAGCAAATCTAATTACTGTGCTTCAATGAGAAATGTCTGTATCACGTCAATGGGACACAAGAGACAGATGTTGAGTGCTGGTTCCAAACCTGTCCTGTGGAAAAACAGGACCTAAGCTAGTTAACGTAAAGTCCAGTTATAGCACAGTGTTTTCTCTTGGGTGCTAGAAACAGCTGAACATTCAAGCATCTGTATGTTGGCAGTAAATGAATTGTGTAGGTGACCCTGGTTATAACACCGGCTTTTACCATCCACAGTGCTAATAGAAAATGCACTGATGCATATTAGTGAAGGAGAGTCCTGAATATGAAGTAGCAATAGAGTTAGAAACAATCCTCAGGCCATTGTACAAGGTAGGAATGGATAGAAATAATGAAGGCTTCTGCTCCCTGAAAGGGGCTTCTATTAAGTGACGAGTGAAGTACAGTGGCAGTCGTGTGCCAAAGCATGCACAGGGACTGACTTACGGTGATGCAGCTGTAACAGAATCCCATTTGTAATGAAGCAGAATTGAAGTGTGAAATTATTTCATAAGCTCTTTGGATGGTTCGGAGGAGATGGTTCCCATAATCTCAGGCTGTCTTTCGTGGATGCTCAAGAAGTATGTGGCTCCTGTTCTGTGCTAAGCGACCATCACAGCTGTGAAAAAGTAACCATGGGTTCTCTCTACAGGGGAATCACTGCTGTTCTTTGCAGTGCGCTGAGGCTTCATGAAGGTGCTGTTACTTGATAACTTTTGTGCCTCTTACCCATTCATAGAAGCACACATTGCTATGTTTAAGACAAAATTTAAAACACTAGAATGGATTAATAATTTTTAAAATTCTTGCTCAATAAGTACTTTTGTATTGCCATGTGACTGTGCATTCATTTAGCTGTATTTTTTAGAGAGAGTGGATAAGTATGATATTTGAAAATAATGCCACACAGAGGTAGCTTTTTCAATGACTATCTACTATTAGAAGTTTTGTCATTCTAAGCAAACTGGTGGCAGTGACACTGGTGCTTTGCAGATCTCCTTCTACTTTTCTATATTGATCTACTTAATATTTTTCCATATTATACATACCCAGCCTTAAAGACTGTGTGTAAACAGTCTCTCCACTGCAGAAAATAATAAGCAGGAATCAGTGACTGCATCCTCTGGTCCTTAGTGCTTGTTTGGCTTTCCTATTCACCGTTATAACTATGTCAAAAGTAAAAGAAACATTACCACAGCTTTTACTGTCTTATCTGGCTGCCCTGTGGGATTATTCAAGTAGGTAAGGAATGCAGCAGCAAGCCCAAAACCTAGCTCTTTCTGATACAGAAGAACAAAAAAAGTAAAAAAAAAATGCTCTGTGTGACTGCTAGGAACTGAGACCACTCTGCACCTTGAAGGATTAGGTCCTACGATAGAGTGCTTCTGCAATAAGAGGAACTTGTGTGAGAACCCCCCACCTACACATCTCAAACCCGATCAAGAGGAAAACATATCTGTCAAACAGTGAAGTGTTTTAATGCAAACAGAACAAGGTTCTCTATTTGCAGATGGAATCACTACTCAGCTATGGGCAAAATTGTGAAATTTCTCAGTTCTAGACTGCAGCCTAATTTTTTACAGAACTGTTTCCCTATTTTTGTGGCTATGGAAACAGGCTTTTGTTTCTTTAGAAATAAGCCAAGAATTAGGGGCCAGGCCACAAAATACTCTGTTTTATTACAAAACCACCAAAACGTGATTTCTCACCAATTTAACTGGCAGCAAGACTATTTCACATAGCAGTACCATGTACTGATGCTCTCCTGGGGAAGCTCAGCAGCAGTAACTTTGGCTGAGAGTTAGGACTATTTTTGGAAGCTTCAAAAGTATCCAGGGAAAGTACTTTTCACTTTTATTCATATAAACAGTATCTCTATTTATTAAAAAAGTGAGAAATGGCTTCTCCTCAACTTCAAATGGCTTTGACAATAAAATTCTGCTTATATCAAGGTCTTGGGAGACACATGAAGCTTTGTGACAAACGGGGTGTTGGATGATGAAGAGATGACTTGAAGACTCAGGAAGAGACGCTTCAGTTCCTGCCCCTGGAGCACAGTGAAATAAAGGTGAGTGCACTTAGATCCCAGCTCTATGTCGCCTACCCGTTTAATCTCTCATGGCTGCATGGGGATGGACTATGATGAACTATACAGCCTTTTCCATCTTAAATTACTAAAAGACTAAGTAAGTCATTCCTGCTGTGAAAAGAAGGAAAAAAACCCAATGTAAATGTTTAGGTTCCTAAGTACAGGCTTAAATCTTATTGAAGTCCATAGAATTTAAAGTGCTTAAGTGTTTTGCTGATTAGGGATATGTTGCTGAATCATGGCCAAGACTTTTTAAGTTGATGTACTGTTACCCATGAAATTACTGATATGCTCAATATCAGCTCCATACTTAAATGCATTGTTAAAGGGGAATAGACTATTTTAGGGCTTCTAGTTCATCCTCTGAAAGAGTATCTGGCTGAATCAGGGATTCAGAATAATGTCAATGAGTAAAAATGTTAAGAAACATAAAGCCTAACCAGAGCAGGAAATTGTGGAATAAGCCAGGGCAAGAGTTTTCTAGACAACTACGCTGCTGTTGACAACTTCGAAGTTCAGTACTCTCTGCTGTGGTGTTACCACTCATTCTCAAATTTGCTTTCCATTGAACAGAAAGCAAGATTGGGAATTTTACTGGAAGTGTATCACCTTAATTGGTATAGACTGCCTAATTTCCATCTGTTTGTGTCCATTACCTAAAGATGTGCCCAAATGTTTCCATTAGCAGCAAGCTAAATTTCATGGTATGAACAGGAAATATAGTAGATTAACACTTTCTGTCACTGCATATTAATTTCCAGTACCCTTTTCTAACTTTGTTTTTCCGTCTTCCACCATTTCTGCAATAAACTCTCTGATCTACCAACATGTCAAACCTGCAATGCAATCAGATGCTCTTGCTGCAAGCTGTGGGTTGGTGTATTTGTTTGCAGTTAAGCACACATACTCTGAGACAATTTACTGGTTATGGCTGGGGTGATTAGCAGTGGTGAGACGAAATCAAAATTTTTGAACACATCATTGATGAAAACATCAATGAAGCTTTAGCCATCAAAGATGGTCTTGAACACAATGCCTCTAAATGTCAAAAAAGACCAAGCTTGAGGTAAAACATTGCAACCTAGGGCTGTTCAAGAGAAAACCTGCAGCTAGGTGTTGTGTCTGTCACTCCTTATCAGAAGCACCAGTCTCAACTGTGTGGCAGTACATCTTCCCATTCTGTCAGGTGATGTGCTATTCCTTGCCCTTGTTGGGAGTTGATTCCTGAATCCAGGCCATTCAGAGAGCAAACTCACACGTTCAAGCACTAAACATGCATTAGGTGTGCTGGGAGGGTGTTGCTGCCATCCTCTCCCACTGAACATCACTGCCACCCCCTCGCCCCTCAGCCTGGAGTGGCCACTGCACCCATGCCTGGCTCTTTGGCGAGATGTGCTTTTGAAAAAGAGCTGTGGGAGGGAAAAATGCCCCACTTCAAATGACCGCAAGCTGCTGTCCATGGAGTGGAAACAACAGGCTCCATCCAATCTCTCTTTTCACTGCACGCTTCTCTGCTCTGGAGCACTTTTTGTTGCTCTTTCAGTAGCTTTCCTTTGCCAACAAATAACAGGCATTAAGGATAGAAAAACAATAAAATTACATGAGGAGAGAGCAACAATCAGTACACAAAGATAAACATCAGCAGTAAACACTTGCAGCTGCCAGCCCTACAACGTATATAAATGACAGAGGGGTGCGTGTGAGGGAAGGCAACAGAAGTGGTGTGTACAGATCCAGGAAGGGATGGTGCAAAGGCTCCTGGCAGAAGCTTGGGAAAGCCCACGTGGTTCAAGAATGCTGGAACCACAAACAGCCTACACACAAAAGCCGACTGTGCCCAAATGCCACATCACTGTGAGTTGCTTTGGCTTCTTGCAGTTGAAAAACGAGCTTTAGGATTAATGTGGTGTGTCAAACATCCAGGAAGGAAAAGTGGCACAAATGCCATAAAGCAGACCCTCTGAGGGCAAAAGAGGAAAAAAATAATTTTTTCACTCCTGTTTATGATACTGTAGTCTACAAATAGAATAAAATGCTTTGTGTTTATGAGGAAAGAGGAGCTCTGAAATGTCCTTGCTGGAGATATTTCTCACTGTTCAGTATTCACTTCTAGATGGCAGGTCTTAGCTTTGTTATTCTTTTTCCAGTTTCAATACTGTCCCTCCCAAATCTCAAGTCGCTATTATTTTGAGAAGGAAGATTTTGAATCTGGTTAAAAGATCAACTCTTCTTGCAACAGATTGATTGGAGGAAAAAAGAGCTTGCTGTTTGGTGCTGTTTTGAAGTCTGGGTGGTCAAGCAGAAGGGCTGAATGCAGGTGACGTGATGAGGAGCACATGCTGAATTCAGCTCGCCCAAGCTGCTCTTTAGCTGGCAGCTCGGATGGCCCCTGCAGCCAGAACCAGAATTTCTGGGCCAACTCTCTGTTTTTCATTTCTTTCTTTGGTGTTTGACGTTTTTTGTTTTTTTTTGTTTTGTTTTGTTTTTTCTTTTCATCTTGTTTTACCTGTTGACACTAACACACAGTTTCACAACTGTGGACAGTTTCAGCTTAATTTTATGCATGTGAGAAGTGGTGGCTGGCAACAGATATTCTCTAGGGTACAAAACCCCTACAACAACTGCCCCCTGAAGTAGAAGTCTGGTGTTTTAACTTCTTCCCTGCTGTTAAAACTGATGGGCACTCAGCTTAATAGCACTCTCCCTTGCTTTGCTCTTGAGTTACAGCCCAGACAGTATCGTTTGTGCAACTGACAAAGATAATTTTGGAGTTACGAATTTATTAAAGGGATTAAGGGAAGTCGCTACTACAGTGAGGAGCGGTTTGACTTGGTGTCCGAGGATCTCCTTTCCAGACAGATACAGGCCCGCTGTCAGTGGAGAGGTATTACTGCTGAACAGGTCAGGTGTGCTCAGCTGTGAGGACCACTGCAGATAGAAGGGCAGACATGGAGATCCTGTTGCCCTTAAGCACCCCAAATAGATAAGTCCTATTTTCCCAGCATCTGGAAACTCAGAGGGAAAATGGAACCATCATCCATGTGACAGGAGATTTGTCATGCAGACTTAAGGTACAACTTTCATGGAACAACAGGACAACTTAATCTGATTCAAGGCATCACGTGCTATGGAAAAGCATTATAGCTTGTCCAAGACAGAGCAGTCCGTCTTTAGATCAGATTGTTGCTTTGATAAAGAGGCATGGATAAAAAACCATAGAACAAACCCTGCCACCTACTTTAAAGGAATGCTAATATGAAATGGAAAAAGTAACTCCTGATGAAATTCAAGGATTGTCATAATGAGGAAATATTTTCATCTTTGACCAAATAGAAATGGTGCTTTTCAGTGCTTGAGACAGACAAAACTAAGCTTGCACAGCAGAAAACTGGACAGCAGTTTTAAAATACTTCAAGCACGTTATCATTATTGGCTGTAGAGGTCCTTTAAATGTATTTCTATATCTCTGAAATGAAGCTTTATCAATTTTTTTTTCAAGCTGATAGCTCAGAGATGTGACTTTTTTAGGGCCACACAACAGATTAGTGGCAAAGACAGGCAGTAGAAACAGCATCCCAGTTCACTTAGGTGGCCTAAACCACCTTTCCTATTCATTAGTTTTTGTGATCTTACAGCCCCCTAGCTAGTGCATTTTACCCATTTTTCTCCAACATTGTACTAAGCATTGAGGGACAAAACCAGAAGTTACTTCACACACTGATTTGTCTCTTTAAACTGGAAGTTGTTTCAGTTAACTCTTCAGAGTGTCTATTGTTTGGCTCTTTTTTTGCCTATTGACAAGGTTTTTCAACTAATCCAGTGTCCCAGTTTTAGCAGAAACCAGTGGTAAAAGCAATACTGATGTTAAATGGAGTGTTATAGACTACAGGATGCAGTTCTATTCCTGTATGAAAAACTGCCAGCCACTTAATCTCTCTGTGGGTGTCTGGTGGAGCACAGCAACACCTGAGCTAGCTTTAAATTAGCTGAGTGTGACGGCATTAGCACAAGGCACAACACATGACAGCAGCACAAGGCTCAGCACTGGCTGGGAAGCTTTTGTTTGGTATGGAGTGGAGCCCTCAATACTTGTGGTGAAAGTATACAATTCATATCTCTGTTTTATAAAACAGTCTTTAAAATCTCATTATACTTGGTATGGCTAGATAAAACTGGATGCATATCACATGCACTTCCTTTTTGAGTCTGGAAATGGAGAAGTTAGTACAGTGAAAAACTGGCCAAGCAACTGATGGTCTGATGCTTCAGAAAGCCAGCACACACCGCCTTACCCTTCCTTTAAGGTCATAATTAGTACAAGACTCTAGGACAAGCCATTGCTGGGTAATGTACACATGAGGAAGTTGGAAATACTCAGCTCTGCCTCATCATTTGCTGTGCACCCGTGTTAAGTGTCACTCAGCTTAACCGTATAGAGCCCAGCCTGGAGTACTTTATTGCCAGGCACCAGGAATGGCCCATGCACAAGAAATCTAATTAAACTTCTCAAACTTCAGATTAACATTCATTTTGACACTTCTTGGCTGCATTTTGCAGTTTGTTTTCTTCTTTAGAAAGTGGCAAGATACCCATAAGTAGGCATAGTTCACCTTCAAGAATCATGAGAAACCAACACCAGGTTTATCAACCACCTCAAGAAGACCAAGAGTAGCCCATATTTGATAGTCTGCTTGCACACTCTAGTGTGTCATTTATGGATGAATCATGAAACTTAACATGGCCAGTTGTCAATAGACCATCTGTAAACAAGCTACAATAGTTTCAATTTTTCCAAGTGAACTTTTTAATAAATGCTTCCTCCTCCCAGTGAAAAAGTAAATAAACAAACTGAGCTTACAATAGATGTCTTTTAGAAACACAAACAGTAAAAGAGAATTAAATTTTTGTCAGATACACTTTTTGCCACTGGAACAAAATGCAGAACCTCTGTCTTTCACTCTTTGTGACAAAATGCCCTATTTAAATGCTGTTGAGATACATGATACAACAAAGATGTTTTATCCCCATCAGGGAAAACTCTTATCTGTACTGGAGGTCATAACCACTCCTTCAAAGGAAAATAGGCACTATGTTTCCAAGCTGTGAGAAAACATACCTAATAATTTTTTAGTAGCTCATCAGGATAGTTAAATACTGAAGTGATAATGAAATGATCTTGTAACTTTTTGCTCTTGGGATATCACAGGCCAGTCAACAAAATTAAACAGTTCTACTATCACATGGGAAACAATTCCTGCTTTATGCTTACTGGAAAGAAGCATTATTATTAACTGTTCACAAAAGCTGCAGTTCTACAGCAAGGAGCATATCTCCAGCTGTAATGCTTTCCAGCAGAAGACACAGCCATGGTGAGTCCCTCTCTCTGGCCTTCTAGGTGGTCTTTCCTTCAGGTCTAATGATAGGCCTGTCAGAGTGATTTATGGCGCTTATCCATGCTTCTGTGTTTTCCTCCTCGGCTTTGGGTCAGCTCTGGTCTCCAGCGCTCTGTGGTTGTTCTTAACATGTGTTCAGTAATCGCACAGACCGAGACTTTGTTTTTCTACATTAGTGTTTTCTTTCATTCTGCCTGTCTTAGAGTTTTCAGTAACACTCATCACCACAGGACACTACTTCCATATTTCATCCATCAGTAAAGCTTGAGTTAATCACGTGCCACTAGCAGCCCTCTCCGCTGGCTCGTGTTTAAATGCATGCACATAAACACAAACTAAAAATGTATCGTTGTGTTACTGCTGGTTCTGGATCCTGGTGGCCCCTATGCTTGATCCACATCCCATTAAAATCAGTAGGAAGCTTACCATAAATGTTAACAGGAATTTTAATAAGCCCACTTTAGCTAATGCGGGGATGGACTGAGTTCTGCTATATGGTGCAGACGGAAGTAAGCTATCACGTATAGACCACTTCCATGCTTCTCCTTGCATGCACTTGCACAACATGAAGGGCTGGTTACCAATTTCTGAGAGAAAAACAGCCCCAGCAGGGCTGTGGTAGGAAGAAATTCTCTGCTCCACATTCCTGGGGCACTTTGGTCACTTCATCATAGCGTAAGCAAAATTCCTCCAGGACTTGGATTGCACATCCCTCCAGAATGTGGGAGCAGCAGCAAGTAAAATGCATGACAGAGCCCATAGCCTGGGACTCCTGCATATGATAATCTTCTCTTATACTTGGCTTGCTAATAATAAATCACACATCACTTGCTGCATAGATGCCAAACAGGGCACCACCCATTCTTTTTTATTTAGCAACAGTTTCTGAACAATGCTGCTTTATCTGATCATAGTTCTAAAAACCAAAACATCTCTGAGATAGGTATTTTTTTAGGAACAGTGAAATATTAGAGGTCTGTGTACTGTCGTCTAAAGCACTTATGTTGAAAAATGTATAAAATTCTGAATTCAAGTGAAGGAACAAGCAGATAAAAGGAATTCAAACCACTGTGTTAGTTTTAATTAAATGGGAAGAAGAAAGGGCTGCCATGTTTTACAGACAGACTAAAACCCTACATCTTCTCTGAAGGTAAAAATTCATCTCAGATCAATGTGAGTTTTGCCCTAATTGCAGAATCTTGCTGATATTTACATTTCTTTGCACATCTGAGACTGTATTTCATGATTAAATAAAATTCCACTGAATGGGAGCTCTGTCCAAATAGGAAGCTTCCTGTCCTCTCTGGTTACCCAAAGTGTCATTTCTCCCCATCATTTTAGAAGAATATTCATTTTGGAAACCAGCAGCCATGAAAAGAAGCAAGAAAGCAAGCAAACAAACAAACTGTTAAATTACATGAGAATACAACTGTCATGGTGCTTTATCCAAGATCTTTCACCACCACCTGAGAGCCATGGTCTGCAAGAAATGACATTGAAGTAGACAATGGAGAGAAAAGTGCAACTCAGAACAATGAGTTCTGAAAAAATTATGAGCTAAAAATTTCCAGGAAGTATCTAAGATTTGTTTAATATTTTAACTCAGGTTGTAGGAGAGATGGCAGGAAGTTTAATTAATTTGCAACAGGAGAAAAGTAAAGAACCTAGAAGATACTGTATTTTCTGAAAATTCTGAGATGTTATAAGAGACAAGGAACAAACCGAGGTGAGACACCTCATGCCATGGTGATAGGGTAATTGTAGGTGACTGAGGCAGCTCAATGTTTATTTGTGAGCACACAGCTGACAGGGTTTTTCTCTTAGTCTGCGCTTGACTGACAGTGGACAAGAAACACTGAGCAATCCTACTTCAGTTTGGGCCTTGTCCTTACTTAGTTCTATTCTTGCCCTAAGGATGGGAACTGTAAATCCTTCCCTCCTATGAGATTAGTTGTCTCAGTCTTCATATAGATGCAAAACAAGAGACTCCATCTCATCCCAACACTTTCCACATCTCATAATAAATATCTTCTGGCTGGACCCCGGAAGGAAGAAAATCAGGGAAGTAAGAGGTTCCTCTGTGCAGGACTAGTCAACTGTGAACCCGAGGGCTAACAGCTGAAGGAACATTATAAGAAGCTCTAAGTTTTTTGGTAGACTTGCACAGGTGGCATACTAAGTCCTGAGGCCTAACTCCAATTTTCTTCCATCAAGGGTAAGTAAGGGAGGCCAGTTGCTCTCAGGTAAGGGTAGCAGACTGAAAAACCAAAGACATTTATTTCAGAATTTCCATATGGTTTTCTCTTCAGGAGACGCAACAGGTTTGGAGGTTCCAAAGGTGTGACCTTGCTGAAATAGTGTGCTTGAGCATTATGGTAAACTTCTGTTTACTAACCTTTGCTAGTGTTTTGGAGCTGAAACTGTGTCCTGGCACTGGTAGGATGAAAGGCTTCTGCAGGACGGCAGGAAGCAGCATAACACATCCTCTCCCTCCCAGAGTAACAGCATCATCTTGGTTTACAGAAGTATTCTTGTAGCTGATGATGCCAGTTATCCAGCTCAGATGTTGACCTTGAACATCAGGAGTGACAGATTGCTGCCCTGATCCTGTGATCAGGGCTTTGGCTCAGCTCCTTCTGAAAACAACCCCAGAGAGACACAAACTGAATAACTCTACTGGACTAAGTAGTACTTAGTATGCTACCAAGAAGCCATAAAGTCTAAACTGGGATGGACTGCAAAGTAACATTACTTGCCTTCAGACTCTATGTCCCTACCTTTTGTAAATCTACTCCAGTTAAATAATAATTCTTTGGCTGGGAGAGCTCATGTGATTAAAAAAACTATCAAAATACAAGTGACATCCAGCTGTTTCAGATAGTGACAGACTACAGTGGCAGAATACAGGATTTCCGATGTTAAAGTGGCTGAAACACTTGAGTGACATCTATTCTGCTTCCAGTGGACCAGCATGGAAAGTATTTGGTGGTTCCACACTTCAGCAATGCATGTAGCCAAGCCTCCCAGCTGGGATGGAGAAATACAGGCATCAGTAAAGAGATGTCAAGAAAGCTGTGCTCGTCCCTTCCAGAAGTTATCACAGTGGTAACAACTGGCTCCAAGCAGGTAGGTTCAAGGAAGGTGCAAATAACAGGTAGCAACAGGAATGAATTGCAGCCTACAAGAAAAGCCAAGAAGTTTGGAGGGTTGTCTGGGAGAAGATAGCCTGCAATTGTAAATGGATGGTCCAGCTGTATTTGTCCAGAGTGAGGTATTCAATCACACATCTCTAGTGACATTATTAAAACCACGGGTCTTTTTCTTCACACCTCGTTTACAGACACTGCAGCCCAGAGAGGCACGTGGTGCTGCTTATTTCCTTTTAGCTGGCTTCTCTTTTGGGGAGCTATGCCACATCAGAGAGACCCACTCTGCTGGGATGAGTGCTCTGGGCCTTGCTGGAGTTTGCATGTGCAAAATTAAACCCAGACCAAGCGTTTTTCAGGTGACATGCCACTTCCAAACCCTGATACTCTTGCTGGGTAGACTAAAAGCAGAATGTGGTTTGCAAATATGAGACCTGCTCACTTTCCTTGTACATCACTGTCAAAACTGCCCTTAACTTTTGTATTTGTAGTATCTGAACCTTTACAATCTGCTGAACTCTGTGTAATCAGTTCATGGCAATGAAAATCTTACTCAGCACATCTGGAAAACACTTCACTGGAATAGTTTGGTAGCACTCCATAATTTCATTGAGCCCTATTCCCTGCATTTGCTCCCGTGGTCAGTTGGAAAACCTCAAATGCAAGGAAAAAAGGTAGTTTTTCCTTTTCTTCTGTCTAATACACCATTGCTTCAAACTTACCACCTTACTTTAAGGGGAACTGTGCTCCAGATGAAAATGGCTCTTGGGACTGTAAGTCCCCACTTAGTGCCTGAGGAGCTTCTCGTAACCCCCCTGGAGGCTAAATTGCCTGATGTTGCCAGAGAAGCAGGTGCTTCTATGCACAAGAGGTAGAGGTTACTGAGAGGACAACCAAGAATAATGGAGCTACTTGTGGACGACATCTGGCACATGTAGCATGTGAGGTTTTTTTTCCTATGCCTTTCTGATTTCCAGGCAACACTACTGTTTGCTTCTCTCCAAGCAAATAGTAGTTAAAAAGAAAAAAAAATTAAAAGTTTTCAGTACAACAGAGATCTCAGGTTTCTGCTTTTACAATAGACAGAGCTCTGAATATATGAAGTATAGCAGGTCACAAATAAGCTGTATGAGCACAGAAGGGCTATCTATCATGGCCTGAGAGAAAGCTGCCAAGTACTTATCTTCCTTAAAGTCACTCTTCTTTCCAAGAAAAAAACATACATACAACACATAGAGTGGAATGAGGAAAGGAAATGCATGGCTGTGAAACATGTGCAAATGGAAGAGAGCTTCCATAGCTTGTAATGAGTTATCAGATTTCCGCTGAACTTACATGCTCTGAATAAATGTTTGAGGATGTACAGAGCTATGGCTTCAGAAGAATTTTAATCCATCTGGAATACCAAAATCTCATTAGGAACTAAAAGACCCAGCAAGTTCCTTGCTGTGGTATCCACTGGGTTGGGTAGCAGAGGATAATTTACAGTCCGTTCCAAAACTGCTGAATCTAGACCGTGACTTAAGGAGACTGTGTGGAAAGACTGGTCAGCCTTGGCTGTGTTCCTATTCAGGATGGAAGAAAGGAAAGCTGCACAAGCCCAAGGGACTGAAGAAAGGTTTCCCTCTAATGTGCATTTTTGCAGTGTGTCAGGGGTCTAAGTGACTCCTACCATTTAGCATTTGCCATGCCACTAGATAAGCTGGGCTGTTCTCACCACGACCTTACACAGGAACTGCAGGGGTCCTAAACACTGTCTGTGTGTCTTGCATGTCCATAGGTCAGAAAACACTGAACTTAGCCTGATCTCATTGAATACTGAACGGCTACAACAGTAGTCATGAGCAAGTCTATCCATTCACTGAAGTTTCCTGGAATAAGTGCTGGTTGAAAACACAACTGCACTTCTAGAATTACTTTAGAAATAAACTTTCTTTGTTATGCACTGCTGTTTATGGCTGTGTTAATGGTCAGATGAATAATTAAATAAGACCAGAAATGTAAGGTTAAGTGAGGATGTCAAAAAAAGGAGATTCCAACCGAGGTGGGGGGATGTATTGATTTTTATGGCTTGTCACAACGTGAGGATGAGTCACAGTCACCTCATCTATGGACAATTATGAGTGCAATAGGAAAGCAACCCTGGGAGAATACCCCAAGAGACAGTAAGAAAAAAGAGAAGGCATTAAAATCAAAGGCAGGCATGATACCAAAGTGGAGATGGAGGGAGTGAATGTGGAAACATTAGAAATAAAGAAGAAAGGGGGAAAATGAAATGGAAGCATTGCAGAAGCAGTAAATTAAGGACAGGATTTTCAAAAGTGCCTCACTGTCCTAAAAATTTGTAATTACTTTCCCATTGATGCTGGCAACAAAAATAAGTAGAGGTGGCAATGTCAGGCTAGCAATGAGCACTTTAAAAAAACCTCAGCTTAGAATTTTGTTGCTTTCTTACAACTTCTGCCTGCAACAATGGCATCAAGCAATACTCATGGCTGCTAAATTACAGCCAGTGTCCACTTAGATATTCTGGGAAACCACAAATGTCTGTGGCATTAAGACACCCAGCAGCAATTACCACACAGGAGCTTTTTGAGGCCCTCAGAGGCTGGTTGGGAAACTCACTTACTTTAAATAATGTAAAAATATTCATTATTGTGGAGCGTAGAAAAATCTGTTTCTCAGGATAATTAAAATAAAAACGCTGAAAGTCAGATTGCATTTACAAACTGCTTAGGGTTCTATGCGCCCTTTCATTATTTGTGTTTCTGAAGTGTAGCACTTAGGAAAAGTGCCAAGTTTATGTCTCTGTGGACTGGGCTTCTCCCTGTTTATCAGAGGTTGATCAGAGAGGAGGGAGCGGCACCATGCGCTTCCCGGCGCTGCCCTGCCGCAATCCCCAGCCCTGACCTGGAGGGACCATCACTGGGCGTGAGAAGACGGCTCAGGCTCCACACCTTTGAAACCTTTGGCATCTCTGCTGAGCCTCATGAGAAAGCAGCCAGTACTGCCGGTGAGGTCTGTGATGTGTCCTTTTATCCCCAGGAGACTATTGCAGTTCATTCCTTTTCACTTTTTCCTTAGGTGATTGAATAACTTGCTAGTGGTGACGGATTTGGTCACTACTACCCTGAACTCAGTTCATCCCACTGCCTTAGTATCTCAGTTTAATCTTTGGACTCAAATGAGCACCAAAGAGTTTAGGGTCCTAAGATATAACTCATTTGCATTTCCACAGGGATCAAATTTTAAGTCTAACAAATGACATGTTGTACCACTAGGACATCTTGGAAAGCTCAGATCCTTTTGTTTATTAGTTCAGAGTGCAATAATTATTAGCTAGAGAGAAGCACAACTGCAATCAAAAAGAAAGCCAAATAAAACCCACCTACACAGATTTCTCACACTGGGCCCTGGGCATGACTCACTGGTTATGTATTAGGCGTTGTGGGTGGGTACTCTAATTTGTATGTGTTCCATTGTTTAGATGTGTTTTGCACACGGTAATTCTGACTTTCTGTTTTGGCAAAATCTTACAAAAAACCCAAACCCACCACCACCCTCTTGGGTCACAGTCATGAAAGGCAGTTGCATTATATCACCCACCTATCTTGGGATCAGGGTGGGCTCTGGAGGGAAAAGGGATCAGTGCTTGCTCGGGATGCCTGGAGGAAGCACATCATGTGCAGCCAGAGATGCTGGCTGGCCATGGAGGAGATTTAGCAGCATCTTACCCACTGTGCGGAGAGTCACTTTACATTCTTTTCAGGCCACATTTCCAAGACCAGAAAATTATTTTGGTACTTTAAAGCATTCACAGGAGAAATAACTTGGCCTGTAGTTTGCAGTGTGTTTTTGAGCTCTAACATGCCAGCACACAAGAATATATTAAATGTTAAATGAAGAGGACTTTTAACACTGAAGAAAAAGTGCATCCTTTCAAAATATTGTAATGCCTGCCCATATCTAAGCATAAGAAACATTATTAGAAAAAGTAATGAGAAAATGAATAGAAATGGAAGTATTTTCTTGGCATTGGATCATCAATAACAACCTTTGTTTGTGGAGCATGAACTAGAAAAAGGAATTCAAATGATAATTATATAAATTATTCCATATATGAATAATAAAAATATATAAATATATTACATTATTTCTGTTAATAATAGGATTATTTATGTGTCACTTGTCACCATGAAGTGAGAGAGGCAAATAGGAGAGCTTGAAGAATGAAGTGTGATGATGACTAGGAAAGTATGGTGATGTATCTGGGAAGCTGACTAGAGCTGCTAACCATTTTGGTCCCTCAGGAAGACTGTAAGGCTCTCTCCTGCTGTCACCTTACTATGTGTCTCTGTGACAGCCCAATATATGTCTCCAAACGTATTCTCAGGAAAACTCTCCTGGCTATGCTGTGTAGTTTGGCAGGAACCGTCGGCCGTGCAAACAACCGTGGCTGTCACTGTCGAGGAGTAACCCTGCAGTGAGTAAAACAGACACTGTGACACTGTGGTGGCTGTCACACCTCGCTGGGTGACAGGGGTGGAGAGGGCTGCCTTCTGAGAGTCCATGTGCTTTCTGCCGATGGATGGCCTATCAAACATATGCAGGGAGACCAGAGGAGTCCAAAATCTCCTGCAGAACAGAAGGAGCTGGTAAAACCCCACAAGTGCAAAGCTATGCCCTCACAGAACATCTAAAAACCCAAATGCTCTGACCAATTTGCCCTTTGGCTTCTTTGGGCTTCCCACAGCTCTGCATCCTGGCATCCCCCTGGATACCTCAAAATTTGTGGAGACCCCACAGCTGCATTTGACCTCACTGTCATCCCTGACAATACTGACGTCCAACTTTGTAGGAGACAGAGTCTAGATCAAAATCACAAGTCTTGATAATCCACAGCTACCAAAAGGAGGTACTCAACACACCAACATTTGCTTCCCTTGTTTACTTCACTCACAAAATATGCAACTTTCTTGACCTTAAGTACACTCCTTAGGAGTGTTCAGGCTGAAAGGGGCTCCACATCAGCCAAAAATAAGCATGGCTGACCTTAATAACTGCTTTCCTTCAATCACAAGGGAAACACCAATGCTACACCGTGTGCATCACTTTTCCTCTAACGCCTACGTTTGCAGTGAAAGAACTGTGCAAGTTAACCCTTTCACAGCTGCTACCAATTCAAAAGCTTACAGGTTTGAGCCGGGTCCTTAACAGCCTCTCAGGTTTGTTTTCAAGGGGATACTTGTGGGATAATGCAAGTCATTCAAATTTTCCACTACATCACAAAATGACACTCATGCTTGTTCCCACTATTTGTTTAAATATAAACCAGCACTCAACTTTCCAGCAGCAGCTTCCTGTTTAACAAGTATTCAAATGAATGGCTGAGTAGATTCTACCAAGAACACTTTGGCAGCCCTAGAGGTGTACAGCTCGGTGTCTGAACAGCAAACAGGGTTTGCAGGTGCTGTTGAGGCAAACAGCAGGTAGATGGGGCAGAGTGACAGCGCTGTCCCATGCGTGCTGCAGGCAGGGCTTGCTGGCAGGTTGTCTGCAAGGAAATGGAGGAAATCACAGAAGCAGAAAGCCAGGGAGGCTAAATGGCCCAAAATGAATCTAGAAGCAGAGCAGCAGACTTCCTCCTCACAGAACCACAGAGTATTCTGAGTTGGAAGGGACCCACTAGGGTCACCTAGTCCAACTTTTTAGTGAATGGCCCATACAGGCATTGAACCCATGACCTCACATTATCAGCACCATGCTCTAACCAACACAGCCAAAGAAAGAAGGTACCTCATTGCTCAGCTATCCCCAAGTAGCTGAGTGGGAATAAAATGCAGCCCTTTATCTTGCTGCTCCCTGTTAACAGGGGGCATTGGCTCCCGAACTGGCCTCCAAACTGAACTAAATAGGCAGGGGAAAGGGGACATTTGGCCAAAAGGGACGGTACATTTTGTCTTGACAGGGTGTGAGTTTTCTGTGTTTCTCGCTTTTATATCCAATGTGATTTCTGTGAAGTCTATGAAATTATGCCAGAATTAAAGAGGTGCAATGCACAGCAGAATTTCATCTTTACTGTTTAATACTGATTCTTCTTAATTAATTCATTATGCCAAGACCAAAAGCATGCTATGTGCCTGTAACGTTCTCATTTACCTCTCTATTTCTTATAATTTTATTTCATACTGCAAAAACATTTCCTGTAATTGGACCTCTGGATACCTATTGACTTTACATAAAACTGGCTGAAAACTACCACTCTGTTCTTAAATTTTCACCGATATTTATTCAACTGTAGGTTCCTTAATGTTTTAATTGGTTGCAGCAGCTCGTATATATGAACAGCTCTCAGGCAGAAAACATTCTTCCAATGAAATTTCATATCAAGGCAGTTACTGCACTGGGATGAGATCAGCAGCCTTGTTAGAGGTATATGAAATTCTATTAAATGCAAAATATATACCAGTGTACTAATTGACGAAATTGAAGGGACAGAGCACAGCATCCCCTTGATGTAAATAATAAGAGTAGTGAATTGGCAAACAAAGACCAGTCCAAATTAAGAGAAAGTGTCAGAATTTCTGGAACCAAAATGAGATGCAGCACAATACTAACATTAAAAAGGTATGGCCAATTATTGCATTTGTCACTACACAGTCTCGCAACAAATGATTTGCCATTCAACATCCCAGAAGGCAGAGCAACTGTTTTATTCCATATCACTGTGATGAACTTAAGCTGCTGAGAAAAAAAGGGCTATATTTGGGAAAGCAGACGTTGATTCAGGTTGTCTCTGGGGTGGTTTGATGCTTTTTTGGTCTGATATTAGCAGTTTTGTGTTCTAAGAATTCCTCTGTTAGTTTCTGGAAGGAACTCACAAGAGATACTAAAACCCAAATGAGACTCCAAAGCTTCTGACCACATGGTTTGAACTTGCAGGATAGCAGAAACTATGAGTGGACTTGTGTTTAGCTCCTTTTGCAGTCAGAGAGGACTGGGGTCTGTTTAAAATCAAGCTGCAGTAAGTTCCTTACCGCTGGTCGCACAGACCTAGAAATAAAGTTTTGATTGTCTACAGCCTTACCCTGCCATTTTTTGTTGGGCTAGCTAAAGTGTCTGTGTAACTGTCTGATTAAAACACATTAAAACCTCTGTGAAGGAAAAAAAAAGCCCCAATCTTTAAAGGCATATTTTTAAAATCACTCGTACCTTGTGTTTTAAGGGTACATGGGCTAATGCATTGTTGCCCCTGCCCCAGCTAATCATGGGCTACTTCAGCTGCCCCACCGTAGAAGAGAGGCTGGGAAGTGGAGAGTTGGGGTCAGGCTGCTGTTCTAAAAGATTTGCTGCCTGTGGTTAAAAAAATAGTAGTAATATTTGCTTTTGGAGTTCTGGCAATGAGAGCCAAGTTATACTCTCTTTTAGTTATTAAGTCTTAACCAATAAATGATGACAGATACTGAAAAGAGAGGAAAGGAAACCGCACACAACAATCCTGATAATGAGCCCTTCTCTCTCTTGCTCTCAGATCAGCTCTTTTGGAAACTCTGTTATGGAGTTTCTGGCTACCCATTCAAACCCACCGTTTTTAACAAAACCATTTCCTCACATGAGGCACAGCAGCTCATACCAGGAGCCATTCAGCTGGTAACTTGAGGCTATGATTAAGAAAGCCCTGGTCACAACTCCTGGACCAAGTGCAGCTCTTGTCCTTCCTGCCTTCCAGCTGCATCTGCTCAGATCTTAACCTGCAGCTGCTCCCTTAAGGTGGCGTCAGGCATAGCTTGTACCCTTTTCTCCCTAAGTGTGACTGTCTCAGCAGCCTGACTTGCCTTCAGCATCTGTAGGTTTAGGTGCTGTGACAATGGCAGTCAGGAAATCAAACTGACTTTCCAAACCAGAGATTTTAAGAAACAAAAACCTGAGAGAGGAGTATGTTACAAATCTCTCTGCAAGATATTCCTCCAAAGCTCCTCAACAGCTGTCTCAACCACCGTCTCGTAGAATCATAGAATCATTAATTTTGGAAAAGACCTCTGAGATCACTGAATCCAACTGTTAACCCAGCCCCACTGTGTTCACCACTAAACCATGTCCCCAAGTGACACATTCATATGCCTTCCGAACACTTCCAAGGATGGTGATTCCACCACTCTTCCCTGGGAAGCCTCTCCTGATGCCTGCTCACATTTTCAGTGAAGAAATTTTTCCAGAGATCTGATATAAACCTCCCTTGGTTCAGCATGAGGCTGTTTCTTCTTGTTCTATCACTTGTTACCTGGGAGACCAATATCTACCTGGCTACAGCCTCGTTTCAGGCTGTTGTACAGAGTGATGAGGCCTCCCCTGAGCCTCCTTTTATCCAGACTAAACAACCCCAGGTCCCTCAGCCACTCTTCATCAGGCTTCTGCTCATAAAAGAGGTTTTCTTAGTATACAGTGATCTTTCAAAATCAAGGTTTTCAAGTTAGCAGTACATGTCTTTTTTTTTTACTAGTCAAAAACCACTGATCTCCAACTTTGCTTACTACCCTCTCAAACCTAACACATTCTTTGTGCCTTTGGAGATATTGCATTCACTGATAGCCTCTAGGATACACCAAATCCAGTTCATGGATAAATTACATAAATTATTATCACCCATAATGTTGAATATTACAAATCAGCTTTATATTAGCTGAAAGACCCCTTTGGATAATACATATATGAGACCCTGAGAAGATACTAAGATTAATGAAGACATTAAAGACCATGTGTCATTATAGAGAGTAAAAGAATATCAAACAGGAAAAAGTATGTGGATTTAGAGAAAGAAAAAGGGAAGAGGAAGAACCAGCGCAAGTAGGAGAGCTACTTACAGATGGAATTTGAAGTTTAACTCCATCACTTGTAATAATACTGAAAATGTATCGGCTTGCAAATATAGATACAAGAATTTTTCTATTGCTACTTCAGACTGATAAAATATTAGATTGCTTCATTTTTTTTCTCAATAAGTCAGAAGGTTATGATTTACTACCAACAAAATTAAACTGGTTTTGCCTGCCATATGAAAGAGATCACCTGTCTTAATGAACTAAAAGCAATATATATAAAGTCTTGAAAATGCCAGCGGCAACAGCAGCAGTGTGTCCTTGCATGGTGTTAAATGAATGAAGACAACATCTGCTTGAGTAGACAGATTGCAAATAAGCCCATTTAGTAGCTTTATGTAGAAGCCCTGGCTACCTGTGCACCCTGTTGCTCTGGCAGAATCTGAGGGTTTTAGCATGGGGTCCCATTAGATGACCCCTGGCTATTTAGAGGTTCTGCCGAACAGAAAGGGAACATGAGAAGCATTTTCTGAAATTCCGCCTATACCAACTGCCTTTCCCATTTCTCTGTGTAATCTTCACAATGTCACAGCTTTACTGCATCAGAAATCCAAGCAACAGAAAGAACCAAGAGACCTGGCTGCAGAAAAAGGGTTGAGAAGGAAAGGAAGCCAAGGGAAAATATACAAGCCTTTCCCTAGATCATTCAGTTTGACAACACCAGCATGAGAGGTAAAGCACACTCAGAATGTAATTCCCTTTGTGAGTTGACCGCTTTGCTTTACGTTTTCACCCTGTGATATTCCTAGTCTCAGTCAGAAGGCTTTAGTGAAATGTTTCTGTTTTGACAAAGGCATTTGTGTTTTGCTCGTTGGTACAGTACCTTCTGGCCTGCCTGCTCCTGCTAAGCCCACAAGTTTCCTTTGTGCATGACAAAAGTAGGAAGGAGCCTGCCCAGGGAGCAGGCTTTCCCACTGACCTGCCGGTGCCACCAGCAACACAAACCCTTTTCCTGGTGAGCTGGCTTCCAGAGATCTGCTCTCTGCCAAGCCATTTGCTGTGGCCACATGCTGCCACTGGAGTTTAATTACACCCTTCATCACACAAAAGTAGTTAATTCATGCTATAAATCATATCCCGACATGCAAAACGTCTGATGTCTCATTTTGTTTGTGTGAAATTGTTTAATGCAACTGACTTTGAGGTGAGGAACTCTTTTATGTTGTTGATGTTTAGAGAAAGATTAATACATTATTTGTTACTGGTTTAATAAATGCACTCCTCAAACTACAGTCAACTGTCTCCTGCTCATTTCACTGCTCCTAATTGGCTCAGGGTACAGGTTCCACTTCCAGTCTGAAGTGCCATGTTTATGTTTATTGAAACATAATTACGTTGATGTAATTGTTTTGGATTATTACATCTCCATTAAGTAGGACATAGTTAAAATAAATAAAAACATTCCTTGATCAGAGCTGATTTTGTAACCAGTTATGGAAATGACTACAGGAAAAAAACCCCAACAAGCTCCATACTTCAAATGATGTTGCTTTCCTCATTTTAATTAATTACAGTCTTTGTACTCCCATTGGGGCTGTACTTCAAAATTATTCTTTCACCCCTAGTTTCTGCATCACTCCACAAACTTCAAAATATACAAACTTTGCAATTTTAGGGGCGTGAGTTCAGGCTCTGCCCATTGTTCGAAAGGCTTTAACAGCAAAGAGTGTATGAAGCGAATGTCTTTTTGTGTCACCAAACTTTGCACTTATCAGAAACTTCAAGTTCATGAAGACTATTTAGCAAGGAAAGTTTAAGTATTTTGGCACATCGTGAGTTTCCAAAAGCCAAAACTGATTCCAAATATGCATTTTGCAGTTTTCTTCTATCTTCAGTAATGTACATGCAGAGGCCAAGTAATGGATGGCAGGAAGAGGGAAGAAAAGATCATCAACTAGACTAGAGTTTGAACTGTTTAAAAATTGGCTTGCAGTGGTACAGTTAGAACTCATTTCTAATTTCCAGGAAACTTGTCTGACCAAATTCAGATGCTTTACATAAATTCCGCCTTCCAATTAAGCTATATTTGAAGGCCTGGCTGAATTTTCACTTGCACAAAATCTGAGGAGCAAGGCTTAAAAACCAGCCTGTCTCACTGCTGTAATCAATCCAGATCACTGAGACTTCAGTGCTCTCGGTTTCTCTGGGTAGAGACATAAATCCAAAGGGGGGGGGGGGTTCTTCCCTTAAAATTTTTTCTACTGTAATTTTACTACAACATTTGTTCTTCTCCATCCCCAAAGCTGCAGAAGCAAATTGATTCTTTTTGTCCCATAGCCTATTTGGAATAAGCTCTCCTAGATCACAACTGTGTTTATGGCATTTTAGATATTGGGTGGTTTGTTCACATAGTAGAAACAATAAGTATTGTGCCAGAAAATAAGACTTCAGCATCACACATTCAGGGTATCTGGGAGCAGTGTCATATGACTTTCCTTCTTCAACCAGGACATCGAGCAAAGATCCCAATTCCAGCTTTCTTTTCCCAGGTCCTCTGCTCACACTGAAGATGGCACTAGGTAGCAATGCTGTGAAGCTGGGGTGTGTGAAGCAATGTAAATTGTTGTGATTTCAAAGCTGACAGTGCTCCTGATTTAACCACAAACCTCCCAGTATTCAATTTCTTAATTAAAACTCCAGGTCCTGGATTTACTTCTTCTTGAAGACCTCATGGATATTGAGAAGAGCTTTGAACATTGATCTGAGAGCCACCTAAAAGTGTAAAAGTGTAATAATTTTTTAAAGCAAGTAAAAAGAAACCTGTGTTTATTTTTATTAACTCTCATGATTATTAAGTGAGTTCCATGGTTTTTCAATACCTGAATCATGTGTTTTGAGCATAAGGGTGTAGCCAAAGAACCACTGTGAATTAGGTCTCCCAGGTTGTGCAGTCCCTGGGCTGTGTAACAAACTCGGGTGCACAGTCCCTGTGTCCAGCTGGGAAGCTGAGGGCTGACTCAATGTTACTTAAGACTGAGCCATGACAGTTCTCCAGAGATCAGAAAATGAAGGGCAGCAGAGGAGGGGACAGTGATTAAATCAAGTTGGAAGGGCAGTGTCTTTGGGCAGGGAAGGGTGCTCCCTGTATGGACTGCTCCCAGCGTGGGAGAGAGAGGTGGACTCAATGGCCTGGGGGATCTGTGGCAGCTCTCCGGCCTGAGGCCAGATATACCTGCCACACTGTTTAGTGCTCATATTTTCAGGAAGCTCTTCAAAGCTTTTAAGGAAGATTTAGTGCACTGCCAGAATGGAATTTCTAATGTCATTACCAGTCCAATCATTCACACCCTCTTATTTTCCTTTTCTCCCTGAAGGGAGGTGAGGGAGGCTGGCAGGCTCAGGCAGCAGTGGGTGGCAGGCTGGAAGGAGTCCCACTGCCAGTGGGGCAATGGAGTCACCCCTCACAGGGAGCAGGGAGCATCAAAAAGGGGTTCATGTGTTCAGGAAAGACCTATTGGCTTCCTGCTGGCTACAGTGCAAGGGCTGCGGTAAAGCCGTGGAGGGAGGCAGGAGGTGACGTGGAGTGAAAGCAGCCCTGGGATCCAGAGAGACAGGGGAGCTGCCTGTAAACATAGTTGGCTTTGGCAATGCGGCCAGCAAGCACTCAGCAAAAGGCTTTTCTTCCCGGATAAAACCCCCACAGTGCTATATTCCTATCTACCCAATCTACCTAGATGGGCATAAAAATGCCAGGTACTAAACAGGCTGTAAAGCCCTGGGCTCAGCTGGACCTTTCTGTATGGTCACCAGTGATATCTGGAGCAACAGCAAACTTGTGCATGTGCTTTGTGATGTACATGGATCGTTGCACTTCCCAGGTCTCTAATACTGTAACTGCAGGACCCTCAATACTTGCTGGGAAGGTGCTTAGCTCTCACTGACTACCTGGCCAAACCAATCAAAATGAATATTTTGGAGAAAGCAGAAGCTTTTGAAATTTTGGCTTCAGAGCCCATGGCATCTGAGTGACCTACTGCAAGTGGGATGGTGAGGACTGCTCTGAAGAGTTCCAGCTGCTGTACAGCAAAACTAGCAAAATTTGCTGTAAATTCCACTTAGGATAAAAAGGACAAAAATTGTGATCTCAGACAAATTCCTTGTTTAGCTGCAAGGCTGGGTGACTTGGAGGGGAATATGTGGAAACACTGGCTGAAGTGAGGCTTGGAACAGGGCTTCCTTCTTTTTTGTAAACTGGGATCAGCAACAAAACCTGAGAAGCTGAAACAGCAGATTTTTTTTTTAATGTCAATGTAAGTAAAACATAGCATAATGAAATGCAGGGAAATCTCTAGAAGATGTAGATGAAAAATAGAAGTTTCAGACTTGTGGGGATATGACAACTGATTATCAGGCTTCAGTGCAGCAATAAGAAATTCCTTCTAAATGACAGCAAAACAGTTACAGGTAGCTATCATTTTTCACCAGCTATTGATAGAAGAAAAATCAGAAAGGAACCCTAAATCAAAGGATAAAACTGTTCAAAGGAACAGGAATGGTCTGTATCCTTACATGTGCTGCCCAAAACTCCATAGTGAGACAAGAAACACCATTTAGGCAATCCAAAGAGCCTATTCGTTTGCTCACTTGCAGAAAACAGAATAAAAATATGGGATATGCCAGCTAATCATCATGACATTTTGTTCCAACTTCAGCAGCTTTAATTCAATTTTCTATAATTAAAAAGAAAATTTCAGAATAGGGGCAATGGAGGTTGAAATCTGCTGAGAGGTTTACGTTGCCATTTGGTGATGTTACAGGCAACCATTTCAACAGCAGCAGTGGGGTACTTGACACTGGTTATATTTATTTGTTCAGAGAGAGGGGCCTTCAAGAGTCTTGGTTTCTCAGCTGCTGAGTGAGTGATTTCCCACTGTCTGGGACTGAGTACTCAGCAAATGCTCTTCTGTACAACCACAACTCTCCCCACCTGCTCCTGAAGGACCAGTGGTCAGTGGATGTGGTGCAGGGAAACAGGAGATGAGAGGAAGTGCTCAAGAGTGGTGGGGCAGCAGCCAACCCCTCTGACATGGGACGCCATCTTAACAAGGGAAATCTATCCCGATTAGACTGCACTGACAGATAAAGAAAAGGCTTATCCCCTCTATGCACCTCATAGATAGCCTTCCAAATTATTTCTTCTATCTGTCCTAAATGCAGCAATGACTATTTCTTCCAAAGAAGCTGTAAAATCGTACACTTCATAAAGACCCATATCACTCTTGAATGGGGATGGTAAAATCTTCGCCAAGGTATATACAAATAGCCTAGCACCTTTTCTGACATCCATTATCCACGCTGACCAGCCAGGGTAACCCCTCCAGAGGCAGGCCAAGAATAACACAAGGAGGTTATTAAATATTATTCATTACCTTCAGTGGAGCAAAATAGAAGCCTAATTCACAGTCTTGGTTCCAAGAAAACATTTGATAGGATCCCAAGGGAATTTTTTGTTCTTTACTTTAGAAGTTTTTAATTTTGGCTTGGAGTTTATATCATGGATAAAAATGTTTTTCCTGAAAACTATGCCTTGGTGATAACAACTTGAAATCTCTCCCACCTTGCTTCTTGATTTAAGAGGAAAGAGGCAAGAATGTCTCCTCTCCTCCCACTATGTGTGCCATCTTAGCCATGCTCACCAGGTCATAGGTGAATAACTGGGAGGCAGCAATGCCAAAAGTTGTTGTGTCATGTTGTCTTGGAAAACGAACTCAGTCCTTCCCGAAGCACTAACTGTGTAACAGCTATGACTCAAATCCAATCTACCATAAATCAGAGCCTGTTTCTTTTGTCTTAACCAGTGAATTCTTAGGTGAAATGAGTTTGAAATATTTTAGTGTAAAGAGTTTGGTAGGACCACATCATACTTTTCAAGAGAACGTACCTACTCTGTTAAAAAAATCACTGAACGCAGACATCTGGCAAAAACTTTGTAACAACATTTAGCCTTATATTCTTGTTAAACCCAAAGCATGTTTTTTAACCCATGCTCCTTCACTCATTCAAAATCACAGATAAAAACATGAAACATGAAACAAGGCAGAAAATTTCTGTGGAAAGTAAACAATAAAAATGAAGTATATTAAAAAAAAAAAGAAGAAATAGCAAGGCCATTTCGGGTGGTAAAGCCCTGCCATCCAAGTAGTTTTTTGCACTCTTCAGTATTACCAGTATTTTCCTCTTCTAAAAGAAAATGCCCCTACTCACTTGTGAAACTTGAGAAAAAGAACTGGGCGACTTGTGAAGATCTTGATCCCGCAAATGCCAATTAAGAGCAGCAGCTCACATGAGTGAAGCTCTTTAGAGCTAGAATATGTTGAACAGCCATGACTGCACCTTACACCTGGAAATCACAACTCCAGCTGCATGCTAAATTGATTCTTGGCTTATACATTTCTTTTAAACAATAGCAAAACAAAAAATGTTAAGGCAGAAAGCCAATCCCATCCTGGGCTGCACCAAAAGTAACGTGGTCAGAAGGATGAGGGAGGTGATTCTGCCCCTCTGCTCTGCACTGGTGAGACCCCACCTGGAGTGCTGCATCCAGCTCTGGGGTCCCCAGCACAGGAAGGGCATTGACCTGTTGGACCAAGTCCAGAGGAGGCCACCAAGATGATTATAGGGATGAAACACCTTTCCTATGGAGAAAGGCTGAGAGAATCGGGATTGTTTAGCCCAGAGAAGTGTCTGAGGTGACTGAATTGTGGCTTTCCAGTACCTGAAGAGAACTAACAAGAAAGATGGAGAGAGGCTTTTTACAAGGGCATGTAGTGACAGGACAAGGGGGAATGGCTTCAAACTGAAAGAGAATAGGTTTAGATTAGGCTTTAGGAAGAAATTCTGGACAGCGAGGATGGTGAGGTACTGGAACAGGTTGCCTAGTGAAGTTGTTTCCATCCCTGGCAGTGTTCAAGGCCAGGTTGGACGGGGCTCTGAGCAACCTGGTCTAGTGGAAGATGTCCCTGCCATGGGCAGGGGAGATGGAACTAGGTGGTCTTTAAAGTACCTTCTAATCCAAACCATTCTATGATTCTATGGTAAACGCTAATGGAGCCAATCAGCTGCCACCAAAAGAAAACAGAGGCTTTTCTCAGCCGGCATTGTTCACCTCAGGAAAACTTTTGTTGCCTGATGTCCTGACGACCTTTGTGGTATTACTTTTGAAGCAGAGTTGTGGGAAAGGCTTGAAGGCAAAAAAGACAGAAAACTGTCCTGGAGACAGTGCTCTTACTGTAAGGATAGCTCCATCCCAGCTGACCATATGTTACCGTTACTGGAAACAGGTACTAAACTGGCACTTGAAGACACTAGAGTCATCTCATACTGCTTCCTAATCAATTTGTATTATTTATGTCAATTCCAAATGTGGGTGAGGTAAATGATCCAGCTCATGACTTAAGGCCTGAGTGGTCGTGACTGAGGCAACATTTCATTACCTATTAACTTGATTTTGATGGAAAGTTATTTATGCATGAAATTATTGATATGATTGATTCTTTCTCAGGTTCACTCATTAACATACACTGACATATTCCAACAGTGATAGAATAAATGTACACGTAGAGAGATTTCAGAAAATGAAGAGACAGCAGCACTATCTTCTTAGCTCTTGGCTTGGTAATAAATATGGCTGGATGTAACATTTCCAGGTAGTGCAACACAGTTTAGTCTCCTAAGCATGTTAAACAAGGAATATTTGAAATCTGTGCAGAATTCAGATAATTTATTTTAACTGACTAAACATTAGGCACCACGCTTTATTAATTGCTTTAGTCTGTGTTCTTACTGAATTATAGAGCCATTCTTAAAGAGGACAAGTTGTGCAATGTGATTCATTTCAGCATTGCAAAGTGGGTGTCCGAACTGTGGAGCTTTGAATGACTCCCTCAGTGTTTGAGCTGTGGAGAACCCTGTTCTGTGCAGTCTGCAAGCCTCTGTGGTCTGCAAGGCCACCCCTGGAGTTAGTGCTGTGACCAGCAGACTTTCATCTGCTTAATCTTGAACTGCGCAGCACAAAATTGATGGCAGTGGGTAGCTCCCCATCATGGGACAAAGTGTGCACAGCTGGCACCCCACATTGTACAGCCACTGGGATATCCACTGCTCCAAGAACAGCTTGTCCATGCACTTTCTCTTTTCTCTGTAGTTATCTGTGATTATACATTACGTAGCATGTTTCCATTTACCTTCTGGGTCCCAGTCTATGACTTTGGTGTTGTGATTAGAAAAGGTATAGCAGGTTTTTTTTGACTTTAATTATGAATGGGATTAACTGTTAAGTAGAAACCTTAACTGGCAAGATTTCAGATATAAAAGCAAGCAAATGTCTGTTCTATTGAAAGCAATAGTTAACTACTCAGAGTTTTTTGAACTACCAAAGGTAACATAACTACAAAGGATAACTAATGTTATCCTGCCAGATTCTAAGAGAAAAATTACCTAGATTTGTAACAGCTAAATCCAGCAAACCTGAGGAGTTCTCTATAATTCCACTTATGGAACCACTTTAATAAAAAACCTAGTATAAAATTATGTTTCTGCTGCACTGAGATTTGCAGAAGCCACCCTTGAGGACACTACAGACACCTCAACCCTACAGAAGTGTATCAGCAGAAGCAGCAGTCCAGATGACCCACATCTTAGCAAGACATTAATAAGAAACAGATAATAAATCAGTATACGTGTTGGGGGATGGATGTATTATTGGCTTGAACAAAGTGTCAAAGAACAGATTTTTACCTCACCCCTCAGATGAAGGGAAGGGGCAATTTCCCTTTGGAGACCTTCTCTGAAGTGATCTGTTTAGTGACTCGGTGTAGACAGCAGGCAGACCCATTCCAAAGAGTGGTAGAAAGGATAATGGAAAAAGGCAAATTTGAGAAAGGGAGAAAAACAGTAAGCATTTTTATTAAAGAACAGAATGTAAAAATGATGGGGAGTGAGTGGGTTGGAGGATAGCCCGGGCATCATAGTAACTCGGCTAGATGTCTCATTCCGGTGTGTGCGTTAGCAGAAGATATTTAGGAGCTGAAGTCTCCTCCAGCCAATCAGCCTGCAATTTATGGTATATTTAGGCACTCCACAGTGATGAGGAGTCCTGGGCAGGCATTCTCAGAGAGTTACTGCCTTCTCTGCAGCCCTTACATCACCATCCAAACTCTGCAGTCATCATCTAGAAATTTATACCTCACAGCTAACTACTGTTTCAGTGGAGCAAACACTACACTATTTCTTACCAAGAAGACAGCTTGTGATGATATGCAGCTTTTAAGTGTCTTGTGAGATCCTGAGTATATGATAATGCACTGCTGGCAGCTTGTCAAAGAGAGAACTGCAAAAGCGATCGTGTTGTTTTGAGGAAGAGACAACGATTAAAGTTTGGTTTCTGTGGCTTCATGAAGAACTGACAGAGAGAACAAAAATTATGAGGCCAAGCACATAGTTGATATTAAATTACCAACACTTCATTTACTTATCCTCAAAACAACCACTAGAGATCTCTTACTTGCTGAAATAGTTAAAAATAAAACCTCTAAGAACATTTAAAGCTGGCCACAGGCATTTCACGGAAGTCGGTGTTTCCCAGCTCCCCATAAGCCATTAGGGCTTCCCTCCTACACCTTGACATGCCTCAGTTAGAAACAGCTGAAGGCACTAAGCTTTTAAACAAGAATCTATTTACATGAAGCTTTTTTTGGTCTGCAATTTTCCACTGGCAGTAGCAATGATGGGAGTCAGAGTAGGCAGGGCCCCAGGCAATTTAAGCATCTGTCTCTGCTGAGAGCACATCTGCACAGGACGGTGCTGGAAAGGCCAGCGGCTCACAAAGCACCATCTGCCTCCCCATCCTTCTCATGGCTGCTGCTTCAGCAGACAGAGGGCCAGGGCTGGGGGGAAATGAGCCTCAGGACTTGAGGCATCAGTCTTGCGGAGCAGGTGAATCCTCTGGATATATTGGCTCTGCCTGGAAAACTAGCACACTTTGTGGGTTTCTATTCTTTGAATGTTTTTTCCAGTGCTGGTGTAGTCATTCTCTCATACAACATGAGAAGCCGTGCACCCTTCTGCAAGGGCTGACAGCTCGGTGTGAAGGCAAGCAATGGTACACATTTTGTTCTCAATATCTTTGAATCAGACTGAGCAATTACAAACACAAGTGTGCTCTCTGTGACTAACACTCTTAATTATATAATACGTTTTGTGATACTGACTGGGCCATATCTCTAAGTACACAGAAGACCAAATCTGGCTTTAAACACAGATGATTTTGAATCAGTTTGTCTGCTTTACTATATTAAATAACATTGCCGACCTTGCTGGTTTTGCTTGGCCACAGAAGAGAACTGATTTGAGGACTGCTGCAAATATTTAATGAGTTACCTGTACCTTAGCCTGTGCCCAAACCTTTTTCTAAATCTCTAAGGCAAGTGAGGGTGAGCTCCTGCTGGTCAAAAAGGGTGAAAAGGCATGGGCACTCTAGTTTTCTGGATAGCTGTATCACATTGTCATCCCTGATGACTACAGAGCACCTCTCCAGCAGATGTGGCAGCTTGCCTCCTTCCATGTGCTCAGACTACGAAGAAGGTAGATGCAAAACAGCTGAGAAACTGCTGAATCCAGATGCTTTACTTGGCCTGACCATCTCCTGTTCTTGAACTTGCTCTGAAACTCCCCAAACCACCTGACATGATCGATCTGTTTCTGGCTGAGGAAACTGGGACAAACCAGATAGAAAAGGAGGAATGTGGGAAAAAGATATAGAAGAACAAGGATAGAGGTCATGAACAGGATAAAAACGTGGGAGAGGAGAAAAACACAGAGGGAAATAGAAAGAAAAAGTATTAATACAGTACAATATTCAACAAGAAGGAAAATTATGTGGAGGGAAAACAGACATTGGAAAAGACCCAAGAAAGAAGAAGAGAAAGAGGTGAGGACTTGGCAGGGGAGATAAGCAACATCAACAAAAGCAGTAGATTTCTTATTTTATCTTCCAAAAAACTGCTGCCAAAATAAGATAATACACAACTATAATCACCATTATTAATACATGTATGTGGACAATGTGAAGGTGAAGAGGAGATTGTCAAAGAACGTAGCTCTGGTGGGATGCCAGGCATCAGGGAAACTCACAGGAGAATGATGCAGCAGTTCAGTTTTCCTGAAGGGAATGGAAATTTTCTAGGGTAACCTGGGTAGAAAGTTTGGAGCAAAGGCCTGTTGCCTCTGCTCACCTCTGGAGGAAGAAGGGCTGAGCAGGTCATCAGAATGGCCTGCTGCCTTTTTCAGTCTCATGTCATGTTTGGGTGAGGATGCCACACTCAGGTGGAACAGACCATTTTCACAACATATTTTGGGTCAGAGAAACCCAATTTCTTTTGCAGGCTGCATTCCAATGTTGGTGTCGATTCAACAGTGCTTTCGCAGCTGAATCATCATTCGCAGTTAACACGATCTAGTGGACTCAGCTTTGCAGCAGCAAGATATTGCTGCTATTCCTAGCTGGTATACTGGGCAGCCTCAAGCATGTGAAATTCCCTGTCTGTTCCACCATCCATAAATCAGGTAGTGGTACTCACTGATTCGCTAAGGTACTTTGAGATCCACAAGAGAAAAGCACTAAATAAGAGCTGGGTGTGACTAAAATTACCCTTTCCCACCATGCACAGAGAATTAGTTTTCTTCTTCATTTTCAAGCCTTTCATGTGGTCTACATTGCTCTTCTGTTCTGCTTAGTACCTTGATCACATCACTAAATTTATCTTCTCTCTTGCTTTTCTTCTTCATAAAACTGTAGCTATTTCATAGCTTAGTTCTAAAGTAAAAGAGTGAAGAATATGAAGTAGAAGAGTAATAGTAATGCCATGAAAGACCCCAGAAAAATAAAAAACCCTTTCCTCTTAATCCAGGTACAATCTGCTAAATCCCTTTGCCCTGTTTTGGAAATCAATACTGAGTTTCAGTGTTCATTATGGAGTATGGAGAGGTCAGAGGCCCTCCACTACACACATTCCACATCCCGCATCCAGCTATCTCTATGGATAGTGGAAAACATCATAAGCTGTGCATAACTTATTTAAATCTTAAATTTAGTTTTATATAATTATATATTAATTATATATTTTCCTACAGATTATATTGCTCTGGCATTTTGAAGGCATTGGCTTTTCCAGGAAACCTAATTTTAAAAACTATTTTAAAATATCCTCCCCACTATGCACAAGCACCTATGAAAACCTCCTTTCGTTGTACCCTGAAGCTTCTATACACTATCAGAGATCTAAAATATCCCATCTACTTGCCCCTTATATTTGTAAGCATTAGTGAAATTGTTAGTCCCCCCAATTTATCCAGTGCAAGCAAAAGACCACCTTCCAGTTATATTCACCTATAAAAACAGGAATGTAGCTCAGCCCAATAGCTGCTGCATTCAGTAGGATTTTCCCTAGTGGTGGCTAGCCATTCCTAGGAGCCTATTAGGCTCCTCTTACAGTGTAGGGGAGGAAATGACAGATGTCTATCAACCAAATGAAGGTCAGTCCTGAAAGGGGAAGATGGAACTAAACAAGTCAAACAATAAAATTTGATAATATGTTTGTAATTAAAAAGTTATGAGTGACTTCCAGATATCAAAGGAGGAAAAAAAAAGTAATTATTTATATTTGGCATGATTTTCAAAGTTGTCATTGGACTCACAGGTTCTCATTGAAGTCACTGTAAACTGTGGGTACACAGCACCTTTGAAAACCTTGCCAAAATTGCCTTTAGACTGTAAGGTCCTTAGGGCAGAGACCTGTTACTCATTTGGCAAATTGTATTGCAAAGCTCCCTTGCCCAAACAGGGCTGCTTGCATAATAATAATAATAATAATAGATAACAGATTTGTGATGGAATTCAGAAGTATCTGATGTGGTTCTATAGCCTTCTTATTAACACAGTATTTCAAAGCATTAAATAAAAGCTCATTTTATAGGCAAATCACCAAGGAAGTACAACCAAAGGAAGCTGGCTGAAAACAATTCAGAATCAGAGAGGTGTTTGCTTGGTCAAACATGGAATTTCCCTTCCACCACACATTTCAATTTCACATTATTTGACTCATAGGCTGTCATTTGGGAGCCCTGTTGAACAGGTAGGCTGTGAAATATGCATCTGCCTGTGGTTGGTTTAGTGCATAGAATAGATTCATGTAAGTATATACATCAGTGCACACCCTCAGCCCTGGGGGTGTTGCTACACTCCTCAAATTCATGTGCAATCCCTCTACCTGTGCCAGAGACAACTATGAATGAGGGTTGACTCACTTTGCCTGGTAAGTGCCAGAGCATTAGGTTTCAAATTCAAAGGGTATCAGCAGAGCAGCTATTATTCTCTGCTCTTACTTTAGAAATCTTGCTCATTTCAGCAACTCAGCCTAACCCAGCTGTAACTCAGTACAGTATTATGCAGTTTAATTTACAAAGTAAACTAATTACAGACCTTCTCAACAGACGAATGAAAAGCCAGCAGTGACAGAAACATCACTCTCACCCCAGGAGTTTCAGGGAAGCTGCTAGTAGCCCACACCTTCTCAAAACTGTCAGTTGATTCCTCTAAGCCCAGCTTTCTTCCAGCTGTTCCTCAACTTCAGAGTGTGGATAATGGTACCCACTTTTCTGAAGGGCTTGGAGGTGGATGGGGAAGAGCTCTGCCCAAGGAAGGTGTGTGGTACCATCAGAGGAACATCTGCTGCACCGCTGGATTGGCACCACTGTGGCTTCAGGTGCTGGCTATGTCAGCAGCCAGCATTGCAAAACCCCTTTCATAGTAATATTTATCCAGAAGATAATTATCAGGAAAAGGAAAGAAAACTGACCAGTCCTAATAAATACCAGCCCTTCCAGGAATGAATTTGAAAGCTAGTTTTCTAGGTATCAGATGATGGGAATCATAAAGTTAAGCATGAGTTTACTTTAATGAACCTGGTCAAAAGCACTGTCTGGAGTGTTTATTTATTCATTCATTTTTACTTGAGTAGACAAAGTAAATCTACCTTTGGTTTTCATAAAATTTTTCTTGCTACATTTTATTTAGTTTAAGTTGGCATCTATTTGATTCAACATGGAAAGCCCAGCCAAGTCCAATTAGTGTCATTGAAACTCACGGAGTTCACTTTTTCTACTCTTTACCCTCACTTTAACAACCCAGAAAAAGAATTCCAGAGACCAAAATTTGAAACTGTTCCCATTTCTCACCTGCACGAGGGATGAGATGGAGGGGAGTAAATAATAATAATAATAATAATAATAATAATAATAATAATAATAATAATAATGTCGGAAGTACAAGGCTGGGTTGGACAGGGCTTTGAGCAATCTGTTTTAGCGGAAGATGTCCCTACCCATGGCAGAGGGGTTGGAACTAGATGGACTTTAAGGTCCAAATCAGTCTATTCTATCATTCAAATCAGTCTATGATTCTATGAGAAGTTAAAAAAAAAAAAGAAACTGCCAGTGTATCTTGTGTTTGCCTGGCTGGCTGGTTGGTTTTCCCCTCTTGCTACAATCCTGCATTTATTTCTGTTAAAACTCCTGAGCAGCCCATCCCAAATCCCAGTGGACTCAGATGCACGTGGCAATCCATGGCACTGCTGCTTTTACCCACAGACCTCAGTGTACAAGCAGGGAACCTGGGGCAGCACCTGCTTCTTCTGGCTCCTCCCATCCATCCCTCTGGCACTGGAAAACTCCACATGGAGCCTGGGCTGGCGAAGGACAACAGAGTGTGGTCTGGCAGCCACAGGGAAGCATGCAGTCCCTGTCTCAGCTCCTCCACCCTGGCAGGTCCACAGGCCTCCCCGGGTCCCCGGCTGCCCCCACAGGCACAGCTTCTGCCTTGGGGAATAAGGCAGTTTCTCCGTCAGCTCCTGGCTGAGGTGGCTCTCTCTGCTTCCCAAAAGGGTGTAGCGGGTGGCAGAGAAACAAGTTAATTTTGCTCACAAAAGCTTCGGTGGCTCATTACAGAAATGGAACCTTCAAAAATATTGCTAAAATATGAATGTTTTGCAGGGGTTGCCACAGAAACTTGTAGAGCATATAATCCAAAATAGGATGTCTAGACAAACTCCTACTGTCTGACCTTTTATGTATTTCCTAATCCAGCCAATCTTGCCAAGCAAATTGGTGACTAAGCAGCAATTCCCTTTACATGGTGTCGTAAAGGCCTGACAAGGCCCAGGTCACGGTTATAAATTTCAGTCTGGCTACTTCAGCAACTCTCGGCTTCCTTTACCAGCACGGCTCCCGTGTGGTTTCTGGGCTATGATGTGTGCTCTGGATCATCGTGAAGTAATTTTGGGGCTGTAAAATCCAAAAGCCACAGCTCCGCTGCGAAACAGAGAGCACTTTCATCCAGCAGGACCCCAGAGTTTACATAAAATTGTAAAATAGGGAGGCTGGAGAGAGTCTGGGGCGAAAGAGGAATGAAAGACAGCAGCACTGGAGCCTGCAGCAGCTGCCTTCTTCTGGGGGCCCGGAGCTAGCTACACCCCTTTTCCCAGAACCCCAGGTGCTGACCGCTTGGAGCCAGCAGCACCAGCATGTCATGGAGGTCCTTCTGCTCTGCGTTCCCATTTTCTTCTCCTTGAAGAAGCCCTTTTGTTTTCCTTTGTTTTCCAGAAGTAGACCTACACAAAAAGGCTTCCATCCTCCCATCACAGCAGAAAATAAACAAAGTGTCCTTCAGTGATGCATCATTTATCAGCATGGTCAGATTCCAAAAGAATCAAAAATACGGCAATTAAAAACAGGGAAGGAGGGAGGAGGCATTGACTCAGTACTCAGTAGCCCTTAAAAAACTGTGTAGTATGTTGGTGTAACTCAGAATAGTCTGTGATTCAGCAGTAGTTTCTGTGATACACAAGTATCAGCTCTCTCTACATACATGCGTGCACGTGTGCATACATGCATTTGTATACATACAGATCACAGAGCCATAGAATGTCTTGGGTCGGAAAGGACCTTAAAGACCATCTTTTTCCAACTCCTCTGCCATGGGCAAGGATACCTTCCACTAGACCACGTTGCTCAGACCCCTGTCCAGCCTGGCCTTGAACACTTCCATATAGGGAGCACCATTCCAGGCAACAAGTTCCAGTACCTTACCACCCTCTGAGAAAAGAACTTCTTCCAAGAATTTCATCTAAATCTCTCATCTTTTAGTATAAAACCACTGCCCCTTGTTCTGTCACTATCTTGTAAAAATTCTCTCCCCCTCCTTTTTGGAGGCTGCCTTTAGGTACTGAAAGGTGCTGTAAGGCCTCCCAAGAACCTTCTCTTCTCCAGGCTGAACAACCTCAACTCTCTCAGCTTGTCCTCATAGGAGAGGTGCTCCTTCCCTCTGATCAATTTTCGTGTCCTTACTCTGGACCTGCTCTAAGAGGTCCATGTCATTCTTATGCTGAGGTAGTGATGCACAAGCTTGTAAAGGTGAATAGATTTTTACAACAAAAATAATCTGAAGCAGAAACTTTTATTTTTTTAAAATATTTTGTTCCACATTGCCCGTTTCTCTCTTACCACAAAGCAAGATTTAGGGCTATGCTCAGGCTGAAGCTAGGAAGGCAGCCATGGGCAGTGGTCTGACACTAAAAGTATTGGTGTTTCTGAGTTAAGCTGTCCCAGGTACATGTTTTGGTAAGCTTAAGGAAGTCTTGTACACACCTCAGGGACAGGGTTGTGCAACACATATGTTACTGAGCAGAAAGCAAGTGTGAGAGAGAGAAAAGAGAGCTATTGTCAGAAGGAAATAGGAGGGAATTAGTAAGAAAAAGAAGTGAAATTAATTGCAATTTAATCAGCACATTAATAGTATCATGTGCTGTACAGTATTATACAGTGCTAATTATGCACTGTGTATTGAACAGTGGTAAGAATTAACAACTTAATATCTGGCCTCTCCATATAGCTTGTTATAGAGAGGTGTTGGATTTTATATATATTTTCTGTGAACTTTAATTTTCCATGTGGTGTTTGATCAGGAAATGGAGAGCCCCTCAGGTGGAGCGCCAGAAGAAACCTTCCTGAGGAGGATGTGTTCTGCAGTGTGTGTGGAGAAGATCCCAAGGGCAAATATTTCATCTTCTGAAACATACACTTATGCACAATACGTTGTTTCTACCACAGAGGTTTCATTCTTAATAAATATTAAAAAAACAAAGGCTAAGAAAAAGATTTCTGTGATGCATGGACAATTCATACAAGCATAAAAGAAATTAACAGCTTGTGATGAATTAGAGAATAACAAGAGGTGCGTAATGAAAAGCATTGCACTGAATCCAGGTCCTGCATTGGTGATAAATAGTTGCTCCTTCCACCTGAAGCTTCACAAGTTTCTTCTTCAAACAAATGGCTAGGCCACCACAGCATGTGAAATCTGGAAAATTTCCCAGATCTTGAAAAAAATTGTGTCCTGAAGGGGAGCATCAGGCAGCCTATGCTCTGTGTGTGGAGCAGGAAGCTCTTCTTTGGATATAAACATACAAGTACTAAACAGCACTCATGCAGCCTGGGCTGTGGTTCACATTAAAAATAGAGGGGACAATAATGGGCATGATGAGAGGGTCACAGAGGTCTAGAAGAGTAGATAAACAAGCATTTGAAGAATTCCAGTAGTGCAAAATATAGAAGATAGTGAAGAGTATTTAGAAATTAGCAGCCCAAAGTAAAAGCAAATCCAGAAGTTTCTAAACCTAACCCTCACATTAAAAATAATGAAAAACTGTAGCTTCAGCATTAACCATAAACTTAATCCTAACCTAAAAAGTGTAACCCAAAGCCTTATTCTAACCAACACAACCTTAACTCTAATGACCCTAACCCTAATAACCCTAACAGTAAGCCATAACTCTAAATGTCCTAACCCTAAACCCTAACCCTAATCCTATGTCAATGCAAATTTAGAAGTGTCTAAAGCAAACGTTGCTGCCTTAACCCAAATCAGGGTAAGACTGGATCAGATTTCTCACATTAGAAATCATTTCTTTCCACTTTTCTCACAGCAATTCCCCAAGGCCATTTTTCTGGCCAGATTGTGTTATGGTTCCTCCTATTTGCTTGAATGAAAGCAATGAGTGGATGCTGTGGTCCTTTGCTTCAGGGGCACTCTCCCTGGGGGGAACAGAGACTTGTGCACTTCAGTTTTCACAGACACGGGTTAGTCCCCCTGTTGGCATAGCTGGCCGTCCCCGTGATGTACCTGTGAGCTCATCTTAGCTGCTGGCTGCAAAGAGCTGCCTGCTTGGGGTGCAGTGATGCTGGCCTTCCTCGGGAGGTCCTGTCACATCCCTCCTTCCCACTCCCCGCTCTTCTTAGAAAAAGGACCCACTCTTTGTTTTTTTTTTTCTCAAAGACAGACTCTTGTTCCCTGCAAATGGCAAATGTAAGCAAAATTATATTCTGATGTCTGGTTAGATTTCACTGGGAAAATGGCAGTCTGATCTCTCTCTCTGTTTCAGCCCCCTCACACACACAATTATTTGTACTTGTGTATATGTCTGTCATTTTCTGTCATGTAGATGACAAACTGCACCACAATCCCACCCATGAGAAATGTATTACTTAGTTTGATGTTTGCTTTAAAGTCTGAGCAGGGCTGTTGTGTGTTGCTGTACTACTCACTCTGGCAGGCTTTTGTCCGAGCACAGCACTCATTGCTGTTTCCTCCGTTGCCTATTAATGGTCACAAGATGGTCCAGTCAAGAGATAGTGCTCCTCTGGAAAATACTTATAAGGGAAAGACAAAGCAACATGCTAGACTTTTTTAACAACAAAATTAGCGGGCTCATAGTTCTCAAGATCTTCTCCATTTTCTCACATTTATTTTCTTATAACTAAAAAGAAAATGAAATTGGGCAAAATACCATGGTGTGCTTTGTTACAGAAAGCATAAAACGTACCCTGATGTATGAAAGGGATGCACTTTCATCTTTTCAACATAAACAGGAGGCAGGTGGCCAGCAGGAACTATTGACACCATCAATCTTTTTCCTCTTTTTGTATCTTAGAGAAATAAACCCTAACACATACTGAAAAGTTACAAATTTTACACCCAGTCTATATAGCTCTGTTTCCTGTCACTGGTAGCCTCATCATTTCTCTTACATTCCCTCTACTCATTTATCACATCTTCTTGTTGCATCATATAATTTTGATTTTCAGCTTCAGAGGAGATAACTACCACTCTAGGATAGTGTCTTGATATAATGAGAATGCCAGATGAACAATTATTACATAGAGAACAGCAGAAGTCAGCACTAAGACCAAGTAAACCCAAACAGAAACACCTTGGTGTTTTGGTTTTTTTTAATAGGAAAAATAATATTTTTCTCTTGTTTGAAAAACTAATTTTCCTCATACAGGGAAAGGCAGCTCCTACCTAAGATTTTGTGGCCTACATAACAGTCAGCAGAGTGGTAGGAATAAGTAAGTAATATTAATGTTTCTTTGGATCAACATTGGATTTGACAATGAAATTGCCCAACCAACCGAATTCTGACTCCATCCCAAAAATAAATGCAAACTCCAGGCTGACTGGAACCTGGAAATTTCATGAAGGCACTAACGTTAACTGCTCCCCTGGAATGCCTCAATGCTGTCTGCATATTCAGCTGGTCTCACTTTACGTGTTCCCCTGTCTGAGCAACAGCGAGCTGTAGGCAATTGAGTCAGCAAAAGGGAAGTGAGTGCTGAAGTGAATGCACACAGACACAGCCCAGCACTTGCAGTTGGTTTGTTTAATGGCTGTAGTCACTGACATCTTCATAACACCATTAGAGGTCAAGTTGCTGTTGTCTGAAAGTGGGTCTTGCCCTGTGAGTCAGAGAAGAGCCTCATTTAGGCTGCACTTCATCCAGCTGCATTGTCCTGTCTGATAGAGGCCAGTAGCAAGTATTCATTTCACACTTTTCACCCCATCACCACAAAAAGGACTAAACCCAGTGGCCACAGTGCCAGGGAAACAACCTTCTTGTCTTTGAAAGATCCAACATCTTACACATATCTTTCAAAGTCTGTCAATCCAGTCCACATCATCATTTTCTGCAGCCCCTAACTCCTGTGTTACAATACAAACAACAGGATCATTGTGTTTTACAGGACAATTCCCTGGTGAGGAAATCTATTTGATCTTTGACCTTTTGCTGTGTATGATTTCAGGATGTTTGTCATCACCTCACAAGGTACAGCAGCGACCCTATTTCTAAAGCAAATACCACTGTCCATAAACATGGATGATGTTGCCAAAGGTCTGTTGTCTGAATATTTTAAATAAAAACAAGAAAATGAAAAGTAAAATGGGCACATTGTGGGCTCGGGGATTATGAGAAGAGCTATAATCTGAAAAAAGAAAATGGAAACAGAAACTCATCTATTCATTTAAGGAAAAAATCAGTAATTTTGATATTTGATACCAATATGTAACTCATCAAAAGGGTAATTGGCATCCTTTTTATTATGCTGCAACTAACTACCTTTTGCACTTTTTATTTCAGAGGAACATCTCTGGCATCCCGCTACATGAGGAACTGTCTGAGTAAGCAAGGGTTGACCAAGCTGGTCTGGCACTTGTGTTTTGCTTTTTTCAAAGCACCTTATCATTAAAACACATTTGATATCAAGCCCCATTTTTTAACAATTCACTTTTAGAAACCAAAGCAAGTAAGAGGGCATTACTTCAAACACATTCGAATCTTTGCCATACAGTTTTTGCTGTTTTCCAATGAACAAAGAAAGTTTAATGAAGGGAATTTAGACATTCTCCATACCAAAGTAGGGACTTGTAAGAAAAGCGAATGAATAATATAGCACTGCATTAATCAAGGACAGAATACTATTCATACAACAAAAATCGGAAAAACAATGATGCTAACAAGCACATAAAAAAAGAATATCCATTGGGACTCACAACCTTGCTTTCGATCAAAATGTCCCAGCTCTTATCCAAGCGGGTTTCCTCTGGCACATGTTCAGTGCAGAAAATTGCCACAGGGCTGCTTGCCAAGCTCTGTCTAAAGGGAAAGAGGCAAGAGCAAGGGTAAAGAAGGAAGTGGCATGTTGTAGGAAACACCTCAGCAGGTAATACTGCAGGGAGCCCAGACACCATTGTTAGCTGGAAGACTGCCACCATTTACAAAGGATGTCCAAGTACTTGCCCTCATGACAAAAAGGAGGTGTGATTGCTGCCTGGATAGACCTATTTGTGATACTTTTTGTCTGGCAGCTCTGCAGGACAGCAGCAGTTAAGGCATGCTGGCAAAGGCATCAGCACCTTCCTACAACACAGCACCTCCCTCAGGACCACAAAGCCCCACAGACCTTGATTTTTTGGTTGCTGGGTTGTGGGGTAGTCTTCAGTGCTCTTACACCCAGACCAGACAGAAGAACTTTCAGGCAGTAGTCAGGCTGCCTGCACCCTGTGCAGCAAGGCCAGGGGTTTCTCCTGCCCCTGGCCAGTCAGAAAGCCTATTCTTCTAAATCTAAGACTATCTATTATTTTCTAATCTAATGTATTCTAATGTACTCTATTCTGAGGTTTTCTTTTTAATCTAAGACGTATCTAGAACCTAGAAAGAGCTCTTGGCATTTAAATGGTAAGCTCCAAAAATCAGTTCCTGCCTTTGCATTTTGGGTAACACAGAGCACAGTGCTAGTCCCACCAAAAGGTTTTGTGAGATGTGAACTTGTGTGAAAACTACACAGGCCTTTTTCTGATCCTGCCACTTTTACACTGTTATTAGTCTGAATTTCTCAGGGTAACTGAGAGCAAAGTCAGGCACTGCACTCAAATCACGGTATTGTGCTGAGCAAAGCAAAGTCATTAGTTTTTCCTTTTCTACTTCCTTATTTCTAATTTTGAATAAGGAAGCTATCTTGGAGCATCTTCATTCCCTGTTTCTCAGTGTCATAAAGTATGTTCCTCTTTGACACGAGTAGTTTTCTCAGGAGGATGATTTTCTTGTATCCCCTCAAAACGTTATTTCAAAGTAGTCCAGAAAAGCCACATCCACACAAACCAGAACAATGTAAAACTGGCTTAATTTCAGGATGCTACAAATTCAACATGTAGATCCTAACCATTTAAAGATTTTATGAGTTCAAGTTTATTCAAATCTGGAACTCAAGTCAATGTGAAGGAATGCAGGAAGAGCGGGGAAGCCAGTCACGCAGAGACACCCTCCCTCCCATATTTGCAGAAATCGTCTTATGCTAAAATAATAGACTTCTGTGTAGAGTCAGATGTTTCTTCTATTAAGATGTCTAAAAAACCAGGGTTTTATAACATAACTTTTCCTAGGATTGTGGATCTATTCCACTATAAATGTTCATTACCTTACTTATTAACCAGTAAATTCAGGCCTTTCAAGTTATTCTTTTTCTCTGAATCCAGCCTACAGGATGCTTCCAGCAGCCCACAGCACCCATACAGGAAGAAGGCACGGGACTGGAGACATGCCAGGGGCTTAGAGACAAGGAGTTGCCATTTCATCTTCCCAGCCCCAGAAGAGATACCAAAGTGGTTTTGGATGTGCTCTGCCAATGCAGTGCAAATAGCCTAATCTACTGGAAACAGTATTTTCCCTCAGATAGTCCCACCTGCTTTTTCACCTCCTTTCAACTTCTTTAAGACTGGGATGGTTGTTTCTGTACTCCCCTATATGAACATCACCTGAACACAAATCTGCCAGCTCCGGCAGCCCTCCCTGCTGGAACCCCAGATCAGAGCACGGATCACAGAGTATGACCTATACAAAATACAGTCAAGAGGAGATTTAGACTCAAGGCAGTAAAGAATGCTCGAAAGACTGGAAACACTGCATGCATTTTGCAAGCCAGATGAGAGAAGGCATAAAGCAGTGGGGTGACCGCCCAACAAAAGCCAGACTTCAAGAGAGGTTGGCCAGTCTTTGCAGGGGCAAGGTGCCCCTGACGCCAGCTGTTTGCTGATACTTATGCAGCACTTCCCCTACACTTTGTTCTGTCCTTTCTTTTTGCAGCAAGACAAAATTTCCCCTAAATAACCGCTGTATTATTTTATAGATTTAACCTTGTAACTCTTTCCTCTTATTTCCCTCTAAGTCACACGTTATCTCTTTCACTGTTAAATATTTCCTGTCTGTTCATTCATCGGCTTATTTTAGCTTCTTCCTTCCTCTTAATTGGCTGCCTGCCCCCTATATGTCTGCCTTACATGTTTATACTGTTAGCCATTGTTGCCTGTTTTCTTAGCCAGTGAATTGGTTCCCATTCTTTGCCATTGTGAAACTTTCAAAAAATAACTGACTTGCTTCACATTCCTTTTGTGTGAATCACGACTCTTGCGGCCTCCAACACAGCAGCCATCCTGAACCTGTAGCACTTCCATGGAGTAGAGTTCCAGAGCAGGAGTAGGCACAGTCTGGCTGTAGCCCTTGATACCTCACTTGTGTCTAGCAGGTCACTTCATGCTTCATCTAGGTTTTATTTAAATTCTCTTATTTCCTTTCTCTACTGGAAACAAACCTTCCCTCCTCTTATAAAACTCACATGGGATCCCCAGGGACTCAAAGCTAACTTGAACTTTGGAAAGCTGTGTTCCTGATACATCCTAGCAACCCATTGAAAGGAAGTAACAATTCCCAGATACCCTCAGCCACTCTCCTTTTGTCCAATATAAACACAAACATAGATATGTGGGGCTTTTTTATCCCCATGAAGTTCTGTGCAGTAGCATACAACATTAAGATGCTAAGAACCTTGTCTCTCAGTTCATGCTGAACTAAGAGGCACAAGGATTGTATCCCAAAGTAGTATTCTTCAGAAAAAGGAATTTGCTTCTTCTATACCTGCTCTACTGAGATGTTCTCTACCAGCACTTACCCCCTGCAGTTACTTCGGTGCTGTCTTGTTGTTTATATTTGGGATACTAGAAAGAAAAAAGCAGCAAGAGGGTGAGTGAGACCTCTTATGTCTCAGATTTGCTTGATTAGCAAAAAGCACCCAGTGAGCTCCTGAGAGCACGACTGAGCAACAGATGGGATAATCCATTATTAGATTTCTCTTTTTGACTTTTTTTTGTTAAAATTAAGATTATTGCTGTGAGTCAAAAGTTCATTAAAATATTGAAACTGGAAAGAAAAGTATGTTGAATATGGCTGAAACACAGATCACTAAGAGGGAGGTCTATCTTTCAGGCTTGCACATGTAGTCCACACTGTTAGAGACAAGGAATGTGCATGCCAGATGACCTGGTGCTGTGCAGTTGCAGGGGCCACAGCATTCAATCCCATTGGAAAGTAATTCTGACTGTGAACGCAGTATTTACTGAATGCAACTGGGTAGTAAAAATAAAAAATGGCAACCCAAAGTATCATGCATATTTACTAAAATAAATAAAATCAGTCTGATTGTTTTGTTAGCATTTTGTTTTGTATCCGCTTTGCATTAAGTTGCAGACTGGCTTTGTATTTATCTGAGTACAAAATAGTACTAAAAAGAGGAGGAAAGCAGCCTTCTTACTCCACAGTACCTCAGTGCAAACTCTTGAAATAAGTAACTGTAGGGGACAATCATTTTTATAATCTTAGATAAATGCACAATTTCTGCCAATTTTTATAATTTGCATTTCTCATTTTTCTAGGTATACTTACCAGAAAAAAAAAATTATAGTTTCCAAGTCAGACCTTTCATGTACAAAAAGATTTGTTGCCAAGGTATATACAGGCTTAGACACACATTTATACTTCTATAGACACCTTGTGCAAGCAGTGTGTAAGTACTGTCATTTTTGGAGAGCTTTCTATTTCCTCTCTTTTTTTGTCTCAGCATGGCTTCAGCATTTACTTGTGGTTTTTCTCCCAGTCACTGGATTGCAGTGGTGAAGAGACACATGTTTTTCAGTTTCTTATACGTATACTTGTCCTCACTTAGATCACCAGAGCCATGTACTACGTGATTAGTTAGTGAATCTAAAATTTCAGGTTCACTACCACTTCAGGAGACATTGTGAGAAGCTGATGCAAGGCTACATCTTTGGTGAGTACCTGCCCATCTCAAAACCCACATTCAGTGGGAATCTCTGCTATAAACAGCATGTCATATGTGTACAGGCACACTGGTGATGCCTTCTCCAGCCACCTAGAAACAGAGACTAGACAAGAGTAAGGGAGTAAAGATAGGTATTTATTTGAAGGCCCTTCAAGGTACACCCTGGGGGAGCCAGAGGCTGCTTCCAGAAAATGGCCCCCAAGATGGACGACAGGTCACGAGTTCTTCACACTTTTATAGGTTTGGTTCATTTGCATACCACGGTTAATTCTCCAATTAAAGCCCCAGTTCAATGATGTAATTCCCCTCAGCTTGCTCCCCCTTAGAGGCTTTGGGTTACACATTTTGGGCCTAGAAGAGCCTGGCTGTCCTTGAAGGCAAAGCCTGGAGAGGCTTTGTTATGTCTATCTTGCACGAGAGAGCAGAAATTACAGGCTACAAGGAATTTCAGAGTTACACTCTAAGCAGTACAGAATTTGAAAAATATAAAAGTTAAAACCTAAGGCATCACTGGAAAGCTTGCATTTTTAACATTTGTAAACTGGAGCATCTTAGAGGAGACGCAATCACAGCTCAGCAGCAGTCTCTCCTTTCATGCTGCTCAGTTTTCATTACAGGAGTGCTTTATACCACTCTGTAAGTAGAAAGTTATTAATAGATAAAATGCCAAGGGAGAGACACCAGCAGTTGGTCTCTATCCTAGACAACTCCTCAGTTTTGCAGGATTAATAAAGCACCCTATTGTACACTGCAATCGGGTACCCTTTGTATCAGCTCTTGGGCTCTCACTGCAGTTGAATTCCACATTTTTGCAGGCAACTCTTTATGGCACCAGTAGGACAGAGCTCAGCTCCAGCTCGCGGCAATTCCCCACTGCACCACCTCACCCACCAGTGCAGTTTCTTGTGCGCAGCACGGAGATGAAGGCTATTCAAACTGCTTTTAAAGAAGTTCTGTTCCAAGTATTGTGGGCTTCCCCATGCCTTACCTCTACTTTGATTATTGTGGCCTTCCCCGATTGCTTAGATAAAAGCTTCCTGGACTTAATGGGGAGCACTATAACTCTCAAAATGGGAGCCCACCTCACAGACTGATACAGCTCTCAAAGGGAAGCTCATTCACTGCGTTGATAGCGTGGACTCTCCTGCTCAGGCCAAGCTCTTAACTCATGATCTTTCACCACTAGCCCATAGTGAAAGACAGGACAGCTGCTCCAAGAGGCCTGTCTCCACCTAAGAGGTACTGCAGTTAATCGTTATCAATTTCTGTACAAGTCTGTTTCTATGGCTCCAGTACTACCCTAGGCTTATTCCTTCCACAGCACTCAAGCTTAAAACATCACTGATTTCTATTTTGCTGTGACTCCTGGCAAAACTAGGTTATCTATCCTAGATGTTCACCTCAGAGACGGGGATGCCACATTCAGATGCCTTCCTGCCCTCTCTTCACCATTTTGTGCTGAGAAGTTAAACAACCTGACTGACCTTCAGAATCACAGCCTTAAAACATAATTCACGCAGTGGCCCTCTGATCAACAGATGAGTGCAGAGACAGTAATTAAACTGCCAGAGATTTCCTAGAGCAGGAAACCAACTTGGAGTCTTTTAGGTTTTGGGCTAGCACTCAAATGTCATGCCCATATTCCTAACAACGTCAAAATGCACATGGGTTGGCATATAGACAGTCATACCTCCAAAGGAAAGCAGTATTGGACAGTTTTCCCATGAAAATTTCACATAAAACCTCTCAGGGTGAAAGTAGACTCTGCTTACTGATCCTCACGCTCTAAATACTCACACAGTTTCCCTAACCATGTCTGCTGTACACTCCAGCCATGATGAGCAGACCCATTTACACTTTCATTAAAACCAAACATGTTCTGAAGAAGAAAAGATCCCCCTTCAAAAGTGCTACATAGTTAATGTCTATGAAAGGTGAACAGGATTTTAAAGAAATGGGAGAGATGAGGAGCCACTGCCCAGCACAGGCAAAATGCTGTGCTCTACAGTCATATGTGGAGTCACACATTCCGACTACTACTCATACCATTTCCTCCAGACATCTGATTTGAGTGCCATGCAAACCCACAGTCAGAAGTCCAGGTTTATTGCAAAGGAAGAAAGAAAGTTATTTCAACCAGCAGCTCAGAGCATAGCAGCATGGACATTTGGTCTACAGTCAAACTGCAGGATTCGTCCCAGCTTGGATCTCTCTTGATTTTCACAATTTATATATGGGATCTGGTAATTTACAACTTAGGTGGATCAGTTCAATCCAGTCCTCAAAAAAGGCAGTTTGGCAGGATCTGCCTTGAATCAAAGCTGCTTCTTGTGCAAAATATGCAAATTTCCCATGACTGAGAAACTGAATTTATCCAGGTTTTCTACGTGTGCCAAGACTAACTGGGTATTTGACTTTTACAAATTCATAACACAATTCTTGTCTGTTTGCAAAGTCCTGTAAGTAAAAACAATCCAACACATCTAATGTTTTCTCTGCTAAGGCTGAGCACAGGAGCCACATCTTCTGATGGCACCTACAGTGCTGAAAATGTTGCTTTGTAGGGTAACAACTGAGGCTGCACCTTGACTACTGTGTTCAGTTCTGGGTCCCTCACTTCAAGAAAGATATTGAAGTGCTGAAATGTGTCCAAAGAAGGGCAACAGAGCTGGTGAATGAATTGAAAACAAGTCTTATGAGGAGCAGCTGGAGGAACTGGAGTTGTTTAGTCTGGAGAAAGGAGGCTCAGGGGAGACTTAATCACTCTTTATAACTGACTGAAAGGAGGCTGTAGCCAGGTGGGGCTATTCTGCCATGTCTCAAGTGAAAGGACAAGAGGAAATGTCCTTCAGTTGTGCCAGAGGAGGTTCAGATTAGATACTAGAAAAATATTTCAATGAAAGAGTGGTAGGCACTGGAATAAGTTGCCCAGGGAGGTGGTGGAGTCACTGTCTCTGAATGTGTTCAAGAGTTGTCTGGATGTGGCACTTGGGAATAAGGTTTAGGGATGTCTGTGGTGGTGCTGGATTGATGGCTGGACTAGATGTTCTTAAAGGTCTCTTCCAACCTTGATGATTCTGTGGTTCTGTAACCTTTTGCTCTGGAACTTTGGTCTCCCCTGCTTACTGGGTGAAAAAAATCCCGAAATTGATGCTGAACTAACTGCTGTCCCCAAAGGCTTAAACACCCACCTCTTTTTCTGCAAAGACAATAGCCATACAACATCACTAGAACAGCCACCATTAAGGATTACAAGACCCTCCTCATCTACTTAGAATGACAAATATCTGTTGTCAGTGATTTCTGTATGCACGGATCTCACCTTGTTGGCGATTACCTTGACTTTGAAAACCAGAATTGTTCTTCAGTCATCATGTCAGCCATTTTCCATCTCATAATTGATTTCAAGCCACTCACAGCTCTGACCACATGGAGCAACTCCTGCAACAGAGAGCTATTCACCTATGGAAGCTTGAAAATACCCAACCAATCCAAGCAGCTACAATTGCTTGAACTCACAGAGCGAAAAACTAGAATCAGCTGTTTAGAATAGCCTAAAAGTCTCCATGTTGTGGGAGCTATGGCACCTAAACTGAGAGAAAGCCAAGAGGGAATATATTTTGTCATGGCTCTTTACAGCAGCAGTGGTAAAAGTCACTTTGAATTCATGATTTACTGTTGCTTTAAAAGAACCTCACTTGCTGTCTAGGTATTGTACAGGTGGAAATGGGTGTGATTCGGGAAAACAGATTGTTCATTCATTTTCTAAGTTATATTTTCCTATCTAAACCAGAAATTTCCATTGGCTGTTGCCACCTCTAACTAAAAGCACAGCTTCTGAAATACCTATGACAGCAGCACTGAATAGCTACTTCTCTGCCAAGTGCCTTAGAAAATAAGTTGCATGGGGCAAGTATAACTTAAGAGCAGACAGCGTGTCTTGCATGACTCACACCAACCCCTGCCTGCTATTCTGGTAGGCAGGGACATAAACTGGCTTCATATCCAAGCAGATTTCCCTCTTCAGGCTCTGTGGCACTTATCATTGGGGTGAAATCCATGTTTGTTTACTGTCTCTGAGTAAACTACGGGTGTGGAAAGAGGAGGAGTCCCAAACCTCAAAAGCCAAAATGAAGAATTCAAGGAAAGTTGAAAATTGCAGCAGTCCATTTACCACAGATGAGAGAAGAGAGGAATTTTAACTTGAAGAGAAGGTGGGGGGACTCTCCTATCACTGCTTCCACCTTTGTCCTTGGTTTCTGCAGCACTGTTCCCAGCTGCCAGCTGGAGGAGAGCAGTCTGTGCCTTTGTGCACACTTACAAGAGTAAGTGCTGTGTCCTGGGATCGCTCTCTGCCTCTGCATTCTTAAGAAAAAGTATTTTCACTTTTTGACATTTTTAGTCAGAAATGAGAGTGGCCAAGCACATTATTAAATTTGGCCTCAGTTTCAAGAAAGGGATGGTGTGGGTGTGTCTGACCATGACTACAATGAGGAGATAACTGTTTCTAGGAGAAGAGTGTCAACTTTTATTTTTGGGACAGCCAAATTGGCAGATACTCTTGGCTTCCACTGCACAATTCATGTGAAATGCAAAAATTAAAAAAAAAAAAAAGAAAAGAAAGAAGAAATTTAACTAGTGCTGCCCAAGAAAACCAGACAGAGACACATGAAAAAGGAATGATGTACCATATAAAGCATTAAATACACGCACACACAGGCAGGACTCTGCTTTATAGGATTTGAACCATATGCACATCTACACATACACATGCACTAACTCACACCAATAAATCATTTTAGCCAGACTATCTGTCTGGTGTGTGGAACAGAAACACACTTATGAAATCTATTTTCTTATTTTAGCAGCAGGCTAATAATTGATAAAGAGCCAGACCGGGGGCTCTGAGTTTTATATGACAGATATACAAGGCTGCCGTTCTCCTCCTGTGTGCTTTGCCCCTTCTCTTGCCTCCAGCAGCTCCAGCCTGAGAGTGAGCAGAGCCCTTCCCTGACTGGCACAGACTGGGATTCTTAGCAGCTGCCCAGCAGCCCTGCAAGGGCAGGGCAGATCTCCTGATTTAGCTAAAGCAACAAGAAAGAAGCAGCCAGTGGGGTGACTCAACAGGGGCAGGGGTCAGCTGTGTGTATGGCCCTGGCCTTGTTTGGGCGGTGGTGGCTATTGGCACAGTCCCTTGGCATCTGGACACAGGGATGTGCTTCCAACATGGTCCCAAGCCTCCCCCAGCAGCATCCTGGCAGACAGCACTGGTGTGGGGTTGGCGGTGAGGTGTCACCATAAGGAGAGTGTGGACAAAGAAGCAGAAGCAAAAATGCCCTGGTGGCCCTTCTGAAGCTGCCTCCACCAGCTCCAGAGACACTGGGAGGCAGGGAAGCATGGTCAATACCACTGAAAATAATGGATTACTCTGAGCACCAGGGCTTCCCTCCCTCCTCTGCGTGTCGCTTGCATTGCAGTGCCAGCCCCAGACATTATATCAATGAGATATTGTCTGAAGTTTATTTTTTTAGGTTTTTTTCCTCTATCTCTTTTTGGTGTGGACTGTTCCCCTCCCTTCCCAAACAAACTCTAAGGCAAAGTTTAGCGTCTCTCAGCGATAACCCATTTCTGGATGCTGGAGTGACTCCTCTGGTCTGTTGGCTTTGGGCAGCTGCTGGCAAAGGGGCAGGTCAGGCAGAGGAGAGCCAGACTGGATCAGGGCCAGGTGGAGGAGAGATGCCACTCCGTAGGACCACCCATCCCAGGCTGTGTACTGCCCCTGGAATAACCTCCCCTGAATGATCCTGTGGTCCCTCTGAGTGGTGAGCTCAGACTGGCTGCTTCTCCCAGGCTTTTTGCATCCTGTCTTCAGCTCCCCACTCTCCCTCTTAACACATTACTGACTCTTTGTTCTTTTAACATATAGTCAGATTGTGGGGAAAAAAAAAAAAAAACCAACATATACTTAAAATAGAGTGAAATTGTGGGAAAAAAATAATGAAACCCAACCCACTCTCAAATTATTTCCATATCGCCTGTCATAACTAAGGGGCAACTCTTTTTCAGGCAGTTCCATTTTTTTGGCCACTTAATACCCTTACATTAAAGGGCCACAACTGGCTCCTCAGACTCTCTTGAGAGACAGGACAGGGATAAGCCCCACTTTGGTGAATCTTGCAAAACAGACAGTGTGTTTACTTCAGTGCCTGGAGCCTGCCAAGTAAGCCTGCCAACAGGAGGTGTTGCTGGCGTGTAAAGAGTATTTACCAGGCTTCCCACTAACAGAAATACCTGATGCTTGTAGTGATCTTCCTTCTGTTAGGCTGTAGGGAGTCCAAGGTGCAGGGGAGGCTGCTTTGTTTGGGCTGAGCCCTGCACAAAAGCAGCCAGAGAGAGAAGCTGCACTGTGGGCTCTGATTTTCACTAATTGCATCTGCCTTGATTTTCTCCCCCACATCATTCCTGTGTAAAAGGACTGGAGCTGCCTCAAGGATATGCCTTTCTTTATGACTCCAAGACAGCTGGAGTGCAGTGTCCAACTTCAAGAAGGCAGTTGTACCATGTACACCCTGTTGAGTAAAAGGAAGAAAATCTGTGAGTGTCACCAGAAAACTGGCTTCTCCCCTTCTCTACAAGGTCTTCTGCAACCCATCAGCTAAGCAAAAAGAAGTGAAACTTCAGCTTTGGATTCTGAAAGCTATTTTAGCTATCCAATCCTCAGTGAAACCATCAGGATTTAAAAGTTAAACTGCATTTAAGATAACAATCACTTGAGATTATGCTTCCATTACAATGGCAAAAGTGCTTGAGAGCAGCTCTGAAGGATGCTTGCTCTGTGAGACTTTCCAGGGGCAGTACTGCACACCTCAATTCCCTGCTGAGCTACACAGGCAGTGACTACTTCTACTAGGTGTGCTCAGCAAGGTTTGTTCCAGGTTAGCTTCACTTTTAAACCCCATCGCTTGTGAAATGATGACTTGTGCCCAACAGTGCTCTCCAGTACTGCAGAAAGCAGTTCAGTTTGTAACTGGAGTGTGTTTGTGCTCTTTTGGGTATGGGAGGTCTATACCATGCCGGGGCTGTGGGAATTTGCCAGTTGAGTAGAGATACCACATACTGGGACTGAGGAGAAACAGAATTCCTTGCACATCAGTGCTGACATTTTAATATTAGATCATTGCAAATTATGGTGATTGCAGAGTACAGACCTTGGCATCTGCTTCTAGCCAGAGAGGAAAGGGTGGAGAAGCAAGGCTCTGTCTTTAGCTTGTGTCCTCTGGCTGGAGTCTTCCTACCCAGTTTTTGTCTGCCATCAGCAGTGATGTTGCACTGAACACCATAGTTGGTGCAATGCATACCTCCTTCACCTGACTTCAGACCTAGTAACCCTATTTACATCTTCAAACAGTTTGATCCAGGAATTTAATGGGAGTTTTACCTTCTAATCCCAACCTACATTTGGTTGAATTTGGCCCTATATGTGGGAAAAACCCTTTGGAGAAGCACAGTAGTTACTGTACAGACACAGCTGCTGTTTTTCCAAATGAAACACAGTATTTCATCTGTTTCAGTGCTGTTTTAAGTCAAATCAATTTGGCCCGTGAGTTGCTCTGTATTTATTTTGCCAGATTTGAATTTTGTGTTTGGAGTTTGGGTTGGTAAGTTAATAATGAAAACAATGTGTCTGAAACAAGAACAAATTAACTCTATACCAGCCCAAGAAGAATTATGAAAGACTCACAGAGCCAAATGTTAAGCAGGCTTTGGTATGCATGGAATACATTCAGGAGACTATAGAGTTTGGCAGCAGAGAAACACCAAGGAGTTGGGAGGAAGGTTGGTTGGAAAACAGATTCAGGCTTTTGCTGTGATGAAACAAGCCATCTTAGGAGAGGACTAGGTCTGGTGCAGGTGCCTGGACCAGTGATAACCATGTGCCCAGCACAGACCCTGGTGCGTGGCACACTGGCTGTGACGTGTGGGCTGGACTGCAACTACTCACTCCAAAAATGAAATGGTTAAGACCACTGCAGAGTTGTCATGTACAGAGAAGTATGTGACATCTTACCAGCTGAAATATTTGAGGCCAAATGTTGTTACTCATTGGGAGCTCTGCCATTAAACTCCCTCTCCCCTGATATTTATGATTAACACTTTGAAACATCTGCATTGCCTTTTTGACTTACAAAAATTCCAGTTTAAGGGAACAAACTTTCTGTAGCAAAGTTTCTGACTGTTACAAAAGAGAAGACATCCACAGCAGCTCTCTCTTACCCTGTTCTTTCCCCAAGGCAGTAAGCACTCTTTGGAAAGGAGGTGTCTGCCAGTGCCCCCGCTCACAGCTCTGTGCCCAGAGAGCTCCCCATACCCTGCCAAGAACTAATGGGGCACCTCTCAGGCTCTCAGGATGCTGGAAACACGTGGGATGGGGCAGTGGCCCTAAGTGTGACACCCCCCCCACCCCTTTCCCCCTTTGTGGTATTGGCTTTAGGATGCCTGGCCAGGATGATGGGCCCTGCCTTAGAAAAGCTAGGATGGAGGTGCTTCCCAAACTTGGGTTTTGGTCAAAGCTCCCGAGAAAGGGAAAGCAAGGTTTGTATGAAGATGAAATAGAGACACATGAGTGCAGAAGCACATGAAAAGAAAAAAGTGAATGTTTTTTTTTTAACCAACTCTTCCCAATTAAAAGAAGGGGAAAGCAGAAAGTACTTCAAAATAGGTCCTATGGTTGCAGAACCACATTTCTGAAATACAGACCTCTCAAGTATCAAACTACACTGCAGAATGACTAATTGTGGGGTGACTAATCCCTGTCTCCCCTCCAAAACCATTACTTCACAGTGGCCGAGAAAACATACCATAAAGATGTTGTTATTGCATCACTCACATTTATTTGCATTGACAAAGACTGAACCTTTTACAGTACATGTCTGTTTACCAAGAGAGATGCTTCTTCCATTCCAGAAAAAGAAAGGACCACTTAGTCTTCACAATTCATCCTGGACAGCTGTAAAGGTGTTTGGTTAAACGCCTCAGGGCTGGGGACATTGCTTGCAAGCAAAAAAACCCACAAACAGCAAAACAAAACGAAACACCCAAACCCTCCCCCCTCTCACAAAAAAAGTTAGGGGGCAGGGAGATGGCAGAAGCAGATGAATATTCAGGTTGACAGAAAATGAAAACCTGCCTTCGTCTTGCTTTCATTAGTCTTCATTATATGACCACGACAGCTTTAATTGCTGCCCTGCATACATAAGTAATAAAAATGTAAAATGTTTAAATGAACTGTGGCTCCCAAAAGCCATTATAAAAGATTAATGATGAGTATTATTTGCTAACTTAAATGTCTTCAAGAAACACATCTAAGCAGCCCTTGTGGTTAAGATGATATTAGAACAATATTTGCTGGACTACTTGTCTTAACTCAGTATGCACTAAGATTTGATGGTTTTGATTATTACATCTTTAGCTAGTCTGAATTCTAGACATATTTGATTGCAATTTACTCATTCCTGACAAGTTATCCCACTCCTGCAATCCAAAGAAAGAGTCTTCAGGTACTCATAGTCACATTCTCTTCAAGAATTGCTGATGCTTGCTTCTATGGCTTTTACTGACGAAGTTGTTGAATATATAGTTTATTAGTAGCACTTCAGAAATTACTGAGCTAATTATTACACTATCCAGCTGAAGGGAAAATTACACAACCTTTTCTATTTAAATTGGAATCAGTACCAAGACCTATCCTTGAACTGCCACTTTCCCTTGAGGGGCACAGATTTGGATCTGAATTCAAATGCGAGAAAGAAGTTCTATTTCTAAAGTGGCACCAAAGCAAAGCCAAGTTTTGACATAGTTTTGGCCTTTCATTTAACTTAGAAACCCATCCTCAGGGTAAAGCAAATGCTCAAGCAGAGGTGAAAGTACCAGCTCTTGTCTTCTCACTGCTACCACTCAGCCTTTTTTTCATGTTTTACCAACATATTTACCACTGCATCTACTTGGCACAGTGGAGAACATGCAAAGAACCGTAAGGTAGAGACAGCCCATGAGTTCCTGCAATCCGTGCTCCGCACACAGAGCACCACAGGCTCCAAAGGCTGTACAGCCCTTGTCCACTCTGCCCACTGGAGTAAGATACACCTCCTGTCAAAGCTCAGCTTTGGGATGAGCCTGGCTAGCAGCTTTTCAGTGTGCCCCTCTCTGGATGGGGCAAAGGGTCGGATCATGCCTGAGCCTTGCACACGTAGCCAACAGAGCAGGGGCAGGATGACAGAACTAAAGCAACTTTTTGCTTTTCTGTCTCTTTTTGTCCATAGGTGACCACCAAACTTCTCAAATGGGCACTAACAGCTTTTCCCTGGGTAAGCACCTCCCTTGTGAAGTCAGCTAGATTCTCTTGACAGCTACACATTTTGGGAATGAAGACATCTGCTCAGGGAAGTCGAACTTCTGTGTGGTGTACTCTGATATTTGAATTACAATCCAATTTTTTGATGATATTAACAAATTTGGGAGGACTCATAAAACTTGATACTCTGTGACATAAGCCACTTCCTTGCTATTTAGGATTGCACTAGGATTTTCACAACTGGCAAAAATTTGCTGGCTTCAGAGCTTCTGTATGCCATCCTTTCCAACATCACTTGTGGAGGCCAAAAAACTAGACTGATGGACCACTAAATGATATATTTCTATGTTCTTTTCTGCTTTAGTGCTCATCTCACTATATTGCACTCAATGCTGACTTTCATAACGCAGTCTCCTCTGCCAGGAGTGGATTATATTGACTACTTAAGATCTTCCAAGCCTTCACCAGGTCTCCCACAAAATGATGTCCGAATTTTCCCATTTCCCGTTCCACTCTCATTAGCTCTCTAGGCTCATTTCTGTGCACATGGTCCCATTTCTGTTTCCTGATCACTGTTTGGAAGCTGCCTCCCTAGTAAGTCTGGCTCCTGGGCTCTCATCTCTTCCTGTGCAGTCTTCTGGGCTGGCCCCATTCCAATCTGTGGACCAGAAGCTTTTCCAAGACAACTATCCTCTCTTCAGTGCTTATAAAACCCCTGCCCAACAACCACCAAACCCACTGTCTGTTCAGCATCACAGAATAGACTGATACAATTAAGCCTGCAGGGTTAACTATTTTAGGGGAGGGCAGGATTGCTGCTGTTCCCAGGGAGAAGAGAAAGGTCCTGGGGAAAGAGGAACGTGGCTTAGTTTTGCTATTTCACAGCTGGCTGAGCGAGAAATTGGCTCTACTCTTTCCAGCCTCAAAAGTAGGGACAGGAGCCCCAAGGCATGGAGACTGGCTTGCCAGTTCTTTTAAATCAGTGACAGGAGGAGCTCCTTCCCTCTCTGCCTCCTTTGCCTGTCAGGAAAACTCCTTGGGGTGGTGCTTGGTCTCCTGCAACTCTTCTCCTGCTGCTGCAGCTGCCCTGGAAGCCCCCAGACATTCCCAGCAGAGTCTGGACGGCTGCTTTGGTGACAACCTGGGCTCAATTTAATGAGAATGTTCACGTTCACTTGCTATGCTGGCAGTCTGCCAGCATATTTTCTTGAGGCACATAACAGAGAGAAGGGAAATGGTGATCTTTAACAGGTTTTTTTGTGTGTGGGGTTTTCTTTTTTATTTTTTTAAATTTTTTTTCTATTTTATCCAGCCAAACCTGACTGGAATTTCATGGATGAAAGCAAAGGCACTTCTTTAGCCCAGGGGCTTTGTCCCTGCCAAATTATAAGGGCCTACTGCAAACAATGGAGGTGTTAGAGCTTCTAAAAAAATAAAAATGTTGAAAGAATCTTTTATAACGGAAAATATTAGGCAACCTAAATCTCGGGCCAGCTGGTAGCGGGCAGTATAATCTAAGCTCTTTGGAGGAGAGCTGTGCAAATAATGGATTTTCAGAATTTCTCGTCTCCTACTCCCCGCTCCAAGTTTGAACTATTTTAGCTATTTTCTCCAGCTGAAATTATTTGCCAAATTCAGGCAGTTGCTAAATTCTCCTCAAATTTTTCTTTTCTCCGTCGACAGGTTTCTTGTAAAAACAAACCCATTCTCCCACCTCCGGCTTGGAATTACGGCGTTCACCAGTGACACAGTTAGGAAGAAATCTGCCTGTGGTCAGCTCTCTCATTTTTTGCTGCATTCTCGTTGGAGCTCACACGTTACAGGAACCAATCTGGCCTGATAGCTGCCTGGCAGCCCGCAGGGGAGGTTTTCCAGTAGTCTCCACCATCCCTGGACCAGCCAGCGCTGGGCTGGGAGCCTTCGCACAGTGTGGGGCTGGAGGTTCATTAGGTTGCGGTTTTCAGGCTGAGTCTTCGCTGGACCAGTGCATAATAATGATGTTTCTGATGTCAACTGCAGACCAGATGTTGCCCTTCGGTGCCGTGCTGCTGGAGGGGAGAGGCGACACAGGAGGTGGGAGGCTCTGAGGAGTCAATGATCCCGTGTCGTGCCTTGTAAACATGCAGGTGTTAGCTGTGGTGTCCGGGCCAAATCCTGTTCTGGCACTCCACCAGCTCTGGCAGTTTACCTACTCACAATCACCTCTGTGCTCCTAATTGCAGGAGCTGTTTCTCACCTCCCTTCCTTAGCAGCAGATTTCTGCATTAACCGCTGGCACTGCTACATCCCTACCCTGCTGCTCCAGAGGATGGCAAAGCCCACATCCTCATATCTCCCATATCCTTTTGGATAAGCAGCAGCCCCACGCCCAGGGCTGGAAGAGAGCTGCCCTGCAGAGCCAGACAGAAATGACAGACACCCAAGGTAAGACTGCAGCAGGTCTGCCCGTGGTGGTGGGGCACTATAAATGTACTTAAACAAGCTGCCTGAGCCCTAAAATGTGGCTCCAAAGTAATGAAACGTGGTCGTTTGGCAGTGGCAGACACTGCCTCGCTTTCAGAGGCTGCTTCATGGCTGTTAGTGTAACACAGCCCTTCCAAAAACCTCCCCCGCTTCTTTCTTTCTTTTCCTTCTTTTCTTTTTTTTTTTTTTAATTATTAAACCTCTTCCCAGAGAGCCAAATTTGCAAACAGAGTATTCGCGTCTTCTGTTTAGGGCTTTAAGTGAATGGTGAGGTGTGAGTGCATATTACTATGGAGCCCAGAAACTGCAGGACCAGACAGATAATGTAGGTACCCAAGCTGAAAAACACAACACAGAAAACTTTGCCAAGAAAGAACTTGTGGTGATTAAAAGCGAAGCAAAACTCCTGGCGTGAGTATAATCTCTTCCTGTTGTTGGTGGTGTTGCATCTTTGTTGGAGGTTGCCACTCTG